>JASPKZ010001957.1:0-631250 GCA_030220185.1 Diploptera punctata | reverse complement strand
TGCCATTTCCACAATGAGTGACAGAAAGGGTGTCGAGATTCGGAACTATAGTGGCTGGTACTGAAATGTTTCAAGGTACATAAAGGCTACCAAAATTTACAAAAAATATATAGTCTGGCCTTATGTTACAGCTAAACACATGATTTATCATCAAGTAAAAAAAAAAAAAAAAAAAAAACCAACAACAACCCAGATGGCAAGAAAAGCCATTCAGTTTGAAACCAGAGAATTTTGATGTTTGGTACACAACAGTAAGCGTGCATAATATGATAATTCTAAATGATTTATTTCAGGAAGTAACATTTTGAGGTTGTTTTAATCAAGTTTTTGTGAGAATTCTGTTTGAACATGTTTTGATATAATCCTCTAAATCATCATCAGCTTGCACAGATGTTGAGTTTTATGTTGCAAACCCTGGATGTCCGAAAAACACAATATAAATTTGAACACTAAATTATTAAAACAATTATAAAATAGGAAAGAACTCACCATTTGGGAAAAAATCTACATTCAGAAGAACAAAAATAGGGTCATGAATTTTCAAATTCCTGCTGAACGTGACATAGTTTGAAGATTCTTCAGCAAGACGGAGGAGGGAGCTGATATCGACATCCAGGGTCCACAACATAAACCTCAACAGTCTGGGCAAGCTGATGATGATATAGAGGATTATATCAAAACATGTTCAAACAGAACTCAGCATTAATTTGAGGTAAGATGTTATCACAAAAACTTGATTATAGGAATTCTTGTGAGCAGTATACAATGTGTTAAGGGAACATTAATAAACACTTAATTTTTTTAGGAATTAACACTGTGAGGTATCATTTATTTAAGAAAATAAATAATAAAATTAATAAAACAAATAGAAAAACCTTAAGAGAACATGATTTGGAAAAAATCTACATAAAAAAATTATATTTTAACATGTTAATAGTAGTAGTAGTAGTCCTGGTCACTCCACTGAGAAGCATAGGGCCCTGATAAAAGCTCACCAACGGACTCTGTTGTTTGCCTATCCTTAATTTCATTCCAGTTCATCCCTGCCTGTTCGGCTTCATCCCTGATGATATTACTCCATGTTGTGCTAGGTCTTTCTCTTTGCATTCTCAATCCTACAGGGTTCCAATCAAATGCCATTTTTGTGATGTCATTGTCCTCTCTCCTTAACACAACGACCAACCAATTTTCATTTTCTAAATTTAATTTCTTTACAAATTTCATTTTGATTCGTTCTTCTCCAGTTCTCTATTTTTATAATCTCTGGCCTCCATATACCCAAGATATTTCTCAGGTAATGATTTACAAAGATTTGCAATTTCTTTTGTAGCCTTCCAAGTTTCACAGCTATAAAATAAAATCAATTTCAAATTTGAATTAAATAATCTTATTCATTGTTAAATATGGGAAATAACATTACGAGGTTCTTAATTCAATGAATGAATGACTCATTCCGTATCTTACCCCATAGTTCGTTTTCTTAAAGATGGAAACTGCAGTTTTCAAGAGGACATCCCTCAAAGAGTCATAATATCAGTTGAAAATGGGAGGGATGTCATTTTGAAAACTGCAGTTCCCATGTTTAAGAAAACAAATTATGAGGTAAGATAAGAAACAACTTATTCATTCATTAAATAATCTTAATTTAAGTCTTAAGGAGATTTGTTTTGACCTCCAATTTGATTTAAATTGAATGTAAGCATATCTTGCCTTTTCCTTCATTCTTGCTTTCTTTATTCTGGCATTAACATCTTCATCTGAGCCAACATTCACTATCCTGATATATAATTTTATTGTAGCTTCTATTACTTCTCCTTCTAACTCAAGAGCAGAATTGTGTTATAAATTCTCATTTATTTTGTTTTATATTTATTTATTTCCAATCCAGCATTAGCTACCAGTTTATGTAGATCTTGGAGTTTTGCATTTATATCAGTAAATCTATGGGGTAATAAACAAACATCTGCATATTCTAAACTTTCTAATCTTGCATTCAAACCCCACTGTATAACACACAATTCATATTTGAAAAGAAAAATATATGCCTAGACTGGGGTTTGAACCCAGGACCTTTGACTTTCTATGTCCCCAGTCTAGACGTATATTTTTCTTTACAAATATAATTTGTCCATCATTAAGATGTTTAAAAACGAATAATATTAACATTGAAAGAAGCACTACTGGCTTTAGTTTAAATTCCCAATAAAAAGTCTTCTTAATAAAGAAGCCGCCATTTGCAAAAATTGTAGCAACTGCTCGTAGCATTTGGGGTTAGGGAATTAACTATGTGTAAGAGAAAAATATGCATTTAGATTGGAGGCCTAGGTGGCTCAGATGGAAGAGCACTGACATAGAAAGTCAAAGGTCCTGGGTTCAAACCCCAGTCTAGGCGTATATTTTTCTTTTCAAATATAATTTGTCCATCATTAAGATGTTTAAAAACGAATAATATTAACAATGACACAATTCATTTATTACACCATCCATAACCAAAATAAACAATAGTGGGGACACCAGGCATTCCTGTTTAACTCCTTATTTAACATATTAACTAACAAAAAACATTAATAAAATTATTTTTAATTTAATCAGGTCATATTGAATCACACAATAAGATCTTCAACGTAAATGAGATTTCTAACTTGTAGAGTAATTTGATCAATATAAGAAGGAGAAATTAACGAATTTTGAATTTCCCAGGGAAAGTGATTTGATTTGGAGATTCATCAATCTACCAACAGAGGGAGAAGGAGGTGGTTCTTCAAGATGATATAACAATGGTTGTGAAATAACTTAGGATGGAAACTAATAAGATCCAAAATCACTCTAATAAGTATGGTCTATGTACTTTTTTCATTAATATTTAAAGGAAGTGACACCATGAGGTTTATTTTAATTAATTAAATGAGTTCTGTTAACATAATAACAAATTTAACAAATGAGGTGAGGTGTTAAATTTATAACTCATTTATTAATTAGGTCTATGTACAGCCTTTGAAAAAAATGATGGCGCAACTCTTGATGAAAAGTTAAAGAGTTTTGAAGAGCGATTCACAACAGTACATTGTTACATGTTCTGACTCGTTTGAGTCAGCGGACGGCATAAGTCTCTCTTCATGCAGCATTCGAATTGCTTGCTTCAGTGCAGCAGTTTGTAAGATGCTCTTTTTCCAACGATGCGGGCCCACGTTCGATTCTGGTCAGGTATTTTTTTTTACTTATTATTATTTAATAACGTCGTTAATTTTCATAATGCCTACATATTACCAGGCTTCGTTATATAAATAAATTTGTGTATATATATATATATATATGGAAATATTCCCGGTCGGGACAGGCTCCTGGGTGAGATATTTTCGGGGTTTTTCCTCACCTATAAGATAAATGTCAGGAAGCTTAGGGCCCACGGTTCCCGAAAATCATCTGGCCATCATCATCATTCTTCACCGGTGTGGAAAGAAATGGGAAGCTACCACACCCACAGTTCCCTAGTAAAGCTGCAAAGCATAACATGAAAATGCTATGATTGCAGTGAAAGAACTGCCCTCGGGCAGAATTACTATGGAATGGAATATATGGAAATAAATATATTAAAGGAAGCAGCTCTCCTATATATATATATATATAATGAATAATGATTGTAATGTCTCATTACTTTGTTTATAAAACACATGACATAATAAAATTATTTTTTCCATTACTAATACAAAATTATCTGATTAATTTAAATTAAGTTAATATCTAATTTCATTATACAAGTAAGTCCTGAAGTACTTCATCGCTTCATACAGACAATTTCTAGGAGAGATGGTTGTGGTCTAGTGGAGGGAGCATGTGTTTCCCGTGCATGAGGTCGTGTGTTCGATCCTGCTGTCATGCTTTTTTTTTCTCGTTATTTCAATTAATTTTCTTTTTGTTTAATTTCTTTTGCTTTGTTTTATTTTCAGTATTTACCACACTACTTATTTACACAAAATTGTTTCCATTGCACGACACACAACGAAATAGAAAGGATTTAGTTTCTCAAATAATTGTATACTTGTGAACCAAATAGCTGATCTCTGATCATGCGCAGTGGCTTTGTTCTGAGACTTTAAAATTATCTGCACGCCATCAATTATTTCAAAGGCTGTAGATTCTTTCACACTACTAAAGGGTGCATACTCATCATTTCATCAATATCATCCTCTTATTGTGTCCTCCTTTTAGAAGGTAGATTTTTGGGTACATACTATGCAGTATTATTGCAAAAACAACAACTCCCTGGAGATATGCAGATGTGTTGAAACATTATATTTGACGAGAAAATTATATGCTCAGATTGGGGTTTGAATCCACGATCTTTCACACTCTAGGCAAATGCTCTACCAACTGAGCTACTTGAGAAACTCCAATCTAAACAAAAATCTTTCTCTTATATACTCTGTTTGAAACATGTTTGTGAGATACAGCACTATATTTTTAAGTGACTCATATTTTTAATGCTTCCCTTATAACTTCTATCTTCCCTACTGTATGGAAACAGTCTAGAGTTCGGCCTATACCAAAAATAAGTACACCTACTAACTGTAATGACTAGAGCTAGGATTTTTATGTAATATTAACATGCAAAATATGTACATATTTATGTAATACTATTTGGTGAAATATGTAATATTACATAAAAAATTCTTAAAATATGTAATTTTAAATACATTAAAATTTAAGTTTTATGTAAATTTATACCAAATATTAACTTACTTGATTCCTGATTTTATTAATAAAAAGTAAAGTGTGGAACAATTATTAATTATGCATGTTGATGTAATAAATCAAAAATATTACATTTATTTATTTTTTGAATAATGCAACAATTAATAAAATGGCTAAATAAAAAAAATCACGTTACAAAATGTATTTTTAGTTATATTATAATTATACGTTTTCGTAGTCACTCTTTAACCAATCTTTAGCCTCTACAGCGAATACAGAAAGTATCTACTCACTTCACTTTAATTTGCAATTAACTATGAGGCACATATCCAAGTTTTCCATTGTCATAGAGTGTCATCGGTCAGAGAGATTGTTTTTATAAACAGAAAATGTTCTTTCCACATTACAGGAAGTTGCTGGTGCAAATTTAGGCAGATTGAATTTTTCAGGAGAGATGTCATCTGGAGGATTCTCTTCTTCCCCATTGAGGATCTTACACACAGTATTCAATGTCGAGAAGCCAGGGTTTCTTTCCATAACAGATTCAAATTTCCTCATTATGTTTATTCCAACATTTCCTTGAACAACCCTTAATGTAGATTTAACGTCCTCTACAATGTCCAGTGATTCCTTCAAAGTCATGCCACATGTTTCTAATTTTACAATACTGTCAGAAATGAATCCAAAATTGCTTTTAACATAAGCCAATTGGCACTGAAGGCACTTTGAGCCTTTCTGATAGAAACTGCTGATTTACTTGGAAACGAGTCTATTACAGACTTCGCTTCTTTAAAATAGTCACTATGAAAGCAGGCATCTAGTGAGGACAGGTTCAGGGGCAATTTCACATTTGGTAATTGTTCTCTATAGTGTAACACACGTTGGGGGGCCTTAACAAACACTTTCTTAGTGTTTGAAATAATGCTATTGATTTGTGGATAGTTACTTCGCACTTCTTCGGCAACACGTTGCAGTCCATATGCGAGACAGATGAAATGGATCATATTTTGGTAAAACACACATAGAGCAGTTCCCGCCTTTAGCATGTACGCTGCAGCATCACAATAAAGGACAAATGCGTTATCTTCTTGAACACTTTAAGTCCATCATTCACAAAACGAGCTACTGTTGCATGATTTTCATGCTCCAACGTTTTCGAAGAATTCAGGAAAGGTGTGGGGGATTCTTTTCCATCCAGCTTACCAATCACAAGATTGGTAACATAGCGACCTTTTCCATCCGTTGTTTCATCGACAGCAATCCATATATAGTTGTTGCCTATATCACTTCGCACATATGTCATTGCTTCATCGTAACACAAATGCCTGTAGTTTTTTCGGAGCGTAGAATCGTTAGGAATCTGCCTCCCACAATACTTCTCTAAAAATGCATGATATTTAGGTACCTGGAGTTTGTACCAAGGGATATTTGCGGCAACCATAGCATTACACATGTCATGGAAGAATTCACTCCTTACATTTGAAGACTGTTGCATTTGAGATAGAAGCACTTGCTTTTTAGATGTTTGTAGTCCTTTGTTTTTAGCATGCAGAGCACTGCGAACATGTTGTTCAAGTTGAGATATCATTGAACAACCTATCTGGTTATTACAAGTCTGGCACAGAACCACATCTCCATCAGTAGTGAACGAATCATCTATTTTAACCCACGATTTTAACTTACGATGATAATTTTGATGCTACAGGAACTATCACACGAAATTCAATGAAACACTGTGACAGTCAAAATAATACTGATGAAGACACTGGAACTAAAAGTCTTGTGGACGAAAAATAGAAAGCATCGTAATGTTACTTTTTATTATCAGAGGGTAAAAGAGGTAGAAACAGAAAATGACGGAAATGTTTGAATGGATGTATAAGAAGTTTCACAACTTTCAGTACTTCTTAGAGATCAAATATCTATGGTGTAAAATCTAATTAATTAAATAAATAAAATATATGTTAAGCCTGATATGATAATATTTAGAATATCTCATTGTATCTTAACAACAATTTATAGTGCATAATTTCAATTTTATGAAATGTTGATTACCTCTTGTTTTTATTTTATGATAATTTGTTATGGGGATATCAATAAACGAAAAGAATGTGTTTAGATGAGTGGGATAGCAAATGTAAGTGGCCTAAATTACCTGATATTTATATTAGAATTGGGAGGGATGCAGATAAAACCCTATCCAGAAAATTAACTTGAATCGATCCTGGATTCGATGGGTGAGAGACAATGGCAATTACTCCTGTGCTATTTTTTTTTTAAGTTTTTTCTACATGGACTCCATCTCTATTGCATCAACAAACAATTTTATAAATACAGTACAAAATTATAATTTTTTATACTCATATTACAACGAAACAAACATTTTTAAAACAGGTTGTATTCTATTCCAAGGGACAGAAGAGCAGAGATGAGGGAAGGATACACAATTATTAACACATGCTGAGTGAGAAACTATTATGTTTCTACTATTTCATTCATAAAACAGATGGGTTTGTGGTAGTTTTAAAGAGATCTTCAATGTGGTATCCTACCCAAGTCACAGTGTCTTTGTATAACTACATTTATGGTGTCAATAATTGAATGGAATTCTTCCTTGACCTCTTTTTTGTAGCTTTTGGATAACTTGCAAAATTCGTTTCAGTGTACATGTACCTGAGTTTCTAGTGTGAATAAAATACTGTCATACAGTTAGTTTAAAATGTTATTCCGCTTATGGAAAAAAAAAAAAAAAAATTAAATTAACGGACAGAATATGTAGTTTTACATAAAAAAATATTAAAATATGTAATTATGATGAATATGTAAAATATGATGATGAATATGTAAAATATGTAATGATAACTTTTGATATTTGATAAGAAAGTTCCTAATTCGTGGACATTTATAATTTTTAGCTGCGTATGAGCAAAGAGAAAGAAACTTTTATAAGATTCATGATGTGTTCCGTTGAGGTTTACTCAAAATTAATATAAAATTATAGAATATTCACCTGAAAGTCCGTCTCCTCAACTTAATTATCATTTAACTGTAGCGCTTTCGGGACTTGTCCCATCATCGGCAGGATTCAATTAAAGAGAAAGAATATGTAATTACATACAAATCCTAGCTTTAATGATGACACATTAATTATATTATTTTGAGTCTGTTTATCTTACCTCAATATTAATGTTGATTTGTTCTTGAACATGTTTCGATTGGATATCAATCATCTTCAGCATCTTGCTCAGACTGGCTGGATTTATGTTATAAACACTGGATGTCGATGTCAGCTCCCTCCTGTGGTTGGCCAAATAACCTCCAAACGAGGTCACGTTCCGTCAGTATTTCGAAATTCATAACTCTATTTTTGTTCTTCTGAATAAAGATTTTTTCCCAAATAGTCAGTTCTTTTGTATTTTCTAACTGTTTTAATAATTTAGTGTCCGAATTTATATCATGTTTTTTACACCAAACATGAGCAGCAACTGCAAATTTTTCTATTTCCCCGTTTTTAACATTTATTTGTTCTTTGGTTCAAATTTGTAGGTTTCTTTTTGTTTTTCATATATACATATCCTTTCACAATCCTTACATTCAATTTGATATATTCCTGATTTTTTATTTTTATCAGTTTTTTTCATTTTTGTTGGTTTTTATTAGTTTATTTAAACTGTGGTTTTTTTTGGTGCTAATTTAATATTACAACTTCTCAAATATCTTTTGGAATTTTCAAAAAAATATCTCAAAATATTACTTCCTAAAATAAAACATCATTAGATTAATTAGATCTAACAAAAATGAGAAAATAGAAGAAGAAAATAAATCAGGGATTTATCAAATTGAATGTAAATAATGTGAGAAAGTCTACATATGAAAAACAAAGAGAAATTTGAAAACCAGAGTGAAAGAACATCTCAGGAATGTCAAGAAAGGGGAAGTAGAAAAATCTGAATGGCTGCCTATACATGGTCGGAGAAACATGTTATCGAAATGAAGGCAAAATTATTAAAACAAAAAGAAAAACCCATACAACTCACTGTTAGGCAAAAAAATCTACATTAAAAAAAATGAAAAGGAGACATTAACAAACTTTGAAATTCCCCGGGAAAATGACTTGATTTCAAGGTTTCTCAGTCTATCAACAGAGGGAGCAAGAGGCAACTCTTCATGACGACAGAACAACAGTCACGAAATTAAGATGGAACTGAAGTGTAAAGTTCCGAAACTAATATAAAAAAAGAAGAAAAATATGAGGTGAGAGATAAAAGTTTACCTAAAAAAAGTTCATGATGATTATGATGAATTAAGTTAAAGGGTTAATAATCAATTTCACAATAATGGGGTCAAATCAGTTAACCTGAGGCCATTAAAAGGGCTTCCTTTGTATATGTAAATCATCTTCCATACAAGGCCTGATGGATTCTTATGATCACAAGGTTGGACTTTCAATCTATTTATTCTTCAGAAGGAAAATAAGGAATTGAAAGGCTAGTTTATTCTTTTAAATATAAAAATATTATAAATATTCAATTTCAACATATTTATATACTCACTGGCATGCTTTCTTAAGTTCTATCATTATCTTGTCCCACTGAAAACCACTTGTGCCGTCTGATAATACACTTATGTTGTTAGAACACACACACTCGAGCAACTGATTGAAAGGTGAGTATTTCCTCAAAGTTATCACATCTCCAATAATTATTAACTTCTTCTTAGCTCTTGTAACAGCTACTGTCAGTCTCCTCTTATCTCCTAAAATTTCATTTTCCTGTTATATGAAAAAAAAATTAATTAATTAATTAAATTTAAAAAAGGAGGAAAAAAGTGCCAACAATAATCTAGCATGGTAATCATTTATTATTTTCCCAAGATGGTAAGATGGTTTGTGATAGATCATGATTTTAGCACTATTTCAGATCATGATTAGTTGATTACTTTCTTTGTATTATTTATCGAGCATAGTTAGAAAAGTATAATGGAAATGGACAGATAATAACAAATGAGGGAAATTTTTAATTACTGGCTTAATTCAAATACCTAGGAACAATAATTACAAATAGGAATAAGTTGCAAAAAGAAATTAAACATAGGATCAATTCTGGAAATGCATGATATTATGCATTACAGGGACTCTTGTCATCCCAACTTCTCTCAAAAACATTAAACTGAAAATATATTAAACTGTTATTAAATAAGTTTATTTTGAATTCATCTTACTTCATAAATTGTTGTTTTTTGTAAGACACATTTCAAAGCTTCTATGCTTCATCGTCAGTTGGTACAGACTGATTTTTAAGTTGGCAAATTTAGACCAAACTTATTTATTAAGAGAACATCATAATGTTACTTCCTAATATATATTTACATAATTAAATTGCTGACGATGTAATCATAATACAGAAAAATGAAGATGACTTACAGAAATCAATGTATGCATTAAATGAAATATGTAAATTATATGATCTAAAGATTTCTGTAAGGAAAACGAAGACCATGGCTTTCAGAGGAAGAGATCCAGTGAGATCCAAAATTATTTTAGAAAATCAAAGTATAGAACAGGTGTCTAGTTTCAAATATTTGGGCTGTGATGTTGGCTACAATGTGGAAAGAGATATTGACTCCAAAATAAATCAATTTCAGACGGTGTGTGGAACAATACAGAGAACATTCAAAAATAAAATTAGAAAAGAAACCAAGATAAAAATGTATAATGTTATGGCAGTTCCCACAATATTGTTTTCTTCTTCTTCTTCTTCTTCCTTCCAAGTATTTGGCCAAGGCCTGTTACGATCCTATAGAAAATTTTCCCTCCAGCGTCTTCCGGAAAATTCTCGTATAAGACTTGAAAGCATAATAATAGTCCCTTCGATTGGTTGCTGGCCAAAGGAAGGCAAGACCAGTGATGGGCCTGCCATCTTATAGCCTCTGGTCAGGCTTTTTTGGAGAAGAAAAGAAAATAAAGGAAGAAAGAAGAAATGGAAGAAAGGAAAGACTCCCTAGCCCTCGGATGCCCTAATAGCATCGGGGTCGAAAAAACAAGAGTTAACCAAGAGAGGTTAGATAGTAAAGTTAAAAGAGTGCAAAACACAAGTAAGAGGAAGATGGATGTGAAACTTGGGCTCCAATGAAAAAACAGGATAGAATACAGATGTCAGAGATGAAGTTCCTAAGACAAGTAAAAGGATGTACAAGACTTGATAGAATAAGAAATGAGGATATAAGAGAAGAATTGAAAGTACAGCCTTTATTGGATAAGGTCACAAATTACAGAAGAAATGGATTGATCATATGGATGGAATGAGTAAGGAGAGATATCCATTGTTAGCAAGAAATTATCAAGCAAGAGGAAGACGTGATGTTGGAAGACCTAGAAGACGTTGGGCTGATGCATTATGAAGTTGGAACGGGCAATTGCCTAATCCCTGGAGTGACGATGATGATAATTAAATTGTTATTCTCACAGTTACATGGATGCAAAATATGGACTCTCACCTTAATGGAGGGGAAAATATTAGGAGTATTTAGAGTAAAGTAGTTAGGAAAATTTATGGACCGAAAAGAAAATTAACAGACAAGTGAATGGAGAATGCCACATAACATGAGCTACATGATGTCTATGGGAAACCAGATATAACAAAAACAGTTAAGTCTCGTAGTCTGTACTTTGTCTGTACCAACTGAAGAAGGAACGAAGATGTTTTGAAATATGTCTCACAAGAAATAACAAAATATGAGGTAAGATGAATGCAGACCCAATTTATTTACTATCAAGTTATGTAGGTAGGAAATAACACTATGAGGTTTATTTTAATTTATGTTGAGTTAACGTAGAATATTTTTTATCACTCACCTCATATTGTTCTTCTTATTTGATTATAAACTAGTTTCGGAACATAGTTTCTGTTCCATCCTCAGTATCGTCACGACCGTTGTTCTGTTGTCTTGAAGAGCTGTCCTTCTCTCCTTCCATTGGCTGACTGAAAAACCTCGAAACCAGGTCATTCTCACCGGGAAATTCAAAGTTCATTAATTTCTTCTTTTCACTTTTTTGAATGTAGATCTTTTCCCAAACAGTAAGTTCTTTTGGTTTTTCTATTTGTTTTAATAATTTAGCTTCTTTCTCGATAAGATGTTTTTCAGACCATGCATGGGCAGCCACTGCAGATTTTTCTACTTCCCCTTTTTTGACATTCCTGAGATGTTCTTTCACTCTAGTTTTCAAATTTCTCTTAGTTTTTCCTATGTAGAATTTCTCACATTCTTCACAATTAATTTGATAAATCCCTGATTTGTTGTCTTCTTTAATTTTCTCAATCTTATTAGGTCTAATCAGTCTACTGATGCTGTAGTCATTTTTGGGTGCTAACCTTATGTTGAAATCTTTAAAAAAATTTTGAAACTTGTGGTGTTTTAATGGATGATATGTGAATTTCCTAAATTTTACATTATCTTCTTTAACTTTTAGAAGAGTGCTTTGATTAATAAATTTTTGTCTTTTGAACTTGTTTATTTTTTTGAGTATCATTTTTATTGCAAAACCATTTTTCGTGGTTACGTTGATTATGTGTTCTTTTTCTTTTTCGTAATTTTCTTTGTTCATTGGTATGTTCACTAATCTGTGTGTCAAACTATTGAAAACTGCTTCTTTGTGAGCTATGTGATTGAAACCTAAAGCTTTTACGTAGTTATCTATATGTGTCTTCTTTCTGTAAATTCCAAATTCTATCTTATTTTCTTCATTCCTTTTTAAGTTGAGATCTAAAAATTGGCATTTCTCCATTGATTTCCTTTTCCATAGTGAACTTTATAGTTTGACTTTGAATGTTCAATAATTTTAATGCATCATCTATCTGTTTATGATTAACTATTGCAATTATGTCATCCACATATCTACACCAGAACTTGAAAATTAAACGATGTCCATTAATTATCTTGTGTTCAAAATTCCCCATGAATAGATTAGCTAAGAATGGAGATAAAGGGTTTCCCATCGAAAGTCCTGAATTTTGTTTATAAAATCTTCCATTGTAGGTGAAAAACATATTATCGATACATAATTTAGTTAAAGTTTTATATTCGACTATCTTTACTTTTTCAATATTAGTATTGTTCATCCAAATCTCTAAAATTTCCATAGTTTGGTCTTTTGGAATGCATGGAAATAAGGAAACAACATCAAAAGAAACTAATGTGTCTGAAGATTGTAGTTGTATGTTTTCTAGTTTATCTACCAATTCATAAGAGTTTTCTATTGCAGAGTTTTCAAATCCATTCATTTTATTAAATTCCTTACATAACCATTTAGATAAATGATATGTAGGAGACCCTATGTTGTTAATTATCGGTCTCATTTTCTTCCCTTCTTTGTGCACTTTCGGGAGTCCGTAGATGTTGGGAATTTTTTGATTTGAAACCTTCAGATGAAACTTGTCTTTCTTAGTTAAAATGTGATTGATATTCTTGAGAGTGTTGTCTACTTCTTTTAATGGTTTTGTTAAGGGGGTCTGATTGAATCTGTGTATATTCTTCAGAGTCCAAAAGTTTTTCCATTCTGTTGTTGTATTCTTCTTTGTCTAAAATAACCAATTGGTTGCCTTTGTCAGCTTTAGTAATTATTACATTTTTACTGTTGATGTCTTTAATAATTTTCATATTTCTTGAACCCTTTTTGTTTATTGGTGTTTCCTTGATTTCTTTGATAATTTTTTCACATTTATTCCTGATGGTGATTTTGTCTTCCATACTCATGTTTTCAATTAGAATTTCTGTATCTGCTATATAGTCTTCTATTTTGTCCGAAAAATTGATACAAGTTTTCAAACCATTTTCCAATGGATATCCAAAAGAACAAAAAAGACAAACTCATGAATTTTGAAACTCCCGCAAATTTTGACCTGATCCAGAGGTTCATCGGTCCACCGATAGAAGTAAGAAGGAAACCACCAAGAAACAACATAACACCGGTCGACCAGAGGCTACTGACGATGGAGATAAGCTCCAAAACTGCAGTATAGAAGAAAAAGGATATGAGGTGAGGTAATAAAAACATTAATTTAATTATTAAATTAAACCTCATAGTGTTCTTTCCCTGTGAAAGTTAAATACTCAATTATACTGTTTACATTTGAAAATTTCTAAGTACATTGGCGAATTTTGTTGGGAAAATTTAGAAGAAAAGTTCTTCAGTAGGCTTAATTACATCATCAAACAAAAAATTACTAAACATGGGAAGAAAATCGAAAATTTGAAAATTAAAGCAATTGGAAATAAGAAGAAACTAGGAAACAACCATAAATCATCCAAGAACAAAAATCTTGAAAGTGAAAATGTGATTAATAGTAGTGTTGTCAACTTATCTTCAAAAACTTTTGATGACAAAGAAATGCAACTTTTGGAAAATGGTTTGAAAACTTGCATCAATTTTTCGGACAAAATAGAAGACTATATAGCAGATACAGAAATTCTAATTGAAAACATGAGTATGGAAGACAAAATCACCATCAGGAATAAATGTGAAAAAATTATCAAAGAAATCAAGGAAACACCAATAAACAAAAAGGGTTCAAGAAATATGAAAATTATTAAAGACATCAACAGTAAAAATGTAATAATTACTAAAGCTGACAAAGGCAACCAATTGGTTATTTTAGACAAAGAAGAATACAACAACAGAATGGAAAAACTTTTGGACTCTGAAGAATATACACAGATTCAATCAGACCCCCTTAACAAAACCATTAAAGAAGTAGACAACACTCTCAAGAATATCAATCACATTTTAACTAAGAAAGACAAAATTCATCGGAGAACATATTGTTGAGTTATGGCTGACGATGAACATGATTATGTTTGAAATCGCGATATCATGGAAGCATGAATCCTATGAGGTGAGTTGTTTAAACAATATGTTCTCCGATGAATTTTAATGATTATACCTCATAATGTTTACTTCCCAACATTAATTAAAAATTAAGAAAGACAAGTTTCATCTGAAGGTTTCAAATCAAAAAATTCCCAACATCTACGGACTCCCGAAAGTGCACAAAGAAGGGAAGAAAATGAGGCCGATAATTAACAACATAGGGTCTCCTACATATCATTTATCTAAATGGTTATGTAAGGAATTTAATAAAATGAATGGATTTGAAAACTCTGCAATAGAAAACTCTTATGAATTGGTAGATAAACTAGAAAACATACAACTACAATCTTCAGACACATTAGTTTCTTTTGATGTTGTTTCCTTATTTCCAAGCAAGCCAAAAGACCAAACTATGGAAATTTTAGAGATTTGGATGAACAATACTAATATTGAAAAAGTAAAGATAGTCGAATATAAAACTTTAACTGAATTATGTATCGATAATATGTTTTTCACCTACAATGGAAGATTTTATAAACAAAATTCAGGACTTTCGATGGGAAACCCTTTATCTCCATTCTTAGTTAATCTATTCATGGGGAATTTTGAACACAAGATAATTAATGGACATCGTTTAATTTTCAAGTTCTGGTGTAGATATGTGGATGACATAATTGCAATAGTTAATCATAAACAGATAGATGATGCATAAAATTATTGAACATTCAAAGTCAAACTATAAAGTTCACTGTGGAAAAGGAAATCAATGGAGAAATGCCATTTTTAGATCTCAACTTAAAAAGGAATGAAGAAAATAAGATAGAATTTGGAATTTACAGAAAGAAGACACATATAGATAACTACGTAAAAGCTTTAGGTTTCAATCACATAGCTCACAAAGAAGCAGTTTTCAATAGTTTGACACACAGATTAGTGAACATACCAATGAACAAAGAAAATTACGAAAAAGAAAAAGAACACATAATCAACGTAGCCACGAAAAATGGTTTTGCAATAAAAATGATACTCAAAAAAATAAACAAGTTCAAAAGACAAAAATTTATTAATCAAAGCACTCTTCTAAAAGTAAAAGAAGATAATGTAAAATTTAGAAAATTCACATATCATCCATTAAAACACCACAAGTTTAAAAATTTTTTTTAAAGATTTCAACATAAGGTTAGCACCCAAAAATGACTATAGCATCAGTAGACTGATTAGACCTAATAAGAATGAGAAAATTAAAGAAGAAAACAAATCAGGGATTTATCAAATTAAATGTGAAGAATGCGAGAAATTCTACATAGGAAAAACTAAGAGAAATTTGAAAACTAGAGTGAAAGAACATCTCAGGAATGTCAAAAAAGGGGAAGTAGAAAAATCTGCAGTGGCTGCCCATGCATGGTCTGAAAAACATCTTATCGAGAAAGAAGCTAAATTATTAAAACAAATAGAAGAACCAAAAGAACTTACTGTTTGGGAAAAGATCTACATTCAAAAGAGTGAAAAGAAGAAATTAATGAACTTTGAATTTCCCGGTGAGAATGACCTGGTTTCGAGGTTTTTCAGTCAGCCAATGGAAGGAGAGAAGGACAGCTCTTCAAGACGACAGAACAACGGTCGTGATGATACTGAGGATGGAACAGAAACTATGTTCCGAAACTAGTTTATAATCAAATAAGAAGAACAATATGAGGTGAGTGATAAAAAATATTCTACCTTAATGAATATACCTCATAGTGAGAATTCCTAAAATAAGTAAGTAGTTATGTTGAGTTGTTTTCTGACTCACTTCATACTTCTTAAGTCTGTGAGGGAGTTAAGAAGTATGAGGCGAGTCATAATACAACTCAACATAAATTGTTTATTTTTTATTATTTCACTCACCTCATACTTCATAATTCATAGCAGACCCTGGGTTTCTTCACATCTTTTGTGACATTCTGCTATGAATTATGAAGTATTAGGTGAGTGAAATAATAAAAAATAAACAATATTAAAAAACCTCATAGTGTTATTTCCTATCTACATAACTTAATCAACATAAATTATTTATTATCTCCTATTCCATCTAACCATCTAACATTTGGTCTGCCTATTCTTCAGCTAGGGGAGAAAACCCTAACAGAAAATCATTGTCCTTCAGGTTTATTGGATGGTTGCACATATGTCTGGCTCTCCTACTCTGTAAAATAAAATGTTTGCTGGGAAACCCACAATATCAGGGACAACCGAGACTGCATTGGATGGATCGAAAATTGGAGAATTTGGGGAATTCAATATTACATTGGCACGGATAAATAAATTTAGCCTTGATAATTTATTAATAACCAATAAGAATAAGAATCAAATGAATCATGAATTCTTCTTACCTCATACATCATAAGAAGAATTCACGAATCATTTGATTCTTATTAAGAAAACCTCATAATGTAAAAATTCCCAAATTTATTATATTAAACCAATAAGAAATTGAACACCCCAGATAGTAAAAAAAATCTGGAATTATCAAATTAGTTGTAAAGACTGCAATAAAGTATACATAGGAAAAACAAAAAAGGAATTTGGAACTCGCACAAAGGAACACTTCAGAAATATTAAAAATGGTGAAATTGAAAAATCAGCTATTGCAGCACATACTTGGAGAGTCATAAAATTGAAAAAGAGGCCAAACTTCTAAAACATTTGGAAAAACCTTTAGAATTGACAGTTTGGGAGAAGATACATATTCAGAAGAACAAATTTGGATCCATGAATTTCGAAATTCCAAATGAACAGGACCTGATCTCGAAAGTTCATCAAATCAACACCAGATGGCAATGTTATAGATGGAGATTCCAACGAAAATCTGGTAGTCATAATGTCTGTTGAAAATTGGAGGGATGTTCCTCTTGAAAACTGCAGTTCCCGTGTTTAAGAAAACATAAACTATGAGGTAAGATAAGAAATGACTCATTCATTCTTTGAATTTGAGGAAGCTGGTTGTCAGAGACAGACAAGTGTGTAAAAGGGTTCTGAAGGAAGCCAAGGCTCACATCGGACTGCTGATGAACAGCATCTGTTAAACCAAGAAAATTAACTAATAATAAATGTAACACCCCAGACAACAAAAAATCTGGAATTTATCAAATTGATTGCAAAAGGATATATATAGGAAAAACAAGGAACTTGGAAACTCGTAAAAAAGAACACTTCAGAAACATAAAGAATGGAGAAATTGAAAAATCAGCTATAGCAGCACATAGTTTATTAGAGCATCATAGGATTGAAAAAGAAGCAAAACTTTTGAAACATCTATCCAAATCTTTGGATTTAACAGTTTGGGAAAAAATATATATTCAAAAAAACCATACTAGAACCATGAACTTCGAGATTCCGGACGAACCGAGCTTGATTACAAAGTTCTTCAAAAATACAACAGATAGCAGTTTAGAAAATGATTCATTCAAAAGAACACCAGATGGCAGTTTGAAGAGTAATTCCGTCAAAAGAACACCAGATGGCAGTTCGGATAATTACCGGCAAAAGAAAAAATTGAGCCGTGAAAACAGCTGACGATGACGACAATGCCGATACTGCAGTGTTGTGTTTAAAAAAAAACATAAAAGTATGAGGTAAGAAGAAATCACGATTCATTTAATTCTTATCAAGAAAATTATAATTTTTATTAATAAATATAAATACCTTATTATTTTCTGTGTAATCATTTCTCACAGATTTAGTGCAAGAGAAGATGATAACATCCTTGTCTCTACCTTGATACTGATCCACAGTATTCACCTCTACAGCATCAGCAGACACAACCTTACGCAGCAGAGCTACCTGTGCTCGATACGGTGCAATTATACCAATACCACTGTCCACCACTCCAGCCTGCAACGATAGATAATTGAACTTTATGTAAGTATCTCTATAATTAAGATATTTGGTCTGTATATTCTTATCTTTTATGGTTGTTTTTGTTTCAAGGCTTCTGAGCCCCACTGTCAGCGATTACATACTGATTTTATCAAGTTGTTGGCCCTGATTCTTTACTCCTGCTCCCTCTGCCAGTGGTTCAATAAACTTGCTAAAGAGGTTCATTTCTCTGGGAATTTCAAAATTCATAATTCTTTCCTTGTTCCTCTGTATGTAGATTTTTTCCCATATGGTGAGTTCATGTTTGTTTTCTGTTTAAATAATTTTGTGTTTTTCTGACCAAACGTGAGCAGCTATTGCGGATTTTTCTACTTCCCCATTTTTTACATTTCTTATGTGTTCTTTAGTTATAATGGTTAAATTTATTTTATGTTTTCCTTAGGTGTATCTTATCACAGCCTGAACATTTTATTTGATATATTCCTGATTTTTTATTATCATCAATCTTTACATTTTTGTTAGGCAGAGTCAAGAATCACGGCCAACAACTTGAGAAAAATCAGTCTGTATTCGCTGACAATGGTGCTCAGAAGCCTTGAAACATATGTTCAACAAAAACAACCATAAGAGGTAAGAATATACAGACCAAATACCTTAGTTATTAAATAAACCTCTTATTTATATTATTCGTTTTTGAACATCTTAATGATGGACAAATTATATTTGAAAAGAAAAATATACGCCTAAACTGGGGTTTGAACCCAGGACCTTTGACTCTCTATGGCAATGCTCTATCCAAGTGAGCTACCTAGGCCTCCAATCTAAATGCGTATTTTTCTCTTATACATAGTTAATTCCCTAACACCAAATGCTACGAGCCGTTGCTACGATTTTTGCAAATGGCGGCTTCTTTATTAAGAAGATTTTTTATTGGGAATTTAAACATTACTTATAAAGCCAGTGAATTTCAAAATACATAACAATTTTCTTTGTTCTTGTGGATGTAAATTTTCTCTCAAACAGGAATTTCAAAATATATTTGAATAAAAAAATATATATTTAATTTGAAGAGAAAATTTTTTTTTCCTAGACCGGGACTCGAACCCGGGACCCTTGGCTTTCCGGGTCAAGTGCTCTACCAACTGAGCTACCGAGGCGAGTTACGATCTAGACGCAAATTTTTCTCTTATATACGTTGTAATTCCCTATCGCCAAATGCTTTTGAAACCATTGTTTCTATCTTTGCAAATGGCGGCTTCTTAGTTAAGAAGACATTTATTGGGAATTTAACATTACTTTATAAAGCTAGTAAGGCTTCTAATGATGTTTTTATTATTGATTTAACATTTCTCAATGAAAGATAAATTTAATTTGAAGAGAAAAAAAAAAATTTCTCTTCAAATTAAATTTATCTTTCATTGAGAAATGTTAAATCAATAATAAAAACATCATCAAAAAAATATATGCTCAGACT
This sequence comes from Diploptera punctata, assembly GCA_030220185.1. Classification (NCBI taxonomy): domain Eukaryota; kingdom Metazoa; phylum Arthropoda; class Insecta; order Blattodea; family Blaberidae; genus Diploptera; species Diploptera punctata. Next base: position 611,361 of record JASPKZ010001957.1, on the reverse strand, counting down.
GGGACTCAAACCCAAGATCTTCTCTTCAAATATGGTTTATCCAACATTGAGATGTACAAAATGAATAATATCAACAGAAAAAGCTGACAATAAAACAGAATTGTTTTGAAACATGTTCAAGAACAAATCAACATTAATATTGAGGTAAGATGTCCAGACTAAAAATAATATAATTAAGAAAAATATACGCTTAGACTGGGGTTTGAACCCAGGACCTTTGACTTTATATGCTAATGCTCACCATCTGAATTATCCTTAGAACTCCAATCTAAATGCAAATTTTCCTCTTATACATTTTTAATTCCCGAGAGTGCCAAATGCTATGAACCATCATTTGATCACGCAAATGACAGCTTCTTATTTATTGTGCATTTTAACATTACTTTATAATGCCAGAAGGGCTTCTATAAATACCTTAGTTTTCTACCATTTTTAAATGTTCTAACTAAAAAGTATAGATAAATAAATACAACATAGAGAACCTTTCTTTAAAAACACATGAATCCACAAAAACAAATTTTAGAGGAGAAAAGAAAATGGAAATAGATGAACTTACCTTGATGAGCAACCTAACAACACGATGGATAACAGCTGCCTCAAACAAGTTTGTATAACCTCGTTCCTCTTTGGAAATTCCATCAAGCATTTCCTTCAAATTTCCATCTGGATTCTCATTCACTGTTCTGCAGGTAGGTCCAGTGTCCAGCATCACAAATGAGTTCTGCAGAGAGCTTGACAGTATTGGTCTTAACCATGATTCTTCTGCTAACTCGTCCATAACCAACTGAAAATGTATTTTATGTCAAATAATTTTCATACTCAAAAACTAATTGTTACATAATAATAAGTTTTGTCTGTTTAATTCTTACCTCATGTCGTTGTTTCTGTTAGACATATGTTTCAAGAAATGTTTGCCTCATCTTAAGTAGTTACAGACCGATTTTTTCCAAGTTGCCACCCTGTATCTCGACTTCTGCTCTCTCTTTCTGTGGTCCAAAGAGGAACCTAATTAACAAGTTCTTTGGACCACAGAAAGAGGGAGCAGAGGTCAAGATTCAAAGCTGATAACTTGGGAAAAATCAGTCTGTAATTACTTAGGATGAGGTAAACATGTCTTGAAACATGTGTCTAACAGAAACAATGATATGAGGTAAGAATTAAACAGATCAAACTTATTATTAAGTAAAACCTCATAATGTTACTTCCTATTGTATTTTTAAATACTGTAATTGTTAAATGTTGTCTTTTATGACATGTTGTATTTGCACTCCTATCAATTGAAATTTACAAATTGACACACTATTTTTTGTAGATGACTCTTGTAGCAACTAATAAAGATGATTGACGATTTTATTATTGATTTAACACTTCTCACTGAAGGATAAATTATATTTGAAGAGAAAAATTTTTGCCTAGACCGAGACTCGAACCTGGGACCCTTGGCTTTCCGGGCCAAGTGCTCTACCAACTGAGCTACCCAGGTGAGTTACGATGTAGATGCAAATTTTTCTCTTATATACATTGTAATTCCCTCGCGCCAAATGCTTGAAACCGTAGCTTCTAACTTTGCAAATGGTGGCTTCTTTAGTTAATGTGTCACATTCAGTACCGTAAACCAGTTAAGGCATTTAAAGATACTATCGTGTATGCGGCCGTCGGTCAGTTAACTCGTTTTGGAGCGGGCGTGAACAAACCGCATTTATATTCGGCACCTAAATATTGTGTTGGCTTAGTATGTCTTGGAGATCATAGATGGCATGTAAATGTACATTTTCTATTCCAGTTTGACATGTTTAACCTTGGTGAATCCCCTTTGATTTTTAAAACAAACAACACATGGAATTCGTTCACCCAGACTTCAATCACGTCGTATATGTTTCTCGTTATCGTGCTGTTTTTGTGCATGAGTGAAACCATGGCAAAAGAAAAGTATCTCACTGAAGAAGAATTAGTGAATATTTTGTATAATGATGATTCAGGTGATGAACTGATTCCTGAATTAGAAGATTTACAAAGTGAAAGTGAAGATGAACTTCCACTTCCTGAAATTGATATGCCGATACCATGTGATGTCAATCACCCAAGTTATTTCACCATGAAATCCTACTAGGATATCTCCTTTAGGTATGTACAAAATTTGAAATTTCTAGGACTAATAGTTTGTGAATAATGGTCCATTTTCTGAAGTGCCACGAAAAGGGTAGCTGGGATATTTAAATGGCTGGCCTGTGGGTTTAAATGCCTGGTACTGACTGTGACACATTTATTGGAATTTAAACACTACTTTATAAAGCCAGTAGGGCTTCTACTGACGATTTTATTATTGGTTTAACACTTCTCACTGAAGGATAAATTATATTGAAGAGGATAAATTATATTGAAGAGAAAAATTTTCGCCTAGACCGAGACTCGAACCCGGGACCTTTGGCTTTCCGGGCCAAGTGCTCTACCAACTGAGCTACCGAGGCGAGTTACGATATAGATGCAAATTTTTCTATTATATACATTGTAATTCCCTCGTGCCAAATGCTTGAAACCGTAGCTTCTAACTTTGCAAATGGCGGCTTCTTTAGTTAAGAAGACATTTATTGGAATTTAACACTACTTTATAAAGCCAGTAGGGCTTCTATTGACGATTTTATTATTGATTTAACACTTCTCACTGAAGGATAAATTATATTTGAAGAGAAAAATTTTTTGCCTAGACCCGAGACTCGAACCCGGGACCCTTGGCTTTCCGGGCAAAGTTAGAAGCTACGGTTTCAAGCATTTGGCACGAGGGAATTACAATGTATATAAGAGAAAAATTTGCATCTACATCGTAACTCACCTCGGTAGCTCAGTTGGTAGAGCACTTGGCCCGGAAAGCCAAGGGTCCCGGGTTCGAGTCTCGGTCTAGGCGAAAATTTTTCTCTTCAAATATAATAAAGACGATCTTCAATTTAATCAAAATTACAGTGAGAAAGTATCACTGTGAAGCAATTTTCAATTTATGAGTTGGATAGAATAAGAGGCAAAATGGCCATTGAAACTGGTAACAGGTATCGTGAAACACAGAACTTTATGAAATGAGATATAAAAACATTCCAACTCAATTATAAAATAATGTTCAATAATCTGAATGATATATTTAAATTTTAAAACTTGGCAATTATTATTTTCGTATGGCCTGCGTAAGGAATGAAATGAACAAATTAATTTTATATTTTTAATTTAGATTTTAAAATGTAACATCTAGTTTGGACATCCCTGTGTGAAATTCATCTCTCAGCTCTCTGGAATGTGGATTTGAGGTGTCACCGCTTCTCTTGACAAAGTAATAGAGAGGATTCATCCCTTATTTACCGTTTTTCCCCACTCCAAACTTTGAACATTAATTGTTTCACTTGTTATATTGTCAATCAAATAGTAGCCTATGCACGGACTAGTTGTAAAAATAGTGTTAAAGTGAGAAAATACTTAAAAAAAAACACAAAGTTGATTCCGAATGTAGGGAGTTTAACTAATCCTGGACCAGCAGTACTTCGTGAAGGAGCATGGAAACAAAGTGTTATTTGTAATTATGTTATTGTAGTTGTGAAAGAATATAACATTAAAGACATTACCATATAAAGCATAGTCATTTTGATAAATTTGATGGAGATGAGCGTACTGAAAAAGCAAACGAGCTCCTTTCTAAAGTTACGGCACAACAGCAGTTATTAATTCAGGGTGGTGGTGTAAGACAAAGAAATGTTACCGAAGCGAGTTATGCAGTTTTGAAACCAATTGCTGAAAATGGAAAACCGTGTTCTGATGGCGAATTTGTGAAAATGTGTCTGATTGCTGTTGCCAAGAAGAAGTTGTTCTGGTCCGCGATCAATTGCACAATCTGTTATTGGCCCGGCCCATTAAAAGTTTGGGCGGCCCTGATCTACACTATTTAACTTATACTAAATAAAATCAGCATGCATTCTTTCACAGGTTAGAGTGCTTAGACTGTGTTAGGTTAGCTTTTAGGTTGGTCTTTCATAGGTTAAAGTATACTTAAATTGCATTAGGTTAACTTATAGGTTCGTTGACAACGTGAGTTCAAATATCGTGTATATGTTGGCTGCATCCCATGATTTCATAGTGTGAACTGGTGTATAAACATGGTGTATGGTTGTAACTTAGAAAAAATTTTTTTGTCACATGTTGTAAAGTATTTCTGAAAAATTAATGCCTGAACCGGGATTTGAACCCAAGATCTCCAGTTTTAGATGCTAGCATGCTACCTATTACACTATCCAGGGGTCCCAATGCAACCATTAATTTTTCTTTCTTCATACATATTTCTCTAAATGTCCGAGGCAGATTAAAAATACTTCTTGAATTAGAAGCCATCAGATAGCATTGTAAGCAACAGTTATCTGCCTCGGATGTTTAGAGATTTGTATATGAAGAAAGAACAAATAATGGTTGCATCAGGAGCCCTGCATAGTACAATGGATAACATGCTAGCACATAAATCTAGATATCTAGGGTTCAAATCCTGTTTCGGTGCTAATTTTTCTTTTCAAAATGATCTTCAATATTCAGGACATAATTTAAACACAGTAGCAGTGCTCCTGGAACATAGAACATCGGTCATGTAATTACTGAAGATGTAACCACTAAGGTTATGAAACCGGTCTAATTAGAAGACAGGATATTTGCTGAGGTGTAAAGAATTTTATTTAAAATTTTTAATTAACCTCATAGTGATATTTCTTCAATAGTTCAACTCTCGCTTCTTGTTTGAAAAACAAGTGAATTTGTGAATACAACTCACATTCTCATTTGGTAATTCCAAAGTAGCGAGCGAAAGTCTCCTCGTTACCACATTTCAGCTGACCGTTGTATGTGAGTTCATTAGCAACATCTGTGATGGCTTGATTCATGCGGTATTGCAAGTTCAAACACACCGTCACATCAGGGGAGTCCAGCCTTGCAAACAAGCTCTCTGACATTCCAAGTTCCCTGTAAAATTAAGTAATAACTTTATTAAGAATTAAATGAATCGTGAATTCTTCTTACCTCATACTTCTTTGTTTTTTTAAACACAGAACCGCAGTATCAGCGACCATCGTCACCATCATCAGCTGTTTTCACGACTGTCAATTTTTTCTTTTGCCGGTAACAGTCGTGAAAACAGCTGATGATGGTGACTATGGTCGCTGATACTGCGGTTCTGTGTTTAAAAAAACATAGAAGTATGAGGTAAGAAGAATTCATGAATCATTTAATTTTTATTAATAAAACCTCATAATTAAAATTCATCGGAGAACATATTGTTTAAACAACTCACCTCATAGGATTCATGCTTCCATGATATCGCGATTTCAAACATAATCATGTTCATCGTCAGCCATAACTCCGACTGATGAAATTCTTCGGCCGTCAACTATTCTATTGTCACGACAATAGAATAGTTGACGGCCGAAGAATTTCATCAGTCGGAGTTATGGCTGACGATGACATGATTATGTTTGAAATCGCGATATCATGGAAGCATGAATCCTATGAGGTGAGTTGTTTAAACAATATGTTCTCCGATGAATTTTAATGATTATACCTCATAATGTTTACTTCCCAACATTAATTAAATATAAAACCTCATAATGTTAAAAAATTCCCAAAATTTATTATATTAAATTATAATAACTTTATATTTACAACTTAAACAATACATATACACAACGTGGTCTATTGAAGTGGTGCATACATTGAAAATGACCACAACAACAATACCTATTGACCTAGTGCAAGTACTCAAGTCGGAATGGGGAAGTCATGCTGCTAGAATGTAGGAAGATAGATGGGCCTAGGCTACTACTATGTGGAATGTACGAACTGGGAAAAAAAGAGGAGAAATGTAGATGGGCAGGTAACTTCCAGATCCCAGACGGGGGAGAATTTGAGAAGGATCCCTAGGGGCAGAATGCAGTGAAAAATTGAGGGACATACTAAGGTATGATAGTGGGTAGAAAAAAACTGTTGTTCTGTTGTCCAATGGTGATCAGGATGAGTGTTCGTTGACTTGCGCCATTCTTTCTCTTGCTTCCAAATAGATACCTATAATTTATTTTGTAGTCTCTGTAGTTTTGGGAAGCTCACTGATGTTGTAATCCATTTTGAATGACCCAAGGAACACCGCGTGGAGGTGGATTTTGTTCTCACTAAAGAAGATAACGTTTGTGGTACTTAATAGAAAGTTTCCATGTTGCTTATATCATATGAGTATATATATTTATATATATCCTTTCCTTGAAGAAAACTTATACAGTAAAACTTGCTCAAAGCAGAATCACATTGAACCAATTTCTTTTCCGCATTAGACAAAATTCCACATTACAGAAAAAACTAGAAGTTATTAATAGTCTTAGATTATAGAGTAACGTATGTCTTTTTACGTACCTTGGAATAATTGTAGTTCCGCTGCCGTTGAAAAGTGAAGTATAATATGTATGAGCGACTTCGATGGTAACACGCAAAAAAAAAGTCCCGCTTTGTCAGCATTAAAAATTACTCTTAGGCGCATATCCTGAAATTAAAGCATGCAGTTTCGGTTTCTGCTCGCTAACTACACTTTTATCCAAATAAATTCCACACTACATTGTGTCGTCTTTTAAAACCGTCCGGCCAACCTGAAGATGCCTTGAAATCATTATTCTTAGGGATTTAGCCATAGCTAGAGCTTGACTTTGGAGCATTGGTCTGGAAATTTGGAGATTTTTTTGATTGTGCACTTGTAAAACACTCCCACACCATTTTGTTGATTTCTTTATTGCCTGTTTTTTTCTTCATTTGACCATATCCTTGTATCCATTCATTAATTATTTTTTTCTGTGTGTTGTTAAAGTCTCATAAACTTGAGTTTTCCACATTTTTACTCATTTTTTCACACATTAAGAGTTTTTCTTTATCTTCAACCACTTTCACTTTTTCGTTTAATGACAATGGATATGTTTTAGCCATCTTTATTCCATAAATTCAGAACACAACCTATGACAGATCAGTCTCAGAACTTTAATTTAAGATTTTACAGTGTTGTTAATATTATTCATTTTTAAACATTTTAATGATGGACAAATTATATTTGAAAAGAAAAATATAATTTTACAGTGTTATTTGTAAGACAGGTACAGTATCAGTATTTCACATAATGAGTGTGCAGTGAGGCCGAAAGAAAATTTCAGGTACAGGTAAAATTTACTTGGCAGCAGGATTCATTCCTTGGCTTATTGGGAATTCAATAAAGTTGAAACTAATTTATTTCTCTCTCTGTCTTTCCGCTTTATAATTTTTTTTCATGAATTATGTAGTAATATCCTTCCATTTCCGTTTTATGCAAAATAAATATACGTAAAATTACTATTATTTCGCCGGGACCAATAAATTTGTTCATATTGGACAGATTTCCGCATTATTCACGTTCCGGATTAAACAAGTTTTACTGTAAGAATTAAATGAATCGTGATTTCTTCTTACCTCATACGTCCATGTTTTTTTAAAACACAGCACTGCAGTATCAGCGACCATCGTCACCACCTCAGCTGTTTTCACGACTGTCAATTTTTTCTTTTGCCGGTAATTATCCAAACTGCCATCTGGTGTTCTTTTGAAGGAATTATTTTCTAAACTGCCATTTGGTGTTCTTTTGAAGGAATCATTTTCTAAACTGCTATCTGTTGTATTTTTGAAGAACTTTGTAATCAAGCTCGGTTTGTCTGGAATCTCGAAGTTCATGATTCTAGTATGGTTTTTTGAATATATATTTTTTCCCAAACTGTTAAATCCAAAGGTTTGGATAGATGTTTCAAAAGTTTTGCTTCTTTTTCAATTCTATGATGCTCTAATAAACTATGTGTGCTATAGGTGATTTTTCAATTTCTCCATTCTTTATGTTTCTGAAAGTTTTACTGTATTAAAACACTGATTTCACGGTTTCTACAGCAGTGATAAACATATTGATATTAAGAATATAAAAAATACAAAATTGTGCCTTTTCTTCAAAATTGATGTATAAAACTATCATTATACTTCCACCAAACCAAGAAACAAAAATAGTTATATGTTATTTGAAGGGCTCTACTGTAAAACATGGTAACATATTTTTGGGTGTGATTATATCTCTTTTGGACTTATTTTATTAAGATTATGAATTTGTATCTTAATAATTCTTGCTGACAAATTCTTGAAAATTGAGTTGTAGCATATAAACTGTGATGTGACTTCTTGAAGCATTTGGTGCATGTAGTTTTTTACATCCGTTAATAGAGAGCAGAGGTATTGTCACGGTAAATAAAACTACATGCACCAAATGCTTCAGGAGGTCACATATCACAGTTTACATGCTACAACTCAATTTTCAAGAATTTGTCAGTCACCATTTTTACAGCCAAGCCTTTCATTTATAAAATCTTTGATAAAATTTTATATACTTCATATAGTTGCTAAGGTAAACAAATAGAAGATGCCTTAAAATTCCTGAACCTTCAGAGCAAAACTGTAAAATTCACAATGGAAACTGAAACTAACAGACAAATTTAATTTTTGGATCTAAACCTAACTAGAAACGAAAAAAACAAAATAGAATTTGGAATATACAGAAAGAACACACATAAAGATAACTACATTAAGGCAATCAGGATTCAACCATTTCGCTCACAAAGCAGCTGTATTCAATAGTGTAACACACAGATTGGTGAATGTACCCCTGAACCGAGAAAAATATGAAGAAGAAAAAGAATACATAATTAAAGTAGCAATAGAAAATGGTTATGAAGAAAACATGGTACACAAGAAAATAAATAAGTTTAAAAGGCAAAAACTAATTAATGAAAGCACACTTAAAAACAAACAGAAGAGAACACAAGATTTAAAAATTCACTTACCATCCTTTAAAACACCAAAAGTTCCAGAAAACCGGGAATCGAACCCTGAACCTTCAGCTTTCCATGCTGATGCTCTTAACCATTGAGCTAATCCAGGCTTCCTTCCCATCCAAGCATAAATCCGTCCTTTATCTTACTGTCTTTGGTCCCACATTCAAATGCTATGAATCATCATTCACAAATACACAATGAATGGCTTCTACCTGAAGAAGACATGAAGGGACAAAACTTTAGCATTATTTATTAAATTAATATTAAGAAGCTAAAGCTGTTACTATGATTGAAATAAGTATATTAAAGTACACTACTAAATTATTGTAATCAAATGGTAAAGAGAAAGCTGAAGGTTTGGGGTTCGATTCCCGGTTCAGGCATAAATTTTTCTCTTTACCATTTGATTACAATAATTTAGTAGTGTACTTTAATATAACTATTTCAATCATAGTAACAGCTTCCATCCATAGTAATTCTGCCTGAAGGCAGGTCCTTCACTGCAATCATAGCATTTTCATGCTATGTTTGCAGCTTTACTAGGGAATTGTAGGTGTGGTAGCTTCCCGTTGCTTTCCACACCGGTGAAGGAAGATGATGATGATGATGGCCATATGATTTCGGGGACCATTTGGGCCTTAAAGTTTTCCTGACATTTGTCTTACAGGTGAGGAAAAACCCCGATAAAAACCTCACCCAGAAAAACTGCCCTGACCGGGGATCGAACCCGGGCCCGCTGCATGACAAGGCAAGCACACTACCTCGAGACCACAGCGGTGGACTAGTAACAGCTTTAGTTTCTTAATATTAATTTAATAAATAATGCTATAGCTATGTGGAGTCCCTTCATGTCTTCTTCAGGTAGAAGCCATTCATTGTGTATTTGTGAATCATGATTCATAGCATTTGAATGTGGGAACAAAGACAGTAAGGTAAAGGAAGGATTTATGCTTGGATGGGAAGGAAACCTGGATTAGCTCAACGGTTAAGAGCATCAGCACGGAAGCTGAAGGTTCGGGGTTCGATTCCTGGTTCAGGCATAAATTTTTCTCTTTACTATTTGATTACAATAATTTAGTAGTGTACTTTAATATACTTATTTCAATCATAGTAACAGCTTTAGCTTCTTAATATTAATTTAATAAGTTTAACATTCGTTTGGCCCCAAAGATTGAATACAGCCTGAACAAGATAATCAAAACCAACAAAAATGAAAAAATTGGAGAAGAATATAAATCAGGAATATATCAGATCAAATGTAAGGATTGCGACAAAATCTATATAGGAAAAACAAAAAGAAATTTAAAAACCAGATTGAAGGAACACCTTAGAAATGTAAAAAAGGGTGAAGTGGACAAGTCAGCTGTGGCAGCCCATGCTTGGTCTGAAAAAAACATTTAATTGATACAGAAGCTAGCCTAATCAAACACACAGATAAACAAAAAGAACTCACAGTCTGGGAAAAAATCCACATCCAAAAAACAAAGAAAGATAAACTCACGAATTTCGAAACTCCTTCAAATTTTGACCTGATCCAGAGGTTCATCGGTCCACCGATAGAAGTAAGAAGAAAACCGCCAAGAAACGACATAACAACCAGTCGACCAGAGGCTACTGACGATGGACATAAGCTCCAAAACTGCAGTATAGAAGAAAAAGGATATGAGGTGAGGTAATAAAAACATTAATTTAATTCTTAAGTTTTAAAATTCTATATTTTTAGCCTTTTGAAGCTACAATTCACTAGTAAAACATATTATTATTATTATTATTATTATGCGTAATAATCTATAAACTTTTTATTAGAACTTATATATCAAAATCTATCACAATACTTTTATAAATATCTAATAAGAACTTATAAAATATGAAGCATTTAGAAACTTGTAGAAAAAACTTTGATAGAGAAATTTCAGCCATTAAATCTGCCATAGAAAATGTCCTGTATAGACCAGAAATAAAGAGCACCCCTTTGATAGTAGAGGTTATAAGAAAACTGCACAAAGCAATTAAAAATAGAAATTCAGAAATAGTACTTCAATGAATACCTAGACATGATGTTGGCTTGCAAGGAAATGAACTGCAGATAGATAGATAGAAAGAAAGAAAGAAAGAAAGAAGGAAAAAAAAAAACACAAACAAACAAACACTAACAGTTACAATGAAACCAGATTCTAAACTAGAACTAACATCCAACTTAAACTAATTGGAAAGCAGTTAGTTGATGCGTCAAGAACAAGAAAGATTAACAGAGTACATGAAGGAAAAATTTATAGATTTGCATAAATATAAAACTTTGGTGTTGAAATCTAGAAAAATTGGAGTAGCTGAGTTCTGGCTAATTTTAAGATGTGACTACCTTCAAGAATACCTCTTAAGGATGAAACTGACAATGGAGATAAAATATCTTAGTAGCGTTACTTTCAAACAATTTTAACAATACTCACTTCGCTCTTTTGCTCCTAACAACAGGAGGCAGCTGTTCTGGATCTCCAATCAGCACAAATTTTTTAGCGCAGAACAATGGACGTAATACTGAGACTTGTAGAACCTGAGTACTCTCATCTACAATACATATATCAAATGTTCTTCTGGTAAAAAGGGCATGTCCGGCTCCTAAACAGGTCGTACCAACCACAAGCTGAAATATCAATACTTAATTAGGCGCCGTGGAAGCTAGCACCATATTTAATTATGCATTTAAACTGCTCTTAAATGTAATAAATAATTATAAAATGCTATATTAAAAATATCCCTCCATGGTATCTTTACCTTGTCGTGGTGGAGTGGCTTGCAAGCTTAAATGATCCTTAGAGCTAAGCTGGCGGTAGCATTGCTGCCAATAGGGTTACCCATGCCGGACTAGTCAAAGGTGATAAGCCAGACGAAAAAAGTACCTTGGTCAAAAGAGTGATAATCTTTCACCGTAAAAATACAATCGTCAAGAAATATGGACCTGGGTTCAACTGGGGTAAAATTTTCCGGAGGTCAAATTGTCCCCCATTCGGTTCTCCGGGCGGGGACTACTTCAGGGAACCCATGCCAAAGGCTCAAACACAGGGACATGTTCCTAGGAACATGGAATGTAAGGACTTTATACAATAGCGGGGCGCTAGAGGTATTAATGCGGGAATTAGATAAATTGCCCTTGGATATAGTCACTTTACAGGAAGTTAGGTGGCCAGGAGAAGGTAGGCAGGAATCAGGAAGCTTTGCATTATGCTATGGAGGTGCAGAAAGACCTGCATTTGGAACGGGTTTTTTAGTCAGAAGGAGAATCCTATCCGCTATCTGAGATACTAAGTTTGTTAGTGATAGGATATCGTACATAATTCTAAAGGGTATATGACATGATTTTATAATTGTAATTGTATGTGCCCCCACAGAAGATAAAGATGACAAGATCAAGGATGAGTTCTATGAAGAATTAGAATGCTTATTCCGATAGCCTTTCACGATATCATATGAAAATTGTCTTAGGAGATTTTAATGCAAATGTGGGGCAGGAAGATATATTCAAATCAACAATAGGCAAATTCAGTCTTCATGAAGATAGTAACGACAATGGGGTTAGATTAGTCACCTTCGCCACATCAAAGAATCTCATTGTTAAGAGCACAACATTTCAGCATAAGGATATTCATAAATACACCTGGACGTCCCCAGATGGAGAAACTCGGAACCAGATAGATCATGTATTAGTGGACAAACGCTGGCACAGTAGCATCATCGATGTTAGATCAGTTAGAGGGACAGACTGCAATTCGGATCATCATCTGGTCAGAGTGAAAATCAGACAACGGCTATCGCTTATGAGAGGAACAAACGCTAAAGATGATTCTGTAAAATTTGAATTAAAAAAACTTGAAAAATGATGAAATGCAGCAACAATACCAAATCAAAATTGCTAATGGATTTAAAGTACTGGAATCTTCAGACAACAATGTGGGACTATTTCCTGTCATGACCACTCTGGTTACAACAGTTATACTATGAACCAGCGATAACCACACTAATAACCAGCAATAAACCCATGAATCTGTCGATAATAACTGATTTATGTCCAAATTCAACTGCATAAACACAAACAAATGTACATATTTAACTGCGTAAAAAAGGGGCATTTTATGGGATTCACCTACGTTAGAGTAATTGAATTAGGTTAGATTAGCTTTTAGGTTCGTTACATTTTAACTGTGTTTAAATACGTAAAGAAATTGCCGACGATTACAACGTAAAAACATATTTCCACTCATAAATTTCACATTACAATAACATACTTTCACAATGGTAATTTACCAGGGATAAATGTTACAAATACCCCTTAGTAATGGGATAAATTGCATTAAAAGTCATAAGTTGTGTAAATAAATATCTGGTTATGTACAACCCCCACCCTTCATTATATGAATCCATTCTTGAGAATATTATCGACTACCATAATTTAAAAAAACAATACACGGTCAAATTACTGTTGCAGAATATAATTATCGACCGAGGTACATACAGGATTTTCACAAAACACCTTTTGGGTTTTGAACATGGGTAACTTTTGATTAATAAAACTAAGAAACATGAAACTGGTGTCAATGGAAAGAGACATTCACAAAGTTTCTGCACTAATGTTTGTGATTTCAATCATAGTGAGTGCAGGTACTTCAATTCCTAAAGGAAGAAGATAAAGTAACGTTCTTCTTAATAAATAAAGTGAGTCTGTTCATCTTACCTCATCAATACTTGATGTTTCATTTGGCATGTTTCAATATGTTGTTCACAACATCGTCAATATTATCCAGACTGTTGATCCAGGGCCGACAACATAAAAATCAAGTCAGGACTGATGATGTTATGGACAACATATATATATTAATTATATTTTTTTATATTTAAGAGAAAAAATTATACGCTCAGACCGGGACTTGAACCCGGGACCCTTAATTTTTCTCTTTAAATATGATTTATCCATCATTGAGATGTATGAAATTAATAATATATTATTTTTAGTCTGATCATCTTACCTCAATATTTATTAATGTTGATTTGTTCTTGAACATGTTTCAAAACAATTCTGTTTTATCGTCAGCTTGTCCAGACTGGTTTTATTTATGTTGCACAACCTGGATGTCGATGTCAGCTCCATCCTGTGGTTGGCCAAAGAACCTCTAATAAGGTCACGCTCCATTGGTATATCAAAATTCATAACTCTGTTTTTGTTCTTCTTGAATATAAATTTTTTCCCAAATAGTCAGCTCTTTTGTATTTTCTAACTGTTTTAATAATTTAGTGTCTGAATTTATATTATGTTTTTCAGACCAAACATGAGCAGCAACTGCAGATTTTTCAATTTCCCCATTTTTAATATTTCTTATGTGTTCTTTGGTTCTAATTTTTAGGTTTCTTTTTGTTTTTCCTATATATATCTTTTCACAACCCTTGCATTCAATTTGATATATTCCTGACTTTTTATTTTTATCAGTTTTTTCATTTTTTTTGGTTTTTATTAGTTTATTTAAACTGTAGTTATTTTTTTGGTGCTAATTCAATAACCTCAAAATATAACTTCCTAAAATTAAATATTAACATATATATATATATATTTTTATTTATTTTTTGTTCAATGCCACCAGGTTGTCTTTTATGACATTTCTGGCTTTCTCCCCTGCCATTGGCAGAGTTGTAATCCATTTCTTAGGTTGAGGCACCTGGAAGGTGGAGTTATGTTAGCCCAATGATATGATGGGTGATAAATGATAATGAAAAGCCAGAAGAGTCCTTAACCTAAACTTAACCTAAATTCCAGACCATGAGTAGCCACAGGAATGATTCCCTTTAAGGAAAAAAATCCTATGGTTTGACCGGGAATCGAAGCCAGGACCTCATGAACTGTAGTCAGAAACACTAATCATTAGCCCATGGGGCTGGTCTGGACATCAAGTATTTATGAGGTATAATGATCAGATTCATCTTATTTATTATTGAGTCATTCTTTCTGTGGGAGTATTGGGCTGAGATTAACCTGAGGTTTAGGTTTTCAATAAAAATTATGAAGGGAAGTTACACTAGTAAAACTAAAAGAATACAACACCCTACAATCTGTTTCTAAAAACTATTCAAGAAAATTACTTACCATCCTGAAACACACACAAAATATAAAAAAATAAATAAATTTAATATTACATTGGCACCGATTAACAAATTTAGTCTGGGTAATCTTCTAATAACTAATAAAAAGGTTAATGCCTGATATAGTATGAAATCTGGAATTTAATCAAATTAGTTGCAATGACTGCAATAAAGTATATATAGGAAAAACTAAAAGGAATTTAGATGCTCGTACAAAAGAACACTTTAGAAATATAGAAAATGGTGAAAATTGAAAAATCGGTAACTGAAGGTCATAGTTTGCTAGAGAATCACAAAAACCGAAAAGAAATCTAAACTTTTCAAACTTTTACAGAAGCCTTTGGAATTAACGGGTTGGGAAAATATATACATTCAGAAGAACAAATATAAATCTCAAAAGTTCATAAAATTGGCACCAGATGAAAGTTTGGAAGTTGATGGTGATGGTAGAATTTCAACAGTTGTATTTTTGGCTGAGAATAGGAATGATGGCTCCAGAAACCAGTCATGTAAAAATCACGGAGTTTTAATGAGATGTAAAAAGATTTCTCTGATTCATTATATAAACTGAGATTTAGAGTTTGGTCTATGTAACTCAAATGGACAAGTAATGACTTACCATCCATTGAAACACCATAAATTTAAAAAAAAATTTCAAAAAGTTTAATATAAGATTAGCACCAAAAGAACGAATACAGCTTTAATAGGATAATTAAAACCAATAAAAATGAAAGAATTGAAGAAGAAAACAAATCAGGAATTTATCAGATCAAATGCAGGGATTGTGACAAAATTTATATTGGAAAAACAAAAAGAAATTTGAAAACAATGGTGAAAGAACATCGTAGAAACGTCAAAAACGGAGAAGTGGAAAAGTCAGCAGTAGCTGTTCATGCTTGGTCCGAAAAACATTTAATTGAATCAAAAGCCAGTCTAATTAAACAAACAGACAAACATAAGGAACTCACGATCTGGGAAAAGATCCACATTCAGAAAAACAAAGGAAAACTTATGAACTTCGAAATTCCTGCAAATTCTGACCCGATCCAGAGGTTCATCGGTCCACCAACAGAGGAAAGAAGAAGAGTTTCTTCCGATCGACATAACATCAGTCGCCAAAGAAGTACTGAAGATGAGACCGTTATGGTCTCAAAATCACGATCTACTTAAAAGATTTGTATGAGGAGAGGTAAGAAACATTTGATTTTACCATAAAGTAATGACTGGTTGGTTTTACAATGATGCCGTTTCTCCAGCATTGCCAGATTGCAAAATTTGAATCTGAAAAAGTTTCCTTTCACTCTATCAAAATAATCATATCAAATAAACATATCAATAAGCTTAGAAAAGAATACACCACAAAAACATCTGGAAAGAAATGGGAAAATTTGCAAACTTAGATTACTACATTACAAAGAAAATCCACAGTGGCAACTTTCAAACTACCAACAGGACCTACACAGATTTGGCACAGCAAATTCACCTAAATGTGTTTTTTTTTTTTTTGCAATTTAAATTAAGATGATGTTCTTCTTCGTCAAGCAAGTCCTATTGGCCTGTTACGATCTCACTGATGAATTTTGTATCCAGATTGGTACTTGCTCAGGTAGCTCAGGAGGTAGAGCACTTGGTCTAGAGAACCAAGGGTCCCGGCCTGAGTGTATAATTTTTCTCTTCAAATATGATTTATCTATCATTGAGATGTATGAAATTAATAAAAAAAACATCAAAAAAACCCATACTGGCATTTATAATGTAATGTATAATTCCCAAATATGTCTTCTTAATAAAGGAGCCACCATTTGCAAAGATAGAAGCAAAGGCTTCATAGCATTTAGTGGGCAGGAATTACAAACGTATATAGAGAAAGATTTGCGTTTAGATTGGCACTTGTTCAAGTAGCTCAGGAGGTAGAGCACTTGGTCTAGAGAACCATCTAGAGAACCAAGGGTCCCGAGTTCAAGTCCCGGTCTGAGCGTATAATTTTTCTCTTCAAATATGGTTTGTATCCAGAGTTTCCTTGGATGACCCAGAGATCTCTTCCCTGTTGGACAATAACGAAGCATGGTGTTGGGAACTCCGTCTGAACTCATTTGTTGCAGATGATTCATCCAGTTGTTCTGGTATTTTTGTATGTATTTAAACATAGTTCCTTCAAGACATCATTGCGTTTGTGATCCCATTTGGTATATCCTGCTGTATATCTCATGAATCTCATTTCACTAGAAGTTATCCTGTTCTCTTCTCCTTTCCTCAAAGTCCATGCCTCACTGCTGTAGCAAAGTGCAGGTCATGCTAAGGTTTTGTATAACCATACTCTGATTATCTTTCTGGACTAGTGAAGGTTTCATTACTGATTTTATTATTCCCATGGGGTTTTATTAAAAATTAATAATATTTTAATTGATATGTTTCCTTCATCCAAATATGTTAATGTATATCCAAGATAGGTAAATGAATTTACTCTTTCCAGTATTATTGAATCTAAACAAATTTTGCTATGTAAGGGTATTTTTCTTCAAAGGCCATTACTTCTGTTTTATCTGTATTAATTTTCATGTTATATTTGATGGCTATTTTGTTAAAATTATATACTGAATATTGTAATTTGTCCTCTGAGGGTGCCACTATTGCTACATCATCTGCAAAACTTAACGTATCTAATTTTTATATTTCTATTCAATTGTATATGTCCATGATGTTGTTCTCTCCATTCTCTATCTGATTTATATATATGATAAATAAAAGTGCTGACAGAGGGCATCCTTGTCTCACCCCTGTATGAATTTCCTGCAATTGTGACAGTTTATTGTCACTTCTTACTGCAACTGAATTAGATTCATACATTGAACTTTTATAGGAATAACTCACTATGAGGTTTAATTTAAGATAAATTAAAATATTTTATACCTCTCCTCATAATTAATCTTCTATGTAGATCGCGATTTCAAGACCATTGCGGTCCCATCCTCAGTACCATCTTGACGACTGATGTTATGTCGATCGGAAGAACCACTTCTTCTTCCCTCTGTTGTTGGACCGATAAAACCTCCGGATAAGGTCAGAAACCACGGGAATTTTGAAGTTCGTAAGTTTTTCTTTGTTTTCCTGAATATGAATTTTTTCCCAAACCGTGAGTTCCTTTTGTTTATCTATTTGTTTAATTAGACTAGCTTTTGAATAAGAAGTGGTTCTTCTGATCGACATAACATCAGTCATCAAGATGGTACTGGAGGATGGGATCACAATGGTCTTAAAATCGCGATCTACTTAGAAGATTAAGTATGAGGAGAGTTATGAAACATTTTAATTTATCTTAGATTTGTACAGGTTTATATACAGGGTGGACCGCTCGAATGGACCTAATTTCAATTGCTTGTTACTGGCAAACGGTTGAAGATAGAAACTTAAAACAACGTTCATATTACAGAAAAACTCACCAAGTTTTGATATCCAGATCACCACATCTCTATATGAGCCCCAGCAGTCACTGTGACGATATCAAAGCGATGAACAATTTCTTGCCAAGTACGTTGGAGTATGTCTTCTGGAATGTTCTCAATAGCCTCTATGATGCGCTCACGAAGATCACGAAGGTCTTTGACTGGGGTGGTGTAAACTTTATCTTTGACATAGCCCCAGAGAAAGAAATCCAGTGGTGTTAAATCGGGAGATCTCGGGGGCCACGCGATTGGTCCTCCCCTACCAATCCAACGGCCAGGGAAAATGTTGTCCAAAGTCGTACGAACTTCATTGGACCAGTGGGGAGGAGCACCATCTTGCTGGAAAACGATGTTAGGCTGCAGTTGTTCAATTTGTGGAAAGAAGAACTGCTCCAGCATGTCAAGATATGTGGTACCACGAACAGTTTTCTCGGCGAAGAAAAACGGTCCAATGACCTTATTATGTGACAAACTGCACCAAACATTCATCTTCGGACTATCACGAACATGCTCTTGAATAGCGTGAGGATTCTCCGATCCCCAGATCCGCACATTATGCCGGTTTACCTTGCCTGACAAATGGAAAGTGACTTCGTCCGAGAAGAAAATCTTGGTCATGAAGTCAGGATCAGCGCCGAGACAGTCCAGCATCGTATTGGCGAATTCCACTCGTTTCGGCATGTCATTCGGCTCCAGACGTTGCACTAACTGCACTTTATATGCGTGCAGTTTGAGGCGTTTGTGGACAATCCGTTGTAATGTCGATTTTGGTATTTGAAGTTCCCGCGAAGCTCTTCTTAATGACTTCCGGGGGTTTCGCTCAAATGCGGCTTGAACATTTGCTACCATTTCATCGGATGCTCTGCGACCACCACCATGCTTCTTCAACACAGATCCTGTAGCTAATAATGTATCACGCCACTTCTTTATGCTTCTAGCAGTTGGAGCATCACGGTTAAACACACGCCGGAACTCCCTTTGAACTCTAATGATTGATTTAAACTCCGCATACCACAAAACAAGCTTGCGCTTTCATCTGCGGAGTCGCCATTTTCACAAACAATTAAATCTAAGAACGAGAAACGTATCTTTGTGCCATCTACCGACAGGATTCGAAACTTGGTGAGTTTTTCTGTACTATGAACGTTGTTTTAAGTTTCTATCTTCAACCGTTTGCCAGTAACAAGCAATTGAAATTAGGTCCATTCGAGCGGTCCACCCTGTATATATATATATATATCCATCCATAGTAATTCTGCCCAAGGGCAGGTCTTTCATTGCAATCATAGCATTTTCATGCTACACTTTGCAGCTTTTCTAGGGAATTGTAGGTGTGGTAGCTTCCCGTTGCTTTCCACACCGGTGAAGGATGATGATAATGATAAGGATGATGATGATGATAGCCATATGATTTCGGGGACCATATGGGCTTTAAAGTTTTGCTGACATTTGTCTTACGGGTAAGGAAAAACCCTGATAAAAACCTTACCCGGAAAAACTGTCCCGACCGAGGGTCGAACCCAGGCCCGCTGCGTGACAAGGCAGCATGCTACCTCGAGACCACTGCTATATATATAATATCATTTGTTGTAGAACCTGGTCTGTGGCTAATATTTGTATTAGTTTGTTTCTATGTACTCATAAGCCTTTTCCAAGTCTAAAAAAAGTGATATGAGTTTCCACATTTAATTCTCTTTGTTTTTCTTATGGAACAAAACCATCTCCTCCATTGAGCAGTTTTTGTAGAACAGACCAGCCTTCCTGCTAAATATAGGAGTGAAAGAAAGTGAATGATTTCATTGTCAGGTGCTCGACATTAGATACCAATCACCTATTTAAATTTTCTTGGAAACTACAGTGGAAGCACAATATTTGGAGAATAATTTGGACATAGTTTGCAATGGTAAATTTCATGGTGACTTCTGTATGCTTAACATATTCAGTACCGTAAACCAGTTATGGCGTTTAAAGAGACTATCGTGTATGCGGCCGTCGGTCAGTTAACTCGATTTAGAGCGGGCGTGAACAAACCATGTTTATTAATAGTGAGTGGAGAACATATTTTAATCGACTCACCTCATACATTTTCAAACTTGTCTGAAACCGTCGGTATCAAAGAAGTTTGAAAATGTATGAGGTGAGTCGATTAAAATATGTTCTCCACTCACTATTAATGATATAACCTCATAATGTTACTTCCCGATATTAATTTAAATAAAACCATGTTTATATTTGGCGCCTAAATACTGTGTTGGCTTAGTATGTCTTGGAGATTATAGATGGCATGTAAATGTACATTTTCTATTCCCGTTTGACACATTTAACCTTGGTGAATCCCCTTTTATTTTTAAAACAAACAACACATGGAATTCGTTCACCCAAACTTGCCTCCAGGCTCCAATGCAGTCACATATGTTTCTCGTTATCGCGCTGTTGTTTGTGCGTGAGTGAAACCATGGCGAAAGGAAAATATCTCACTGAAGAAGAATTAGTGAATATTTTGTATTATGATGATTCAGGTGATGAACTGATTGCTGAATCAGAAGATTCATAAAGTGAAAGTGAAAATGAACTTCCACTTCCTGAAATTGATACGCCGATACCATGTGATGTCAATCACCCAAGTTATTTCACCATCAAACCCTACTAGGATATCTCCTTTAGGTATGTACAAAATTTGAACTGTCTAGGACTAATAGTTTGTGAATAATGGTCCATTTTCTGAAGTGCCACGAAAAGGGTAGTGGGGGTATTTAAATGGCTGGCCTGTGGGTTTAAATTCCCTACTCAGTGCCTCGTACTGAATGTGATTAACACATTAATAATAATAATAATAATAATAATAATAATAATAATAATAATAGCTTTATTTTACCTGGCAGAGGTATTATTATGAGTTAGATTTTTTGTGATTCATCTCATATTTGTAGTTATATTGCAGACCATGGTTTCAGCAGTCTACAAGCCATTATCAATACTTTCTAACTGTTGAATTGGTGGTTGGCGATCTTGTAGATTGATTTCTGCTCCCTCTGTTTGCTGACCGATGAACTCCCAAATCAATTTTTTTCTTTTTCCCCAGGAATTTAACAATTCATTATTTTCTCTTTATTCTTGCAGATGTGAATTTTCTCCCAAATTGTGACTTATCTAACTCTTTC
The DNA here is from genome assembly GCA_030220185.1 of Diploptera punctata. NCBI lineage: Eukaryota > Metazoa > Arthropoda > Insecta > Blattodea > Blaberidae > Diploptera > Diploptera punctata. Next base: position 589,746 of record JASPKZ010001957.1, on the reverse strand, counting down.
AGTAATTTGGCCTTAGTTTTGATTCTGTGTTTTTCTGACCATGCATGAGCAGCTATTGCAGATTTTTCTATTTCCCCATTTTTAACATTTCTAAAGTGTTTTTTCAGTCCTGTATTCTGTACGCATACCTTGCTGTTGTACAATGATTCTAGCTGTTCTGGAGTAGCACAGCCTGATGTGAGATGCTGCTCACTTTTCTGTGCAAGTTGAGCATGAATTCGACTTGAGGACCCAAGACGCAAGAAGTCCACACCACGAGCCATCAGTTTAAGCAGAACATTGTCTACAGCTGAGTGTGTGTGGCTTGTTACTATAACAGATTGTCCAAGCTTCACCAATAATTCCACCAGAGCAACTATTGTAGCAGTTTTACCTGTAAAAAAACACAAACATCACAAAACTCAAGTTTTTTTGAGTCTAGAGATATCTTACCTCATTAAGTTATGTAGATAGGAAATAACACTATGAGGTTTTTTAATATTGTTTATTTTTTATTATTTTTTATTATAAACTTTGAAAATTTTAGAAAAATGGTTGAAAGAAAACAAATTAGATGATGATAGCGTTAAAGAATACATAAAACTAACAAAATTATGCTTAAATCAAATGTTCTTCACCTTTAGAGGAAAATACTTTAGACAAAAATCAGGACTTGCAATGGGAAATCCACTATCACCATTCTTAGCAAACATGTTTATGGGGAACTTTGAATGTCATGTAACCAAAGCACATCCTTTGATGTTTAAATTTTGGAGAAGATACATAGATGATATCATAGCAATAGTAAAACAGAAACAATTAGAAGATGCCATTAAACTGTTAAATATTCAAAATAAAACAATCAAATTTACAATGGAAATAGAAAATAATCATGAAATACCATTTTAGACCTTAAATTGATTAGGAATGAAGGAAAAAAAGAAAATAGAATTTGGAATCTACAGAAAAGAAACTCACATCGACAATTATATAAAAGCTACTGGATTTAACCATTTTTCACACAAACAAGCAGTATTTAATAGTTTAACACACAGACTTGTGAATGTCCCCATGAGCAAAGAAAATTACAACAAAGAGAAAGGACACATCATAAAAATTGCGAAGGATAATGGTCTTCAAGAGAAGATGATACACAAGAAAATAAATAAATTCAAAAAACAAAAAATCATTAATGAAAGTACTCTTCAGACAGATAAAAATATAGGTAAAAAATTCAAGAAGTTCACATACCATCCTTTAGTATTTGACAAGTTTCAAAAAATTTTCAATAAATTCAACATTAAATTAGCACCGAAAAATGATTACAGCTTAGGTAATTTAATAAAAACCAACAAAAATGAAAAGATTGAAGACTGCAAAAAATCGGGAATTTATCAAATTAATTGTAAAGATTGTGAAAAGATATACATAGGAAAAACAAAAAGGAATCTAAATACAAGATTAAAAGAACATCTCAGAAATGTTAAAAATGGAGAAACTGAAAAATCTGCAATAGCTGCACATGCCTGGTCAGAAAAAAACATAGAATAGAAACCAAAACAAAATTACTTAAACAATTGGAAAAACCGAAGGAACTCACAATTTGGGAAAAAATTTACATATGCAAGAATGAAAATACAACTATGAATTTTGAAATACCCGGTTATAAGGAGAGAGGACTGATTTGGAAATTTTTCAGTCGGCCACCAGATGGCGCAGAGGCCAGTCTGCAGGATAGAAAGCCGTTGGACGTCAGTTGTGAACGTGACACAGCATTGAGAATGTCACAAAAGATGTGAAGAAACCCAGGGTCTGCTATGAAGTATGAAGTATGAGGTGAGTGAAATAATAAAAAATAAACAATATCTTACCTCAATTTAATGTTGATTTGTTCTCGAATATGTTTCGATATATTCTTCTATATCATTGTCAGCTTGGCAGACTGATGATACAGAAAAATATATTGAAACATGTTCGAGAACAAATCAAACATTAAATTGAGGTAAGATATCTCTAGACTCAAAAAAAACTTGATTAAAAGAACCTCAAAATATTACTTCCTAAAATAAATCATCACAAAACTCATCCATAAAAATTAAATTTAAATATATACCGTCTCATAAGTAACACTAAGAAATTGGGACTGGAAGTAAATATCAATAAAACTAAATATATGTTCACACATAGAGATACATTATATAATGAAAATGAACAGTTAATGACAAATGAGGGGAATTCTGAAGAAGCAGCTGAATTCAAATACTTACAAACAATAATTGAGACATTGACATGGGAAAGGTAGTAAGCCATAAAAAGCAAATTTTACAGAGGAAGCAAAAAACAATTTCCCCAACATTAATTTTAATATAATGTTGACACTACTATACAAGAAATTTTATATAAAAATAGTGACAAAATATCCATATTAGCTTTGCAAAATATTTTTAAATATAAAATCATCAAAATTTTTTTTTTCTTCCTTTGTAAAATTTTATAGAGACTCTTGTCGTTCGAACTTCTCTCAAAAAACATTAAACTGAAAATATATAAAACTGAAGTTCATAATAAGTTTCAAAAAATTTTCAGAAAATTTAATATAACATTAGCTCCAATTAACAAATTCAGCCTGGGTAATCTTCTTCTTCTTCTTCTACTACAAGGTTTAGGCTATGCAGCCTGTTCCGGCGAAGTTAAAAGTGGAGTCCATCTTCTACGTGGTCGGCCAACATCTCTTGTTCCTCTGGGATTATACAGGAAGGTTCTTTTTGGTATTCTTTCGTTGTTCATTCTCATTAAGTGTTCTGTCCATTTCTTATTACTTTCGCTGATTTTATCTTCAATTTTATATATATTTAATTCTTCTCGTATAGTTTCATTCCTTATTCTATCCGCTCTTGTGCATCCTTTCACATTACGTAAAAACAGCATTTCTGCAGTCTGTATCCTGCTTTTATCCCTTGATTTCATTAACCAATTTTCACTTCCATACAACAAAGGAACAGCCATTGTTTTATATAATTTAAGTTTCGTATCTTTCCTTGTTTTCCGACCTAAGGTTCTTTTTATGGTTCCACAAATAGCCTGAAATTTATTTACTTTATTTTCTATATCTTTATTTTCTATATAAGTTATATCACATCCTAAATATTGGAAATGTGATACTTGTTCTATTATTTTGTTATCCAGTACAATTTTTGATCTAATTCCATATTTACCAATAAATGCCATTACTTTTGACTTATTTATTGATATTTTACAATTATATCTATTGGCTATTAATTTAAATTTATATGCTAACATTTGGAGCTCATTTTCAGATTCTGCTAAAAGTACAACATCGTCAGCGAATAATAAAGCATTTATTTTATCTTTAATATCAATTAATATTCCTTCATTAGTTAAAACCTTCTTCCATTCTTTTAGGATATCGTCCATATAAATATTAAATAATATAGGTTAACTAATAATAAATGTAATACCCCAGACAACAAAAAATCTGGAATTTAGCAAATTGATTCCAAAGATTGCAACAGGATATATATAGGAAAAACAAAAAGGAACTTGGAAACTCGTAAAAAAGAACACTTCAGAAACATAAAGAATGGAGAAATTGAAAAATCAGCTATAGCAGCACATAGTTTATTAGAGCATCATAGAATTGAAAAAGAAGCAAAACTTTTAAAACATCTATCTAAACCTTTGGATTTAACAGTTTGGGAAAAAATATATATTCAAAAAAACCATACTAGAACCATGAACTTCGAGATTCCGGACGAACCGAGCTTGATTACAAAGTTCTTCAAAAATACAACAGATAGCAGTTTAGAAAATGATTCATTCAAAAGAACACCAGATGGCAGTTTGGAGAGTAATTGCTTCAAAAGAACACCAGATGGCAGTTTAGATAATTACCGGCAAAAAAGAAAAAAAATTGACAGTCGTGAAAGCAGCTGACGATGACGACAATGGGTCGCCGATACTGCAGTGCTGTGTTAAAAAAAACATAGAAGTATGAGGTAAGAAGAAATCATAATTCTTTTAATTCTTAATAATTGAACCTCTTAATGTTAAAAATTCCCAAATTTAATATATAAATATATAAAACTGTTGTTCTTCCAGTTATATTATCTGGATGCAGAATATGAACTCTTATTTTAAGGGAGGCGAAAAGATTATGAGTATTTGAGAATAAAATTCTTAGGAAAATTTTTGGACCAAAGAGAGGTGAACAGACAGGTGAAAGGAAGAGACTACATAACAGTGAGCTACATGATCTTTATGGGAAACAGATATAATAAGAACAGTTAAGTCTCATAGACTGCGATAGGCAAGACATGTGGCACAAATTGGGAATGAAAGAGGGGCATGGAAGTTTCTTATAGGAAAACCAGAGGGAAAACACCCAGTTGGTAGACCAAGAATGAGATGGGAAAATAACTTTAAACATAATTTGAGGAAAGTAGTTTATACAAGGAATGACTGGAAAGCATTATCTCAGGATAGGGGTGTATGGAGAGCTTATGTCCATGTGGCCATGAACTTACAGTTTCAATAGTTCTACTGAGTAAGTGAGTGAATAAGAGGAAATTATCAATATTATATAATGGGGCACGCCGTAGCGTAGTGGTTAAGGCACTGAGCTACAAGCCGGAGGGTCGAGGGTTCAAGTCCCGTTGGGGTCAGGATTTTTAAACTGACCCAAACCCTCTGGCGGCACTATGGCCCTGGGGTCGACTCAGCCTCTAACGGAAATGAGTACCAGACGCTTGTTCTGGGGGTAAAGGCGGCCGTCACGCAGGGCTGACATAAAGTGCCGATTGTCTAGAAAATGTGGGAGCCTTAACCTCCTACTACCCCAAGGGCCTCCGGGCCTGTTGTGGGATCACTTTACTTTTTAAGTTGGGGCACGCCATAGCGTAGAGGTTAAGGCACTGCGCTACAAGTCGGAAGGTCGAGGGTTCAAGTCCCGGTGGGGTCAGGATTTTTAAACTGACCAAAACCTTCTGGCGGCACTATGGCCCTGAGGTCGACTCAGCCTCTAATGGAAATGAGTACCAGACGCTTGTTCTGGGGGTAAAGGCAGAAATTTTTACTTAAGAAATGGAGGAATGCTGCTGTTAACAATTCAATTCAGCCAAAGATGGAAGTGATGGCTTTCAAAACCTGTGAGGTAAGAAATATGTATATTTTATGAGGTGAGGTACAAAATTTCCAATTAATTTACATAATTAGTTTAGGTGTAAATTTTTCTCTTTAAATATTAATTTGTCATACAGTGTAGTGAAACATTTAAAATAAAACATTGAAAATATAAGCTTTACTGGCTATAATATTAGCATTAAATCTCATTAAAAAGTCTTATTCAATATAAGTGGCCAGATGGCTAGTAGAATGAAGAATCACGGCATCGGGCACGTGGGATTGTATAAGTGGGAGAGAAATTTCCATTTAAAATGGGATGCTTAAGTAGCACAGTTGTTTAATGGGTTGGTATATAGAACCGGGGACCTTAGGTTCAAATCCCTTTTTAGACACATATTTTTCTTATGAATGAGTCAATTCTTATTTTATCTTAGTTTTTTTCATCTGATGAAGATTCAAACAAAAATCCAGCAGTCAATGTCATGGCTGATGATGAGAGGGAAGTCTCTTGAAAAACTGCAGTTCTCCGTGTTTGAAAAACATGAAGTATGAGGTAAGATAAATTAAGAATTGACTCATTGATAACTGAAGAACCTCAAAATGTCATTTCCCATAATAAATTTATGAATATATTTTTCTCTTCAATTGTCAATTATATAATACTGAAATGAGTTTACCTGTGCCAGGCATCCCTTTTATAAGAAAGTAGTCATTTGCAGTGAGTGCCATCACCACTGCTCTTCGTTGTCCTAAATTCAGAGGCTTCAGGATTGATTTACCCGGACGCATGATGCTTGAAGGGAGTTTTTCTATGAATGTTGCTTTTTCTCTACAAAAATAATAATTACACAATAATTAAAGTTTTGAAAGGATTCAACAGAAAAGTTTCAGGGGTCCTCATCTAGGGGATATGTGGATGGTGACCACAAGGTCCCCCAAGCTGAGCAAAACATTTCTTCCACTAACTTGTGTTTTGCACTCTTTTAACTTTACTATCTAACCTCTCTTGGTTAACTCTTGTTTTTTCGACCCCGACGCTATTAGGGCATCCGAGGGCTAGGGAGTCTTTCCTTTCTTCCATTTCTTCTTTCCTTTATTTTCTTTTCTTCTCCAGAAAAGCCTGACCAGAGGTTATAAGATGGCAGCCCCATCACTGGTCTTGCCTTCCTCTTTGGCCAGCAACCAATCGAAGGGACTATTATTATGCTTTCAAGTCTTATATGAGAATTTCCCAGAAGGATCAAACTTATGACGACCAAAGAAATCTCTGGACCGTCCTATGAAATGCTGGAGGGAAAATTATGTATAGGACCGTAACAGGCCTTGGCCTAATACTTGGAAGGAAGAAGAAGAAACACTTTGTGCAAAGGAGAACACAGCATCTGGAGACGCCAATGCATTTCTTGGAATAAGGAATTAGAACAGGAAATATTGGTAAGTAAGATGAGAATATTTGTATGAGGACAGGTAAGAGACATTTGATTTTACCATAAGATGAGTCTGTTCATCTTACCTCAAAAATCGCTTTTATAAATTTTGAAGAAAGAATTATACACAAAAATATAGATATGTAAAAAAAATTTATAAATAAAAGCATTCTTTAGATAGAAAAACAAATTGAAAAGAAATACAGGAAATTAACATCATCCAAGGGCATACGGTAAGTTAAAAAAAATAATTGACAAATTTAATAACAAATTAGCACCAAAAAATGATTACAGTGTAGATAAAACTAATCAAAACTAACAAAAATGAGAAATTTGATGGCAAAAAAATCAGAAATATACCAGATAAAATGTACTGAATGTGATACGATATGCACAGGAAAAACAAAGATAAACCTAAACATTAGAATGAAGGAACACATTAGAAATGTAAAAAAAAAGTGTTATTGTTGTTTTCAAATGCTAGAGCTTGGTTTACATCATTAGTCCTCTCACTTCCCAATAAAGTCCTGCGATATCTTTCCTGTCCTTTTTCTCGGAGTGTAGTCGCCCGCTGTATAGCAAGTATTTCTTGCTTAAGAGAACATTTTTTCCACACAAAGAACATCTCACAGTTCTAGGGACAATCCCCATTCTATGAAGGTGGTCATCCAGACAGTCATGCCCCATTTCTAATCTGAAGAGGGCTACCACTGTTCTTCTAGGGAGATATTTTATTTTTTTAGCATATTTCACTGTCTTCATATTTCTTATTTTTGTTCTCCTCTTTTGAGATGTATTTTCTGTTTTAGCTCCTATTGTTTTCTTTGTAGTGATATCTCTTTTGTTGTCCTTGGCCTGATTTTGGAGCCTTTCTTTGCTAAGATGCCTACTCATTTATTACCCAGTAATCCCATATGCGACAGTACCCACTGTAATACAATGTGTTTATCTTGAGCTTCTTCAATTTTATACACGTTTCTTATGTTTAGTTGGTTACCAGCTATTGCTTTGTATTGCTGACCTTGAATCAATCAATATTACATGTAAAAAATGTAGAAATAGAAAAATCTGCAGTAGCCGCTCACATTTGGTCAGAAAAACATAAAATCAATGTGAACATAAAATTATTGAAACATATTTAATTAAATAAGTTATGGATTTTCATCAAGTAAACACCAATTCAATTGATTATTAAAACAGAAAATACAGAAGAACTGACCATTTGGGAGAAGATCTACATCCAGAAGAAGAGAGAAAGGATAATGCTTGTGATGCATAAGAGGGCATGCATGGGATTTGAAAACAGAGACGTGTAAATTCTGAATTGAGTATCAGATGACAATGGTTGACAAATAATGGTCCCTCTGACACTTATTACACACAACAAAGAATTACTCGCAGGCTCGAAATGTATCAATAACTATATTTTTGGACTCGCAGAAGACGAAAATGATATTAGTTTTTTTCCAATCACCTAACCGGAATCAGATATTTCGACGACAGTCTTTAGCAGAAGTGATCTTTTCCGTGAAAGTCGCAGGTGCCAATTGTCTCTCAAACTGGTCACCCTTTTTTTTCTTTCGCGCGGTTTTATTACTCTTAGGGATTGTTAAACCCTCAGGAATACTCAGGTATACAAGATTTCCTGATTGCCTCTGTCAAATACGTGAAGTAATGGCTTGTAATACCTCGTTCTGTGCAGTTCGTCTTACATTACATCATTGTGATTGTGAAGTGTCGATATATGCATTATTGTGTATCATTATAAAGAAATTGAATTAAAACAATCTACTATAATATATTTTAATAAGTAAGATTTAGTGTTTTTATAATTTTGCAATGTCTCGCCACTGTAAGAATTCTCCTAATTTATTCTGTTACGTATGTGGAGAGTATTGTACAAAATCTCAGCGCATAACTAGTTATAAAGGCGTACAATTTATATTTTGGGAACTACAGTAAATTTGGAGATACTGATAAATATTGGGCCCCCAATTTTTGCTGTACAAACTGCCAAAGGATTTTAACAGGGTGGTTAAAAGGTTAGCATTCGTGCATACCATTTGCCATTCCAATGTTGCGGACCTCATTACTAACTTATTTCTGTATGGCTAATATATCTGGTTTAAAAAAAATAAGCATTCTCTTCAGTATCCAAATTTGCAGTCAGCCATGTGACCTGTTAAATATAGTGATTCTTCACCGAACTTGGGTGACGTCAGTGATGACATGGCAAAAGGTTCCACGAAGACATTTTAGAAATGGAAAGGCGTTATAAAGGGAAATCAGTGACCAACATGCTTGCTGATTACTGCTGGCAATTTATCACAGACGTTACGGAGCTATCTTATCGGCGTAAGTCATCCAGGAAGAAGTTTTGAAATGTGAGATTTCTGCTACAATTTAAGCATGTGTTGTAACGTAACTACTTATTTATCCTTCTTAGAAAAAAAATATTTATCTTTTTGGATCTTATACGATTTTGTTTTACATAGATCAATTGCTTCTAGCAATATTATTGCAAAAAAATTGAAAGTAAGTGCAGATAAGCAATAATATGTGAAATATAACAAAAAAAAACTTTGAACACGTCATTGCAAAAAACTGTTAGGTGATAGAGAAAAACGGACTTCAAATTCAAATCAGCGCATGCCAATTAACTAAAATTGCCTATTTTCATTTCTGCGAGCGACAAAAAGTTAAAATTTGTTGTGTGTTATTTCTCAAATTTTGTTGCAGAATTCAATAACATCTTATGTAAAGGGAACAAAAAGTTTAAAAAAATTAAACACTAACAAATATAATTCAAATATAAACACTAACTTGTTAATGATGAGTCTGCGTAACTTAGCAGCAGAGTCTGTGTCATCCATGAGACAGCCAAGGTTTGTAAGATTGAACACTTTGTTAGTCTGCAGTGAATATGTGTCAATGTGAAACACACAGTCAACATTTCTTTGTGTTATGTTCCTGTGAAAACACAAACAGAAAAAGTAATACATGAAACTAAGGTGAAAAAAGATAAATATTACATAGTAAATTATTATAAGTTAGGGATTTAGCCTCACCTCGTATTTTTTTAATTTTCTTGCAGACCCTGGTCTCATCACATCTGTGTGATATTGTCAATGCTTCCTGTTGTCAATCCTGTAGGTTGATTTCTGCTTCCTCTGTTGGCTGACCGATAAATTCCAAATCATATTTTTTTTTCTTTTTTTCCTGGGAATTTCAAAATTCATAATTTTCTCCTTATTTTTGTGGATATAAATTTTCTCCCAAATTGTGAGTTCCTTAGATTTATCTAACTGTTTCAGTAATTTGGCCTTATATGAGGTGAGTCAAAATAACCAACTCATTAATAATTTGGCCATAGTTTCTAGTTTGTGTTTTTCTGACCATGCATGTGTAGCTAATTATGAAAACTATACATTTTGAAATTCCCAGGGAAAAAAAAATTGATTTGGAAGTTCATTGATCAGCCAACAGAGGGAGCAGAAATCAACCTACAGGATCGACAACTGGAAATTCAAGTTATTTTTTTTCTTCTTCTTCTTCCTTCCAAGTATTAGGCCAAGGCCTGTTACGATCCTATAGAAAATTTTCCCTCCAGCGTTTTGATCCTTCCGGGAAATTCTCGTATAAGACTTGAAAGCATAATAATAGTCCCTTCAATTGGTTGCTGGTCAAAGGAAGGCAAGACCAGTGATGGGGCTGCCATCTTATAGCCTCTGGTCAGGCTTTTCTGGAGAAGAAAATAGAAGAAGTGGAAGAAAGGAAAGACTCCCTAGCCCTCGGATGCCCTAATAGCGTCGGAGTAAAAAAAAACAAGAGTTAACCAAGAGAGGTTAGATAGTAAAGTTAAAAGAGTGCAAAACACAAGTAAGTGGAAGAAATGTTTTGCTCAGCTTGGGCAACTTGTTATTTAATAAATAATAATAAATTAATGAGTCATTTTAACATCTTACCTCATATTTCATGTTTTTCAAACACGGTAACTATAGTTTTCAAATGATCTAGTCATTCATTTTCAACCGCCATTATGACTACCGGATATTCGTTGGAATCTCCCTCTATAACGTTGCCATCTGGTGTTGATTTGACGAACTTCGAGATATCGTTGCCATCTGGTGTTGATTCGATGAACTTCGAGATGAGGTCATGTTCATCCGGAATGTTGAAATTCATAGATTTAAATTTGTTCTTCTGTATAAATATTTTCTCCCAAACTGTCAAATCCAAAGGTTTTTCCAAATGTTTTAGAAGTTTAGCTTCTTTTTCAATTCTATGACCTTCCAACAAACTATGTGCTGCAATAGCTGATTTTTCAATTTCACCATTTTTAATATTTCTAAAGTTTTCCTTTGTGCGAGTGTCCAAATTCCTTTTTGTTTTTCCTATGTATACTTTATTGCAATCTCGACAATCAATTTGATAAATTCCAGATTTTTTACTATCTGGGGTGTTCATTTTCTTATTGGTTATTAATAAGTTACCAAGGCTAAATTTATTTATCGGTGCCAATGTAATATTGAATTTCTTGAAAATTTTTTGAAATTTGTTATGTATTCCAGGATGATAAGTGATTTTCTTAAATTGTTTTCCTTTCTTTGAATCAGATTACAGGGTAGTGTATTCTTTTAATCTTTTTTGTTGTCTGAATTTCTTCAATTTAGTTATAATTATTTCCTTTCCAAAACCATTTAAATTAGCTATGTCCAAAATGTGATTGTATTCTTTCTTAAAATCCTCTTCATTTAGTGGAACATTCAATAATCTATATATCAAACTGTTGAAAATTGCATGCTTATGCGCAATATGATTGAAACCTGAAGACTTTATGTAATTGTCAATATGAGTATCTTTTCTGTATATATTGAATTCAATTCTTTGTTGTTGTTCATTCCTTCTTATGTAGAGGTCCAAAAATGGGATTTGGTTATTATTTTCTAATTCCATAGTAAATTTCACAGATGAATGAAGAAGAAGAACTTGTTATTTTTTTAATTTAATTAAATTTATTTATTTATTTATGTAGCCTGATGGAGTTAAGGCCATGTGGCCACCAGGACAAACATATATTATATCAGAATGTAACAATCACAATTAGCTCTAATTAAATAATAAACATAGATTTGATCAATAAGATAATATCTATTATATTACGATCTATAATACAACCATGTTAATGATAGTTAAGATTAACTAAAACTAATAATAAAATGTATTCAAGCAAGATAAATTAAATTGTTGGTATATATATATATATATATATATATATATATATAAAAAAGAAACAAAGAAAAATAATGAGATATAGAAAACTAATTTTACATTTATACAATATTTATACAAATGAAAATATTTGTTAATCTTAATATTTTTATAAATAATGTAATTTATTAATTGTTAAAAGAATACTATCAGTGAGGTGTGTAAGTTAGTTTGTTATTAAATAATTCTTTAGTTTGTCTTTGAACTATGTTATAGTTTGACAGTTGCTGACATAGGGCGGAAGGGAATTCCATGTTTTGGCAAGTGAGACTGTAAAAGGTAATGAATAATACACAGTATGATGAGGAGGGATATAAAGGACAATGTGCTGATGGGATCGAGTGTCGGATAGTCTAATGAAGCGGCATGATAAATAAGTAGGCAATGATGTGTGAAGTATTTTATAGAGAAGGGATAGGGAATGGACAGTCCTACGATCTTTTAGACGAAGTCATGATAATTGGAAGCACTGACAACATCACACAGATGTGATGAAACCATGATCTGCAAGAAAATTAAAAAATATGAGATGAGTCTTAATCCTTAACTTATAACAATTAAAAGAAACCTCACAGTGTTACTTCTTTCTTATTCTTCGGCTTTCCCCCACTTATATGTTTGCCGTCTTCAGTTTCCATTTATCTCTATCATTCCAATCTCCCTCTTTCAAATTCCTATCATCCATTATGGTTCTGATGTAGGTTTTCCATTTCCATCTTGGTCTGCCACATTTATTTCTTCCAGGGGGTGACCATTGGTATATATTTTTTGGCCATCTTGTGCATGGCCATACCATTTAAGCATTTGATTTTCAATCCTCTTAACAATACATGTGGTGACATTCATTTCTCTCCAAAGGAATTAATTTCTTATTTTATCCTGTCTTGTTTTTTGGAGGCTTCTTCTAAAATAATCAAATTCAACTGTTCTAATTTTATTCTTTTGTAATTCCGTCAAAGACCAAGTTTCACTTCCATATGACACAATATTCTGTATTATGCTCTTATACATTTTCATTTTAGTTTCCTTTGTAATATTTTTGGAATAATTATTCCATGTAAGTTGTAAACATCTATGCAAGCAGAGAGCAGGACTACAGGACAACTAGCGACATCTGTTAGCAACAAAGTGAACGGCAGAGGCGAGCAGCGCGTGATCAGGCAGCAAGTACTACCATCAGCCGGAGACCGACAGAACTAAGACAGCAGCAAACTAGAAATACGAAGGAATAATCAGCCGAATACCAGACCACAGCCATATCAGATCCCAAGGCAGAGACCACCATAACACCGGAAAACAGATACACCATGGCGGGTAATAAGTCAGGCCGGAAAAACAACACAAAGAACAATCACTCAAACCGCACAAGCACAAGCGACGAGGAAGATTGCGCGGGAAACAGCGGAGGTATAAAAGGCATGTTTACAGACTTACTAAACGAAATCAGAAGACAGAACGAGGATTTCAGAGAAGTGACTAAGAAAAACATCACAGATCTAAAGAACGAAATCAAGAATTTCGACAAGAAACTAGAAGAAAAATGCTGCTCACTAGAAGAAAAAATAACCAGCGGGGAAAACAGCACAAACGATTCGGTCAGACGAATAGAAGAGAGGCTAAAAACACTGGAAAACGCAGAGGAAAAGAGACAGCGCAGTGAAAAGAGAAACAATATAATTATAAAAAGCAAGGACTTTGACGAGGAAACAAACAACACAAAAGATGACAAAGTGAAAGCAATACTCAGAAAAATCGAATGCAAAGAAGACTATACTAGAGCAACATTCATAGGAAGAGACAAACTAGACAGGGGCCTCGTGAAAGTACAAATGAAGACAATGGAAGATAAAATCGCCGTCATGAAAACAAAAGCAAATTAAAAGGACAAGACTGCTACATAGATTCTGATCTGACTAGACAGGAAAGAGAGATTCAACAAGCACTCAGACAACGTGCAAGAGAAGAGTGAGAGAATGGTAACACCGTACAAGTTGGGTATCAAAAAATGTTGATAAACAATCAGTGGGTAAACTGGACTACTCTCCTTCAACAGCAAGACACCTAAAGCACACTATCTTACCACATGCCAGAACAAGAACAAGCAACGACCATGCAATTACAATATCAACACTGAATGTACAAACACTTAGAACAAGCGAAAGAGAGGAAGAGTTAGATCATGCTTTGAAAGAAATAAAATTTGACGTGTTAGGTCTTAGTGAAATTAGAAGAACTGGAGAAGCCATCATAGAAAAACAAAACGGAGACCTATTCTATTATATGGGCACAACACCTGGACAAAGAGGAGTAGGCTTCATCATCAGAAAACAAGTCAAACATATGGTGCAAGAAATAGTAGGGGTGTCTGAAAGGATCGCAGTCTTAAAATTAGCAACTAGAGGCTCCACAATAACAATCATTCAGGTTTATGCCCCAACAGAAGCCTACAGCGATGAAACTATAGAACAATTCTACTGGAACCTGGGAACTACCATAGATCAGCACAAATCTGCACTAAACCTAATCAAAGGAGATTTCAACAGCAAAGTGGGCCCACGCAGCCACGAGGATAAAGACCCAGTGGGAAGATATGGGTATGGGGCAAGAAATGAAAGAGGGGAAAAGCTCGTTCAATTCGCACAAGAACATAAACTTTTTTAAGAAAAGGCCTAGCTCAAAGTGGACTTGGCACTCGCCAGACGGCAACACAAAGAAAGAAATTGACTATGTCCTAAGCGATAACCAGAGAACCATAAGAGATATCCAAGTAGTAGCCAACTTGAAATTCAGTACAGACCACAGGATGGTGCGGGCAAAAATGAAGATAGAAAGAAGAAGGAAGCATCCAGCAAAGCAACATAGACCAAATATAGAAAACATAGCAAGAAATTCCAGCTACATCTTCGCGAAAGAATTGCAAGAGTCCAACCCCAACCGAGAAGCAGGCGCTCAGGAACTGTACAACTCCCTGGAACAATGTATACTACAGGCGACCAAGGACTCCAGCAAAACTACGAAAGCTCAGAAAGAAGGCAAACTCAGTCAAGGAACCATTGCCTTAATTGAACGTCGATCGCAGATGCTGCAAACCAGAGACGCTTTGGAGTCGAATAGAACCCAGTATGCCACAATGGACAAGATGACGAAAAAGGAAATACGGAAAGATCTGCGAGAGTACCGCACAGCAATAACTAGGCAAATAATAGAAACCTCCAAATCGATAAGGAAAGCAAAGAGGGAAAGACACAGTGGCAAACAATGGATGCTAGGAACTAAGAACCAAGCAGGAGGCCGCAACACACTAAGATCAGATATAATCCAGTCAACCACAGATTTCTATAAATCCCTATACACAAGCTCCGTAACAATCCAGGCAACAAATCACATAGGCATATTCGATGCTAAACTCGAAAACCACACCGACGCCATTCCCCCAGTACTGGCCAGCGAAATAAGAACTGCAATAGATGAAATGAAAAATGGCAAAACACCCGGAGAGGATGGAATATACAACGAATTGCTAAAACTGGCTTCAGATCAAATACTACCATCACTCACAAACATCTTTAACCAAATTCTGCAGACAGAAGAGATACCCGAGCAATGGAAATCAAACACAATCATTCTTCTCCACAAGAAAGGCACAAAAGATGACCTGAATAATTACCGACCCATAAGCCTGATGTCCAATCTATACAAACTATTTTCAAAAGTGCTAACAAGAAGACTAACAAAAGCCCTGGATGAAAACCAACCAACAGAACAAGCCGGATTCCGCTCAGGCTTTAGTACTACAGACCATTTCCAAGCAATTAACCAAATAATAGAAAAGACAGTTGAATACCACCATACATTATATCTAGCATTCGTCAACTACAACAAGGCATTCGACTCAGTAGAACATTCAAGTGTCCTCCAGGCATTACACACACAAGGAATTGAACACTAGTACATCCGCATTCTGGATAAGATCTACAGCCAAAGCTATGCCAAAGTGAAGACAGAAATTGTGGGACAACCATTCAGTCTCAAAAGAGGAGTACGACAAGGTGACCCAATTTCTCCTAAACTTTTTACATGTGTGCTTGAAGACATATTTCGAAAACTAAACTGGAGCAAGAAATAAGGAGTAAATATAACAGGGAGCAGGCTATCCAACTTAAGATTCGCTGATGACGTGGTATCGTTTGCCAGATCTCCGAAACAACTCCAATCAATGCTACAAGAGCTATCAGAAACTAACAAAATTGCAGGCCTTTCGATGAACAAAAGCAAGACACAAATTATGTCAAATGATCCGGAAAAACCCAATGAAAGTCGATGGAATGGATCTTCAATACATAAGCAAGTACGTATACTTAGGACAGCTACTCTCCTTTCATCAGAAAGTAGAGAAAGAAATAAGCGGAAGAATAGCTCTCGCCTCGAAGGCGTTCTGGTCACTGAAATTCATACTGCTGGAAAAGTCACTCAACCGGAAACTCAAAATGGAAACACTACAAACCTGTGTTCTTCCACACTGTTATAATGGCTGGCCATACTTGGAATCTTACTGCCAAACTGAATTACACACTCCAAGTATGCCAAAGGAAAATGGAGAGGAAAATCTTAGGCATAACTCTGAAGGACAGAATCTCGAATACAACACTTCAAGCGATGTCCTCAACAACTGATCCTGCACAACAAGCCATCAGGAAAAAATGGAAGTGGGGAGGCCACGTCGCAAGAATACAGGACGACAGGCAGACAATAAAAAACAACCATGTGGGACCCGTACACAGGCAAGAGACAGCACGGAAGACCAAGACGACGATGGGCTGACCTCTTCAAAGAACGAGCAGGGGCGCAATGGTCCAGAGTTGCCAGATGCAGGAAAATCTGGAGAACGATGGAGAGCCAACTGTGTATTAACTAATCACAGAACAGACAGTGTATACAAACCAAGTGCTACATCCAAGTCAACTTCTCACCACGGAGTAGCTCACCGGGTGACACTCTCAAATAGAGCTTAACCCCTGTGCAGGGAGGCCTTTGCCCTAAAGCGACATATCAGGCTTTATTTATTTATTTATTTATAATGTCTTAGTTGCATTTTCTGCTATTGCAATTTTAGTCTGTACATCTCTCTCACAGGTACCTAAACTTGTAATTATTGACCCAAGATATTTAAAAAATTCACATTTTCTTTATTTTCCCTGTTTCAAGTATGAAGTTATCCACATCCTTTCCCAAACACATATATTCTGTTTTCTGTAAATTTATATTCAGTCCCCATTTTTTATATTCTTCCATTAGTTTATTTATCATATATTTCATATCATCTTCATCCCCTGCAAAAATTATTTGATCATCTGCAAACAACAATGAATGCAGTACTTTTCCTCCTATAGGAATACCCATTTCAGAACACTTTTTATACCATAAGTTAAGAGCCTGGTTTAAGTAAATGTTAAAAAGAATTGGTGACAAACTTCATCCCTGCTTAAGGCCTTTATTCACTGTGAATTCCTCTGTTAAATTATTCTGTATTTTTACTTTAGCTTTTGTATTACTATAGATCTTCCTAACAATATTAATCCATTTATCACAGATATTCATATTTCTCATTGCCATCCATAACAATTGTCGAGATACACTATCATATGCCATCTCTAAGGGTCGTATGCAAATACATTAGTCTCTACTCAAATTACTTCCAATCACTGGTGAGCAAGTGCAAAGATCGAATTAGCTACCCACAAACTGGTCATGCATGAAAGTCGTCGTTTTCGTAATATTGGCAAGGAATTACCCAGAATTCTCAGCGATAAAACCACTTCCATTATTTTCATCTGCTATAGAGGAATGCATTTACACTTGCGTCCCGCAAATAATACCGTATACAACAACGTCTGCATCGCGTAATATTACGCCGATTCTCCTGTTCTTCCAGTTGAATTCTTTGGTAGACTCTATCAAATTCCTCTTCTCCACGTATACCGAAAACATGATCAAAGTCTTCAAGGTCCGACATCTTGGATAAAGTGGCAAGGTTTCAAACTACATCAGTTACCATCGGTTCCCTTCGGGATTCTCACGATAAGTTTCTATCTTAAGTTACCTCGTCAGGTAGCTTACGAATTTCAACAATTATTATCTCATGAATAGATCTCTGAGTAAGCAAATTTGTATTAGGATAAAACTTTCTCAGCAGAGAACGCCTTTTACGGTCTAATGCGTTCAAAGATTCAACCCTAAATCAATAAAAGTCATATGTAGTTCATATTTAAAGAGAAAAATTATACGCTCAGACCGGGACTTGAACCCGGGACCCTTGGTTTTCTAGTCCAAGTGCTCTACCATTTGAGCTACCTGAGCAAGTACCGATCTAAACGCAAATCTTTCTCTATATACGTTGTAATTCCCGCCCACCAAATGCTTTGAAGCCTTTGCTTCTATCTTTGCAAATGGCGGCTCCTATATTAAGAAGACATATTTGGGAATTATACATTACATTATAAATGCCAGTACGGCTATTTTCGATGTTTTTATTATTAATTTCATACATCTCAATGATGGATAAATCATATTTAAAGAGAAAAATTATACGCTCAGACCGGGACTTGAACCCGGGACCTTGGTTTTCTAGTCCAAGTGCTCTACCATTTGAGCTACCTGAGCAAGTACCGATCTAAACGCAAATCTTTCTCTATATACGTTGTAATTCCCGCCCACCAAATGCTTTGAAGCCTTTGCTTCTATCTTTGCAAATGGCGGCTCCTATATTAAGAAGACATATTTGGGAATTATACATTACATTATAAATGCCAGTACAGCTATTTTCGATGTTTTTATTATTAATTTCATACATCTCAATGATGGATAAATCATATTTAAAGAGAAAAATTATACGCTCAGACTGGGACTTGAACCCGGGACCCTTGGTTTTCTAGTCCAAGTGCTCTACCATTTGAGCTACCTGAGCAAGTACCGATCTAAATGCAAATCTTTCTCTATATACGTTGTAATTCCCGCCCACCAAATGCTTTGAAGCCTTTGCTTCTATCTTTGCAAATGGCGGCTCCTATATTAAGAAGACATATTTGGGAATTATACATTACATTATAAATGCCAGTACGGCTATTTTCTATGTTTTTATTATTAATTTCATACATCTCAATGATGGATAAATCATATTTAAAGAGAAAAATTATACGCTCAGACCGGGACTTGAACCCGGGACCCTTGGTTTTCTAGTCCAAGTGCTCTACCATTTGAGCTACCTGAGCAAGTACCGATCTAAACGCAAATCTTTCTCTATATACGTTGTAATTCCCGCCCACCAAATGCTTTGAAGCCTTTGCTTCTATCTTTGCAAATGGCGGCTCCTATATTAAGAAGACATATTTGGGAATTATACATTACATTATAAATGCCAGTACGGCTATTTTCTATGTTTTTATTATTAATTTCATACATCTCAATGATGGATAAATCATATTTAAAGAGAAAAATTATACGCTCAGACCGGGACTTGAACCCGGGACCCTTGGTTTTCTAGTCCAAGTGCTCTACCATTTGAGCTACCTGAGCAAGTACCGATCTAAACGCAAATCTTTCTCTATATACGTTGTAATTCCCGCCCACCAAATGCTTTGAAGCCTTTCCTTCTATCTTTGCAAATGGCGGCTTTAAATATGGTTTATCCATCATTGAGATGTATGAAATTAATAATAAAAACATCGTAAATAGCCGTACTGGCATTTATAATGTAATGTATAATCCCCAAATATGTCTTCTTAATATGGTTGGTTGGTATCTAATGTCGAGCACTTGATAATGAAATCATTCGCTCTCTTGCACTCCAATATTTAGCAGAAAGGCTGGTCTCTTCTACAAAAGCTGGACAACGGAGGAGATGGTTTCTTTCCATATCTT
The DNA here is from genome assembly GCA_030220185.1 of Diploptera punctata. Lineage (NCBI taxonomy): Eukaryota > Metazoa > Arthropoda > Insecta > Blattodea > Blaberidae > Diploptera > Diploptera punctata. The sequence goes on along the minus strand of JASPKZ010001957.1, from coordinate 570,010 downwards.
CATTTAAATTGCAAAAAGGGCATTTAGGTGAATCTGTTATGCCAATTCTGTGTAGGTGTTTATTCAAGCAGTCATGTCCCGTTAGCAGTCTGAATGTTGCTACTGCAGATTTTCTTTGTAATGTAGTAATGTCATAAGCTTGTAGATTTTCCCATTCCTTTCCAGATGTTTTGGTGGTGTATTCTTCTCTAAGTTTATTGATGTATTTATTTGAGATAATTCTTTTGATAGAGTGAAAGGAAACTGGAGCAGAAGTTGGGTTTGAAACAATTTTGCTACCCTTCTTGGCTAGAAAATCGGCTATTTCATTGCCTGTCACTCCACAATGGGCCGGAATCCATTGAAGTACAACTTTTTATGTAGACGGGATAAATGTTTTATCATTTTGTGACATTCGATAATTTTGATGCTTTTGGGTGTTGTGTCTCGTGTTATAGCAAGAATGGCTGCTTGGGAGTCACATAGAATTACAACTTTTGTAAATTTTTGGATGTGATATAAAAGATTTTGTAAACTTAAGAAAATTGCTAGAATTTCGCCATCAAAGTTTGTTGAATTTGTGTTTAGTTTACGATAAAAGAAAAAAGTGGACATACTGCACCAGCACCAGTGCCACCATCATTTGGTAGGCTGGAGCCATCTGTAAAAATATGTATCCATTCAGGAGCTGGGTATCTTAGATTTATCATTTCCAGTGAGATTTGTTTTAAAATATATGGAGAGTTTCAGATTTCTTGATGTCTTCTGTTAAATGAAGGTTATATTCGATTTCCAAAAATTCTAGAGGGTTGTTTCTCATCTGCATATTTTCTTTTGAATGTGGAAGTTGCAATTTCTGTTTGATTTCTTGTACAATGCTTAGGAAGCTTGCTGAGATTTTAAACATACTTGTGGTTTTCTTTGGGTCCAGTTATTATGGGGTAGCCTTAAAAATTTTTCATACTGTGTGACTGCTGTTTTCTCAATTTCAGATGCTATGTTTGGGTTATTTGTTAAGATTTGCATGGCAGTGATTGGTGTTGTTTTAACGGCTCCTGTTATCAGACGGAGGATTTGGTTCTGCAATTTATTAAGTTTTTCCACTTTCTTCTTCTTAATATAGGAGCCGCCATTTGCAAAGATAGAAGCAAAGGCTTCAAAGCATTTGGTGGGCGGGAATTACAACGTATATAGAGAAAGATTTGCGTTTAGATCGGTACTTGCTCAGGTAGCTCAAATGGTAGAGCACTTGGACTAGAAAACCAAGGGTCCCGGGTTCAAGTCCCGGTCTGAACGTATAATTTTTCTCTTTAAATATGATTTATCCATCATTGAGATGTATGAAATTAATAATAAAAACATCGAAAATAGCCGTACTGGCATTTATAATGTAATGTATAATTCCCAAATATGTCTTCTTAATATAGGAGCTGCCATTTGCAAAGATAGAAGCAAAGGCTTCAAAGCATTTGGTGGGCGGGAATTACAACGTATATAGAGAAAGATTTGCGTTTAGATCGGTACTTGCTCAGGTAGCTCAAATGGTAGAGCACTTGGACTAGAAAACCAAGGGTCCCGGGTTCAAGTCCCGGTCTGAGCGTATAATTTTTCTCTTTAATTATGATTTATCCATCATTGAGATGTATGAAATTAATAATAAAAACATCGAAAATAGCCGTACTGGCATTTATAATGTAATGTATAATTCCCAAATATGTCTCCTTAATATAGGAGCCGCCATTTGCAAAGATAGAAGCAAAGGCTTCAAAGCATTTGGTGGGCGGGAATTACAACGTATATAGAGAAAGATTTGCGTTTAGATCGGTACTTGCTCAGGTAGCTCAAATGGTAGAGCACTTGGACTAGAAAACCAAGGGTCCCGGGTTCAAGTCCCGGTCTGAGCGTATAATTTTTCTCTTTAAATATGATTTATCCATCATTGAGATGTATGAAATTAATAATAAAAACATCGAAAATAGCCGTACTGGCATTTATAATGTAATGTATAATTCCCAAATATGTCTTCTTAATATAGGAGCTGCCATTTGCAAAGATAGAAGCAAAGGCTTCAAAGCATTTGGTGGGCGGGAATTACAACGTATATAGAGAAAGATTTGCATTTAGATCGGTACTTGCTCAGGTAGCTCAAATGGTAGAGCACTTGGACTAGAAAACCAAGGGTCCCGGGTTCAAGTCCTGGTCTTAGTGTATAATTTTTCTCTTTAAATATGATTTATCCATCATTGAGATGTATGAAATTAATAATAAAAACATCATATGTAGTTCTTTATTTTTTGCTAGGATTTTCTCTTGTAATTGTCTAATATAGAAAATATTATCAATACATGATCTTCCACTCTGGAATCCACATTGTTCTTCTCTTAAGTTATCTTTTATCTCCTTAAATATTAAATTTAATAGCAAAATTTTATTAAAATACAGATATTATCTCAGAAGTAATTTTCTTATATAAATTTATTATGTGAAATAACATTATGAGGTTAATAAATAATTAACAAGTCATGAATATATCACCTCACATACTCCATGTTCTTCAAAGCACAGGACCAGTTTCAGGAAATGTTTTTTTTCCTATCTTCAGCCATCTTTACAATTTTTAAAAGAAAAATTAACATTTGATCTGGGAATCGAACTGGACCTCCGATTCTATACATTGGTGTACAGCCCACTACACCATTCCAAAGACGGCACAAACACTTACATTTCTTTCCACTTATACAATTCACTAATGTCTGAAGGCAGAGAGCTATCAACAATGCCATTAGATGACTTCTATTTGAATTATTTTTAATGAGAATTTTACATTATTTAAATGTAATGTATAATTCTCATTAAAAATATAATGTATAATTCTCGTTAAAAATACATTACTTGTCCTGCAAGAGAATGTAGGTTCAATCAGATAATTTATTTAATACATTCTAAAGAAGTTGTACTTCAATGGATTCCGGCCCATTGTGGAGTGACAGGCAATGAAATAGCCGATTTTCTGGCCAAGAAGGATAGCAAAATTGTTTCAAACCCAACTTCTACTCCAGTTTCCTTTCACTCTATCAAAAGAATTATCTCAAATAAATATATCAATAAACTTAGAGAAGAATACACCACCAAAACATCTGGAAAGGAATGGGAAAATCTACAAGCTTATGACATTACTACATTACTAAGAAAATCTGCAGTAGCAACATTCAGACTGCTAACGGGACATGACTGCTTGAATAAACACCTACACAGAATTGGCATAACAGATTCACCTAAATGCCCTTTTTGCAATTTAAATGAAGATATGGAAAGAAACCATCTCCTCCGTTGTCCAGCTTTTGTAGAAGAGACCAGCCTTTCTGCTAAATATTGGAGTGCAAGAGAGCGAATGATTTCATTATCAAGTGCTCGACATTAGATACCAACCAACATTTAATACATTCTCTTTAGCTTTCGCAGTCATTGCATACATTATTTTTCTTATGAAAACCGGTAATTGCTCACGCAATATCTGATCCAACGGGTCTCCCTGTCACTGTTGTTTGCATTCTACTCCCATGCATGCGTTTGGCATTCCCCTCCCATGCCAAATGCCCCCATAGAAGCAATGAGACTGGGAAGCAAGAGTGAATGTGTACTTGACTGGCTCTAACCAGCACATAAAGTTGGGTATCTTTTGTTAAAATCCCAGTTCAGGGAGAAGAAATGCTCTTTTAATTACATTAACAGTTAAGATTAAATTAAATTGCTTCATATCCAACCTTCTATGTAGACCGCGGTTTCAAAGCCTTGGTGGCTTCATCTTCAGTACTTTCTCATTGATTGATGTTATGCCGATCAAAAGAACTACTTCTTCTTCCCTCTGTTTGTGGTCTGACAATCTTCCGGATCCAGTCAGAATCCGCAAGAATTTTGAAGTTCATAAGTTTTTCATTCTTGTTTTTTTGAATGTGGATTTTTTCAAACCGTGAGTTCTTTTAGTTTTTCTATCTGTTTAATTAGACTGACTTTTGATTCAATTAGATGTTTTTCAGACCAAGCATGAGCAGCTACTGCTGACTTTTCCACTTCACCATTTTTGACATTTCACAAACTCACAGTTTGGGAAAAAATCCACATTCAAAAAAACAAGAAAGAAAAACTTATAAACTTCGAAATTCCCATGGATTCTGATTGGATCCGGAGGTTTATCGGTCCACCAATAGAGGGAAGAAGAGAAAGTACTGAAGATGAAGCCGCTAAGGCTTTTAAACTGCGGTCTACTTAGAAGACTGGATATGAGGTGAGGTATGAAGCATTTTAATTTAATCTAAAATTAAACCTCGTAGTAATTTTTTCCTATAAAAGTTCAATATTAACAGTTGCTTACAGATGGGATGTCTGTGTATATTAATTTCCATATTAATATACACTTTGAAGTATTGGTAATACAATTAATTAATTATTATAGAAGTTTACCTGTTTAGACAGAGGGTCACACTGGTATGTGTGATGTCTCGTATTGTACCTGTTGCCAGAGCCAAACGCTTGTCAGTGCTGACAACGATGTACTCTCCAATTGTGAAACCCAGTAATTGTAAATCTGAATTCCCTTTACTTTTCTGCAGAGTGTGGAGATAAGAATCTCCACTCATTACAATTTTACCACACACAATCATGCAGCTCATGCACTTGCCACGCTTCTCCCTAAAATAAACAATATTTTATCAACATTTTTAAAGTATCTACCTGTAACATTCTAATTCCTAGCAAAGAAATAAATTAATTTCTAGTCATAGTATTCGTCTAAAGAAAGCACGAAGTACTGAAACAGCTGTAACAAATTTTTTTTTAAATAAATATGAAAATCATATAATACTTAACAGTTTTATTTTATTTAATTAATATAAATACATTTTGATTTCACATATATTTGCTTCATTACATGTTTAACATTTCTTTTTTTTTTGGTTACACACTTGTGTGTACATATTTGAGTACATGATCACACCAGTACTTCAAATCCCATAACCCAGAACCTCCCATTATTCTAATTCTTAACTGTATCTACTGCTAGACCATAGAACTCCTTATCACAATCAGGGACTGCTGGGCATTAGTTTCCTTTAAAAGAAATTTAAAATTCACTCTTTTGTAATTGGTCTTTCAGTGGATTAATTGTCCATATAAAAAAATGGAAATTAATAAAAGATATAATATATCAAGAAACTTATTAAATAATAATTAAATATAATTTTTTTTAAAAAGGTAAATGAACAAAATTTCTGATTTTTTTGCATCTCTAATAATATTGACTCAATTCATCATAATTTCAGTTTAATTTGTATAAATATTTACTTATAATTGTATACATTATGATCTTGTCTAAATATTTTTCACAGGTTTAGTGAAAGGAGAAGGTTTATGGCCCTGATTTTATTAGTTTAAATAAATTATTATTATTGTACCAAAGAATGAGTTCAAATCGGATCCACAAAGCTGTTTATAATTATATACCAAGAGGACGAAGATCACTGGGCCATCCTATGAAATGCTGGAGGGAAAATTTTCTATAGGATTGTAACAGGCCTTGGCCTAATACTTGGAAGGAAGAAGAAGAAGTAACAAAGAGAGATAAACAGACAAGATGAATGGAGAAGACTGCATAACAGTGAATTACATGGTCTTTATAGGAAGCCAGATATAATGAGAAGAGTTAAGTCTCATAGACTGCGATGGGCAGGACATGTGGCACGAATGGGGAATGAAAGACATGCATGGAAGCTTCTTGTAGGAAAACCTGGGAAAACGTCAAGTTGGTAGACCAAGAATGAGGTGGGAAAATAATATTAACTATGATTTGAGGGATGCAGATTATACAGGGGTTGATTGGAAAACATTGGCTCAGGATAGGGATGTATGGAGAGCTTATGTCTCCACAGCCATGAACCTATGGGTTCGATAGTGCCAGTGAGTTAGTTATTATTATGTTTTTATTATTCATTCCATACATTTCAATGATGGATAATTATATTTGAAGAGGAACATTATATGCTCAGACTGAGGTTTGAACCCAGGACTTTCGCACTCAAGGTGAATGCTCTACCAACTGAGCTATCTGAGAAACTCCAATCTAAACACAAATGCATTTCTAAAATTCTTAAGGCATTCCTTCACTCTAGTTTTCAAATTTCTTTTTGTTTTCCCTATGTAAAATTTAGGAATGTCAAAAAAAAGGGGAATTGGAAAAATCAGCAGTAGCTGATGGTCAGAAAAACATCAAATTGAAAGAAAGGCTAGTTTAATAAAATGAATAGAAAAACCTAAGCAGCTCACCGTTTGGGAAAAAATCCACATTCAAAAAACTAAGAAAGAAAAATTAATGCATTTTGAAATTTCCAGGGATTGATTTGATTGGGAGGTTCATCGGTCTACCAACAGATGGAGTAAGAAGTTCTCCTAGAAGACAGAACATCGGTCATGTTATTACTGAAGATGTAACCACTAAGGTTACGAAACTAGTCTAGGTAGAAAACACGATATGAGGTGAGGTGTAAAGAATTTTATTTTAAATTTTACATAACAAGAAGTCAATTTATAAATTGTAAATGTTACTTCCACTGCAATTTTGATTAAAAATATACATAAATCTTGATGAAAAAAAAAACAAGAAACAGGGAAGTAATTAATTAGAATTTGACATAAAAATAACCTGAATGAATATAATGGAACCTAGAAAGCTATGCATCATAGCAAAACAGAATACAATCTGTGGGCTTATTGTTGTAACTTGTGATCTGTACTAACATTCATCAATAGCCAAGAATTATGTTTATAAAATACTAGAAATCCCTGCCACGCGTTACTGTAGTTAAGGTATACATTAAAAATATAAATTAAGTTGCTGTCTTTCAGCCAGATTACTTAAAACTAATACTTACACACAAAATTAATAATATTGAAAATAAAATAAACACTGAACACACTTAAATTATGAAATAATCTAATTGTAATTCAATTGAAATTCGCGGTTGCAACAAAAAGCACAGTCATCTGGATCTCTTTGTTAAATAATAAACCACCGCCACCTGTTAGAATTGTATGGAACTCTCAGATAATTACACTGCCATCTGTTAGAATCATATGGAACTCACAGATAATATAACTCTTTGTTAAATAATAAACAAGTAATTTGCAATAAAAAAATAATGTGACTATAAATTTAGTTATAAACTACCCTAAGTCTCAAGTTGGATCAAACTGCACACAGTGTGCAAAATTTTATTAAAATCGGTTTAGTAGTTTAGGATTCCATCGCGGACAAACAACGTGACATGAAATTTTTATTAAGATTGACAAAATACTTACCTCTGCTCAGGAGACATGCACCACAGGTCCCTCTGTTGGGAAAAATTGGATAACTCGGCTTCTTCTAAAAGCAGAAGTCCAGTCCAATGAATAAGGTAGTCAATATGCTGTGTGGACAGATGAGAAGTACAAGTCTTTGCAATCATGGAGAGCGGATTGCTGCTTGCAAGCTTATCCAATCCATCGTACCTACATTACAAACAGATATTACAGGTACATAATATTAAATTACATCTCACCTCATATTTTGTCTCCTTTTAAGACCAATTTCGGAGAAACTAATGATCCTCCATCTTGTAAATTAATGTCATTTTTTACATCTCATCCTCTTATGTTTCCCCTCAGGGGTCCCCACTTATGGGATATGTGGATGGCGACCACTAGGTGCCCAAGCTGAGCAAAATCATTACTTCCACTTACTTGTGTTTTGCTCCTTCTTTCGTTTCTTATATCTAAATTGGTATTTATTCCTTTCCATATACCAATTCCCTCTTTCAACTTTCCTATCCAGTCTCCCTTGATTGAACTCTTGTTTTCTTCGAACCGATGGTATTAGAGTACTTGAGGCCTATGGGATCTCTTCATTTCTCTTCTCCTAAATATTTATAAAAAACGAGTGTAATGTAGTTCGCCTCCGCTGGTAATACTAGCAGGTGCACTCAGGGTCATGCAAAATGAACTACAAAAGATGTTCAATATGCTTTCCAAAGCAAATATTATTGGGAAGCCCACAAGCAAATGATGACAAATCAAGAGCTTCAGAACATTTGAATACTACTACATCTTACATCACATATTATGTTTCTTTAAACACGGGAATGAGTTTCAAGAGAAAACATCTCTCTCATTTTCAACCGATATTATGACTCATGTCAGTTGAAAATGAGAGAGATGTTTTCTCTTGAAAACTAGTTCCCGTGTTTAAAGAAACATAAAATATGAGGTAAGATGTAAAAAATGACTCATTCATTTACGAATTAAGAACCTCATAATGTTATTTCCCATATTTAACTATGATCTTCCATCTTCAGTTTTGTTCTTGGCTGTTCCTGTTGACTAGGTGTATATTTTTCTTTTCAAATATAATTTGTTCATCATTAAAATGTTTAAAAACGAATAATATTAACATAGAAAGAAGCACTACCGGCTTTATAAGTAATGTTTAAATTCCCAATAAAAAGTCTTCTTAATAAAGAAGCCGCCATTTGCAAAAAATCGTAGCATTTGGGGTTAGGGAATTAACTATGTATAAGAGAAAAATATGCGTTTAGATTGGAGGCCTAGGTAGCTCAGATGGAAGAGCATTGACATAGAGAGTCAAAGGTCCTGGGTTCAAACCCCAGTCTAGGTGTATATTTTTCTTTTCAAATATAATTTGTCCATCATTAAAATGTTTAAAAATGAATAATATTAACATTAAAAGAAGCACTACTGGCTTTATAAGTAATGTTTAAATTCCCAATAAAAAGTCTTCCTTAATAAAGAAGCCACCATTTGCAAAAATCATAGCAACGGCTCGTAGCATTTGGGGTTAAGGAATTAACTATGTATAAGAGAAAAATATGTGTTTAGATTGGAGGCCTAGGTAGCTCAGATGGAAGAGCATTGACATAGAGAGTCAAAGGTCCTGGCTTCAAACCCCAGTCTAGGCGTATATTTTTCTTTTCAAATATAATTAAGAGGTTTGTTTAATAATTAAAACATTTTGTCTGTTCATTCTTATCTCTTAAGAGTTGTTTTTGTCAAACATATGTTTCAGAGCTTCTTAGCCCCATCATCAGAGATTACAGACTGAATTATCTCACATATTCTTGATTCCTGCTCTCTTTGCCCCTGGTCCAATGAATTTACTAATGAGGTTCCTTTACGCAGGAATTTCAAAGTTCATAATTCTTTCCTTGTTCTTCTGTACAGATTTTTTCCCATATGGTGAGTTAATTTTTGTTTTCTAACTGTTTTAGTAATTTTGTGTTTACATCTATTTTGTGTTTTTCTGACCAAACATGAGCAGCCACTGCAGATTTTTCTACTTCCCCCTTTTTTACATTCCTTATGTGTTCTTTAGTTCTAATGGATAAATTTCTTTTTGTTTTCCCTATGTATATCTTATCACAGTCTTCACATTTTATTTGATACATTCCTGATTTTTTACCATCATCAGTCTTTTAATTTTTATTAGTTTACTTAAACTATAATCATTTTTTGCTACTAAATTAATATTAAATTTTTCAAAAATCTTCTAAAATTTGTTGTGTGCCCAAGGGTGATATGTGAATTTCCTATATTTCTTATCTTTTGGTTTTTCTATCTGAAGAGTGCTTTCGTTCCTCAATTTTTGTTTTTTGTGTTTCTCAATTTTTTTGTGTATCACATCTTTTCATTGAAACCATTTTCTTTTGCAACCTTATTTATGTGTTTCCTCTCTAACTCGTAATTTTTCTTGTTCATGGGTATATTTACCAATCTAATTAATAAGCTGTTGAAGACCGCCATTTTGTGTGAAATATGGTTGAAATCTTTGATTTGATACAGTTATCTCTATGTGTTTCTTTTCTGTAAATGCTGAATTCTATTTTCTTCTTTTCTTCATTCCTGTGTAATTTCAGATCTAAAAAACAGTAATTGTTTGTTCATTTCTTTTTCTAGTGAATAAAATAAATTGATCAAAGAAAATATTCATAAAATAATTTGGTAAATAATATTATCTATCCATCCAAATGGCTCAAATTCGAGCTTTGGCCTCCCTTAATTTCTGCCTCCAATCATTTCTATTTTGCGCAGCAAGACTCCAGTTGTGACACTTAAGTAGGTTTGCAGTATCTTCCTTAATACCATCCTTCCATCGTTTTTTCGTCTTCCAACCCGTCTATTCCCCATAAAACTTGCTGTAAGCACCTTTTTTTTGGTGCTTGGTCTGTTGAGAGCCTTTGTACATGGCCAGCCCATTCCAATTTTTTAACTTAATAAAAATTGACAAGGTCAGGTTCATTGTAAATTAATGAGTCATTTTTTACATCTTACCTCATATTTTGTGTTTCTTTAAACACGGGAACTAGTTTTTAAGAGAAAGATTTCTCTCATTTTCAACCGACAATATGAACATTATGAACAGGTTCATTTATCTGTCATACAGTTCTTTGTTGTATCGTATTCTCCACTCACCATTAATATTTATCGGTCCAAATGAAATAATAATATGAGGTTTTCAATTAATAAAAAGAGTCGTATCTCACCTCATACTTCATGTTTTTCAAGCATGGAAACATCATATTTAATTTTAGGAAGTTACATTTTGAGGTTATTTTAATTATATTATTTTTGGTCTGGATCAATTGAGGCAAGATGTCCAGACCAAAAATAATATAATGGAAACATCAGTTTTCAACAGGGATACCGCCCATCTTCAGCTATCATCATGACTTTCATCAAATCAACACCAGATGGCAAGTTTGAAGATGAAGATGAAGATGTAGACCGAAATTCGACAGTCATGATGTTGGCTGAAGATGGGAGGAATTTATTAAATTAATATTGAGAAGCTAAAGCTATTACTATGATAGAAATAAGTAAATTAATGAACACAATTAAATTATTGTAAATCAATGGTAAAGAGAAACATTTTTGCCTGAACCTGGAATCGAACCCCGAACCTTTAGCTTTCCGTGCTAATGCTCTGACCACTGAGCTAATCCAGGCTTCATTCCCATCTAAGCAGAAAAGTAAGGTAAAGGAAGGATTTCTGCTTGGATGGGAATGAAGCCTGGATTAGCTCAGTGGTCAGAGCATTAGCACGGAAAGCTAAAGGTTCGGGGTTCGATTCCCGGTTCAGGCAAACATTTTTCTCTTTACCATTGATTTACAATAATTTAATGGGAGGAATTCCTCTTGAAAACTGCAGTTTCCGCGCTTGAAGTAAATATGAGGTGAGATACTTCTTCTTCTTCTTCACTTCACGGGCTAGGCAAATTGCCTGTTCTGTCCATCTTTTCACTGGCCTTCCTACATTCATTGAACCTCTTGGCTTGTAGTTGAATGCTGCTCTTGGTACTCTTGATACATTCATTCTTTCCACGTGTGTAAACCATTTCTCTCTATATTCTCTGATTTTCTCATCCAATGGATATATATTTAACTCTGTTCTTATATCTTCATTCCTTATCCGATCCAATCTTGTGCAGCCTTTTGTTCTTCTAAGGAAGTTCATTTCTGCGCTTTGTATTCTACTTTGCAATTTTTTGGTCATTACCCAAGTTTCACTCCCATAAAGTAATGCAGGAACTGCCAGTGTTTTTTAAAACTTCAATCTAGTATCTCTTCTTGTTTTATTCTTTAATGATTTATGTATAGTTCCGCATATCATTTGAAATTTTGACAGTGAGATACAATTCATTTAATTAAATTTTATTAAAGAAAATATTCTTCAAAGTGAAAAAGAAGAAAACAAAAAATATAAGAAATTTACATCAAATTAAAAAACTATTTGATTTTGTACTAGAACATGCCATCATATCTCTAGAGGAAAAAGAAGGCTTACAACTCAATGATATTAATAGGCTGTTAGTTTATGCTGATGATGTAGTATTATTAGGCAATAGTGAGGAGATACTAAGGGCCAAAACACACACTCTCTAATGAGTAACACAAAGAAATTGGAACTGGAAGCAAGCATCAATAAAACTAAATATATGATCACACACAGAAATACATAGAACATTTAATGGAAATGGACAGTTAATGACAAATGAATGAAATTTTGAAGAAGTGGCTAAATTCAAGGAACCTAGGAACAATAATTACAAACAGGAATAAGATGCAGAAAGAAATTAAACATAGGCTCAATTATGGAAATGCATGCTATTACAGGGACTTTTTGTCATCACAACTTCTCTAAAAAAAAGTTTAACTAAAAATGTATAAAACTGTTATTCTCCCAGTTATATTATATGAATGCGAAAATGGACTCTTATTTTAAGGGAGGAGAAAAGATCACAACTATTTGAAAATAAAGTTCTTAGGAACATTTTTCGACCAAAGTGTTACTTCCTAAAAATGTCAATAAAATGTGATCCAAAGTTTAAACATAATAATATTAATAATGGAATAAGGAGCAGGATTCTCCAAGCCAACACATGCTATTATGTGCTTAAGGACCAATTTGAATCACAAATTCTAAGTCTCGATGCAAAACTAAAAATCTACAAAACCATACTGAGACCAGATGCTATTTATGGCAGTATAGATAATGAAGAAAGAGTGAGAATTTTTGAAAGGGAAATCCTGAGGAGGATCCTGGAACCCATAAAGATTATGGAGTATGGCAGATAAGATATAACGATGAAATCTATAAATTGTACTCACGACCCAGATATTGTAAATGTTATTGAAATTGGCAGACTGAGATGAATGGGCCATATAATGAGAATAGAGGAGGAGAATATCATTAGAAAGCTTACACTACTGAGACCAGATGGAGGAAGAAGAAGAGGAAGACAGAAGCTAAGATGGATGGAGTAGAGGAGGACTTCTGAAAGCTTTGGAGTACGGGAATGGAGAAGGAGGGAATTGGACAGGGATGTGTGGAAGAGTGTCCATAAACAGTTGTAGAGCTAGAAGTAGAAGAAGAAGAAAGGAAAGAAGTTTAAACATCTCTTAAATTAATATTGAGAAGCTAAAGCTATTACTATGATAGAAATAAGTAAATTAACTTCCTAAAATTAAATTTAATGGTAAACAACTAAATCACTGTAATCAATGGTAATTATTGTATTGTCACGGGTTTTTTACAAGTATACAAAATTTCAAGTCGATCGAATTATTTTAAGTGGGTGAAAAACACGTTGAAAGATTCAGTTAGATAGATAGATAGATACAGGTCAAGCTAATATAAAGCGTGTAAAAAGAAATTTTTTTGCCTGAACCGGGAACCGAACTCCAAACCTTCAGCTTTCCACGCTGATGATCTGACCACTGAGTGAATTCAGGCTACATCTCATCCAAGCATAAATCCTCCCTTTACCTTACTCTCTTGGTCCCTCATTCAATGCAATGAATCATCATTCACAAATACACAATGAATGGCTTCTACATTAAGAAGACCTGAAGGGACTCCACACAGATATAGCATTATTCATTAAATTAACATTGAAAAGCTAAAGTTATTACTATGATAGAAATAAGTAAATTAATGTAAACAACTAATTTATTGTAATCAATGGTTAAGAAAACATTTTTTTAACTGTTATATGAATTAATCACTATGAGGTTTAATTTATGGTGAAATTAAATGTTTCTTACCTCTCCTCATATAAATTTTCTAAGTTGATCGCGATTTCGAGATATAACTGTCTCATCCTCAGTTATAGTCTCGAAATCGTGATCAACTTAGAAAATTTATATGAGGAGAGGTAAGAAACATTTAATTTCACCATAAATTTTTTTTGCCTGAACCGAGAATCATTACGTTGAATGTGGAACCAAGAGAATAGAGTAAAGGGAGGATTTATGCTTGGATGAGAATGTAGCCTGAATCAGTGGTCAGAGCATCAGCAAGGAAAGATGAAGGTTCGGGGTTCGATTCCCAGTTCAGGAAAAAATGTTTCTCTTTATCATTGATTAAATATCTCTGCTGACAGGTCGTGTCGTTGTAAGGCCCAGGTTACATGGGATATGTGAAAGTACCTACAAGGAGAGGTTGATCTAAGAATAATAAAAAAAATTATATTAGCCAGGACCTGAATGTCAAGAAACTAGTGAAATGCATAAATGTACCTGAGGAAGGACGTACACAGTGTCAGATAAGGACACTTGCTACATGCACTGTGATGACTGATTGGTTCAGGTAATTGTGGAGGTTGGAAGACATTACCATCTTCACGTATGGCAGGGATTCTTGTAATGTGGTGCGCCAGTTGATTGCGTAAAATCGTCAGATCTCTCCACTCGTTGTTCCCTGACTTGATCTCTTGCATCATACCATCTCTGCAAAAATAATCACAGAAATGTAAGAAAATATTTTGAAGAAGTGGCTGAATTCAAATACCTAGGAACAAGATTAGATTAAAATACTTCATACCTCACAACATATCCAGTCTTCTAATTATACTGCAGTTTCAAAGCCTTGGCAGCTTAATCTTCAGTTATATCTCGTCAACGATTTTGATTGGATCCGGAGGTTTATCGGGCTACCAAAAGAGGGAAGAAGAAGTAGATCAACTGATCAAAATAACATCAGCTGATGAGATATTACTGAAGATGAAGCTGCCAAGGCTTTGAAACTGCAGTATAATTAGAAGACTGGATATGAGGTGAGGTATGAAGTATTTTTATTTAATCTTAAATTAAACCTCATACTGATTTTTTCCTATAAAAGTTCAACCTAGGAACAATTATATTTGAAAACAAACATTTTTGCCTAGACTGGGTTTGAACCCAAGACCTTTGGCTTTCTATGCCAATCCTCTACCACTGGCATAGAAAGCCAAAGGTCCTGGGTTCAAACACTAGTCTAGGCGTATATTTCTTTCTTCAAATATAATTTGTCCTTCAGTGAGAAATATTAAATTAATAATAAAAACACCTATGGACAATAATCACAATGAGATGACAAAGAAATTAAACGTAGACTCAATTTTGGAAATGCATGCTATTATGCATTACAGGGACTCCTATAATCCCAGCTTCTCTAAAAAAACTGGAAATATATAAAACTGTTATTCTCTCAGTTATATCATATGGATGCGAAACATGGGCTCTTACTTTAATGGAGAAGAAAGATTACAAGTATTGAGAATAAAGTTTTTAGAAAAAAATTTAGATGAAAGAGGAATGAACAGATAGGCAAATGGACAATACTATATAACAGTGAGTACATGATGTTTATGGGAAACCAGATGTAATAATGTGATGGACAGGACATATGAGAAAAATGTATGCCAAGATGGAGATATGAACCCAAGAACTCTAGTTTTATACACTAGTGCTCTTGCCAACTGATCTGCCTAGGCCTCCGGACAATTTTCCTCTCATTTATACAATTCCCAAGTTCCAAAGGCTATGAACATTAATTCAACATGCCAACTGGCGGCTTCTTATTTAGAAGACTTTTAATGGAAATTTAACATTACCATATAAAGCCAGTAAAGCTTTTTTTCAATTCTTTTATTTTAAATTTAAATGACAAGCTAAGCTTTACACTGTTAATATTATTCGGTTTTAAACATCTTAATGATGGACAAATTATATTTGAAAAGAAAAATATACGCCTAGACTGGGGTTTGAACCCAGGACCTTTGACTTTCTATGTCAATGCTCTTCCATCTGAGCTACCTAGGCTCCAATCTAAATGCGTATTTTTCTCTTATACATAGTTAATTCCCTAACCCCAAATGCTACGAGCCGTTGCTACGATTTTTGCAAATGGCGGCTTCTTTATTAAGAAGACTTTTTATTGGGAATTTAAACATTACTTATAAAGTCAGTAGTGCTTCTTTCAATGTTAAAATTATTCGTTTTTAAACATCTTAATGATGGACAAATTATATTTGAAAAGAAAAATATACGCCTAGACTGGGGTTTGAACCCAGGACCTTTGACTCTCTATGTCAATGCTCTTCCATGTGAGCTACCTAGGCCTCCAAATCTACTGGCTTTATAAGTAATGTTTAAATTCCCAATAAAAAGTCTTCTTAATAAAGAAGCCGCCATTTGTAAAAATCGTAGCAATGGCTCGTAGCATTTGGGGTTAGGGAATTATCTATGTATAAGAGAAAAATACGCATTTAGATTGGAAGCCTAGGTAGCTCAGATGGAAGAGCATTGACATAGAGAGTCAAAGGTCCTGGGTTCAACCCCAGTCTAGGCGTATATTTTTCTTTTCAAATATAATTTGTCCATCATTAAGATGTTTAAAAACGAATAATTTTAACATTGAAAGAAGCACTACTGGCTTTATAAGTAATTTTTTAAATTCCCAATAAAAAGTCTTCTTAATAAAGAAGCCGCCATTTGCAAAAATCATAGCAACGGCTCGTAGCATCTGGGGTTAGGGAATTAACTATGTATAAGAGCAAATACGCATTTAGATTGGAGACCTAGGTAGCTCAGATGGAACAGCATTGACATAGAGAGTCAAAGGTCCTGGGTTCAAACCCCAGTCTAGACGTATATTTTTCTTTTCAAATATAAGCTTTACAACCTGGAATGCGACTTTTTAAATTCCTTCATCAACTCCTGTATATTTTATTCTTAGGGTTTCATTTTTCGAATTATTTTCCACCATTTACAACAATTTTTACATTTTTTCTAACAATTATTTCAACATATTTTTCTATGATATTTAACTACATATGTAGCATAAAGACATAGCAGCCATATGGATTTTAATGAATGTTTTATGCAACAACCAAGACATGTTCCAGTGCAGCAAACATTGAATATGTACTAATTAATTGTAAACATATACTTCAGAATTTCAGAACTCACTATTTATTTCTGGGTGTTGCATTCTTTCACAGGTTAGAGTGCATTAATTGCATTTTAGGTTAGCTTTTAGAGTACTTGAGTTACATTAGGTAGCTTTTAGGTTCATTAAATATCATGTAAATGTTGGCTGCATCCCGTGATTCCATAATATGAACCATTTAGTGTTTTTGGTACATGCACATGGTGTATGATTTGGAACTTAAAAAAAATTGTGTGTCACATGTTATAAAGTATTTCCAAATGACAAATTATATTTTAAGAGAAAATTTTTTGGTTTAGTTCATTGTAATAAAATGGTGGATTTTCATTAAAGTCATGCTTTTTCGTATATGCACCTTGTATTTTGGAAGAAAAAAAAACTGCACGTGATGGAGGGAAATAGAGATCATTTTTGGATCCAGCACAATAAGTAACTAACTCACTGGCACTATTGAACCCTTAGGTTCATGGCCACATGAACATAATATCTCATACATCCCTATTCTGAGCTAATATTTTCCAATCACCTCCTGTATAATCTACTTCCCTCAAATCATGGTTGTTATTCTCCCACCTCATTCTTGGCCTACCAACTTGGGGTTTTCTTTCTGGTTTTTCTAAAAGAAGTTTCCATGTCCTTCTTTCATTCTCCATTCGTGCGCACACTAAAAAACATAATACCGTATATACCAAAACATCCCAAGCAGCTGTAAAAAAAAAAAATTTTTTTGCAGACCTGTGATATTTACCTCAAGTATAGGAGCAATCCTGCGAATACATCATTACCCATTTCTGACATCATCATTGTATAAAGTGTGACCTGTCCTTTGTGTTCTGCAGAAAAACTTGAGCGTCCTGTTTTCAATTCCAAAGGCATCACCTATAACAATTCAAAACCAACTAAGGATTAGAGAACTTTTTTTTATTCAATGCCACCATGTTGTCATTTTTCGACATTCTGATATTATCTCCTGGCATGGCATTATTATAACTCACTTCTGAGGTTGAGGCGCTTGGAAGGCAGAGTTACACTGCCCCAATGATATATATGATAGGTGGCGATGGTAATTATGTGCTAGAAGAGGCCTTAATCCTAAACTTAATTTGTCTTATAGGTGAGGAAACACCCCAAAAAAAACATCACCCAGGAAACTTGTCCCGACCGGGGATCAAAACCGGGCCTGCTGAATGACAAGGCAGCACGCTACCTTGAGACCATAGCGGTGGACAGATTTAGAGAATATAAACATTTTTAAATTGTACCTTGTTTCGCAGTCTCTTCAACTGTTGAAATCCAGCTATCAACCAGCTGCGAGCAGCTACAAAGTTCTAATTAATTTAACAGTTGAGGAGACTGCAAAACAAGATATCTGAAGAGAAAAATGATTGAGGCCAGAGCCTCTGGCTTTCTATGCCAATGCTCTACCGACTGAGCTAACTAAGCAGTCCAATCTAAACACAAATTTTTCTCTTAAACAATTTTATATTATACATTTCATATTCTCTGGCTAACACCTCAACGGAATTTTGCAATGAATTTAGTTAGTTTTGAAATTGGATTGAATAATGATCTGTCTTTTTTTTTGTAACAATATTATTATTAAGTTATGTAGGTAGGAAATAACACTATGAGGTTTATTTTAATTTATGTTCAGTTTTTGACTCACCTCATACTTCTTAACTTCATCGCAGATTCAAGTTTCTTCCCTGCATGTCACAAATGCAGTGAAGAAATTCGAGTCTGCGAGGGAGTTATGAAGTATGAGGTGAGTCAAAAACAATTCAACATAAAAAAAATTAAAAATTATTATTTTCAATGTTTTCATTTCAAATTTATATCAGTTCAGGCGTAAATTTTTGTTTTCAAATATTAATATTATTTTCATTAATATTTAAACGAAGTGACACTATGAGGTTTATTTTAATTAATAAATAGTTAGATCTTTACGACTCACCTCATAAGAAGATTTCTTGAAGACTATAGTTTTGATATGCTAAGTATCATTATCAATAAAAGAGTTAAATGGAATTGAAAATGATACATAGTGTATTGAAACTATAGTCTTCAAGAAATCTACAATTATGAGGCGAGTCATAAAAATATAACTATTTATTAATTCATCATCATCATCATCATCATGAACAAATTCGTTTTAGGCCATGTGGCCTGTACGGTAAACCTAGCGAGGATGGTCTTGATCTTTCCACCGATGTTTTGGTCTTCCTTGGTCCCTATGTCCAGTTGGGGTATATTGGTATGCCAATTTTGGAAGTCTGTTTCTTGCCATTATCCTCAGATGATTTTTCCAATCTTGTTGGTATCTTTGTATATCTTCATTTAAACTTGTTACTTCAAGTTTTCCTCTGATAATAGTGTTCCTTTGGTGAACCAGTCTATTAACTCCTAACAATGATCGTAAGAAACGCATTTGGGTTACTTGAAGTTTATGAGAGTTTCTTTTATTTAAAATCCAAATTTCACTTCCGTATTTTAGAGCAGCTTTTGATGTGATGTTATGTAATCTTAGTTTTGTCTCTGTCCTCATCTGTTTACCAAAATGTCTTCGTATTACCCCATTCATTTTATTATATTTTTGTAATTTTGAATCAATGTCACTCTTATACTCTGCAAATGCACTTCCTGAGTAAGAGAAATCTGACACCTGTTCTATAATTTTTCCATCAATCTCAATTTTCACCCGTTGTATGTTTTTTCCACACAATTGCCATTGTTTTGGTTTTTGAAGTGGAACTTTTCATATTATATTTGCTGACAATTTTGAAAATTGATACGCTGCTATTTGTAAGCTATCTTCGGAATGTGATAATATTATTTGATCATCAACATATAATATTGTTTGAATTATTTTATTCCTAGTTATTGAAATTCCACTGTTTACTGTTTGTTTCCATTCTTGCACTATTCTGTTAATATACATATTAAATAAGAGTGGAGATAGTCCACATCCTTGTCGAACACATTTGCTTGTGTTTATGTGTTCTGTTATTTCTCCATCTGGTAATTTAATTTTGATTTTAGAATTTTGATATAAGCTTTGTATGGCTCGTATTACAATCATGTGAGTGTATATTATTAATTATAATTATTATTACTGGTATTATTATTATTTATTTATTTAGCAGGTGTCACTATGTTTCACATCATCTTCATATGCCCGATTAATCCACTGTGATTCTCCTCCACATCTGTCATTCCAATCTCCATTGTCCAATCCTTTTTCCTCTCATGGTACGTAAAACGCCATCAATTCACATAATTTTTGGCAAGGAAATATACCTTGTTAAAAAGTCCCAGGCTCAGCTGGTCTGGCTGGAAATGGGTCCCTTCCTTTGATAACGTGGACGGGCAGAGAAAGTCTCACAACGTATGGTGAAAGCAATCTTTTTAGAGGAAGGAGACCCCAAATTAAACCTCTTGTCCTCCAAGTTTGGGGTTGACACCTCAGGCTAGCTCCCTGTTTGTTGGAAAAAATGTACAATGCTAGAAGCCCAAAAATTAAATGCTGGATGGATTTATAAACAATGAAAAAAGCTAAGAAAAAGGACTAATCTTCTAGGAACATGGAATGAACGAGTGATTAGAAATAAAACTGTGGAAATAATAAATATTTAATATTTCAAGGAAATAACACTAGGAGGTTTATTTTAGATATGCACTACTCATCTTAGCTTTTTTGAAGACTCTTGAGTTTTGTTGCCTTAGGCATCATTGTCAGTTCTTTCTAACTGTCGAAACTGTGATCCTATAGGATTGATTTCTGCTCCCTCTGTTGGCTGACTGATGAACTTCCAAATCAATTTCCCCCCCCCCCCCAGAAATTTCAAAGATCATTATTTTCTTTCTATTTTTGTGTATGTAAATTTTCTTCCAAATTGTGAGTTCCTTAGATTTATCTAACTGTTTTAATAATTTGGCATTTGTTTCAATTCTGTGTTTTTCTGACCATGCATGTGTACACAGAATTGAAACAAATGCCAAATTATTAAAACAGTTAGATAAATCTAAGGAACTCACAATTTGGGAGAAAATTTACTTAGACAAAAATAGAAAGAAAATAATGATCTTTGAAATTCCTGGGGGAAAAAAAAATTGATTTGGAAGTTCATCGGTCAGCCAACAAAGGGAGCAGAAATCAACCTACAAGATCACCAACCACCGCTTCGACAGTTAGAAAGAAATGACGATGACTAAGGCATCGAAACTCAAGAGTCTTCAAAAAAAGGTATATGAGGTGAATAGTGCATATCTAACTCATATTATCTAAAATAATGAATAACTTAAACTCCAGCATATTGTTATATAACTTATCCCTCTTAATTGAATTGTATCCCTTTTTTTGAAGTCTAAATAGAGTTGATTTACAGTTCCATTATATTCCCCTTTCTTTTCTAAAACCTGTCTTATACTAAATAATGATATATCCATCCATAGTAATTCTGCCCGAAGGCAGGTCCTTCATGCCATGCTTGCAGCTTTACTAGGGAATTGTAGGTGTGGTAGCTTCCCGTTGCTTTCCACACCGGTGAAAGATGATGATGATGATGGCCATATGATTTCGGGGACTGTTTGGGCCTTAAAGTTTTTCTGACATTTGTCTATATATATATATATATATATATAAAGAATATATATAAAGAAAAATAAATGTTTGTACTAGATTTGCTTGGGTAGCATAATCGGTAGCGCACTGAAGTATCAATTCTGAGGTCTGGGTTCAAATTCCCAACCAAGCATTTATTTTTCTTATCACGTCATATTAGCTTGCATTGCTCAATGTCAAAAAATTTAATTATAACAAAGAAGTAAAGAAGCTTCACTGCTATAAATAAAAATTCTCTTTAATTTGCTTACTTGTGATAGGAGCTACTAGAGAGCAGTGGAGACAGAGCTCCCGCCACCTCTCGTAGTAGAGAATATATATCCATCCACAGTAATTCTGCCTGAAGGCAGGTCCTTCACTGCAATCATAGCATATTCATGCTATACTTGCAGCTTTACTAGGGAGTTGTAGGTGTGGTAGTTTCCCGTTGCTTTCCACACCGGTGAAGGATGCTGATGATGGCCATATGATTTCGGGGACCGTTTGGGCCTTAAAAGTTTTCCTGACATTTGTCTTACAGGTGAGGAAAAACCCCGATAAAACCTCACCCAGAAAAACTGCCCCGACCAGGGTCAAACCCGGGCCTGCTGCATGACAAGGCAGCATGCTACCTCGAGACCACGGCTAAAGAAAAATAAATGTTTGTACTAGATTTGCTTGGGTAGCATAATCGGTAGAACACTGAAGTATCAATTCAGAGGTTCAGGTTGAAATCCCCTTCCAAGCACTTATTTTTCTTATAATTTTTTCTTCTTCTAAATCCACATTGATTAACACCTATTATGTCATCAATATAGGAAGTAAGTATGGATACTATTATATTTGTTAGAATTTAGTATGAAGTTAAAAGTAATGATATGCCTCTATAGTTGTTGCAATAAGTTTTATCTCCTTTCTTATAGATTAATACAATAATTGATTCTTTCCATTCATTTGGGAGAGTCTCTTTTTCTCAAATCATACTAAGCAACTAATATATCTTGTCCATCAATTCTTCTCCCTCTGATTTTATCAGTTCTGTTGGGATCCCATCTGAACTTGATACATTATTCTTAGTATTATTATTATTATTATTATTAGATAGGAGAATGCCTCCCAGATATGGGTGATTTTGGCAAAATAAAATACCCAAACTAAACCAAAACCAATAGCTTGGTGCCTTGAAGTTGATTTTCAGATTTAGTAAAGGCTAGGGAAGACAACCTGCAACACAAATTATCAGGTTCTTCAGGTTTGGGGTTGCAGTCTTAGGTCAGCTCTCCATTCTAAGGAAAAAATTGTACAAAGCTAAATACCTGGAAGGAAAAAAAAATCAATGTGGAATGTTTCTCAATGAAAATTTATTATTATTAGTACTATTATTATTATTGTTATTATTATTACCTTTCTGCGCTGATGTATCTTCACTTCAGTAGTGACATCTATCTTGCCCTTTATTCCAAGTTTTGGCTGCCAGATGTTTTCTTCTATGTCGTGGATAGCACATATAGTGCCCTTGAAATTATCAGGACCTGGATTTCCAACTCCTTGCACATAAAGTTCAACGAACTTGATAATCCGAGGAACAAACTCTTGCAGTTCAGCCAGAGTTTCCTGCTTGGACATGTGCGATGAGTATAACATATGTATTGTGTCTGATCTGGAAATGATCTCTTGCACTAAGCTGAGAATACCTGATTCTGTTGTCAATTTACGTTCTAACACCTGCAAGTTTAAAAACAGTTAAAAAATTCTTGTGTTGCTTATATGCCCTCTGCAGGATATAGCAGGATTTTAATATCATAATAAATATGAAAGTTTAAGTTAATAATTTTATATTTCAAAATTCTTTTAATATTTAGATATAACTTAAATAAAGAAAAACATCTAAATAATTAATTGTTGTTCATTGTTGAATAAAAATGTCTCAGTAACAATTAAAGAAATTGTATTATATAACAGTCTTTCTAAATAATGCTTTTAAAATTGTGTTTTAAGTCATTGTTGTCTGAAATATAAAGCTTTCTGTTATAACTGTAATAAGAACACCTGCTTAACTTAATATTTTTAAATAAAAGTATACTAAATTCTGATCGGATGTTAAAACAATTAACTTTTTGATTTAACAAATCAAATTTAAATCTGGTATTTAATGGACCATTAACCAATAGAATTTAAATATAAAATCATGTGATGTAATAATGTTCTTTAAAATTATAACAGAATTACTCTATTCAATCAGCATATAACTTTCATCAAGGATAGAAGCAATAACAGCTCTCCTGATAAAATGTGAAATTTAATACAAGAAGAATAGTTCATTCAAGAAAAGAACATAATTTCATTTTAATTGACGGTGAAGAATAATACCACTTATATTTACTTGATCTGCTGGGAAATTAAATAGTAAATAAATTTACAACTATTTCTACAAGAATCAGTTATTAGTGATTTTTAAAGTGTTTTCCTATCTTGTGTACCAACTTCGACCTTGAGAAGAGAATCCAGCTCTACCGAAAATTAAACCCAACCTGAACCAGTAATTCTTTTTGGGACACCAATCCTTCAAAATGTTAATACAACATCGGGCATGAAGAGAGTTGGCTGCTTCAAAACATCGCCACAACTTGGGACAAAGAATTACTTCTTCAAGATGTCACCACAACGTGGAGCATAATGAAGATCTGATTAAAATACTTCAAGGAAACAGATAAACCATTTAACATTTTAGATAAAAAAACATGAAAACAGAGATACTAACTGACATTATCGAACCTGGAGGATAATGGCCATAAACACTCCATGAATCTCTATCCTGAGCTAATGTTTTCAATCAATCCTTTATATATATATATATATATATATATATGTAGAATTTTTTATATCACTCACCTCATATTGATATAAAAAATTCTACCTAAATGAATATACCTCATAGTGTGAATTCCTAAAATAAGTGTATATATATATATATATGATATGATAAGAAAAAATAAGTGCCTGGACGGGATTCAAACCCGGAACTCTGAGTCTGTGTGTATATATATATATATATATATATATATATATATGAATATGAAAGTTTACCTAAGAAAACTTTCATATTCATACTTATATCCGCAAAAATTTGCAATATAACATATATATATATATATTTTTTTTTTAAACCCCTCCCTGCAAGACATCAAGAAGCCATACTGCTTAAGTAAAAGCACACAATATGTATATTGTATAACTATAGAAGGGGCATGCCGTAGCGTAGTGGTTAAGGCACTGCGCTACAAGCCGGAAGGTCGAGGGTTCGAGTCCCGGTGGGGTCAGGATTTTTAAACTGACCCAAACCTTCTGGCGGCACTATGGCCCTGGGGTCGACTCAGCCTCTAACTGAAATGAGTGCCAGACGCTTGTTCTGGGGTAAAGGCGGCCGTCACGCAGGGCTGAGATCAAGTGCTGATTGTCAAGAAAAAGTGGGAGCCTTAACCTCCTACTACCCCAAGGGTAGTGGGATCACTCCTGAGGCCTGTAGTGGGATCACTTTACCTTTTTACCTTATAACTATAGTATTCAAAAATACGATAGGAAATAACATTATGAGGTGTCATGAAGAGTAAGTCATTTTTAATATACGTTTTCTTAAACATGGGAACTGCAGTTTTCAAGAGGAAACATCCCTTCCAATTTCAACTGACATTATGACTACCGGATTTTCGTTGGAATTTCCATCTATAATGTTGCCATTTGGTGTTGATTTGATGAACTTCAAGATCAGGTCCCGTTCATCAGGAATTTCGAAATTCATGGATTTAAATTTGTTCTTCTGAATATATATCTTCTCCCAAACTGTCAATTCTAAAGGTTTTCCAAATGTTTTAGAAGTTGAAAATGGGAGGGTTATTTTTTCTTGAAAACTGCAGTTTCCATGTTTAAGAAAACAAACTATGAGGTAAGATATAAAAAATGACTCATTCTTCATGAATAAGAACCTCGTAATGTTATTTCCCATATGTGACTATGAATTATAAGGTTTTACTTAATAATAAGTTTTGTCTGTTTAATTCAGTCTGTAACTGCTGAAGATGAGGCTAACATGCCTTGAAACATGTGTCAAACAGAATATGTGGTAAGAATTAAACAGACAAAACTTATTATTGTAAATCAATGGTAAAGAGAAAATTTTTTGCCTGAACCGGGAATCGAACCCTGAACCTTTAGCTTTCCATGCTAATGCTCAGACCACTGAGCTAATCCAGGCTTCATTCCCATCCAAGCAGTTTGATTTACAATAATTTAATTGTGTTTATTAATTTACTTATTTCTATAATAGTAATAGCTTTAGCTTCTCAATATTAATTTAATAAATAATGCTATAGCTGTGTGAAGTCCCTTCATGTTCTTCTTCAGGTAGAAGCCATTCATTGTGAATTTGTGAATGATGATTCATTGCAATTGAATGTGGGACCAGTAGAGTAAGGTTAAGGAAGGATTTCTGCTTGGATAGGAATGAAGCCTCGATTAGCTCAGTGGTCTGAGCATTAGCACGGAAAGCTAAAGGTTCAGGGTTCGATTCCCGGTTCAGGCAAAAATTTTTCTCTTTACCATTGATTTACAATAATTTAATTGTGTTTATTAATTTACTTATTTCTATCATAGTAATAGCTTTAACTTCTCAATATTCATTTAATAAAAAAACTTATTATTATAGAATATTCCTTTACAGACAAATCAAAGTCATTTAAAACTCTTTCAGTAGGAGAGGAGAAATCCTCCAATATTATTATCTTCATGTCATCATCACCATCAGGAGCACCACTACAGCCCGATTCAAGCCTTGGCTTCCCTCATAACCCTCTTCCAGGATATCTGTTGATCTTTTCTTATTCTTTGGGTTACCTAGCAAAGATTTTTTTTTACAGAGTAGGGTAACCAGCACTATTACCAATCATTCAGCGATCCTGAAGGACAATGATTTTCTGTTGGAGTTTTCTCCCCTAGCTGATAGGTCTCAAGTATAGCATCAAAAACTCACTCTTTGCTCTCACACAAATTAACGCTATCCAGGGACCATGACATGGATGTTCATGTGTAGCACTTGGTAGGATTAAATGGCATTTCTCGAGTTTTTAAGTGGTACACTTCCATCAGCAAGATGCTCATCCTTGAGGCCACATATATTATCTTCATGTAAGACGTATATTTCATGGTTTGTTCTTATTCCGTGAGTATGTTTATCTTCTTTTTTATTTTGTTAATTAAATAATAATCTGCTAATGTTTTATACAATATTCATATTTACTTAAATACAAATTCATTACAGCTGTTTCAGTACTTTGTACCTTCTTCAGATGAATATCATGATTACAAATGAATTTTGTTATTATATATACACTCCAGTACATAACAACTATAACTACGCAACTGAATGTAAACAAATATTCTCTTATTATAAATTTAAAAGAGGTGATATATTTAAATCCAGTCAAGTCCCGGTCTGAGCGTATAATTTTTCTCTTTAAATATGATTTATCCATCATTGATATGTATGAAATTAATAATAAAAAAAAAACATCGAAAATAGCCGTACTGGCATTTATAATGTAATGTATAATTCCCAAATATGTCTTCTTAATATAGGAGCCGCCATTTGCAAAGATAGAAGCAAAGGCTTCAAAGCATTTGGTGGGCGGGAATTACAACGTATATAGAGAAAGATTTGCATTTAGATCGGTACTTGCTCAGGTAGCTCAAATGGTAGAGCACTTGGACTAGAAAACCAAGGGTCCCGGGTTCAAGTCCCGGTCTGAGCGTATAATTTTTCTCTTTAAATATGGGAATATAACAGTCTATTGCTCTTCTTAAATTTATTTATTTCTACAATTTCTAAAAGATCTAGCTTTTTTCCTTTGTTACAAATATGTAAAACTTTAAAATTTGAATTAAAACAATGATTGTATTGAAGTAGATGTTAGCATATTTTGAAGTATCTACATTTCTGTTATATGATCTCATATGTTCCTTTATAGGATAAATAAAAGGTCTGCCAGTTTGCCCTATATAGACATTGTCGCATGTGCCACACTCTAACTTATATACATCTTTGGTTTTATTGTTTTTCATTACATTTTGCAAAGTTTTATTAGTTTTAAATGCTACATTGATGTTCAACTTTTTTAAGTGTTTGGATATCTTATTGAAAAGTGGGCTTATGTATGACATTATAACATATTTATTTATGTCTTTCTTGGGTGAAGGAAAAACTTTGTTAACAGCTTTTTGTAATAAATTTTCTTAATTAAATTGTCTATAATTTTCGGGTCGTAATTATTATTGATAGCTAATTGTTTAATAATATTCAGCTCCTTATTATATTCCAAGGGTGAAAGAGGAACAATTAAAAGTCTATGAATATAGCTATTATTATATGAAACAGTTGTAACAAATTTACATTTAAATAAATATGAAAATCATATAAAACTTTAACAGTTTTATTTTTATTCTATTAATATGAAAAAAATATATTTTCATCACGTAAATGCCAAATCAATTGATTATCTTTATCTTTAATTGGACCACAGATTTTTCTTATGATCTTTCTTTGCCAGGTGGAGGTGGCTCTTATTGTTATGGACCATATAGTGCAGTAGACTGTGAACTATCCATGCTAATGAGCTGAGTCATTACACAAAACAGTCACTTCCACTAAGTTCTTTTTTGGAGACTGATCTCAAAAGAATTCTAGAGCAAACTCTAGCGCATTTTGATTAATGTGAACTTTATTGACAGATCTGCCATGCTGGCTCTGGAGGTAGTATGCCAACTGCAAATTTCCGATCATTTGATTCCTTGCAATTAAATGTTCATTTTTTAAAAATAAAACATGAACTATGCATTTCCAGCCAAAGGTTCCTTGTATCAAAATGTTCGGTTTGGTGTCCTCTACATACATCCAATAGCGACCCAGAAGTTTGGAGAAACCCTGTATAAATAAGCCATATTTAAGAAATAAATTAATGTTTTTATTACCTCACCTCATATCCTTTTTCTTCTATACTGCAGTTTCGGAGCTTATCTCCATCGTCAGTAGCCTCTGGTCGACCGGTGTTATGTCGTTTCTTGGTGGTTTCCTTCTTACTTCTATCAATGGACCGATGAACCTCTGAATCAGGTCAAAATTTGCAGGAGTTTAAAAATTCATGAGTTCGTCTTTCTTGTTTTTTTGGATGTGGATTTTTTCCCAGACTGTGAGTTCCTTTAGTTTATCAGTTTGTTTGATTAGTCTAGCTTCTGTATCAATCAAATGTTTTTCAGACCAAGCATGGGCTGCTACAGCTGACTTGTCCACTTCACCCTTTTTTACATTTCCAAGGTGTTCCTTCAATCTGGTTATTAAATTTCTTTTTGTTTTTCCTATATAGATTTTGTCGCAATCCTGACATTTGATCTGATATATTCCTGATTTGTATTCTTCTCCAATTTTTTTCATTTTTGTTGGTTTTAATTATCTTGTTTATGCTGTATTCATTCTTTGGGGCCAATCAAATGTTAAACTTATTGAAAATTTTCTGGAACTTGTGGTGTTTAAAGGATGGTAAGTGAATTTTTTGAATCTTATGTTCTCTTCTGTTTCATTAATTAATTTTTGCCTTTTAAACTTATTTATTTTCTTGTGTACCATGTTTTCTTCATAACCATTTTCTATTGCTACTTTAATTATGTATTCTTTTTCTTCTTCATATTTTTCTCGGTTCAGGGGTACATTCACCAATCTGTGTGTGACTATTGAATACAGCTTCTTTGTGAGTGAAATGGTTGAATCCTGATGCCTTAATGTAGTTATCTTTATGTGTGTTCTTTCTGTATATTCCAAATTCTATTTTGTTTTTTTTCGTTTCTAGTTAGGTTTAGATCCAAAAATGAAATTTGTCTGTCAGTTTCAGTTTCCATTGTGAATTTTACAGTTTTGCTCTGAGGGTTAAGGAGTTTTAAGGCATCTTCTATTTGTTTATGGTTTACAATGGCTATTATATCGTCAACATATCTGCGCCAAAATTTGAAAATTAATGGGTGTCCCCTTGTTATTTTCTATTCAAAACTACCCATGAATAAATTGGCCAGAAATGGAGATAGGGGGTTCCACATGGAAAGTCCAAAATTCTGTTTGTAGTATTTCCCATTGTATGTGAAGAACATTTGTTCAATGCACAATTTTGTCAAAATGATGTATTCTTCTATCTTTTCCTTTTCCAAATTATTATTTGTTAACTATTTTTCCAGAATATCAATGGTTTCTCTTGGGACACTGGAAAACAATGAAACTACATCAAAAGAAAAAGGATATGAGATGAGGTAATAAAAAACATTAATTTAATTCTTAAATTAAACCTCATAGTGTTCTTTCCCTGTGAAAGTTAAATAAATAAGCCATATTTAAGTTAAATTAAATGCTTAACTTAGAAGACTGGATATGAAGCATTTAATTTAACTTAAATTAAACCTCATAGTGATTTCTTCCTATAAAAGTTCAATATAAGCCATATTTACCTCTTGTAGAAGTTGGTGCACCAAACTACCAATCACCATGATGCGAGAATCAGCATCAATCCCTCGGAACCATTCAGACAACACCCCCTTTCGAGGGCAGAAAAGAGACCCCACGACAGCTGTGCTTGAAATTAGGATATCAGGATGATGAACAAGCAGGCCTGCTGAGTTGTTGATTTGCCATGTAGCACCGCTGTGACATGCCTTTATGCTTACAATATCACCAACTGACAAACTAGTTTCCAACCTATTAATACAACATAACATTATTTGCAAACATCTTACAGAAACTAAAACTAAATTCCACGGCATGACAAACATAGCAGGCCATTGGCTACTGATCTCACATTCACATGTGTTAATCATAGAGGTAGACGATCATCCAGGCAGTGTAGGGGTGACATGTAGTCAGCATGTCGGGTCCCACAGTCGTTATAGCTGTTTTTCTTAACCTGGAGCCACTTATTGTAGCTACCTAAATACCTCACAATGCTGGATGGGCACCGGTCTCATACTGGCCGAAATTTTATGAAAAAATGTCTTCCCCAAGGAGACTCGAACCAGCACAAGTCCCATAGCTCTGCACAAAGGCATCTTGTCTTAACCACATCTTACAGAAACATCTATTTATTTAACGATCAATAAATGAATCTGACTCAGTTAGAGTTTTGGCTGAGGATAGAAGCAACAGCTTCTGAATCTGGTATTGTGAGAATCATAGAGTTTTATGAGGTGAAGTGTAAAAAGTTATTTTTGACTCATTTATACAAATCTTACATCAGTTTTCGAATGAACTTGATGTGTGACTCAGGGATCACACATTGCACATTTGAGAGTTGAGAAACTAAACTTCGAACTTCCTCTACAAACAATGCAAAGTACTTTCAAGTAAAATAAATAGTTTTTGTTGTATATAGTGTTAAATTAGTTTACTTCTTTTGAAATAACCCTATGTATAACTGTATTCGTTACATAAATTTATTATGGGAAATAACATTACGGGTTTCAGGTAAATAAATTATTAATGAAGGTGAAGACGAAAATTTCAAGTCATAAAGATGGCTAAAGATAGAAATAATGTTTCCAGAAACCAGTCCTGTACTTTGAATAACACAGAGTGTATGAGGTGAGATATTCACGACAAATTAATAATTTATATTCCCTGTACTATTACAGAAAAGAAATAATAATTAATTCATAACCTATATTTAAATTATTTGAAACACTCCATTCATGCAGGTCTAGAAGGCCTTTGACCTAATAACCATAAAATCTTGGAGAGTTTTTTTTATTTAATATTTGAAGGAAGTAACACTATGAGGATTTTCTTTTAATTATTATGAGTTAAGAATTTAGACGCAACTCATATTTCCTTAAGAGTGAGTGGAGAACATATTTTTAATAACTCACCTCATTCAATTTCAAATTAAAAATATGTTCTCTACTCACTATTAATGATATAACCTCATAATGTTTACTTCCCAACATTAATTTAAATATCATATTTCCTTATTTTTCTTGCAGACTAGTTTCTTCATGCCTTCATGATATTGTCAATGTATCTTAACTGTTAATTTTGAAGTTGTCGATCCTGTAGGTTGATTTCCGCTCCCTCTGTTGGCTGACCAATGAACTTTAGAATCAATTCTTTTTTTTTTTCTTTTTCCCCAGGAATTTCAAAATTCATAATTTTCTCC
This sequence comes from Diploptera punctata, assembly GCA_030220185.1. Taxonomy (NCBI): domain Eukaryota; kingdom Metazoa; phylum Arthropoda; class Insecta; order Blattodea; family Blaberidae; genus Diploptera; species Diploptera punctata. The sequence goes on along the minus strand of JASPKZ010001957.1, from coordinate 538,386 downwards.
TTATTCTTGTGGATGAAAATTTATACACCATCCTTTAGTATTTAATAAGTTTCAAAAAAATTTCAACAAATTTAATATTAAATTAACACCAAAAAATTATTACAGCCTGAATAGATTAATTAAAAGAAACAAAAATGAACAGATTGATGAAGGCAACAAGTCAGGGATTTATCAAATTGATTGTAAAGATTGTGAAAAAATATACATAGGAAAAACAAAAAAGGAACTCGAATACAAGATTGAAAGAACACCTTAGAAATATTAAAAATGGGGAAACAGTAAAGTCTGCAACAATTGCACATGCATGGTCAGAAAAACACAGAATAGAAACTAAGGCCAAATAATGAAACAATTAAAAAAATGTAAGGAAGTCACAATTTGGGAGAAAATTCACATCCACAAGAATAAGGAGAAAACTATGAATTTTGAAATTCCTGGGGAAAAAGAAAAAAAAAATTCATTTGAAAGTTTATCGGTCAGCCAACAGAGGGATTGGAAATCAATCTACAAGATTGAAAACTGCAAAATTGACAGTTAAGATGCACTGACAATATCACGGAGTGAAGAAACTAGTCTGCAAGAAAAATAAGGAAATGTGAGGTGAATCTAAATTCTTCTTCTTCTTCTTCCTTCCAAGTATTAGGCCAAGGCCTGTTACGATCCTATAGAAAATTTCCCCTCCAGCGTTTGAGGGAAATTCTCGTATAAGACTTGAAAGCATAATAATAGTCCCTTCGATTGGTTGCTGGCCAAAGGAAGGCAAGACCAGTGATGGGGCTGCCATCTTATAGCCTCTGGTCAGGCTTTTCTGGAGAAGAAAAGAAAATAAAGGAAAGAAGAAATGGAAGAAAGGAAAGACTCCCTAGCCCTCGGATGCCCTAATAGCGTCGGCGTAAAAAAACAAGAGTTAACCAAGAGAGGTTAGATAGTAAAGTTAAAAGAGTGCAAAACACAAGTAAGTGGAAGAAATGTTTTGCACAGCTTGGGCACCTTGTGGTCGCCATCCACATATCCCCTAGATGAGGACCCCTCATAATAATCTTGGTCAGTTACTGAACTCTGTGCCATACATATAATAATAAAATTCCCTCCTAATTTCAAATAGTGCAGAAATATTTCTTAATAATTGCAGATACGATGTACATTGTATCATAGAAACATACCAGAAATCTTTTATAAGACATGATGCTATTTTTTTTGTTTGTGTAGACCGTAATTTTATGAGCTTCTCCCATTTGTTTTTTTCTTCTATTTCCAAAATTTCACATCTTTGTAGAGTTTCTAAGTTGAGAGTTTCTTCTACCTTATCCCTAAAAACAAAGTCAATTAACAAAACATAAATAAAAATTTAACAGTATTATATATATATATATATATATATATATATATATAAAAATCCAGTTCTGGTAACTGTAGCATCTTGGTGAATCCTAAGGCGCGTGGCAGGAGGAAACATTGCCGAGTGGGGGAGGGAACTAGCAGCCATGCAAAATACATTTTCTTATTATTAATAATAAAATTAATTGTTATAAAAACAACACTATTCTATAATGAACACTCCAAACTTATGAGAAAACATAAGTATTCACTAACACAGAATTATTACATAAAATAATTCAACATGTAGTAATATTATGTTTTCAAAACTGAGTGTAGTTACTGGCAGTAGCTGCAACTCGCCCTCCCCTCTTACCGCACCATAGACCCCTCAAATGCGGCTACAGAAGCCAAAACTGCACAGTACAAGGGTTCATAACAATTTATGACAACTATTTTTTTATTTCCTGAAAATGTGGTAATACAGAACATTTAGAATATAAGTTTGAAAATATGTTACATCAAATTCTTATTGTTGTCAGTCACAGATGGGGTATGAGTGCACTGGTCCGGACATGTTCACATTCCCCATATCAATTACATGTTTGCAGCAGTGTTGATTAGATAAGGTGAATCTGGTACATCTTACCTCACAAATATTTGTCTTTCATTTGACATGTTTTGATATGTTGTCCATATAATTGTCAACTCCAGATAAGCGGTCTGATATATGGTCAGCATATCGAAACATGTCAAATGAAATACAAATAATTATTAGGTAAGATGTACTAGATTCACCTTTTTTATTAAGGAGAACCTCATAATGTTACTTCCTGTTGTGATTTATTAGGGAGAAGCTGTTAACATGTAGCTTACACCTATTGAAAAGCATCAACAGGAATGTCAGGGTTAATGACCCAATTTGATGGATGCATTTATATCAACAGCACCACATTCCTTCTTAACATATGTACTGCAGAGGGATTTGCTATTTAATCCAGGAATATGGTGCACAATGTAGCAATTAAAAATTGAGTAGTTACTCTGGAAACAGATCTAACCCATAAACTGCTACACATGACTTGACAAACTTCTGCCATTTTGTTACATACAGATCACTATTAGCTTGAATGACAGCATTTAAAAATAAATAAAACAGGTCTGGAAGACAGCGGGGATAGTTTTACATGCACCATGCCGTGGTATTCTCCGGATAGATTACTAATCCACCGAAAACTCAATTTTAGAACTTTTGTGAGTTAGATCTCTTTTCGAGGCAAGTATTCAATTGTATGCCATCATTCCTCTGGCACTGAGATTGAAGATTTTACAATTAAATTAATTTAATAGCAATAATAATAATAATAATAATAATAATAATAATAATAATAATAATAATAATGAAAATAAAAATAATGTGCAATAACAATTATTATAAATTGAAATTTTTTTACCCTTCATATTTTTCTTCCAGCTCAGAGAAGTCCCAATCATCCAGTTTGATCCAATTTGAACATTCTGATGTATTGATGCAATTCTTATCTGTAGATACAGCTTTTGGAGTTTTGATGCTTTCTTCAGTTACATAAGAATTCTGCTCTATACATTTTTGATCAGAGTTCAAGTCTGTATTTGGTTCTATTAACTTCCTATCAGATTTAACAACTGTATTTAACAATTGGTTTCTAGAATTTAATTCTGTTGATTTTACAGGTCCAGCTATTTTTCCTACATCTTCAACAATATCTTCATTTATATTTCTTAACTTAGTTTCAACCATGCTATTTCTATCCAAAACATTTAAATGTTCATCTACAGATTGATTTGTATTGTATTTAACATTTTCTTCTGTTATCTTTACACTATTTTCATTGGGACAATGTATTGTATTACTTGATTCTAATTCCAATTTTTGAATTATTAAATCTGAACAGTTACCTATTTTCAGATCTGAAGGTTGTTTATCAGTAATTTCAGTATCAACTTCTATTGATTTGATACAATTTACTATATCCTTAGCATCAGAACAATGCTTATCAATGATTTCATTTTCCAGTTTTGTTCCAATGCTTTCTTCATTACAGTTGAAATTTTGTATTTTATCATCATATGATTCTGAGGTCTTTGCTTCTTCAATACTGGCTGCATGTTCAGAATTTGATTTTATATCTTCAATTCTTTCTAAATGTGTAGATAGATCTTCATCCACTTCACATTCTTTGAATTCAACATTTTTGGAATGATCTATTTCTGCTGTTTGTTTATGGATGCTATCCTCAATTCTTTCAATACCTTCCACATTTTTTTCAGGAGAAACTTTCATATTCTGTACATGAAGACAAATATTTTCTTCTTCTTTTTCTTGTAATTCTTCATATTTTAACCTTTTACAGGGTGATTTAATAATTTCAGTTCTATGTTTATGTAATTTCAATTTATCTAGCTTCAATCGACGCTTTTTCTTTGAATTGTTGCTTATAGAAGTTGGAGTTGCTGGTATTACATCAGGGCTACTTTCACTTTCACATAATTTTCTTTTAACAGATGAAGGCTGATTTGGAGTAACTTCTCCATTTAAAAACGTTTTTTCAATAACTTTTTTAGGAGATGACTGTTTAGGAGATAGATCATTATTTTCTAAATCTCCTGAATTATTTCTACTAGGTGATACTGGCTTACTTTCATCATCTGAAAGGATGACTATTTCAGGAGAACCATCACATGTTTCAGAGAAATAAGGTGACACTTTTATGTTAGTCTTGTCGGTTAGAATTGGTTTTGCTACATTTTGCTTGAAGAAAAATGTTGATATTTTTGTTTGCCTGCTATCAACCTGAAAAATATAAATTATATATACTGAATTAGATAAACTTAAACATAGAAAAAAGATGGAAAGAAGTCATAAAACTGTCCCAGATTGGGCAAGGAAAGAAGCCGTAGCAAAATTCCAAATGGCTACTGGCCACGATTGTTTGATCAAACACCTTCATTGCATTGGCATCTCCTATAGTTCCCAATGCTCCTTATGCAACTTGGACTCATCGTAGACTTTCAATACCCATCTGTCTGTCCTGCTTTGAGAAGTAAAAGCTTAGTCAACAAATATTGGGAAGCAATTATATTTGAAGAGAAAAATTTACTCAAGTAAAATTTTATCACCTAACCTCATATTCTTCTTCTTTTTAGACCAGTTTCGGGACCTTATTCGGTTCCATCCTCATATTTTCATGACCGTTGTTATGACTTCAGAGGGTACCTATACAAGACTGAACCGAAAGTGCCTTTCTGCGGTTCAGTATGGTATCTTTGTTCTCCTCCCTACTACAGAACATTTATGAAATATGCCAATGTCCTCTTTTCCGTGTGGCTACCCCTTCCCTTTTCATCCTTTCTGCCGCGCATCTCTACAGCGCATATCCCCTCTACTTGTGAACCTTTATATGCATTGTACTCTTACCGTACATCATCATTCGATCAGCCTAGCAAACGGCGTTTAGTTACTTAAAAGCGGATTCAAAAGTGGAATCCAATTCTAACTCACCATGCAGCTGGGAAGTTAATATGGTGGTCTATGTATAGACAAGTTGATTAAGACCGAGAAGAGGTCGATTTTGAGTTAGTCCAGCTATGTACGGAAGAAGTGATTCCTAAAAGCTTGGACATCTGTGTGAGTGTGGCATTATGTATGGTACGTTATTTGTTTAGTTATTTCTACAAGCTACGCTTGATTGATTGATCAAGTATCATCTTATGTTATTAATTTATTATTTATTTTAAAATTCAACTTGTTTATATTAAAAGCTTATCTTTTATACAACGCCCCTTTGTTATTATTCAAGTATAGTAGTTGCTCACTATCCTGTAACAAAATCACTCACTGTATGCATTTAGTAATCAGAATCTATATTTGTATGTATGTTCATCAGGGAAAGAAAGATGAATTAATAGCTGCCTTTCATGGGCCCGAGGCAGGCTGCTTTCTTACCGATAACATCTTTGAATATCACGATCACATTAATAAATACAGCATTAACAAAACTCGATCCCGGACAAGTGTTACGCTGAGCGTGGTTTGCTTTTCTAACGTCATAAATGGTAGCAGTAGTGTGGTTTTCAAAACTTACCCACAAATGGTAGTAGATGTGTGGTTGTGTTCAAATGATAAGTACAAAGGTAGCAGTCAGCGTGGTTTTGGGTTTCGTAACCCCCACAAATGGTATTGCAGAGCGTGTGGTTTTGTATCTTTCACTTTGAAAGATATGCTGTATTTTATTAACTGTGGTTCTAGTAGTATTGATTTAAAATTTTCTATTCAAGTTTCGGAGTTTTGGTTTCAAGTGCCAAGACAAGGGTATAAACTCTGTATGGTCGTAAATGAAGTTTGGAATTAGAAAATCGACATTTTTTTTCAGAGATATTACCCTGCGGACAACTATTTGTTTTCGATACTTGGTATTTATGTTAAAGTTAATGAAAAGCATTAATTTACGCGTTTGTATTATGTTACGTAAATGATATTGACTCATCTTTCTTTATACGTAAACAGAGAGTGATTTATGCATACTAGGCTACGTTCGCTTATAGTTGTTTACATCTTTTGTTCATTGTACTTTGTAAACATGCCTAGTTGGATAGATGTAATATCTAAAGATAATCTCGTCCGAGAGTTAAGCTTACTACGTCAGCGACTTAAAATACTACGTCAGCGACTTAAAATTCATATGAATTCTCTCTCCCCGGCTGAACAAACATTAATTAAGCGTAAGTTTATTGTAGACAGCGCAATTCAAGAGGATTATTTCTGCAGAAACAGAACAAGAATATAAGTGATCGTAGACTTAGCTCCATCAAGGATTTTTCTAGTGGAACAGTCCCCAACCTTTCTTCTCTATACGGAGGGAAATAATCAGCGAATTTTTTCGAGAGTTAATTAGAAAAGTTGATCCCTGCGATGGTGATGATAAGGAATCGCTAGTTGTCTTCCTTATTAAACTTAACTCGATCTTCCGAATTTAAAGGTGTTCCCGATGAGTATTTTGTAAACTCGATTTTGAGCTGCATTGGAGGAATTACTATTGAAGGTTTGGAGTGAAGTTGTTAAATTGAAATTTACTTGGATGGAGAGTTTAGAATATGTAAAATGTTCGTTGTTGCCTCCTAGATTATTAGAGGACTATTGGATTAAGTTTGTGTCGCGACGATTCCAACTTTCTAAAGAATCTTTGCTGGAGTTTTATCTCCAATATTCAAGGAGCTTCACTTGTATTGAACCCTCTATTTTCAGAAGAAAAGTTAATTGACATTTATTCTACAAAATATGGCCCCGGCCACCAGACAGCACTTGGTTTTTGCTACGAAACCTCAAAATGTAGCCGAAATGTGTGTCTTGGCTAGGAAAGTGGCTGATTTCGAGATTGCGGAAAGACAGAGGAACTTCAGTGAAAAAAGTAAGCCTGATAATTTAAGTAAACTTAATACTTCTGCGAATTCGTTCTTCTCGCGATCACTCGTGGCAATCGAAAGTAACTTACAATGTTGGAAATGTCAGCGTTATGGACATCTTTCTAGAGAGTGTCGATCTAAGGGCTTAGATACTCCGCATGTTAATGTTATGACTTTATCCTCGGAAAAGTATAAGAAAAGAATTCAAACGTCTAAAAGAATATTTCCTTCTGCGAACAATAGACCGCCATCATTTCACGGCAAACTTGCCTCATTTACCGGTGGAAGTTTTCCACCAGAAAATAGATGGATTGTTAGATAGTGGTGCGTCTATTTCTCTTGTACGAGAAGACTTTTGTCTCTACTTTGCCTAAGAAATTATTGAAGAAAAATTCTTTGAAGTGTAAATCAGTTAACAATCAAATCTTCTCCGTAGATAAAATGGTTTGTTTGCACTTAAAGATAAATAAATTTTCATGGGACCAGTTGTTTTATGTGGCCCCAGAGTTACCTGTTCCTATTATTCTAGGCTACGATTTTATGGCGAAATCCGGCATGAAAATTGATTTTCAGAACAGAGTCTGTAATTTTAGATTTGCGCGAGACGTTTCGCTGCCGTTTAACGTACATCCTTGTATGTACGGGCATGCGTGTGTGGTAAGAATCCTTCGAAACAACGTTGCGTCATGTCTCTCAATAATCTTGAGGAGGATAAGGAATTAGCCAAATTGGTGAAAGAATTCCCAGGGTTATTTAGTAATCAATTAGGAAGAGCAAAAGATAGTTTTTGTGAACTGGAATTGTTGGATAATATCCCTGTTCGGTCTCCACCTTTTCAATTTTCTCCACCTAAGTTGCAATTGTTACAAAGCGAAATTCATAAGCTTATGCAAACAGGTGTCATTAGGCCAAGTCGTTCTAGTTACGCGAGCCCGGCTTTTCTTGTTCCAAAAACCTAGTGGAGGCCATAGGTTGGTTATCGATTATAGGAAACTTAATAATAAAGTAGTGGTTTTGATTGTTTTCCATTGCCTACTTTGGAAGCAGCTTTCCAAATATTTCATGGAGCCAAAGTGTTTTCCGTAATTGATTTGCATTCCGCCTTTTTTCAAATACCGTTAACTCCATCCAGCAGAAAATACACGGCTTTCGTTACCCCTAACGGCCTTTACGAATTTAATATGTTACCTATGGGTTTGAGTGTAGGTAGCCAAGTATTGAGTCGTGAATTAGACAAATTATTCGGAGACTTGAAATACAAGTATGTTTTTCAGTATTGTGATGATCTCATCGTGTATTCTTCTGATATGCGGCAACATCTTACTCATTTGAAAGAAGTCTTTGAAAGGTTAAATAATAAAGATTTTACTGTTAATCCTGAAAAGATCACTTTGGGATGTTCTAAAATAAAGTTTTTGGGCCATTTGTTATCAGCCGATGGTATCCAAGTGAACCCGGAGAGAGTTGAAGCCATCAAAAATCTTCCTACACCTAAGAATTTAAAAGGCGTTAGAAGTTTCATGGGAATGGTGGGCTTTTATGCCAGATTTATTCCTAACTTCTCTCAGATTGCCATTCCTTTGAATAACTTGAAGAAAAAGAAAACTAAATTCTTATGGAGTCAAGAATGCGAAGCTTCTTTTCAAAGTCTTAAATTAGCCCTTTGTGAAGCTCCAACTTTACAGGTTCCCGACTTCAATAAAAAAATTTGTTCTTCAGTGTGACGCCAGTGATAGGGCGTTAGGTGCGGTTCTTAATCAAGAAATCGACGGCAGTTTAGCACCAGTGGGATATGCTAGCCGCACTTTGAATGAGGCCGAGATTAAGTATAGCATTTATGAGAGAGAAATTTTAGCTATTGTTTTCGGTTGTGAAAAATTCCGCACCTTTTTGGAACATAATCGTTTTGTGGTTCATTCCGATAATCACAGCAGTTTTCTTGGTTATGTAAAAACAGTGGTACTCTGGGCAGAATTGGTAGGTGGGTTGTGCGTCTTTCCGCTTTCAACTTTGAAGTAGTTCATGTTAGAGGATCTGATAACGCGGTAGCTGATGGCTTATCGCGACTGTTCCATGAAGATGAGGGTTCCGGAACACCCTCAAGTCAATCTTCTATCGAACTTTCCGGCATCTTTTAAAGATCTCAAATTGCATCAACAAGAAGATAATGATTGTAAGAGATTATATGCTCAAGTTAGAGCAGGTACTAATAGTCCAGATTTCTTTTACATAGAGGTCTATTGGTGTATAGTCCTCGGAAAGGTCCGAAGAATCGTGTGTTGGTTCCCGTAGTATTGCGGCCTGTCTTACTTAGGTATTATCATGATTCTCCTTTGGGCATGCACTTGGGCATTGCCAAGACTATGGAAAAGCTCAATAGACAATTTTACTGGCCTCATATGGGGGATGAGGTGCGTAAATATATTTTGAATTGCGTTGATTGTCAGCGAGCTAAGCCCGCTTCTAATACTAAAGTAGGTCTTCATTCAGCGGAGCCCTCCACAGCTCCCATGCAAAGACTCTTTATTGATTTCTTTGGTCCTTTAGTTCGCTCTAAACGAGGAAATGTTGGGGTTCTAGCAGTTGTCGACGGGTTCTCTAAATACGTCGTGCTTCATCCCGTGAGATCCTTGAAATCTAGTGCTGTCGTAGAATTCTTCACTAGAAACTTCTTTCCGAACTTTGGTGTGCCTGAATCCATTGTTTCGGATAATGCAAAAGCCTTTACTTCCCATATGTTTAAGAATATGTGTTTCGATTGGGGTGTCCATCGTATTACGACTTCTCCCTATTATCCAAAGCCTAACCTTTGTGAGAGGTTTTTTCGCTCATTGAAAACAGGTCTCACCATTTTTCATAATGTTAAGCAAAATGTTTGGGATCAACATTTGCCGTTGTTTGCTTTGGGTTGTAATGATGCTGTCCATGAGTCTACAAAAACTACCCCTGCCGAATTGTTTTTGGGTAGACGTATTATGCATCCCTTGGAATTAAATTGGCGCATTACGGATGCTGACTTAAGTGATTTGAAACAAGCCAACAAAGTTCAGAAATGGGAGGAAGCATTCAAGAATCTTAAGGTCGCTAAAGAAGAACGTAGCTAATAGGTATAATAAGGATAGGAAGGACGTCTCTTATAAAGTTGGCGATCGAGTACGTTATCGCCTTTATCCACTCAGTAATCGTGGGGAGCAACGTATGGGAAAGCTTATGTTTAAATGGTCTGAACCTTACATTGTGAAAACGCTTTCTGACACCAGTTACCCTCGAGTTAAAAAACGTCGATGGCCACATTATAAAACAACATGTCAGTCAAGTTAAACTATGTAATGCTATGGAGTAAATCCAAGCATGTTTGTAGTGAAAATATATCTGTATGTTAAACTAGATATTGCTTACAAAAAAACCTTTTGTATTATGGCACATGTTGAATTAGTATGTCTGTGGTTCCGTTTTCCTGTCTTTGCCTGCTTTTTGTTTCAGTTTACCCTTCCTTAACATTGGCATTACGACGCAGCCTGGAATGTTCGGCAGTCGAGCGCTTGGAGGATCCGGCCGACCCCCGAGTGCCCAGCTGACCGACATAGTGGCTCTAGAACTACAGATTCCTGGAAGGCGGTGGAGCGGGATTGCGTTCCGGCAATCCAACTATAGTATCGTCACCCGGTTCTTCACCTGGAACACCGCAGAGTTGCACTATGGCGACTGAGTCCAGTTGGAGTTGATTTTCAGCGCCTGGATAGTCAACATGGAAGCGAGTGTGGTGATTGTGATTTAGGGGACGATGGAAGATTTGTATTGAAGTTTACCGCTGGAATCTGATAGTGTTGATGTGCCCCTCCCAACGTGGGATTCTTCTACACGGACATTATTTTGAAGTTTATGGACTGTTTTCTTTTACCCGGAGGGCGCAGGGGGAGTTATTGAACCGAAAGTGCTTTTCTGCGGTTCAGTATGGTATCTTTGTTCTCCTCCCTACTACAGAACATTTATGAAATATGCCAATGTCCTCTTTTCCGTGTGGCTACCCCTTCCCTTTTCATCCTTTCTTTCTGCCGCGCATCTCTACAGCGCATATCCCCTCTACTTGTGAACCTTTATATGCATTGTACTCTTACCGTACATCATCATTCGATCAGCCTAGCAAACGGCGTTTAGTTACTTTAAAGCGGATTCAAAAGTGGAATCCAATTCTAACTCACCATGCAGCTGGGAAGTTAATATGGTGGTCTATGTATAGACAAGTTGATTAAGACCGAGAAGAGGTCGATTTTGAGTTAGTCCAGCTATGTACGGAAGAAGTGATTCCTAAAAGCTTGGACATCTGTGTGAGTGTGGCATTATGTATGGTACGTTATTTGTTTAGTTATTTCTACAAGCTACGCTTGATTGATTGATCAAGTATCATCTTATGTTATTAATTTATTATTTATTTTAAAATTCAACTTGTTTATATTAAAAGCTTATCTTTTATACAACGCCCCTTTGTTATTATTCAAGTATAGTAGTTGCTCACTATCCTGTAACAAAATCACTCACTGTATGCATTTAGTAATCAGAATCTATATTTGTATGTATGTTCATCAGGGAAAGAAAGATGAATTAATAGCTGCCTTTCATGGGCCCGAGGCAGGCTGCTTTCTTACCGATAGATAACATCTTTGAATATCACGATCACATTAATAAATACAGCATTAACAAAACTCGATCCCGGACAAGTGTTACGCTGAGCGTGGTTTGCTTTTCTAACGTCATAAATGGTAGCAGTAGTGTGGTTTTCAAAACTTACCCACAAATGGTAGTAGATGTGTGGTTGTGTTCAAATGATAAGTACAAAGGTAGCAGTCAGCGTGGTTTTGGGTTTCGTAACCCCCACAAGACGACATAACAATGGTCTTGAAAATACTGACGATGGAACCAAAGAAGGTCCCGAAATCAGTCTAAGAAGAATATGAGGTAAGGTGATAAAATTTAACTTAAATAAATAATACCTCATAGTAATTATGATATATGGTCTGTGTATTCTTACCTCTTATGGTTTTTTTTTAACATATGTTTCAAGGCTTGTTAACCCCATCTTCAGCTTTGACAGACAGATTTTTCTCTAGCCTTGAAACATATGTTCAACAAAAACACCATAAGAGTAAGAATACACAGACCAAATATCTTAATTATTAGGTAAACCTCTTAATGTTAATTCCTGTTGCATTTTTAAAATACCTCATAGTGTTAATTCCTAAAAAGTCAAAGAAAAATTTACACTTTAACTAAGGTTTGAACTCAAGGTATCTGGTTTTATACACCAGCACACTACCACTGGGGTACTTAGGCATCTCAATTTAAATGCAAATTTGTCTCTCTCTTAAACAATCCTAGTGTGCCAAAGTTAATGAACCTTTGATCCACAAAACTATCTGGCAGCTTCTCAAGAAGTCTTTAAATGGGATTCAACACTACTTTTATAGACAGTAAAGCTTTATTTTCAATGTTTTTTACTAAATGACATATTATATAGCACTGGTGTATAAAACCTGAGAACTTGGATTCAAAATCCCATTTAGGCATAATTTTTTCCCCTCAAAATAAGAGTAATTTGTCCATTTTTTAAAAAATTGTGGTAGTGCACCATTTCCTAACAATCCCTGGCTCTTGTCTTATCAGCTGGCTTCTGCTTTCACATCTACATGTGTCAAATTAGATGATCATCCATCCTGTATAGGAATGTGGTCCTCCAGCTAGTATAGCTCGTTTTCTCAGCCTGAAACTGCTCTTATCGTAAACCTGGAGTAACAGGCCTAAAAGAATGTTAGTTTAACAGCCAGCTGTTTATCTCACAGAAGTTAATTATCAACCAACAAGAAAGTTTGCAGATTCTGATATATTTCAATTCAAATTCCATCACCCTTAAAAAAAAACTTTAATAAAAGTCAATAACCTTTCAAAGCAGTAAAAAAAACTGAATATAGCTTCCTTCAGATAGAATGAGCAGTTTTGGACAATTGAGGAGTGATCCTTCAGAGTGATATAATAATAACAACTGTCCACCTATTCTAAACAACAGCCCTCATATGAAGAACCACTCAATGAAAAAAAAAAACTATAGTTTATGTCTCACATGAATTTTTTACATTGTACAGAATCATAGCGCACAAGTGCATGACTTATGAACTTGCAGGATAGATGGAAGCACTATCTATACAACTGGTATGTCCAACCTCTGCAATAATTCCCAAACATGTTTTTAAGAAGTGCATGTACACTATAGTCCAGCCGCTAAGTCTCTGGCCCTGACGTTTAGGTTGTACGAAAGGTAAAGGGAGAAACTCGCCCTCCAATAAGGAAATAGTTGAAGTGCGAGTGAACGTCTGGCACAACCAATCACTGCTCTTGATGCCGCTAGTAAGGTTTGAAATTGCTGTGATGTTGTCAGCTGTATTTCTGCTAACCGCCATCATTTGAAATCCCGCGGCTTCTCCCACTGAATTTCCATATTGGCAACACTGTCGTGAAAACATCAGTGTCGGAGACTCAGCGGCTGAACTATAACTTCTTCTTTTATAACCTATCAAGCATTATATTTAATAAACTATAAACTAATTTATTGTGCTTATTCCTTTTTAACGTAACAAAATAAAAAAAAGGAGTAGTGCGTAGTGCAATTTTGGTTCTAATATATTACATTCGGAGAAATCATACTTTATGCCTCACCATGAATTTTACTAAGTTCTGCAGCATAGTAGTGCGCTTGCACAAGGGTTATTAACTTGCTCCAAAGATGGTAGGACTATCTGTGCAGTTGGTTGATCAACCTTTGCAATAATTTGTAATTCATAACCTAACAAAATAAATAATTTACATATTATTTCAATAAACTATAAACTAATTTAGCATACACTAACTTACCCCGTCTTAACCTAACAAAATAAAAAAGTAGTGCAATTTCTTATTGTGAATGTTGGTCATACCAGTAGCACAAATAGCCCTGCCATCTGTTGATGAGACATTGCTAATACTCACCCATGTTTCTGTAGAACTAAGAAGAACTGATTGAGAGATTTCGGTACATATGACCATTTGCAAAGATAGAAGCAAAGGTTTCATAGCATTTGGTGAGCAGGAATTGACAACATATATAAGAGAAAGATTTGCATTAAGATTGGAACTCGCCCAGATAGCTCAGTCGGTAGAGCATTGGTCTAGAAAGCCAAAGGTCCTGGTTCGAGTCGCATTCTGAGCATATAATATTTCTCTTGAAATATGATTTATACATAAATAAATACTTAACAGTTTTAAAAAATATTTTAAGAATCATTAGAAAATGTTAAAATAATAGGAAAAATTAAATAGTGCATCATGTCATATGAACATTCTATGGTGTAGCCTTATATTCTTAGAAAACCTGTTTGGGAATATATTACAAAGGTTGGTCATATCAGTAGCACCCAATGCTTGCCATCTATTGACAGAGCCTTGTGCATAGTACAATTCTGTATGACTTAGAGAAAATCAGTGAGAGATAAATACCACATTTTGCACAAATAGTGAAACAGTGACATATGAATGTTAGGCTATATGGTATAGCACAGTGATAGTTCAGCCGCACTCAATTGCCTTTATGAGGCTGAGTGGACCCCAATCCCCAAAAGAAAAATTTCTGCAGTATATTGAGGAATTTAACCTCAACCTCTCAAATGCCAATCAGACACACTAACCAATGCATGAGAGAGTTCAGTCAAATTATTTAAGTATATGTAATAAAACTGAGAGATACGCAGATTACAGGGAAGAAACAAATTTTGTAAAACAGGTATATCTTCTTGATTTAATATATTTTTAAAGTTATAAGTTTATAATCACTAACTCCTTCACTGAAGTTTAATTACTATTAAAGCAGTACCGGTAACCAAAATAAATTATACTTAGTAAAATTGGCTGAGGTTGACTTTAAGACCCACACAATTTTCATCTAACATTCTCATGCCACTGATGCATTAAAAACTTTTCAACCATTTATAATAACATTTCGTAATATTTTAAACATTTTGGAACCATTTTATAAGCATTTCTTACAATTTTTAAATATTTATAAATTACGTGAATATTGTGAATCGAGTTCTATAGACACAGAAATGCTTCATGTAACATCTGCTAGGTGGCTCTCAAATTAAAGTTACCAACATTTGAAAATAATTCCATACCATATTTCAAGAAATTAACTTCATTTTGTTAGATTCAAGTTAGTGTAGGTAAAATTAATTTATAGTTTATTAAATAATATGCATGTAATTTGCTTTGTTAGGTTAGGAAATGGTAAGTTGGTTTACATCCATTTTTTAATAATTTGCAATTTTTTTCCCGAAGGTTGGTAATGCCGACTTCAGAGCCATCTACCAGAAGCTACATTAACCATTACAGCAACTCCTGCAACTCGCGCATGTGCACTGTGATTCTGTAGAACTTACAAGTAAACCTTCTCTCCTTTGATACCGGTTTTCCAGAAACCCATACATTTTTTTAAAGCTTATATCACAAGTAGACAACTTGTGAAATCTTAGGGGCAGAGGGACAAGCGTTTAGAAGTGTTTTAGGACCCACCAAGTGCCAGCAAAGTGTGTATAGATGGACATATTCCTGTAATAGCGTCTCTATTTCTTGTATATTCCCTTATGTTGCTGTCAAGTATGTCTTCTTCTTACATTGCATATGAATCCTATAGTCGTCGTGTGCCTGCCTTGGTCTCCTGATTCAGAAAAGCAATCGGTCTCCGAACATCCAGGAATCGGAGATGATAAAACACGTAACTACTCTTCTGAAAAATGATATGGATATTGTGGAAGTGATCCAGACATTAGGATTTGCTGGAGACGATGGAAAAGAATGGGACGAGGGAAATGGACTTCAGAGATGATGGTGTCGTTAAGGAATAGCAGTACTCCCTGTACTTCAAGTTCATTGGTATCCGATTATATGCCTTTGCCCAAAAGGTGAAAGCACGATAGTCCAGCAGATATGACAGAAGAGGACAGGACTGCTCACAAACAAAGCACTTTAGTGTACTGGACCACAGACCCTACGACAGGCAAACCTCGGACAAAACGTCTGTCGTATGTGTCAGTAATGAATAAATTCAAGAAAATTAAGAACATGAACATTCTGTACAATCTGGAGAAAAAAATGATTACTCCGTCTATCCATAAAGGCATATATTCGGATGCCGATGAACTCGAAGTATAGGGAGTATTGCTGTTCCTTATCGACACCATCATCTCTGAAGTCCATTTCCTTGTCCCATTCTTTTCCATCGTCGCCAGCAAATCCTAATGTTTGGATCTCTTCCAAAATATCCATATAATTTTCCAGGAGAGTAGTTATGTATTTAATCATCTCCGATTCCTGGATGTTTGGAGACCGATTCATTTTCTGAATCGGGAGATCAAGGCAGCCATAACGACTTTAGGATTCATCTGCAATGTAACAAGAAGACATACTTGACAGCAACATACAGGAATATATAAGAAATAGAAATGTCATTATGGGAATATGTCCATCTGTACACACTTTACTGACACTTTGTGGGTCCTATAACTTCTAAACGCTTGTCCCTCTGCCCCTAAGATTTCACAGGTTGTCTAATTGTGACATTGTAAGCTTTCAGGAAATATATGGGTTTCCGGAAAACCGGTATCGAAGGAGAGAACGTTTGTTTACTTGTTAGAAGAATGCATGTGGCGACGGTTTTCCACCTTATCCGTAAAATGTCTAATTGTTACAATTATGCACACACCACTACATTCTAGCAATATGCTGGCCCACCCCTTCACCATAAATAATAATAATAATAATAATAAAAGCACATTAGGCATTCTGTAACCAAAATTTGATTTAAGCATAGAAAAAAAAACTTACTGGTTTACGAGCCTTTCCCATTTTTCAGAAGCCAATGAGAAGATCGTCAGTACTGACAATGAGGAAATGTTGACAAACATAGACCATACTATTCAATATTTTGCAACATAGTCTTGTATTAGACACTTATCGGCGCCAAATTTATAATGTTGCACAGGAATGCCAATGGCTGTGACACAATGTATCCAAAATGCACTCTGAAAAATAGACAAATTATACATTTGTTCCAATTGAGAGATATTTTATAAATACCTATATACAATGTGGTACCTCAGAAATATTGAAAATAAGTGTTCATTCGGCTAGATTAAAAATAATGAATATTCATATTAAAAATGTAAGTTCAAATATTGGTATTAAATTTTCGATAACAAGTGTTTCAATTAATTATAGCACAATGCAACCAACACAACCTTCTTAAATCTGAATATTCATACAGCTGAGAAAATACAGTTATCAATACTTATGACGAGCATAAAGCATATTAATCTAATTTAGCAATCATTTGGTGATTTAATATTTAAAACATGCTGAATTTATACAATTTCTATTTCGAAACCTCGGGGAATTTCACGTTAGTACAATTGGCTCTCTTGTCGATTTATTAAGAGACGTCGAGTTGTCAACTTGTAAGTCTATAATAATAAATTTGATATTAAAAATAAGTTAATTAACATGTCACACATTATTGTGATCTTACAACAATTTTATATCTGAAAGTTCAAGTTTTAAAGCATATGGGAACTTCAGAATACACGTCGTTTGCCGCTTACGTCCTTGTTGCACAACATTTTTGACGTTACCCTAACCAGTTATCTTAGAGCATAAATTGCATAAGAACTTCACACTTCTGAAGTTTAACCCATTTTTACGATTATAGATATTTGTTTGATTTCAGGATTATAAGCGTTTCATATGTTACATGTGGCTCTATTTTCAATCAAATTCATTTCATTTAGCAGCTTGTTACATAAAAATTATCAATAAACAAGCAATTGTTTTGTGATCTTACCCTTTAAAAAACCTTGCCTATCACCAGGCATAAGGGTAGTAAGCAGAACAACCGTATTATTACACGAATTATAAATGACATCAGGTTCTGTGCAGGATTTTCCATTTGACGACAGCCTGTTTTGTCAGGACTGCACACTGAAACATTAATTAATGATATACCTTTATTACATACTACAAATAGCTAAACAGGCATAATTTTCTTCCTTCTATAATAATTCTGTCTGAGGGCAGGTCTTTCGCTGCAATCATAGCATTTTCATGCTATACTTTGCAGCTTTACTAGGGAATTATAGGTGTGGTAGCCTCCTGTTGCTTTCCAAACTGGTGAAAGATGATGATGGCCAGATTTTTCGGGACCGTTGAGCTCTAATCTTCCTGACATTTGTCTTGCAGGTGAGGAAAACCCAAAAAGAAAAAAAAACCCTCACCCTGGAGCCTGTCCCGACTGGGAATCAAACCCGGGCCTGCTGTGTGACAAGGCAGCACACTACCTTGAGACCACAGCAGTGGACTGCTAACATGTGTACTTCCTTAAAAGGGGAATCTATCCCAGGGATCCACCTATATTAGTAGGCAAATTAGTGTTAGTTTGGATGAGATAATTTAGTATCCAGTCCTCTGAACTAGAGGCAAGGAACACAACCATTATAATGTAGTATTTACTTATTAGGATACTAAATTATGTGCCATGTTTTGTTGTAAGGTACAACTATGGCAGCTGAAGGAGAGGAATGTGAACTACAGCAGTTAGTGCCTCCAGATGATGACTCACGAGTCATGAGCAAATCAGGGGAGGTAACACCACCTGTGACAGCTGGTGCCAACAAGGTAACTCGAATCACTCCTACTTCTCCTGACAGCAACAAGGTAAGTGCCATACTTGTTAATGGACTTTGCATTTATTCAGTGCTTGAGATAGAATAAAAAAAGAATGGGGATAGTTTCCCTCCTTTAATTTATAGATGTGAAATTAATTTTCAGTAACTAACAATACAGACAGTAGCATCAACAATAGAAATAAACAATATTAGTGTAATTGGTGTATTAGAGGCAGGTTACTGTTTCTGCTGCATTTGAATGGGATGAAATGGGATTCAACATAAGAACACAAACCATTTTCAACAATGTAATATATATATGTATATTTTTTTTTTTGTCTAATGCCACCAGGTTGTCTTTTATGACATTTCTGGCTTTCCTCCCTGGCATTGGCAGAATTGTATTCCATTTATTATGTTGGGGCACCTGGATGGCAGAGTTACATTACCCGATGATGTGATGGATGATAAATGATGATGAAGCACCGGGAGAGTTTTTTAACCTAAATTCCAGACCATGGGCAACAACAGGAACCACCCTTTAAGGAAAAATTTCCATGGTTTGACTGGGTATCAAACCCGGGTTCTCATGAACTATAGTCAGAAATGCTGACCACTAGCCCATGAAGCTAGCCTTAATAGTCCAGGATCCGAAGAGAGGTCGACCTTCACTCATCTGTTTACCAGATGAAACACATTTTTTTATTAAACATCGAATATAGACGAATACATCCAGAAACGCTTGCCTATTAAAATATGTTCATGGCTATCTTTAATTAAAGTTTAAAAATTGGAGTGAGCAAAGATGCTGAGAGAGTAGCTGCACATGATGTGTCTATTGAATGAAAGAGTGTGCATGATTTTTGTACATGCGATTTGACAAGGAAAGCATTTGTTTATTGTCAGAAATTATTTCGAAGTAACTGCATCAAACACGTGCTAGATATTATTGCGATATTTCTCAAAAATTAATATAAAAAAATTAGTAAAAAGTATTTTTTGTGTAGTTCAACAAAATCTGTTATTGATTTTAACAAGTCATATAATAATATTCTGCATCGAAGTTGGCGTTTTATAAAAAAAAATTAAGTACAGTGATGTTCAGCTAACCAAAGAATCGCTTGATTTTGTTGGTTATCACTCCAAGTGTTATACAGTGGACATCAGTTAATTCGACATTCAGTAAGTCGAATAATTGGGTAATTCGAATATAAGTACAGTCCCCTTGAAACTCCTATTTAAAATAATGTTAAAAATCCATGTTTAATTTGACAATTTGAAGCCAACATTTGGATAATTCGAAGCCACAATTCAATTTATTGTTAATGAAAAAAGTAATCTGAATTCTATAAAAGTTTAAATATGGTTAAAAAATTCCAAGAATTTGTCTAGTACCCGTATTCCTAGTTGCTTATTGTTAAAATTCCATTATGGCAAGCTAACTGGACCATATTGCTCAGCGCTTTGTTTCGTCGGGTACAGTACATAGACACCCACCACTCACTCATAGCCCAAAAACTGAGAATAATGCATGTAACCTCCTTTACTTTTATAGTACAGGTACATGTACATATACAGTACAGTTAAAAAAACTGAACTCTGTACGAATGTGTTAAGTGATTCGATTCACAATGTCAAAACGTGGAGTATACACCAGTTTAACATTAGCAAAAAAGTTGAAGTGCTCAGGGAAGTAGAAAAAGGAACAAAGAAGAAGTGTGATATTGCCAAGGAATATGGAATATGCCGAACACTTTATCCATCTACATAAAGAATAAAAAAAAAAAAGGATAATTGGAACCTACAAAGTGATGGAAGTAGGTAATGCATAAGAGGAGGTAAATTTCCTGAAGTTGATGAGTGTGTGTTCAAATGGTTTCAACAATCGCGTGATCGTAACATACCATTGAGAGGCCCATTAGTGCGTGCCAAAGCCAAAGAATTTGCAGCAAAGTTGGGCGTTAAAATTTTTAAAGCAAGTGGAGGTTGGTTCAGTGCTTTTCAGCAAACAAATGGCATTTCGTTTAAAAATTTGTGTGGTCAGAGTGCTACTTATTTTACGACAAAATATGGATTTGCATGAAATAAATTTATTTCAGTGTACAGTACTATGTAAAATAAAGTGTATTTTGTTAGTTCAAAGTTTCTATAATTCAAATTTTTAAAAAGTTCCCCTTGAGTTCGAATTAAAAAGCTTCCACTGTAGTAAAATTACAGTTTTAAAAAGTAAATATAAAGATGAGTTTGAAAATTTTGTAACAAATCATGAAGTAAGTACCTTATAATTTTATTTAAATTAATTATGTTGAATTGGCAGACATTAAAAATTAAAAAAAAATGCCTTGTGTCTAAATTTGAGGATTGTCAAACTTATGATCATTAATACATTTTTAAATATTTTAATTATGAGATTTCTTTAATATCATATATTAATTATTTAATGAAAATACTAAATCTAACTTCTTCATAAGTTCATAAGTTAAAAAAAAATTATTAATGTAATTTTTTGTATGTCTTTTTTTAATAATTTTTTTTCAAGTCACAAAGGTGTTAATTGTTAGTTTTACTTTTCTATTACGTGTTTTTTTTTTTCTTTACTTATACTTAGGTTTTCTTCAATAACAGGTGAGTTAAAAAATATATATCTCATTAAAACATTACTTTGACGGATATATTTCTGTATCTTGATATACATTTTTTACAAATGAAATATTTAACATTATATATATATATATAAATTTAACAATTCATCATCATCATCATCTGCATTCATGGATTAGGTCTGTTGACCCGTTCCGACTTCAGCCCATCTCTTTCTAGGTCTGCCCACATCTCGGGTGCCTTTAGGTTTGTATTTTGTTATTTGTTTTGGATATCTATCTTCATTCATTCTGTCTATGTGTTGCTTCCATTGTTTATATGTATCTGTTTTATTAGTCATTGCAAATATTTCAAGTTCCTGTCTTATTTCTGTGTTCTTGATTCTGTCTTCCTTAGTGCACCCTTTAACAGATCTCAAAAATTTAATTTCTGCCGCCTTTATCCTACTTAGATCTTGTTTTTTATGTATCCAGGCTTCTGAACCATAGAGCAGTACCGGTACTGCCAACGTTTTGTAAAATTTCAATTGGGTCTCTCTTGTTGTTTTGTTATTTAGTGATCATTTTATTGTACCACATATTGCCTGGAATTTTGCTATTTTATTAGTTATATCATTATCATAATTAAATGAAATGTCACATCCTAGATAATTGAGATGGTTCACCTGTTCTATGATTTTGTTTCCTATTACTATTTTGGATCTGATTTGATTTTTCCCTTGGAATGCCATTACCTTAGTTTTTTCTATGGATATTTTGAGATTATATTGTTCACATATATTATGTAGTTTAAAAATATTCCTTTGAAATTTGTCTTCCGTATTTGCTATTATTTAACAATTATAATTAAAAATTAGTGTATTTTCAGTCACTCCAAAATGATTCCTGGCTATAGAGAAGAGCTGTCCTTGTCAATCACCTGTACAAAAATCATGTGCACTCTTTCATTCAACAGACACGTCATGCGCAGCTACTCTCTCAGCATCTTTGCTCACTCCAATTTTTAAACTTTAATTAAAGATAGCCATGAACATATTTTAATAGGCAAGTGTTTCTGGATGTATTCGTCTATATTTAAGGTTTAATAAAAAATATGTTTCGTCCAGTAAACAGATGGGTGAAGGGCGACCTTTCTTTGGATCCTGGACTATAAGAATACAAAAATAAAATTTATACCGTGCAAAGTAGTAAAAGATCGTCGGCAAAGTGATTATGATGACCCAACTATATTTCATTTAACTCCAGACTCCAAAGCACGGTAGGCCTAGAAGAACCTTGGCCTACCAGCCAGTGTACAGATGACATGTGGTCAGCATGTCAGATCCTCCAGGTGTTGTAGCTGGTTTTCTCAATCTGAAGCCGCTGCTCATTGTAGCTACTCAAATTCCTCACAATGCTGGGATATTTAATTCGAACAGTATGAAATAAAAAAAAAAAATTTTGAAATGAAGACATCTATAAACTAACAAGGGAACCGTCAAACATTACATGCTGAAACATACCTTGAAATTTCTTTCAGAGAAGCATTGTGATGTACCAAGGCCGTGTCAAAAAGTTAACTGCAAGGCATTAAAATCGAGCGTCAAATATTTCATTTAAAGTGCAGGGAAGTAATGCAACTTGTGAATTGGTAGATGGATACTCTCACTACTTGCCATCCACACCACATCCTACCTCACTCCACTGTGCTCTTTACTCAAGCAGGAAGACCATCTGTGCTCCGTACAATGGGTTGCCATTGCTGGATTCTAGTTTCAATTTCCATGCCTTGCAGTTAAAAAGGCAGATCATTTTTTTGGATCTGGCCTTGGTACATCACAACACTTTTCTGGGAGAAATTTCAAGGTAGGTTTCAGCACGCAATGTTTACTTCAAAATGCTTTTAGTTGAAACAATTTTATTTTAGAGGTCTTCAGTGATAATGATAGGTTTGTTTATATTGGAATAAATACCTACAACTGAAACTAGATAAAATACCTTTGTAAAATGAAAAAAAAGTATACACTTACCTTTTATATTTTACCTGCTGTCTTCTTTAAAGACATTACAATTCAGGTATTATTTTGCCTGAGAACTGAGTTCTCTTAAAGAATTATGTACGTTGTATGCAGTTTCCTGAACTATTAAAATAATTAAAACATTGTAGACCTTCTGCTGAGGATAGGACTGGTCGCAAAAGGCTTACGATGTTTTAATTATTTCAACAGTTGAGGATATCACATGCAATGTATATAATTTTATATTTTTTTTATATTGTGACTAATAACTCAACAGAATTTTACTATGAAATTTATTAGTATCAGTATTGATTTTTTTTAGTATTGATTTATTAGTATTGATTTCTAACTAAAATTTCTTAATAAAAATTCTAATGAGAAGTAACACTATGAGGCAAATTATCAATATTACATAATTGAATTGGACATTTTACACCTCACTTCATAAAAATATGTATTTCTCACCAAGTAATTTCAGAGACCTATCATTTCTAAACTGTTGAAATTTAGCCATCTGGTGGAGGTTGGATAAACATTCAACATCAACCCTGCTGAGCTGCTTCTTGACTCACCCTCTGCGAGGGAGTTTAGAAGTATGAGGTGAGTCAAGAAGCAGCTCAGCAGGGTTAAAATAAACCTCAGTGTTATTTCCTACCTACATAACTTAATTCAACATCAAATCTTCCTTGCTGGGAACTTCAAAATTCATGGACTTATTTTGTTCTTCTTTTCCCAATCTATTATTGAATAGGTTTCTCTAAATGATTTAATAGTTTTAGTTTCTTTTTCACTTACGTGATTCTCTATCAAACTATGATTTGCAATTGCTGATTTTTCAATTTCACCATTTCTAAGTATTCTTTAGTATGAGTATTTTTTTGTTTTTCCTATGTATACTTTATTTCAGTCATTGCAACTATTTTGGTAAATTGCAAATTTTTTACTATGTGGGATTTTAATATTTTATTTATCAGAAGTTTACCCAGGCTAAATTTGTTTATGGATACTAATGTAATATTGAATTTGTTAAATATTTTCTTAAATTTTCTGTGTGTTTCGGGATAGTAATTAAATTTCTTGAATTGTTTACTATTAGTTTATAGGGTGGTGTATACATTCAGAACAACAAATATAGGTCTATGAATTTTGAAGTTCCTGACAAGCAAGATTTGATCTCAAATTTATTTTAAAAATACAATAGGAAGTAACATTAAGAGGTTTATTTAATAATTAAGATATTTGGTCTGTGTATTCTTACCTCTTATGGTTGTTCTTGTTGAACAAATGTTTTAATGCTTCTGAGTCTATAATCACTGTTCAAAGATATGTTCAATGAAAACAATCATAATAGGTAAGAATACATAAACCAAATATCTTAATTATTTGATCTCAAAGTTCATCCAACCTGCACCAGATGGCAGGTAGAATTTTGGTGTTGACGGCTCAATTTGAACAGTCGGATATTAGTTGACTATGTTGATGATGGTCTTCGAAACTAGTTGATGAGAAAAACATGTACATTTTTATGAGGTGAGGTGTAAAAATGTCTGTTTCGATTGAGCCCGTGAGTATTAAAATTGGCCATGTTCATTTTGTCACATTTAGAGAAAACTGAAAGTTTCTTCTATATACTTGTTTAATATTATATATTATAAACATTATACATAGAAGAATTTTTTTAAATTTCAATAGACACTTGGTAAAACTAGAAAAATACAATTATAAGCATAAATACACTCTTGACCTAACAGTAGATGTGTTAACTAGTAAATGCATCAAAGGTGAACATGACTCATTTTAATCCTCAAGGGATCAATAATTATTATATATTAAAATTTCTTGTCTGTGACTTCTCTGGATCAGATTAATTAAATTCTGAAAGATTGCTTTTGTGTAGGTGTCATCAAGTGCAGGCAGTATGCGTGGTCCGTTAAGTCAAGGCTCTGGTGGTTCACGCAATCTGAACAGAATGTCAACAGCCCCTATCCTTGGAACTTCTGCAATAACATCACCAGCAGGTACCACATATCGTCGGCTTGGAAGAAGACCGTCATAACTCAAAATTAACAAATTTTCAGGGGAAGCATTTTGTGACTCTCTTGCTCAGAATAAAGTTGTTGACTTGTCAAAACATATACCATCACTTGCGCCATCTAGCAGGCGCAGTAAGAATTACTTTATAGTAACACATAAAAATATAGACAAATTGTAGTTGTTTCATTGTGAAAACATAAAAATGAATTATTTTGAGTTGTGACAGTCGTCTTCCAAACCAACGATATGCAGATTCTATTTTCCAGTGATTTGTGACTATCTATTATATGTACCATATTCAATTCCTCAAAGATCTCATTTCTTGTCATAGCCCCTTCCCATAGCAGAGAGGTGGTCTTGCAATCTAACATATATGGATGCGAGTATGTTTTTAGACTGAAGTACCTGCACTCCTCTCTGTACTGTCACAAATTTAATGCATAATATTGAAGGAGAATTATATGTAAATTAATGTTTCCAGACAAGCCATATAATTAGTTATTGCCATAAACTATCTTGTTAGAGTATCCAGCTACTTACTACTTGCTGATAACAAATTTCCACTATGAATTTAGTATTTTTTCTTATATATATATATATCTGAGAATAAAGTGCTAAAAAAATTTTTGGACTAACATTAGATGAACAGAAGAAAACTACGTAACAATGAGCTAAATGATCCAGATGTAATGAGAACAGTTAAGTCTCATCCCTAAACAAATAATAAGCACATGTGGAATGAAGATCTTAAGAACTATTCAGGGGAAATCCTTATTTGAAAGGATACACAATACAGAAATTAGAAACAAATGTCAAATTCAAGTCATAACCAAATGTATTATAGACAGATGAAAATATTGTAAAGATCATATAGAAGAATGGAAGACAACAGGCTTGCAAAAAGAGCTAAAGAAGATAGACCAATGGACGAGAGAAGAGCAAGAGGAAGGCTAGCCAAGAGATGGATAGACAGTGGCTGCACATCCAATATGTCTTCCTCCGAGGAATGATTTGGGAAATAAATAGGATGAAAATCCTAAAAATAAAGAATAATAAGGAGTCTCATAGAATGTGAGTGCGCAGAACATGACACAAATATGGAATGAAAGAGGGACATGGAAACTTCTTCTAGGAAAACCAGAGTGAAAGCATCCAGCAGGTAGGTGAAGAATGAGGAGAGAACAACAATAATCATGTTTTGAGGGAGATGAATTATACAGTGAATGATTGGAAAACATTAGCTAAGACTAGGAATGTATGGAGGGCTTATGTCCACATAACGATAAACCTCTAGATTCAATAGCGGTAGTTAGTTACATGAGATGGATATAATGCATGGTTATAGCTGACAGAATAAAAAAAAAGTATAAGTAATATCAGCTGAAGTGATTTTCAAACATATCATAATAAAGATTGTAGTTTCACTCTTTATCATAAGTAATTCCACGAGTGATTTCCAATTTATCTAGAGAATTTGGAAATCAAGAGAGTGGCATTTGTTAGGACTATTTAACGAATAAAATTAAGCTGTTTACTCACAAATCATTATTTAAATATAGTTATTTTAAAATATTTATATATTTAATGTAAACGGCAATGTTTGAAAACAAATGAGAAATGATTGGTACACTTCATTTGCTTCTTTTGTTTGTCACTGTAACCAGATCATATTATTTATTGCCAAAGGAATGCAATATTGTAAGAATGCACTCTAGTGGAGAAAAAATGAAACACATCAAACTGTATATTAATTCATTTCTGATGTCCTATGATGTAAATATGACAATTATATTTTTCTGGGAAAAAATACATTTAAGGAAGTGCAAACAGTGGTTTCTTTTTTTGGTGGTATAATCAATTGCTACAAATGTTGTTATATTAACTCTCGCATGCGGTATATGTTGACATTCATGCACTATATATACAATCTGGTAGCCGTATTTCTTAGTGAGTCAGTCACTGCAAAATAATGCTATGGCCTATTCAGAATGTTAAAAAGGAGGTGCTTTCTTTATTATGATAAACTTTAGTTGGTAAATTCTAGGCAAAACATGACTGTGATTGGTTGTAAATCAAAAATCATTGTAACGTGATTGGTCATTGACTCCCATTTGGGGCATGAGCTAAATAGTCTTTTAAAAAAATTGCAGGTTCAACAAGTGGAAATCAACAAACTAAGTTCCTGTATGTGAATGAGAAACTGTCACGAGGACCCTCTCTTATGTTGGATAATAATTCATCACGGTCATCTAGAGAACCAAGACTTAACCCAGTGGCTGCTCGTCTTCACAACACAAAAAAAGGTTTGGAGCATATGTGCATTCTTAACACTCTAACAGGTTGTAATTAAATGGTAAAGAGAAAAATTTATGCCTGAACTGGGAATCAAACCCCAAACCTTCAGCTTTCCATGCTGATGCTCTTATCCATTGAGCTAATTCAGGATTCCTTCCCATCCAAGCATAAATCCTTCCTTAACCTTACTTTCTTGGTTCCACATTCAAATGCAATGAATCATCATTCACAAATACATAATGAATGGCTTCTACTTTAAGATGACATGAAGGGACTCCACATAGCTAAAGCATTATTTATTAAATTATTAAGAAGCTAAAGCTGTTACTATGATTGAAATAAGTATAGCTTAAATTTGAAGAGAAAAATTTTCGCCTAGACCGGGACTCGAACCCGGGACCCTTGGCTTTCCGGGCCAAGTGCTCTACCAACTGAGCTACCGAGGCGAGTTACGATCTAGACGCAAATTTTTCTCTTATATACGTTGTAATTCCCTATCGCCAAATGCTTTTGAAACCATTGTTTCTATCTTTGCAAATGGCGGCTTCTTAGTTAAGAAGACATTTATTGGAAATTTAACATTACTTTTAAAAGCCAGTAAGGCCTCTAATGATGTTTTTATTATTAATTTAACATTTCTCAATGAAAGATAAATTAAATTTGAAGAGAAAAATTTTCGCCTAGACCGGGACTCGAACCCGGGACCCTTGGCTTTCCGGGCCAAGTGCTCTACCAACTGAGCTACCGAGGCGAGTTACGATCTAGACGCAAATTTTTCTCTTATATACGTTGTAATTCCCTATCGCCAAATGCTTTTGAAACCATTGTTTCTATCTTTTGCAAATGGCGGCTTCTTAGTTAAGAAGACATTTATTGGAAATTTAACATTACTTTTAAAAGCCAGTAAGGCCTCTAATGATGTTTTTATTATTAATTTAACATTTCTCAATGAAAGATAAATTAAATTTGAAGAGAAAAATTTTCGCCTAGACCGGGACTCGAACCCGGGACCCTTGGCTTTCCGGGCCAAGTGCTCTACCAACTGAGCTACCGAGGCGAGTTACGATCTAGACGCAAATTTTTCTCTTATATACGTTGTAATTCCCTATCGCCAAATGCTTTTGAAACCATTGTTTCTATCTTTGCAAATGGCGGCTTCTTAGTTAAGAAGACATTTATTGGAAATTTAACATTACTTTTAAAAGCCAGTAAGGCCTCTAATGATGTTTTTATTATTAATTTAACATTTCTCAATGAAAGATAAATTAAATTTGAAGAGAAAAATTTTCGCCTAGACCGGGACTCGAACCCGGGACCCTTGGCTTTCCGGGCCAAGTGCTCTACCAACTGAGCTACCGAGGCGAGTTACGATCTAGACGCAAATTTTTCTCTTATATACGTTGTAATTCCCTATCGCCAAATGCTTTTTGAAACCATTGTTTCTATCTTTGCAAATGGCGGCTTCTTAGTTAAGAAGACATTTATTGGAAATTTAACATTACTTTTAAAAGCCAGTAAGGCCTCTAATGATGTTTTTATTATTAATTTAACATTTCTCAATGAAAGATAAATTAAATTTGAAGAGAAAAATTTTCGCCTAGACCGGGACTCGAACCCGGGACCCTTGGCTTTCCGGGCCAAGTGCTCTACCAACTGAGCTACCGAGGCGAGTTACGATCTAGACGCAAATTTTTTCTCTTATATACGTTGTAATTCCCTATCGCCAAATGCTTTTGAAACCATTGTTTCTATCTTTGCAAATGGCGGCTTCTTAGTTAAGAAGACATTTTTTGGAAATTTAACATTACTTTTAAAAGCCAGTAAGGCCTCTAATGATGTTTTTATTATTAATTTAACATTTCTCAATGAAAGATAAATTAAATTTGAAGAGAAAAATTTTCGCCTAGACCGGGACTCGAACCCGGGACCCTTGGCTTTCCGGGCCAAGTGCTCTACCAACTGAGCTACCGAGGCGAGTTACGATCTAGACGCAAATTTTTCTCTTATATACGTTGTAAGAGAAAAATTTGCGTCTAGATCGTAACTCGCCTCGGTAGCTCAGTTGGTAGAGCACTTGGCCCGGAAAGCCAAGGGTCCCGGGTTCGAGTCCCGGTCTAGGCGAAAATTTTTCTCTTCAAATTTAATTTATCTTTCATTGAGAAATGTTAAATTAATAATAAAAACATCATTAGAGGCCTTACTGGCTTTTAAAAGTAATGTTAAATTTCCAATAAATGTCTTCTTAACTAAGAAGCCGCCATTTGCAAAGATAGAAACAATGGTTTCAAAAGCATTTGGCGATAGGGAATTACAACGTATATAAGAGAAAAATTTGCGTCTAGATCGTAACTCGCCTCGGTAGCTCAGTTGGTAGAGCACTTGGCCCGGAAAGCCAAGGGTCCCGGGTTCGAGTCCCGGTCTAGGCGAAAATTTTTCTCTTCAAAATTTAATTTATCTTTCATTGAGAAATGTTAAATTAATAATAAAAACATCATTAGAGGCCTTACTGGCTTTTAAAAGTAATGTTAAATTTCCAATAAATGTCTTCTTAACTAAGAAGCCGCCATTTGCAAAGATAGAAACAATGGTTTCAAAAGCATTTGGCGATAGGGAATTACAACGTATATAAGAGAAAAATTTGCGTCTAGATCGTAACTCGCCTCGGTAGCTCAGTTGGTAGAGCACTTGGCCCGGAAAGCCAAGGGTCCCGGGTTCGAGTCCCGGTCTAGGCGAAAATTTTTCTCTTCAAATTTAATTTATCTTTCATTGAGAAATGTTAAATTAATAATAAAAACATCATTAGAGGCCTTACTGGCTTTTAAAAGTAATGTTAAATTTCCAATAAATGTCTTCTTAACTAAGAAGCCGCCATTTGCAAAGATAGAAACAATGGTTTCAAAAGCATTTGGCGATAGGGAATTACAACGTATATAAGAGAAAAATTTGCGTCTAGATCGTAACTCGCCTCGGTAGCTCAGTTGGTAGAGCACTTGGCCCGGAAAGCCAAGGGTCCCGGGTTCGAGTCCCGGTCTAGGCGAAAATTTTTCTCTTCAAATTTAATTTATCTTTCATTGAGAAATGTTAAATTAATAATAAAAACATCATTAGAGGCCTTACTGGCTTTTAAAAGTAATGTTAAATTTCCAATAAATGTCTTCTTAACTAAGAAGCCGCCATTTGCAAAGATAGAAACAATGGTTTCAAAAGCATTTGGCGATAGGGAATTACAACGTATATAAGAGAAAAATTTGCGTCTAGATCGTAACTCGCCTCGGTAGCTCAGTTGGTAGAGCACTTGGCCCGGAAAGCCAAGGGTCCCGGGTTCGAGTCCCGGTCTAGGCGAAAATTTTTCTCTTCAAATTTAATTTATCTTTCATTGAGAAATGTTAAATTAATAATAAAAAACATCATTAGAGGCCTTACTGGCTTTTAAAAGTAATGTTAAATTTCCAATAAATGTCTTCTTAACTAAGAAGCCGCCATTTGCAAAGATAGAAACAATGGTTTCAAAAGCATTTGGCGATAGGGAATTACAACGTATATAAGAGAAAAATTTGCGTCTAGATCGTAACTCGCCTCGGTAGCTCAGTTGGTAGAGCACTTGGCCCGGAAAGCCAAGGGTCCCGGGTTCGAGTCCCGGTCTAGGCGAAAATTTTTCTCTTCAAATTTAATTTATCTTTCATTGAGAAATGTTAAATTAATAATAAAAGTATAGCTTCTTAATATTAATTTAATACTCTAACAGGTGTTTTGCTTCCATGATCGTAACTAGGATTAGGATTTTTAGGTGCAGTTTTCATAATGAAAAAGAAAGGTGAAAAAAGTGCTAAAATAATAATAAAAAAAGGAACAATAAGGTGCTCTTTCTTTTATTAGCCATGTAAAATACCCCATAAACCTCTCATGGAGAGATATGGGTGCTTCCCTAGTGGAGTTTCTTGATAAAGACTAATTTAGTTACTCTTATTATCCTATAGATGTCAGTGGATGTCACGTGGTCATTACATTACCTCAATGAGACATCTAGTAGGCAAGTAAAGTATTGAACTTTATAGGAAAAAATCACTATGAGGTTTAATTTAATACTTCACCTCATATTAATTGTTAATGTTAATTAGAAGACTGGATATGAGGTGAGGTATTAAACACTTTAATTTAATTAATATAATAAATTTGGGAATTTTTTTTTACATTATGAAGTTTTCTTGATAAGAATCAAATGAATCGTGAATTCTACTTACCTCATACATCTATGATTTTTAACACAGAACTGCAGTATCGGGAAATACATCATTCCCATCTTCAGCTGTTTTCACGACTGTCAATTTTTGGTAATTTTCTAAACTGCCATCTGGTGTACTTGTGAAGAACTTTGTAATCAAACTTCGTTTTCGAGTTTTTTTTTAGTCCACAGCTGTGATGTAGTCATAATGTTAAACATTTAACATATTCATGAACAAATGAGTCTTTTTTATATCTTACCTCATAGTTTATGTTTTCTTAAACAAAGAAACTACAGTTTTCAAGAGGAAATATCCCTCCCATTTTCAACTGACATTATGACTACTGGATTTTTGTTGGAATCTCCATCTATAACTTTGCCATTTGGTGTTGATTTGATGAACTTTGAGATCAGGTCCCGTTCATCGGGAATTTTGAAATTCATGGATCTAAATTTGTTCTTCTGAATATGTATCTTCTCTCAAACTATCAATTATAAAGGCTTATTCAAAGTTAAAATTGGGAAACACATTATGAGGTTCTTAATTAATAAATTAATGAGTCATTTTAACATCTTACCTCATATTTCATGTTTTTCAAACACGGTAACTATAGTTTTCAAATAATCTTGTCATTCATTTTCAACCGTCATAATGGCGGTTGAAAATGAATGACAAGATCATTTGAAAACTATAGTTACCGTGTTTGAAAAACATGAAATATGAGGTAAGATGTTAAAATGACTCATTAATTTATTATAAAGGCTTATCCAAATTTTTTAGAAGTTTGGCCACTTTTTCAATTTTATGACTATTGAACAAACTATGTGCTGCAATAGCTGATTTTTCAATTTCACCATTTTTAATATTTCTAATGTGTTCCTTTGTGCGAGTGTCCGAATTCCTTTTTGTTTTTCCTATGTATACTTTATTACAGTCTCTTCAACTAATTTAATAAATTCCAGATTTTTTACTATCTGGGGTGTTCAATGAATTTAAC
Source organism: Diploptera punctata (assembly GCA_030220185.1). NCBI lineage: Eukaryota > Metazoa > Arthropoda > Insecta > Blattodea > Blaberidae > Diploptera > Diploptera punctata. Next base: position 505,743 of record JASPKZ010001957.1, on the reverse strand, counting down.
ATATTACTATCATTTCAGTATTGACTATCATTTAATATGGTGCCCTTAGATTACATTCAATCATGAGTTTTCAGCTCAGATGGCAGTGCGTCAGTTTGTTGATTCTAGGCCTGACTTTGAATCTTGGTGGAGTGATTTTTTAAATCTCAAGTTATCTAAGGTGACATGTACAATTTATCATCATCATCATCATCAGGAACAAATCTGTTTTAGTCCATGTGATCTGTGACGGTAAACCTAACGAAGATAGTCTTGATCTCTCCACCGATGTTGGTCTTCCTTGGTTCCTATGTCCAGTTGGAGTATATTGGAATGCCAATTTTGGAAGTCTATTTCTTTCCATTCTTCTCAGATGATTTTTCCATTCTTGTTGGTATATTTTTATATCTTCATCTAAACTTTGTACTCCAAGATTTTCTCTGATAATAGTGTTCCTTTGGTGATCTCTCTATTAATTCCTAGCAGTGATCATAATTTATAATCTCTAAATTAAGCCCAAATACTTAATTATTGAAAAAAAAAATCATGGGATATTAAGTCCAGAAATATGTTAAGCTTTTTGAAATGAGTGCTGAATTGGAACTTCTTGTCACCATCTCTTACAACTACAAAACATACTTTAAAAACTATTCTATATGCAGTGCATCATAATACAAAATGCATAAATTAAAAACAGATCACAATAACACCTTCCGTATGCAGAATCCAAGACACACAAAATCTCTTCTTTTGGTAATTGATCCAGTTTTGAGAGATTGGAGTGGCATTATATTCATCCACTATATCCTCAACTCATGTCCAACTCAGGGTCGGGTCGAGGGATGAGCCCCATATATAGAGATCTGTGGATGACAAGGGTGCTGGCCGACCATGCCTGATGCAACATCGCAGGGGCAGATGAATTAAATGAAACGAAATTAATGAGATGAAAATGGAGAAATGGTGGAATGAAATTCTGGCAGGGGAAAACGGGAGCAAACCCCGAGAAAAACCTGCCCAAGCTCCGTTTCGTCTACAACGAAACCCACATTCAGTGACTGAGACTCGACATGGGGACCCCAGCAGTGAGAGGCGAGTGTTTAACCGCTTGTGCCATGGAGCCACCTATCCACTCATTGCTGTTATTTCATTTGAAAAAAACCACATCAGAGTTCACTGAAAATCCCGACCAATGTGTCACTGCCATCTGAATTTATTTTGTTTGTGGCATCTGCCAGATTTAGTAAGATGTTCTAACATTTTGCAGAAACAGTTGGAAAAAACAAAAATATTAAAACGATCTTACATATTAAATGTATCACTTCTCACCAAAAAACAAATTTTATTTGGAGAGAAAAATATACGATCAGGCATATATTTTTCTCTTCGAATAAAATATTAAAATATGTTAAAATTTCAGCATATTGTTAACGAGCAAGCTATTAGTGTACTTTTAACATCTGTTGATGAAACCAGTCCTATATGTTTCAGAATTAAGAAAATCATCAGTTTGTTATTGTATTACTGTCAGAGATAACATATTTACCATTATAGATTGTTAAATTTTAATCTGAAGTAATTACAAAAGACCTGCCTACTTCAAACACAATCATGATATGAAATACTACGATTTTGTACTGAACATTATTTGCCTCATATATGAAATGTTTCAATTTTGTGTTTTTTCTCGTATCTCAGGTGCTTTATTTCTCTGAAAGGTATGAAACATCTAATTTTTTATTTAGTAGATGAGTGAATCTAGAAAGAAGGAATATTTAATAAGATTACTGCGTATCAACCTGATGTACATCAGCTCGATGTGCATCATCCTGACAAGTATATCTGAAACGAGCGAGCTAAAGGGGCTCCATGAAACCACGTCAGGCCTAGCAAGTCGATGGTGGATGATGAAATGCTTTCAAAAAACAAATAGGCCTTGGACATGGGAAGATAGAGATGGTTGGAGACATATTTGGAATCGACCTTCCGAAAGGAGGAGACGATAAGATTACTAGGTCATGAGATAAGTTTGCTAACAATCTCTCTCCATAGCACTTCTTATTCTACTTCTTTCACAGTAGTCTCTGCCCGCTACTGGAATTCCCTCCCTCAAGATATGAGGAATTGCCATACACTTGACAATTTTAAGTCATGCTTATACAAATACTTGTTTTTAAATGATTAATTTTTCTCCAAAATTAAATTTATACTATGTCACAGTAGTTTTTTCAAATAATTTTTATATCTTGAACATTTTATATTTTATTCGTTAAATACAGAGTAAATTAACATATATTGTAGATATACTATGAAATTATTTATGTTTATTGTAATTTATATAAAAGATTAATTTTTGTATTTTTTCCAACATGGTTGAGTAGTAGACAATGATCATAAGACCTTAACTCTATCTGGTAAAATAAAGTTATTATTATATATCAAATTTACTCTTTTGAGCCAAAAAGTTGTTCTCTTCCAGTTATAAGAATGTAAGACATGATCTCATACTTTAACAGAGGAGAATAGATTATGAATATTTGAGAATGAAGTATGATAATATCCTCAACTCAGGGTCAGGTCGAGTGATGAAGTCCCCATATTTGTAGAGGTCTGTGAATGACAAGGATGCTGGCCAACCATGTCTGATGTACTGTCACAAGGGCAGATGAACAAAATGAAACATAATAGATGAGATGAGAACCAGTATGAAGAAATAGTGGAATGAAATTTCATGACAGGGGAAAATGGTAGGAACAAAAAAAAAAAAAAGGTCTTTATAGGAAACCAGATGTAATAAGAACAGTAAAGTCTTATAGATTGTATTCACCATGATATGAGGAATGAGAGAGGGGCATGGAATAATCTTGTAGGAAAATCAGAGAAAAATCGCCATTAAGTAAACCAAGAATGAATAATTGAGCTGTTCTTCATAGCTGTCATGTCATGCATTTATTTTACAGTGGATTGATATTTATTTAAAACATGTGGAGTGGCCCCAGAATAAGTGGCAACACATATGTCACTTTATCATTGAAGTACATTAGAATATTATGATATATTTGTTGCGATATTGGTTTGTGATTAAATTATCCCAATTTGCTGTATGCCTACCCTAACTTGGCCCACCGCAACCTAACAAAATAAATCGGGTACATATTTTACAATAAACTGTAAACTAATCTGGTATACACTAACTTAATAAATTAATGAGTCATTTTAACATCTTACCTCATATTTCATGTTTTATCAAACACGGTAACTATAGTTTTCAAATGATCTTGTCATTCATTTTCAACCGCCATTATGACTACCGGATATTCGTTGGAATCTCTCTCTATAACGTTGCCATCTGGTGTTGATTTGACGAACTTCGAGATATCGTTACCATCTGGTATTGATTTGATGAATTTCGAGATGAGGTCACGTGACCAGATGGTAACGATATCTCGAAGTTCGTCAAATCAACACCAGATGGCAACGTTATAGAGAGAGATTCCAACGAATATCCGGTAGTCATAATGGCGGTTGAAAATGAATAACAAGATCATTTGAAAACTATAGTTACCGTGTTTGATAAAACATGAAATATGAGGTAAGATGTTTAAATGACTCATTAATTTATTAATTAAGAACCTCATAATGTGTTTCCCAATTTTAACTTTGAATACACTAACTTGCCCATTTTCTCACCTAACAAAATAAATTGAATATGTAAAGCATAATCTGACATCAAAATTATAACAAATGAACTGTGTACTCATGTATTGACTTAGGATCCCATCATACAGCAGGCATATAGAGGATACCATGCAGTTGTGGCAAAGTGTACATAGGCAGCATCACAACCAGACTAAAGGAACATGAAAGATACAGCAGTCTTAAACAAGTGGATAAGTCGGCAGTAACAGAACACTCTTTACTTGATGGCCACATAGTACAATACCAGAATACAGACATATTATCTAATTGCACACACTATTTTACCGTCTACAATGAGAAGCCATCAGAGATATTCAAACATAAAAACAGTTTTAATAGGAAAGAAGAATCATTAAAAGTCAACAAAGTATGGATACTGGCTCTAAAAAACGCCAAATGCAAACCTCTACAAGAACAGTCTACTAGATCATCAAACAGCAACCTCATTGGTGCAATGGAAGTCCATACCACTAACCAATCAGAAGGCAGATACAACTTATGAAGAGAACACATCGCAGTGAACTGTATAAATAGGACAGGCAGTGGACAAAATTGCCAGTCTCAAGACAACTCTTTGAGGATGCCGGATGCAGTCTCTGGCAAAATGTCGGGAACTTCAAGCCTCAAGACCATGGCCTACAGCCCAAAATCTACTTCAAAATCGTATATATATATATTGCTGCACTATTGTGAGTTTAGTAAATCATCCTATAATCACATTTTTAATATTCCTTCTTTCTTAAAATTGGAATTAAAGATTTAATATTTATTTATGTCTCAAGGATTGAAAGTGAAGTTTTATAAGGAAAATCAAGATTTTTAGTCAGAATTAAAAAAAAAACAAATTTGTAAAACACTTTCAATTCTTGCAAAGTACAATATTTTATTTCATATCAGGTTGAATTTCAATATCTTTAAAAAATGAATGTTAATATGTAGGCCTGCATATACAAAAGGACACTCCTAAAAATATGCTCAGAATAATTTGGCCTGTTTTTATGTTATTTAGTAATTTCTACATTATAATATAGTGTTGTACCATAAACCAGTATTACTTAATTTATTGGAGATATTTGAACCAATAATGACATATGTATTTTCACAGTTACTAGCATTGAATGTTTGGTTTTCATGTTTTTTTTTTTTTTTTCATATGACTGAATTTTATAATTTTGAACCATTAGTTCTTTGGTTATTAATTTAATTACATCTGCCTTATTACTTATTATTTAAAATTGAAATCTCAAGTAAAATCATATAAAGTCTAAATTGATCCAAACAGCATTTTTAAGTAACTCAATTATATTCTGTTCTGGGTGATTTGAACCTCTAACAATAATAATAATAATAATAATAATAATAATAATAATAATAATAATAATAATAATAATAATAATAATAAATTAAACAATGGGATTACAAAAAAGCTAGTTGCTATAGTTTTTATGTACCAAGGTTCAAAATATATGAGAGAAATTAAGTTTCTGTTAACTGAGTAAAAAGGTATTGGTTTTGTTTTAGTATTATAAATACTGGTATGTGAACTTTAGTTTTACTTTCTATTTGGCCTACATATAGGGCTATATAAGTTTAGCTTCACATATATTAATATGTAATTTAAAAAGCTAACTAAACTGACTCACATAACCTTATATTTGTCCTTTTTGTCTGATATATGTTATTATTAGATTGAATTTCAATCAATTAGCTTTTAAGATATCTTGTTCTTGAAAAATGGTAATTTATTATAACCTTTAACAATGAGTGATGTCACTAGAATAACCTAAATCATTTTTACATTGTAGTTTACTGAATTTAACTATTTCAAAAGTAGTTGGCTGTGTTTTGACATGGTCACCAAGTTTCACAAGTATAATTTATAACATGAGGCATTTCGGATGTTAGGGGTGAATTATCTCGGAGAACCACTAGTTAAAATAAGTCGAGTTCGCCCTTAATATCCGCAGTGCCTCATATGAAACAATCAAATGACCCCAGTTTATAGTATTTTAAAATATTTTAGTATAAAATGTTAAAAATTTCAATACTAACCTTATTTTGGTGTTAATCCATTTTATCATACTATTTTTTTTATAATAGCAATGCTGCTTACAGGGACATACAAAAGGATACTATTTAATGAGATTGAACGGGCCCAAATTATACCAACTTTTGAAATGTAATAAAATAATTGGCAAGTAATTAGTTTGTCATAGTTCAGTCATATATTGGTGAAGGTATGTCCTTTTTGTGAATATTACGGTATGGTACACGGCACTGTAATGTTCCATTTGTCGACCATTTAATGAGTCTGTAAAGTATCAGTACTGAAATCAGATGTGGTATGAAATAAAATATTGAAATTAAATGTACCAGCAGTGTTATATTTTTTGTTATGTTTTAAGTTGTTGCTGTAAATTTTTTATCCTCTCTCCCAGTAGTAACCTGTCACATTTTCATAACAATAATTTTAACCATTTTTTATACAAAATAGATTTGAGTTAGTTATATCTTATGTTTATATTAAGTTTTAAATATTTTTTTATGTTGTTCCTTTTTACTTTAAGGGCTACCAATCTGTTCGTGAACCAAATGTAGTCAATAATTTAACATTTTGGTTTCAGTAATTTTTTTTTTTTCATTCAGCCACATTTTTTATTGTCATTTTAGTTTTGAAAACATTTCAGTCACAATTATATATATAATTTATATTAATATCTTTTAGTAATTCATCATCAAAGTAGCTTCACAGCCCATTAAAGGTATTGGCTTCTTTTAGGGTTTTCTGCCAGGTTAATGTCCCTTTCGCCACATTCCATCAGTTCTCAATGCCCAGTTTATTTTTTGTAGTTTTTTCAAAATTATGGTTAATAATTAATTTTTTAAAGTGAAATTTAATGCACTCTTTCTCAAAGAGACCTTTGATTTTTTTTATTTATTGTAAAAATTAAACTATTGAAATTATTTTCAGATTTGGCCAATTTAAACAGATTTCTTGATATCGTTCTCTTGCAAAAATCTTGGAATTATATAACATAACAATAGAGATCTAAGCAACTTTATATAATCAATGTTCATTTGAAATATTCCTATTGTAAGTCATTCAGAATTTTTAAGCTCTGATAATCTCTTTTCCAGTGGTCCACCAGGACCAGTAATTCTTATTAATTAATACTGCACACAGACATCCAACTTCAGACAACCTGCCTTGGTGCAGAGCTGTAGAAAGATGCAGGTTTAAATCTGTATGGTGGAAGAAAATTTCTCATGGAATTTCACTCAGCTTATGAGACTGGAATTGATGAGAAAATTTATGTAGCTGCAATATGCAGCAGTTTCAGGTTAAGAAAACTTGCTATGATATCTGGGAGATCACATGCTAACACTATTCCGGCTGGATGATCCGTTTGTGAATAGATTTTTCAAAGGCTGAGATTAAAATTACTGGTGAATTGGTAGCCCTGTTATTTTGTTTTGTTTATTTTTCATTTTGTTTCTTTTTTTTGCTTTTGTTTTTGTTGCACTGTATGGGTAGGTCGACGTTCGTGTCAACACCACTCTTTTCTCTCAGATGTAACGGATGTCCGACGTATGGAAGCTGCATTACTTCATCTACTGGAAGATTTCCACTCTGGAAAACTGCGTGCATTTGGTGAGTCTAGCAGCTGTAATAGTTTTTACAAATATTTCCTTGGTTATACAGGTGTCAGCATGTTCAAATCATGTTTATATTTCCTCTCTTAAATTATCTTTTACAACTTCTGATTTCTCAACAACTTTTCTCCTTTCTTCTAGTGAAGAAAAAATATCTGCTTAACCTTCAGCTCTCCATACTTTGACACTGAGCTATTCAGACTTCCTATTATAACTTTTTTCATTTTAATCCCTAACACCAGAGCAGTGAACTATCATTCATATTGCATATTGGCAGTTTGTAATTCTAGAAGATATTATGGGATTTAAATACAGCTAAAAATAACTACTATGATAGAAATACAGCTAAAAATACCTACTATGATAGAAATAAGTTTTATACAAAGCTAAGAGAGTACAGTTTATAGTAAAGACAAAAATATTTGCTTGGATTGGGAATTGAAGCCTAATCTTCAGCTCTCCCTACTGATGCTGTATTTAAATCAATCAATCAATCAATCAATCAATCAATCAAATTGAGCACTAGAGCCCTTAGTGACCCTGGCTTCCTTCACAAACTTCCACCAATAATCAATATCCTGTGTTTTTTCTTGCCATTATTTATCCTGATTTTTTTAATAACTTCTATGTCCTGAAGCCATCTTTTCCAGTTTTCCTCTATGACAAACTCCAATAATCTCACTGTTTAAAACTTTTTGTCATTTTCTCATCTTCCACATGACCAAGTCAACTAAGTATCAGAGACTTAATATATATCTCACTATATCTTCTCAACATAATATTCTGCTGTTTATTTTAGCTACCTAAATTTCTCCACAATGCTGGGTGGGCACTGGTCCCATGAACTGATTGAAATCCAATGAGAAAATTTCTCCCCCCACATGGAATTCAAATATAAAGATTTGGGTAACTATAGTGCAAATAATGCACCATCATAATTAAAAAGACAGACATATTACTATTGTAGAATATGATTAGCAACCCAAGAAACATTATATGTATAGTTCCTGGTCAGAAAAAAAGCAAAAATAATTTGAATTAGACAAACATAAACTAATAACTGTGATATAAACATTATGAATCCTACAAAGATAGCAATTAATTGCAACTTATGTTATTATCTGGCCACATTCCTTCACTTGGTTTTGCTGTTTCCAATTCCACTATTGAACCAAACATATAACCTAACTTAATGTAAAGATCATAATGTAATTTATGAATGAGTTGGAGAAAATGTTTTAATATCTCACCTCATAAAGTTGCGTGTTTTCACGATACCAGTTTCAAACGTATAATTTTACTTCTATCTTCAGTCAAACTCCAACTGTCGAAATTTTGCCATTAACATCATCTTCTGAACTGCCATCTGGTGTCGATTTTATTAACTTGAAGATCAAATTATTCTCATCGGAAATATCAAAATTCATGGCTTTATATTTATTCTTCTGAATGTATATCTTTTCCCAAACTGTTAATTCCAAAGGTTTCTTTAATGTTTTATCATCATCATCATCATCACCATACATGCAAGTATTAGGTCATGAGGCCTACGATCTCAAGCAGGTATTTTCCATCCAGCACTTTTTTGGACATCCCAGCGATCTTTCGCCTTGTGGGCAGTAATAAAGCATGGCTTTTAGAATTCTATGAGACAGCATTCGTTGAAGATGGGCTTTACAGTTGTTCTGGTAGTTTTGTATATGGTGGAGAATGGGTTCTACATCCAACTCTACCATTATTTCCTCATTTCTTTTATGGTCCCATTTTGTATAACTTGCTGTACGTCGCATAAATTACATCTCATTTGCTGTTATTGGGCTTTCATCTCTTCTTCGTATTGTCCAATGCTTCACTACCATATCTTAATACTGGTCTTGCGAGAACCTTATAAAGCTGTAAACTTGTGTTCTTTTGTACTAAAGAGGTTTAATTATACTGTTAATTATCCCCATTGTTTTTGTGAAATTTGTGATTTTCTTTGATATATCAGCTTCATCCAAAAATGTTAAATTATAACCCAAATAATTAAATTCATTTACTCGTTCTAAAATTTCATCGTCCAAAACAATTTTGCTAGGCATAGGGTATTTCCCACAAAAGGCCATCACTTTAGTTTTCTTTGTATTGATTTCCATATTGTACCTTTTTTGCAATTATATTAAAATTGTGTATAGAATACTGTAATCTGTTTCTGTTGGAGCTATTAATACCAAATCATTTGCAAAAAGCAAGGAGTATTTTTAGGTTTCTATTAATTTGAATAGAACCATGTCTCATCTGTCGCCAATCTTGAAGTATTCTATCCATGTATATGATAAAGAGCAAGGGCAAGAGGGCACATCCTTGTCTTACGCCCTATTAATTTCGGTCCATTCTGTTTGTGTGTCACTGATTCGAACTGAAATCAAATTCTAAATATTTTAAAAGTTTAGTTCCTCTTCCAGTTTTGTGATTCTCTAGTAAACTATGAGCTGCAATTGCCGATTTTTCAATTTCATCATTTTTGTACGAGTTTCTAAATACCTTTTAGTTTTTCCTATATATACTTTCTTGCAGTCATTGCAACTAATTTAATAAATTCCAGATTTTTTACTATCTGGGACATTAACTTTTTTATTAGTTATTAGTAGATTATCCATAATAATCCTTCTTCTTCTTCCTCTATGCATGAAAGCTGGCACCTTGTTGCGTGTTCATTCTCTTCAGGTCCAGGGTATGGTGACATCCTTCCATCGTAGTTGTGGTCTTCCTAATGGCCTTTTCTGCTGAGGTGTCCCAGTCACATACTTTCTTCACTAATCTACTGTTCTCCATTCTATCTATGTGATCGTTCCAATTTAATCTTCTATCATTTACCCAAAGGTTTATAGGTTCAATTTCACATTCTTCTCTAATAACAGAGCTGCGAATTTTCTCTCTCAGCGATTTTCCTTAAAACTTTCATTTTGGTTGTTTCATTGATTTGTTTTGTTTTTTAGTTTCTGTTCGGCATTCACAACCATATGTTAGAACTGGTCTTATGACAGATTTGTAAATTTTTACTTTTGTATCTATTCTTAAATTTTTATTTTTCCAAACAGTATTGTTTAAACATCCCAATATTTTTATTTTTCAATTAATATTGGGAAGTAAACATTATGAGGTTATATCATTAATAGTGAGTGGAAGCCATGACTGAAGAAGGACATGATTTTGTTTGAAACTGTCAGTATCAAGGAAGTTTGAAAATGTATGAGGTGAGTTGATTAAAATATGTTCTCCACTCACTATTAATCCCGATATTTTGTTTGCATTATTTGCTTGATGGAGGATTTCATCTGTTATTCTGTTGCTGCTATTAATTTCTACTCCTAAATATTTGAATTTCATGACTTGTTCTATACTTTTCCCTTCTATTTCTAATTTAACACGTCGTGGGTCCTTGGATATTGCCATTGATTTGGTTTTATTTGTTGAGATTTTCATGTTATGTTTTGCCATAATAATCCATAATAGATTAAAATCATAATGTAAACTATTATATAAAGGTGAATTTCATGGAAACTGGTTTAGCATATGCAACAAAGTAAAAGTAACACTTTATCCTACAGATAGTAGGACACTACTTTTTCTCTTCAAAACATTTATAAAATATAGTTTCAGTCTCTTTAAAATATTGAGTTTCTATCTTTAATAATTATTGTACTTAAAAATGTACAATTTTATATTGATAACTGATGAATAACATTATGTTTTGACTTATTTAGGTAAAGACTGTAGCATGGAGCAAATGACAGGGATCAGAGAGCAGCAAGAAAGGTTGGCACGATTGCATTTTGACTTAGGTGCTCACCAAGAACTATTTGCTCCACTGAGTGATGAGGGTCTACGAGCCGGCCAGGAAAACATGCACCGCCTGATGGAGAGTCTTGAACAACTTAGTGTATCCATCGAGCATCTCCATTCCTTCTCCAGTGACAGCAGAGATAGCAGTTTATTGCAAGACTAGCAAAAGCTACATGGGGGCACATCCCCCCATAATAAATAACTATATTTTCACTTTAATGTACATAATTTAGAAAAAAACAGTTCTAAATAGAAAAACTTAATAAAATTTCAGTGTCAAACATTTGTGAATTTTTATATGCTAAAAGTTAAGATTGCAACATAGTATAAGTGTTTCTTTCAGTCGATTGAAAATAACTTGTTTATGTTTTAAAAATAAAACAATTCATCACATCACATAAACTAAGCAAATTCCTTAGCAAGTCAAATTTATGGTACTATTTTGCTCATTTATGGAATATATAATTTCAATTTCTGATGCCAGCTGGATTTATTCAATGATATCCATTATTTACAGGACTTTCCATAAATCCTAAATGATAAAAATCCAATTTATAATTATATTAAAGGAGTAAATCTAACTTTTTTTCCTCAACACTTCCTAGCTTTCAGTCATCTGATAATTCTCTTAATTTAGAAATTCAATTTATAAATATATTTAAGTTATGTAGATAGGAAATAACACTATGAGGTTCTTTAATATTGTTTATTTTTTATTATTTCACTCACCTCATACTTCATAATTCATAGCAGACCCTGGGTTTCTTCACATAATTTGTGACATTGTCAATGCTGCGTCACGTTCACAACTGACGTCCAACGGCCTTCTATCCTGCGGAGGTCAGTCTGCAGGATAGAAGGCCGTTGGACGTCAGTTGTGAACGTGACGCAGCATTGACAATGTCACAAATTATGTGAAGAAACCCAGGGTCTGCTATGAATTATGAAGTATGAGGTGAGTGAAATAATAAAAAATAAACAATATAAATATATTTGTTGAAATTCTCTCAATAATGATTGGTATACATCTATGGTTAGCTCCACAGATTTTCAGAACATTAAAAGTATCAGACTGCAGTGAAAATAAATCATGCATAACCATAAGTTAATTCTTACATATTGTATATTGTTGTATAATTTGACATCAATTTAAATAATATCTATGATTCATTTTTCCATTACTTTATTAAAATATTAAATAAATTAAACTGATATATCGTATAGGATGCATTGTTACAGAGTCAGTTTTTAATTTTGGGTTTTTAGGTAAACCCCCACTTGTAGTGATCATATTTTGCTGATTTTTTTGAGAATACGATTCTTTGTTTATTTTAATAACATCGGTTTCACTATGAAACATTGAAAATTGTGACTGCTAGGGCGATTTTAAAATTTTTGTTTCAGGTGAACTCCTACATCTAACAGTTTGATTTTATGGTTGACAAACTCAACCTAATTTTTTTAATTAATTGCTATATACCAAGTTTAATTTTGATGAAATAAATTTTCAGCTAAAGCATTAACAAACATATATTTTGGTGGTCATTTTCGGTAGCTGCTAGATAGGATTGGTAAAGATCTGTAATTTTTTTTTGAAAATGTTTTAATTAGAACATCCTCAATAGCTTCATTCCTTCAGAATTTGCTAAAAGTTAAAAGTGATACTACAAGCCTACAAAAATCACCACCAGGATTGCTGATTTACAACAATGTTGCCATTTATGGTGAAATTAAACCTCATAGTGATTAATTCCTATAAAAGTTCAATTTAAGCGTTGCCATTACTTATTGCCTAGTATATTCATTTTTATCAGTAATGGGTTGACTTGTCCATTTACAATCTATTGTTTGTCGTAGTACTGTTTGTATGACAGTGTAGAAGAGACTGGGAGTGCAGTTTGTTAATTTCTACTTCCAGAGAAGTCAAGGAAAATATATAATATTGCATACAAGTATTTCAAAGAATGGAATTCTAAAAAGGTTATTACAGCATCGCTGATCGCATTGGGTGGCTTGCTTTTTTCTCTGCTAATAATATTTGTGGTATTGTTAAAAGTTCAACTCAAAAGATGTATGTATGTAGCTAATGCTCTGGAGTTAACAACAAAGTTATTCTCCTTCTTGCTTCCCAATACTTGGATGTCACATCTTGATAATTTTGAAGAGCTACACAGTTTGTTAAATGTTCTCTGTACATTTCCACACCTTGAGAACACATTACACTCAGGAGCCATTAATACACCAATTCTATGAAGATGTTTTCCTAAGCAGTAATATTCAGTATAGCAACTGCAGATTTTCGTGGTAGTTCCGGAATTATAGATGGGTTTTCTAACAGCATTTTTATATTTCTCTTTCTGACTTTTACAATTAAATTGGAATTGTAATTATCATCAATTTTTTTCTTTATAATTCATTCAATTGATTCATAAGAAAATGCATTTGTTACTAAAGGCTGTCTGCTCTTAACATGATCTTCATCAAAACAAAACCATGTGACCTGCTCACTTTTCATTGGTTATGGTCACCAGCATATGATGTAGAAGCAATACGTATGCAAAAAAGTAGTTCCCTTCATTAAATTAAAAATTTCCTCTGAATATACTTGTTATTCTTCATGAATGAAAATAATAATATTCAAAACCTGGAAAATATTCTAAAACATACTTAATCACAATAATTACTCCTGGTACGACAGGCCTAAAAGGCCCTTAGCCTACCAGCCGGCTGCTGGTCTCACACCGACATGTGTCAATCGCAGAGGTAGATGATCATCAGCCAGTGTAGGGGTGACATGTGGTCAATATGAATTAAATTAATGTTTTTATTACCTCACTCATATCCTTTTTCTTCTAGACTGCAGTTTCGGAGCTTATCTCCATCATCAGTAGCCTCTGGTTGACCAGTGTTGTTGTTTCTTGACAGTTTTTTTACACCGGTCGACCAGAGGCTACTGATGATGGAGATAAGCTCTGAAACTGCAGTCTAGAAGAAAAAGAATATGAGGTGAGGTAATAAAAACATTAATTTAATTCATAAATTAAACCTCATAGTGTTCTTTCCTTGTGAAAGTTAAATAAATGTGATCAGTATGTTGAGTCCCCAGCCATTATAGCTGATTTTCTCAACCTGGAGCCGCTACTTATTGCCTCACGATCCTGGGTGGGCACCGGTCCCATACTGGCTGAAATACCATGAGAAAATTTCTTCTCCCATGGAAACTCAAATCAGCGCAAGTCCTATAGCTCTGCACTGAGGCTTCCTGCCTTAACCACTCGGCTACGGCGCAGGACACAATAATTACAACTTAAAATAGTTTATTACATATGGATGATGCATTTGAGTCAAGCTTCTGTCAATTCTGATGCAACAAAATGGCTGAAGGTGTCGAGTCTTCTGTTGTATCGCCATATAAATTTTTAAAACCCAAGTCTGGCAAACCTTTGACTAGTAGTCAAAAAACAGTTATTATAAATGTATTTCACAAGTTCAGTGAAAAAACTCACCAGTTTTCTTGTAATCTATGATCATATGTTTTATATACTTCACATGTGCTCCCTGTCAATGTGGACAGTTAATTGTGGCACAAATGGCAGAAGGATACAATTGGCATTTGTTTATGTTAGGGTCACTCTATAAGAGTAAAAGTAAAGTAAAGTGATCCCACAACAGGCCCGGAGGCCCTTGGGGTAGTAGGAGGTTAAGGCTCCCACTTTTTCTAGCAATCGGCACTTTATGTCAGCCGGGTTGTCAGTCCTGCGTGACGACCGCCTTTACCCCCAGAACAAGCGTCTGGTACTCATTTCCGTTAGAGGCCGAGTCGACCCCAGGGCCATAGTGCCGCCAGAGGGTTTGGGTCAGTTTAAAAATCCTGACCCTAATGGGACTTGAACCGTCGACCCTCCGGCTTGTAGCTCAGTGCCTTAACAACTACGGCGTGCCCCAAAAGTAAAGTAATCCCACTACATGCCTCAGGAGGCCCTTGAGGTAGTAGGAGGTTAAGGCTCCCACTATTTCTGGACAATCGGCACTTGATGTCAGCCGGGTTGTCAGCCCTGCATGACGGCCGCCTTTACCCCCAGAACAAGCGGTTGGTACTCATTTCCGTTAGAGGCTGAGTCGACCCCAGGGCCATAGTGCCACCAGAAGGTTTGGGTCAGTTTAAAAATCCTGACCCACCGGGACTTGAACCCTCGACCTTTCGGCTTGTAACTCAGTGCCTTAACCACTACGCTACGGCGTGCCCCACTCTATAAGAGTGCATAAGGTATATCTGCTTAATTTTTAACACCCTTTTTTATCTCGAAAGAAACCGCTAATTGAATCTGACAGACCATCAATTGGGTGCGAACTTCTTTAATTTTGACCAATAACATAATCAGTGATGCTATAATACCAACATTTGTGAAAATTCATTGTTGGCATATTTCTTAGAGAAGCATGCAGGATTACTTCCCTTGGATGGTAAATTCTAGTTACTTGTCAATACAGAACTACACTAACCACAACATGAATGGAAAAGTGTTATTTTAAGTTAAATGACTGATTTACTTTGTTAGTCTTCAGGTTCTATGAATGAGGAAACTGTTTCTTAATTTGAGAACTTACAAGTAAATAGAAGAATAAAAATATAAAAACAAACCTTGTCTTTAGTGATTGCTGTACCTGCCTTCTGGATTCTCCTTTCTCCATCTTCCAGTAGATTATTCCAAAATTTAAATAATAACACTTATTAAGAACTGTGAAGAAGATGTGTAAAGTGAGATAACTTAGAAGCATGACATAATGTGATATTTTGGAAGCATGGTTTATCCTCATGTTAAAAAACTACACGGCGTGACAAGCCTAGAAGGCCCTTAGCCTACCAGCCAGCTGCTAGCCCACATCCACGTGTTAATCATAGGAGTGGATGATCATGTAGCCATGTAGGGGTGACATGTGGTCAGCATATTGGGTCCCCCAGTCGATATAGCTGGTTTTCTCAACCCCTGGAGCTGATACTTATTTTAGCTACCCAATGCCTCACGAAATTGGGTGGGCACTGGTCCCATATTGGCCCATGGAGACTCAAACCAGCACAAGTCCTGTAGCTCTGTGCCAAGGCAACTCGACTATGGTGCAGGACCATCCCCACATTATGTAATCGTAGAATTTGACTGTAGAGAAGCTCAAGATAAAAACATTGTATTACGGTAGGTACTGTCTCATGTGGGATTACTGGGTAATGAACCAGCAGACTTCTTAGCAAAGAAAGGCTCCAAAATCAAGCTAAGGACAACAAATGAGATATCCCTACAAAGAAAACAGTAGCTAAACAAAAAAATACATCTCAAAAGAGGAGAACAGAATATAAAAGTTCTTCAAAATAAGAAATATGAAGATTAGCAAAATATGCCAAAAAAATAAAACACCTTCCCTAAAAGAACATAATAGCTCTCTTGAGATTAGAAATGGGCCATGACTGTCTGGATGACTACCTTCATAGAACAGGAATTGTCCCTAGAACTATGGGATGCTCATGGAGAAAATTTTCTCCTAAGAAAGGAACACTTGCTATATTGCAAGCGACTAGACCCCAATAAAGGACAGGAAATACATTACATGACTTTATTGGGAAGCAAGAGGACAAGCTCCAGCCATTTGAAAACAACAATAACAACTCTAGAGAATGACAGAGTATCAAAGTGAGGATTCTATGAAGAGTAAATAAATGGTTCGGACCATAATTATGCAAAGTTCAAAAACTGTACTAGGGATATTTCATGAAAAATGGTCTGTCACATAGGAACTGCATAAACAAAGCAAATTCCTCGACACATTGAATTTGTAGTCCGATTTTGCTGGTTTACAGAATAGACCTTTCTTTAATTAATCAAATCCAGTTAAGTTGCGAGAAAAGATAAAGTGATCCCATTGTAAGCTTTAGGAAACCCTTGGGATAGTAGGAGGTTAAGGTTCCCACTTTTTCTAGACAATTGGCACTTTATTTAATATTTGAAGGAAGTAACACTATGAGTTTTTTTTTTTAGTCTTACCTCAATTGAATGTTGATTTGTTCTTGAACATGTTTCGATATTATTTTCTATATCGTCAGCTTGGCTAGATGATGATATAGAAGAATATATCGAAACATGTTCGAGAACAAATCACATTCAATTGAGGTAAGATATCTCTAGACTCAAAAAAACTTGATAAAAAAAGAACCTCAAAATATTACTTCCTAAAATAAATCATTAACACTATGAGGTTTCTTTTCACTTAAGAGTTAAGAATCATTGACAATGTCACACAAGTGTGAAGAAATTAGTCTGCAAAAAAAACAAAAAAAAAATGAGGTGAGTCTAAATCCTGACTCATAATAATTAATTGTCACTTTATATCAGCCGGATAATCAGCCCTGCGTGATGGCCGCATTTACCCCCAGAACAAGCTACTGGTACTCATTTCAGCTAGAAGCTGAGTCGACACCAGGCCATGGTCCCATGGAAGGTTTGGGTCAGTTTAAAAACCGTGACCCCACCAGGACTTGAACCCTCGACCTTCTGGTTTGCAAGCGTATTGCATTAACCAATTACGCTAAGGTGTGTCCCCAGGTTGTGAGAAAGTAAATATTATATATATCTTAATTATTTTGTGGCCCATATTTGATAGCAGAAATAATTTTTTCCTGCCTAAAATTAAAGAATAACTGAAGTTCTTTACAGGAAATCAGTTTAAACTCCATAGATTATTAAGGGCAAGACATGTGACACAAATGGGGAATAAAAGAGAGACAGTACCTCAAGTATGAGGTGAGAGAATAGCATTAACCATGATTTGAGGGAAATGAATTATATAGGGAATGATTGGAGATCATTATATTGGAAAAGGGATGTATGGAGAACTTACGTCTACACAGACATGAATCTCTGGGTTTGATAGTGTTAGTAAATTAGTTGTAATTTGAGGGAATAACAACTAAATTACATGTTCTTTAGAGGAAATCAGTTAAATCTTCATAAACTGCTATGATAGGACATGTGGACACAAATGGGAATAAAATGGAGATGTGGAAATTTATTGTAGGAAAGCAGCTTAGTAGGTTGGCAAGATTGAGTGGGGAGAATAATGTTAACCATAACATAAGGGGAACAGACAGGTGAATGGAAAAAAACTAGCTAACAGTGAGCTTCATGATCTTTTTAGGAAACCAAATGTAGGAAAAAAATTGTTTTGTAGACTGCGATGGGCAGAAATGAGGATTAAAAAAATGCATGGGAACTTACTGTAGGAAAAATCAGAGGGAAAGCACCCAATAAATACTCCAAGAATGAGGTGAGAGAATAACATTAACCATGATTTGAGGGTGATGGATTATATATGGAATGATTGGAGATCATTAGATCAGGATGTATGGAGAGCTTATGTCCATACAGCCATGAATATCTGGGTTCAATAATACCAGTGAGTGAGAGAGTTATGATTTGAGGGAGGTAAATTATACAGAGAATAACTGAAAATATTAACTCTGGATGGGGATGTATGGAGAGCTTATGTCCACACAGCCATCAATATTTAGGTTAGTTTTGATTTGAGGGAGGTAAATTATACAGGGAATGATTTGAAAATATTAACTCAGGATAGGGAAATATGGAGAGCTTATACATGTGTGGATATGAACCTCTAGGTTTGATAGTGCTATCATTTAGTTAATGTTTTATAAATGTTGATTGCTTTTCCATTATCATTTATGTAGGGCATGGACCTTCTTATCCTGCTATACAGGATGTAACTAATTTCCCATTACAGACTTTGAGGACATATAGTGGGGACCAAGTATAGGATCTCATGTCCAGAAACATATTGTTTTCCTGCTACAGGCAAAATACCACAACACATGTTCAACTCTCCTGCATTTTTGGAGCCAAAGACCCTGCACATTCTTCCAATTTGAACCCACCAGTCCACTACCTGTGGGGTCACTTGAAATCCTTGATTTATGAGACCCCTGTGGCATCTGAGGAAGATCTAGTAGCTGCAGTGAATGTTACAGAACCAAAGATTGGAGATCATGTGTGTACTAGAATGTGTTTGTGCTCATGTACATGGTAATCACATCGAGCCGTTCTTGTAAGTGAAACCAGATGACAAACAGCAGGCAACGTGTGTTATGGTATTTTGCATCTAGCAGGAAAACACTACATTTCCAGACATGAGTTCCTATTTTGATATATTTTGTTTTAACATGTTCCAGTCTTGGACACATTTATTTTTTTGAAAAGAAAAATTAACGTTTGAATCAGGAATTGAACTGCAGATCTTCGGTTTTGTATATCTTTAGACATTAGAGAATTGTATAAGTGGAAAGGAATATTAGTGTTTGTGCCATGTTTGAAATGGTGTAGTGGGTTGCACACCAGTGTACAGAACCGAAGGTCTGCAGTTTGATTCCCAGTTCAAATGTTAATTCTTTTTTAAAAAAATGAGGGAAATACTTTACAACATGTGACGTGAAAAATGTTTCTAAGTTCCAATCATACATCATGCACATGCGCCAACAAACGCAAAGCAGTTTACACTGTGGAATTACAGGATGCAGTCAACATATACATGATATTTAACGAACTCTAAAAGCTAACCTAATGCAATTTAAGTACTCTAACCTGTAAAAGGCCAACCTAAAAGCTAACCTAATGGAATTTAAGCACTGTAACCTGTGAAAGAATGCAATGCCCAAAAATAAATAATAGTAAGCTCTGAAATTATGTACAGTTAATTAGTACACACTCTATGTTGGGTGCACTGGAACATGTCTTGGTTGTTGCATAGAATATTCATTAAAATCAAAATGGCTGCCACTCTTCATGCTATGTATGCAGTTAAATAACATAGGAAAATATTGAACTTTATTAGGAATAAATCTCTATGAGGATTATTACTTCTTCTGATCGACATAACATCAGTTGACAAGAAAGTACTGAAGATGAAGCTGCGAAGGCTTTGAAATCTCAATCTACTTAGAAGATAAGATATGAGGAGAGGTATGAAACACTTTAATTTAATCATAGGAAAATATATTGAAATAATTGTTAGAAAAAATGTAAAAATCATTGTAAATGGTGGGAAATAATTTGAAAAATGAAACCCTAAGAATAAAATTTGACAGGAGTTTATGAAGACAGGTGAATGGACTGCATGGTCTTTATAGGAAGCCAGATATAATAAGAACAGTTAAGTCTCGTAGACTGCGATGGGCAGGACATGTTGCACGTATGGGGAATGAGAGACTTGCATGGAAGCTTCTTGTAGGAAAGCCAGAGGGAAAACGCCCAGTTGGTAGACCAAGAATCAGGTGGGAGAATAACATTAACTATGATTTGAGGGAAGTAGATTATACAGGAAATGATTGGAAAGCATTAGCTCAGGATTGGGATGTATGGAGAGCTTATGTCCGTGTGGCCATGAACCTACGGGTTCGATAGTGCCAGTGAGTAAGTAAGTAAGTACGTAAGGAGTTTATGAAGGAATTAAAAAAGTTGTATCACAGGTTGTAAAGCTTAGCCAAAACGAGTTCTATGCCAAACATAACTGTTTTGATCCCCACTATACTTCCTCAAAGTCTGTAATGGGAATTTAGTTACACTCTGTAGTTGGCATCTTTGACCAACTACAAAAAAAAAAGCACAAAATCAACATCCATCATTATATTTTGAAAACTGGATATTTTACAATACATACAGATGTCAATATTAACTTACATGAAGACAGGAAAAAAGTCTGCAGATGTTGTGATCACAATTTCTCAATAAAAATCGTGCTTCTGAGCGTCCCTTGCGTGAATATGAAAGAAGACACTGTACGCTTGTACCTGGACTCGTTTTTATTTTTTTTTAACGTATACTGAGACATGCATTTCTGCATTTTGAAGACTTTAAAAATAGTTTTTGCTAGTCATCACTCATAAACATTTACAGTAAAAATTATAACTTCTGAAAATTTCTAAAAATTAATTGATTAAAATAAAAAAAAAATATTATTTTTCTCTAAAAGGGACTAAGTGTACACACATACTGTACATTATAATATCAAAAAGACCATTTTTAACAAAGTTTTTTTGCAGTGCAAATGGTGAAAATATATTACTTGTATTTTAGTGGATACAGTTTTTTTGTCTATGGACACCAACAACGTTCTACCAAACCTGAACAATACAGACACTCCTGCGATCTAGTGGTGAAATAGGCTAACAATGCAATTAATGGCAAAGAGAAAAAAAAAATTGCCTGAACCGGGACTTCAACCACGGTCCTTCATCTTAACACTGTGATGCTCTATCATCAAGCTATCCAAACCACTTTCCTGCCAAGCACAAATTTCTCTTCAATATTAAAAATGGTTCAACTCGCCTGTTTTCTTGATGATATAGTATTAATTTTTGACAGCCTGCAAAAATCAGTTATCAATTAAATAATATATGTAAGAAATATAATATGAAAATCTCAAAATCAAAAACTACAGTAATGGCGTTCCATGGAAGGTAAGAACAAAAACAGTAATCAAAGATAAAGCGTTGGAACAGGTTTCACACTTCCAGTATTTGGCTGCGATATATGAAGAACAAGACATAAATAGGAAAATGCAGAAATTTCAACATATTTGTGGAACAATCAGATGAACACTAAGGAACAAAGTCAGAAAGGAGACGCAGCTGAGATTTTACTCAACAATGGCACTACCAGTGGTGATGTATGGAAGTGAGGCCTGGGTCCTGAAGGAAAAAGACAAAATTCAGGCAGAAGAAATGAGCTTCCTACGGGTTGTGAAAGGTTGTACAAGAGAAGAACATATTAGAAATGAGAATATTAGAGAGGAACTAAAAGTACAATCACTTCTTCAACAAATAGAAGAACACAGGAACAACTGAATAGAGCATCTGCAGAGAATGATAGGATAGGATACCAAAGATGGTATTGATGTATAATCCTGGAGGACAAAGATCGGTAGGAAGACCAAGAAAATGCTGGGCTGAACAAATGTGGGATCGGAACAGGCAGAGACCTAATCTGTGAAAGAAGAAGATGATAAACCTCACCTCATATTTTGTCTTCTTTTTAAACTAGTTTCAGAATTATTCTATTATCAGTATTTTCACAACCTTGTTCTGATATGGTGGTACACTACTTATCCTATTAGATAAAGTTATAAATTTTGAAATTCCAAGGAAAAGGAGTTGGGGAATTCTATGCCACCATGTCACCTACATTATACGAATAATTACCTGAGAGAAATATATACAAGGGTCATTTCATAAGTCATGGCAACTATTTTTTTTATCAGCGAATAAAGCTGCAAGAAACAAAATTCAATATATACAAGTGAGAGTCACTGGAATGCCCTTCAGAATGGTGGTACAAAACTGGGATCCAGATACAGGAGGATATGGGTAAGGGGCATTGGAAGGTGTGTAAATAGAAATCATTGTTTTACTTCTATTACATGTAAAGAAAAATAATAATATTCATATAACCCACAGCTAACATACTTCAAAATAATAACTGAAGATGCTGCTGCATGTGAAGCAGTTTACAAACAGGGAGGATATCTTAACAGTGTTTCAACGAAGAATGGTGCACATAGACACATCACAAACAGCTAATGCTATTCAGCATCTTCCTAATGTGTGTAAGCCTTGGGGGATTATTTTGAAGGTTGTTAGTTGTGGGTTATATGAATATGTTTTTTTTTGTCTTCACATGTAATAGAAATAAAACAATGATTTCTACTCATGCATCTTTCAATTCCTTTATCCATATCCTCCTGTATCTGAATTCCAGTTTTGTACCACCATTGTGAAGGATGTTCCAGTGACTCTCACTTGTATATACTGAATTTTGCCTCTAGAAGCTTCATTGGCCGATAAAAAATAGTTGCCATGACTTATGAAATGACCCTCGTATGTTGATTTAAAAAAATATGTAAAAAATGCCTTAAAATGAAGTGAGAAGTTGAGGTGAAAGTAACCTAAAAAACAGATTTGCAATGTAAAATATGTATTATCATTGCTCAGATGTGTAGCCAACTTATCACTAAAACCCACTAACAAACAAGTGAATGCTAAACTAATGTTGTACCAATTCACCCTTTGTCTCACCCTAACTTCGCACTAATGTAGGTGGATTCCTGAGATAGAATTCCCTTATATGTGAGTAAACATTTTGACAATTGGCATTAGTGGGAACATGTGTTATCACATTGGCCAACATGACACTATGAGTCACTTGTTCTCCGACTGAATATTCATATGTGGCACACTGACATAGAATAGCCCGGATATGATTTGGAAGTTCATCTGTCAATCTGAAGACGGAAGAGGAAGCAACCTACAAAATTGTAACCACCAATTCAATAATCAAATACGCGCTGAAGATAGAAGGCAAGCCTTCTGAAGTTCTTAAAAGTCTGCAAATTATGAGGTGAGGTATCAACTTTCCAATTCTTAATGTTTAGAGAAATTTGTGCTTGACAGGAAAATGGTCTGGATAGCTCAATGGTAGAGCATCAGTGCGTTAAAGCTGAAAATCTGTGGTTCAAGTCCTGGATGAGACAGAAATTTGTCTCTTTACCACAATTACAATAGCTTGCCTGTTTATATTAATTTACATACTATGATAACAATACAATGTTTATCATCTGATCACACGAGTGTCTTCCTTGTAAAAAAAATAATACCAACCTAAAACTAAAATTTGTGTGAATATACAAGCTTGCGATGAAGAAAATAAAAATAAAACTTTGAATGTTATCAACATTTGCAGTATTGTCATCTGCTAGAAAATTACAAATAAAGTTATGATCATTATAAATAAAGTAGTGGCAACAATATTACAAAGATTTTATATTTCATTCCATTATGCAGTTTAATCTCTCACTTTATAAGTACTTTTTATGTGCCACCTGCCACTTGGGCCTTACAATGGCATGACTTGTCTTGAAAGAGACACATACTTTTTTGATCATACAAGGGCCTCCCTGAATGAGAAGGTATTTTATTATATAAAATTCTATTACATCCCTTTCAATATAATGACTCCATTATCATAGGTCTGGTATAATGTTGTCAGGTTAAGTTGGAGTCGGCTCATAGAGTTGTATTATCAGGAAACAAGATAACTGGGGATCTGTGGAGGAAAAAGGCTGTTATACAATAACAATAATAGTTCATATAACTGAATTGATTCTTAGGGCTCTCCTCTATCTGGACAACGTTTTGAAGTATATTTAGATATTTCTATTTTAAATTAACATTTATTCGCGGAATGGACACAGTTTTATATTTAGAAAGAAAAATTATCGGCTTGGAACCAGGGACTCTTGATGCCCCGGATCTCTGACTCTGGGCGGCGTCAGTGCACACCATATCAAGACTCTGATACGAATGTCAAGACTTCTTTCCACACTTATATAATGTCTCTTTCAATCATATTGCACTGACATGGCAGAGTCAGAGATCCAAGGTTCGAGTCCCGGTCCGAGCATTAATTTTTCTTTCTAAATTAAAAGTTTTGAAGTATCTCCTCCATCATCAGCCAAAAAGCTGACTTGAAACTGATCCAGTTGAAAGACCTAATTACATTGAATCAAAGCAATTTGTTTAATACAATACCTTATAGTGTGACTTTCTATCAATTTTGTGTTAGAGTCAGGCAAAACTTTGCAGAAATTCATTGTATATAAAGTAAAACAATTTACCATAGTAGTATTTCTGCTAAAAGAGTCATCTAGCAATCTGGGATGCAGATCTGTCCATTAAAACAACAAATACCAGTACAAGTGATAAAACAAGACAAGAAACATACACAAATTGATCCAAACATGTGTTTTGCCCTTTTTAGTAGTGTTTTTATTTTGATGTGATCACCCTGATGATGCCCTGTTCATGAAATACATGGGATCAAATTTGTGTATGTTTCTTGTCTTGTTTTATCACTTTTACTGGTGTCTGTGGTTTTAATTGGACAGATTTGCATCCCATATTGACTGCTGATTCTTTTAGCAGAATTACTACTAATGTAAATTGTTTTATTTTATTTGTATGTTAACTGTTGCCCATCCACTACCTAACAGGATAATAAAAACGAGTTCCCAGATATTGCAGACTTGGATTTTAAATTACTGTGTATTGAGACACTCCCATCTTTTTCAATTATAGAAATTTCATTAAAATAAGTATTGGATAATATAGTTTTAAATTTTTAAGTAATTATTCTCTTAGATATGGGTTCTAATGCCACCTACTAAGTTCTTTTTGCTTCGGTTTCTGCTTTAGGCAGATAGATTGTGTTAATATGATCTATTTTCAATTTATGCACCATTTTGGCAGACCACTTTATATAGTGATTTATTCTTCTATTGTGCAGAGATAGCGTTTCTTGAAGTCCATCTTATCTGCCACGAAATAATTAAGTCACTTTAGAGTTTTTATGCTTACAAAAATCTATGGAGCAGTATGTGAAAATTGTTGTTGGTTATCCCTGGTTCTTCTAATATAAACCATAGTTTCCCAACCTGTGGTTCACGAATGCCCCAGGGGTTAGCAAAATATTTCAAGGGGTTCGTCAAAAATTTTCCATAATGGCAGGTTTCGAGGTTAGTCCTATTACTGTTTCCTTCATTTCAGCAGGATTGTCATAATAATAATAATAATAATAATAATAATAATAATAATAATAATAATAATAATGATGATAATAATAATAATAATGATAATAATAATAATTATTATTTTGAAATTAAATTAACCCTATAATGCCCTTTGTCACATATATGTAACATTGAGAATTTATCACATTATTTTCACAATAAATTAATATCTACTGTGAATGCCTGATTTACAGTTATGTAACAACGTTAGGAATGCATTTAATTTCGCTACAATGGAAATTTAGTCTGCCAGCTTCTTTGTGTTCTAACAATACTAACAACAGTACCGACCAAGGAACGGTTACATGATCAGGCCTTGATTTTATATGTTACGGTGGAATTTCAACAAATTTACATTTAATTTTGTATTTTCAACAACAGCCTGTTTCTTTCTTTGTAATAAAATCAATAAGTTGTCAGTTGTGTATCAGAATTGTTGTTCACATTAAAATGGACAACTGGTTGAAAATCGGAAGTTTGAAAGGGAAACAGGAAGAGGTGAGTAATTACAATGAAAACTTGTATTTATTATTGCAACTAGGCCTACATGTTGTGTAACTTTTAAGCCATAACTAGAGTAACTTTAGGTTTTAACTGTTAAGGGTTAACTTATTTTAAGGCTATTGAACATTTTGCTTGGAATTAATTGCTATGTATGTATATTTAAAAGTCAGTGGTTCACCCAACGGTTGTGGAAGGGGTTCGAGAGTCGAAAAATGTTGGGAACCGCTGTTCTAAACTATATCCATAAGGTTATTGTTTTGAAGTAATTTTATTACATCTGGAAGTTGATTCAAGAGATCCATTGTTGAGCTGTTGATGTATTGGAGTATATGTTATGGTGATGCTTCTTTTGTATTATACTTTGGGCAGATTAGGAATGTCTTCTTGACATCTATTATTTTTTGCACATTAGTGCATTTTGTTGTTCTTACTAGCAATGGCGACCATTATTGAAAGTTCAATTTCCTACATTTTGGAGTTGCCAACCTATATAACTATACTGTAATATTACATTTGCACCCATGTGCAGGAAGTAAAACCACTGCCCTCTATGTATACTACATACAATGTATATACAGAAAATATCCAAAAGATAGTGTTAATATATATTATATGAATCAAATCACTGCATTTTAAATGAACTGAACTTTATTCGAAACAATATAAAACAATAAATACGTACTTGCGGCCATGTTAACAATAATTGTTCTCAAGGTCTCCTGTTGTTTCAACTAATAAACATGGCCCACACTGTTAACATTAGCTAATTGTTTATAATGAATGCAAATATTTCCAACAAAGATGTTATTATTTTACTATTATTTATTATTTTCAAAACACCATCGTGCAAAAAATAATGTACAACACACTTTTGTGAAGTGTTTTACAGAATCTCGTAAATTAAAAACCGAGCGACAATTCTGTAAAAATCACTTTCCAATTGCATTGTAATATACTATTAAGAGTTCTGAGCTGTTCTCTTTTAAGTCTTGCTATAGCTGTCTATTCTTTTCATTGCACTGTTATTCTGATGCAGTCTCCAGGGTTTTCTGCTTTATATCAATTGCATTGTTGTGCTAATTTTCATATTGTTAGTCTTTGTTTTAAGTTTTGAGAAGATCTTAGTGAAAGTTAATTGTTCTGTTTCTTATGTGTCTTTGTTCCCTTCTTTTGACAAACTGTCTGATATTTCGTTTCCCTGAATACCCACATGTGAAGAAATCCACTGGAAGAGTATTTCAGTTTTTTTGAGATAGTGCTTTGAGCTGTTTCAATATGTTAATTCCATTGTGTCATGAACATTCTAGTAGCTCTAAAGATGTTCTATGGATTTTTTTGCTATCTGTGAGGATCCAGATATTTGTTGTGTCTGTGTTCTTTACGATGGATTTAAAAGCACTATCTATTGATATCAGCTCTTATCTAAATACTGAGCTGCGGTCAGAATTTCTTCCATTTTCCATTATCAAAACACCCCTGCCTGTGAAAGTTGAATCTAGGAAATAAGAAATGATAAAAAATAGAACCTATTTGTAAGGAACAAGATATTATAAAATTTATAAAATCACTTAGACCGATTTGGCTAGGACATGTTTTTAGAATAAATGAAAATAGAATTCCCACAAAAATCTTAAATAGTGTACTGCTTGGAAGTAAAAGAAGAAATAGACCAAGTAAAATGTGGCTACAAGAAATAGTGAGTGACATTATAGTTTTATTTTTCCCAATGTCACCAGTTATTGATATTCTCTTCTGGGATTGACGGAATTGTAACCCACCTCTTAAGTTGGGGTGCCTGGAAGGCAAGGTTTCTATACCCTGATGATATGATAGGGCATAAATAATAATGAAGTACCAAGAGAGTCTTTCAATCTAAACTTAACCTAAACCCAAACCACGGGCAACAATAGGAATGCACTCTTTAATCCTTAAATTAAAAATGTATCCTATTGGATACATTTATTTCATTTGTTTGATATTGTTTCTAGATCAATAGAAAAACAAATGAATAAAAATTACTTAAATTTATGACAAATTACACAATAATGTGTAATAATAATACAGTTTTACATGAATTTATTTTCCTTACGGTCCGGAACATTTAAATAACTGGCACGAGAAAATATTGTATTGACAATTTAAGGGTTAAGGGAAAATTCCTGTAGCCTGACCAAGAATTATTGAACCTGTGACTCCTTGAACTGTAGTCAGAAATTGTGACAATTAGCCCATGAGGCTGGTTGAAAGTTAGGAAATGGAAAAAGGAAATCATAAAGAGAGACAAATGGAGGAGGATTGTGAAGGAAGCCAAAGCCCACCCGGGGCTGCAGAGCTGAGAAGCAAGTATGTTCCGTTATAATGCAACTAAGTTCCACAATATTTATGACATTTTTTTGTAAAATCATTTTGTTAGTGTTGCCACTACTTTATTTACAAACATCATATTATCGTATTTTTAGACATGTTCCATTTGAACACATCATATTTTCTGGTATACAGCGTCATATCATGTGAAAAACAGCAAAGCGTGCTTAAAATAAATTTCCATATCATATTATTTATACAAAAAATACAATACTGGATACTTCATGTTATCAAACAAACTCTTTAAATACACATAAAAATAATCTCTTGGCATCGGTCAACAAAAGATGACATTAACAAACCCGTTGCAAAGCTGCTTAAAACAAAATCCCAAACTACATCTAATCAGGCACTCTGCAGGGTTGCCAATGTGATGCCAAGAGAACAATTAAAAAGAAACACAAAATCAAACAATGATAAGGCATTTTTCCACAGAGTTAGCAACAGCTGTTCTACTTACAACCTACTAGAATGAAAATCCCCTAGAACCATCCATAATACACAGTTTCAAACCCAAAAATTAGAATCAACTAAAAACCTAGGATGGTTTTTTCATCTTAATCATTATCATCACCGTCATATCATCTTCATCATAAGTGCGCTAAATACTATAACACTTGTCAAGAAAAAACTGGAAACTACCAAAATGAGGCAGACAACTGTGAAAAACAAAATAGTTACACTCAGTATATGCAATCTTATTTTTAATTGTAATATATAATTATAGAATATCTAGTAATTTGATATTGAAAAATCGTATACATTCTCGGGGATTGAGGGAGGGGGTTCATAAAATTCAATATAATGTTTCTGTACCTCAAAGTGTGCAAGTCTTACTATTGTATAAGCATTACAATCGCTACAAATGAGCGACTTATTTTTTTTGTATTATTTATTTTTTATTGACATAGTATACTGATGTAACACCTGAGCTCCAACCTCCGTCTCTTACTTCAGATTATCACAGAAGGAAACTTCTGTCAAGGCGAATCATCGTCCTGAAAGTAGAGGTATTCGTTACGAGGACATAAACACTTACAAAAATAGTTATACATCCCAGCACCATGCCCATGCACATGCCTCCCTTCATTAACATGCCCACGTTCTCTCATTAACCACTCATAACATCACTAAGGCTTGTCACAAAGTTTGCACTTAGCCATAGAAATTTGTATTATGTTTCAGGAGCTTATTTTTAAAAAAGTCTATTTCCATTTTTGATAAATATTTGTGAAGTATTTCATAAAACTTATGACAGGAATTACATTATCAGCTTTCAAATTAATAAAATTGAAATAAGTCGTTATTCATTTCATCTCATACAGTCTGTGTTCTTCACAGCACAGGACCAAAGTCTCATGAACAGTTGTTTCTATTGAAATTCATCGGAGAACATTTTTTGACAACTCATCTCATAAATTTTGTTTTTTCATGAAACTGCGGTTTCAAATGTAATCCACATCCATCTTCAGCCACAACTCAGACTGATGAAATTCTTCAGCTGCCAACTCTTCTATTGTCACCACATTCCTAATGAACAAAATTTGATTTCAAAGTTCATAAATTCAACCATAGATGGCATCACTGAAGATGGTGACAATAGAAGAGTTGACGACCAAATAATTTCATCAGTCGGAGTTATGGCTGAAGATGGATGTGATTACATTAGAAACTGTGGTTTCGTGAAAAACACAAAATTTATGAGGTGAGTTATCAAAAAATGTTCTCCGATAAACTTCAATGATTGTACCTCATAATGTTTACTTTCCAACATTAATTTAATATAATTGTTTCTATCTTCAGTCATCTTTACAATTCTAAAAAAAAAAGAGTAGTAAATATGGCTGAAGATAGGAACAACTGTTCCTGAAACTGTGGTCCTGTGCTGTGAAGAACACAGAGTGTATGAAGTGAGATACTTTATGACTCAATTTAATTTTATTAATTTGTGAAGATCTGTGTGTGTTCTAATGCCACCTACTGCACTGTTCATGCTTTGGGTTCCACGCTGGATGGATAGATGGCATTAATAAGGCCTATTTTCAAATTATGCACTGCTTTGGCAAACCTCTTTACGTAGATGATGTATTCTTGTATTGTGTACAGAGAGGACTGTAGGATGTGTGTATGTTTATATGTTTGTGTAGTGTAAAGTGTTCTGTGTGAGGGATGTTGATAAAGATAAGGGAGAAGGTGAAAACCAATTCTGACATGTAGCCTACTCCCGTTCAAAATATTACCCATCCAAGTGTTTTGTGCAGGCGGAAAATATGCTAACTAACAAACTGTCTTTCTCTTTCTATTCCTTACTATGTTGCCACTTCCTGTCCTTTGTATTATGTTGTTTGATTGGCAGGTAGAGAGCTGACAAATACTATGTATTTTAATGATCTGTCGTTCTGCACGGTCAGTGACAGAATGACTAACTTGACAACGCTGTTAGTTTTGGGGTTATGTCTAGGAATGAGCTGTCCTTCCTTTGCCTTTCTCATTACATGTTGCCACTTGTGATTTATTGTGAGGTTGGCAACAGAGAGACGACAAATACTGTGATTTTAAATTATCCAATCGCTAGAGCGTTCCGTGCTTCAATTACTAATTTGACAACCATGTTAAGAACTTTCACTCGTGTTTAGAGATTCTCCCCCACATTTGAAGTTGAAAAATTTCAATACGTAATCGGATATACAGTTTTCTCCTACATCCCTTCCACAGATTCAGTAGATCGGCGACACTAGCACTAAAACTCTTCCCCTCCACCCGTGAACAGTTAACTTGGATGTGTAATATGTACTGTGGAGAGGTTTGTAATTTAATGCAGGAATCTGGTTAACAATCTAGCGATTAAAAATTGTACACCATCACCTTTCCTGGCACCAAGATTAAAAAATTTCCAATTAAATTAATTTAACAAATAAAATTTTCAACCCTGCCGGATATGAAACCCACACCCAGCAAGAAGCAGGCACCAAAGCTAGCACAGCACATTGTAGTCTATGGTCTTGCATTATATAACATATTACAAGTATATATAAACAGATGCCTGAGATTTATTTTGAGAAACTGGTGGCCAAAATCCATATCAAGCGAAGAATTTATGGAAGACAATATCACAAAATTAAATCTGGAAGGATATTAAATATCGTAAATCGAAATAGATTGGACACACTATCAGAAGAGAACCTGACAGTGTGCCAAAGAGAGCTCTGGTATGGAATCCATGGAGATTGCCTAGAAAAAGAGGAAGACCAAAAACTACATGGCGCAAAATAGTGATAACAGATATCGATTAACAAAGGAAAAGCTAGAATGAAGATACAGGAGAATTTGGCAAAAAACAAAGAGTCTGGTAGCATGCTTTCACAAAGGCCCAATGCTTACAAGAGGAGTGACAGACTACTACTAGTCTAAGGTCGACATTTTGTTGTAAACAAGAGCCAGTTTGAAGTTTTTTTTACGAAATAACATTTACTTAATTTACTTATTGCTTCTCCCAGTTATATTATATGGATGTGAAACAAACATTTAACGAGAGATAGGGGTTAAGATTGTCAAAAATAAATTAAATCTCCTTTAGTAAGTTGAATAACTTGATCATACTATTCTTCTGCTCCCTATCTCTATAAATAACATTTAAACTTTACCATATTAATATGTAGACTTATCTGTTTTATCCACAGCAAATCCTTATGATATTTTCTTAATATACATACTCTCTTACTGTATTTATATTACAAACTCACTTTTAATTTTTAAAAATTCTCTAGTAAAGTTGTCAATGTAACATCAAAAATATAAGCTTTAACATTTTTAAAATTCATATTAAAGCACCACTGAGGTTATGTAATAAATTATTAAATATAAAATTGGTACCGGTACCTGGTATGTCAGTCGTCCTCAACCAAATTATTAAACTTTATCAAGTATATATGGAGGCTTTTCAAAAACAATGTGTCATCTTCTCCATTTTAACTTGTACTGATCAGTTAAAATGCAGAAGATGAAACATTGTTTTTGAAAGGCCTCTATATTGGAATCACTTGATGAAGTTTAATAATTTAGTTTAGAACGACTGACTTACCAGGTACCAATTTATATTTAATATCTTATAAGCTTTATTAGTTATAAAAGTAGTGTTAAAACCCCATTAAAAGTCTCCTTGAATAAGAAGCAGCTACAGAATTGCAATCTGTTATCATTTTTTAATACAAGACTCCTTCTAGTAGAAGTGACTTCAATCTCCTTAGTAGAATGAAGATTCTCAGGTTTAACGAGAAAGGAATTATATCAGAGAGAGAAACATTTCTGTTTAAATTGAGATGCCTAAGTAGCTCACTGGTTTAGAATGCTCAAAGCTTATATTCTTGATGCTTTTATTTTTAATTTGTCACTTACATTGAAGGACATATCAATAATTGAGAAGAAAAATGTATGCCTACACTGGGAATTTTAAGGATTTGAGGGTTCATAAATGGTATCTTCAAGCCACAGTTAGTCCAAAAACATTCATGATTAAAAGTGTGTAAAAATTGGCCTTTCCAACTCTTTTGTACCTTAGCAAAGTATGAACATTATAACAGAAGGATATGCAGAAATTTAGATCTGCTGAAATTAGTTGTCTTTGGGCGACTGCTGGATATACACTACTAGATCATAAAAAAATTAAGATATCATAGATGAATTGCACATGAAAACTTTCTATCTACAGTGTTGTAACATCATAATGCTGGTCCTTAGCCTCTCCTTTGTTATGAGTTATACTAGACCAAGTTAATTTACTTATACTTATTTCCCTACAGATGTCAATAATGGTATGCGGTCAACATACTGACCCAATGAGACATCTAGCAGGGAAGTAAGGTATTGCTAGGATGTTGGAGGTTGGTAAATTTTGCTTAGAGGTCTCTTTATTCAGAATTAAGGTTTTTATGAGCTGAAAATATTCAGGCATAGGACCCATGGCTTAAAGTCCCTACCGGAGGACTTGCTCCTTGGATTTTTCCATCCTAAAAATCCATGGACCTCGGCGAGTTTGAACCTGTGACCCTTAGGACCATAACCACTAATCCACCACAGTCAACACATGGAACCTTCAGAAAACAAAATTTCTGATTATAAGTAAAGATTAATGCAGCATGTTCATCAAATGGAAGATTACAGGGTACCTAAACAGATGTAGGAACAAGATCAGGACATCCACTCAAAAAAACATCTAGATGTTAATTCTATTGAAGCTGAAACAGGTCAACAAATGGCTTAAATTCATGAATGGACTAGATGATTAGGGCTAGGATTTTTATGATATAACATACTTTTTTGGTAAGAGTGATATGTTTCTTAAATAAATAAATATATATATATATACTTTTTATACAAAACCTAATTTAATTTAAGTACTTTATTAAATCATATTTATGCATATTTAGCCATTTATATATGACAGAGCATATTATAGCAATTTAATTGCCATATTCATCATATTTTACACTCTTTTAAGAATTAAAAAACTTTTATCATACAATCGTTTTCTTCCATGTTTATTTGAGTTGTTAGATTTCCCAGAATTTTGTTTCTTATAAAATCTATCTTCCTCTCCTATATCATTTCAAATTCACAGTATGGACTTTTTTCCTTACATATATACCTGAGCAAATATTTATGTATTGCTTCGCGACAAGCAGGTAGCTACTCACAATTTAATAAAATAAAAAAGCATGCTACAATATCAAATTCCATACTTTAGCTTGCTTCTCATCTGCATTTTATCATCATCATAGTACATTCACGAATTTAGGCCATTTGTTGACCTGTTTCGGCTTCAAGAGAAACACCATCCAAAAGTCTTTTGAGTGGACGTCCTGGTCTTCTTCTTCCTGCGCAGGTTGATATCTTAACATTTGTTTGGGTATTCTGTGATCTTCCATTCGATGAACATGTTGCATCCATCTTGACTTATAATCAGAAATGTTTATTTTTAAAATAATTAATTGTTATAAACTTATTTACTAATTTATTTCTTAACTAAAATTATTAATTATTATAATATTATTAGGTCATATTTTTTTTAATGTTACAGTGCATATTTTTGTAAATTCTAGGTCATAACTGCATTTTTTTTTAATTCAGTGGTTTTTAGGTTATAAAAATCCTAGCCCTAATGATGATGATATTGGCATCTAAGAATTTAAAATACAGGGCATAACAGGCTACCACTAAACTTATACGATAATACAGAACAATTTTTTGTTCAGGAACATGTACTATCAAACATATTGTTTATGAATTCTGAGCTTTGGTCAAGGTGCACACTACATCACATATCCAAGTCCTAGTTCTTTCTTAGGGGGGCAGGTCAAAAATATGATGTATAAATCTCAAGTTGCCACAAGAGCTCAGTTGATTGGTCAAATTAATTTTGTGTTTCACTACATAAAACAACATTTTAAATAATAATATACTATTTTTATCCATCTTCCTCAATTAGAATTGACTTTTGTTAAAAAAAAAAACGGTTAAATTATTAAATCATGAACGCCTTTCAAAAAACATGTTTCATCATCGGCATACTAATTGGTATGAATTGAACAAAGTTTTTTAGGATAAAAATCAATTCTAATTGAGGAAGACAGATAAAAAAAGATACTATGTTATTATTTACAACATTTTAATACATAACCTCAACTGTGATAATAATGAATATTAAAAATGTTGATAAAACAATAATCCAGTTATGCTTGACAGAATTAGATGATTGTTGCTGCGACAGAATCAATGAGGCACAGGGCAGACAGTTTGAATATATATTGTAAAAGTCAGAATGTATTTTTTAATAAAACAAATTTTGTGTATAATTTTTTTTATTCAATATCCAAACCTTACTGGCAAGCATCTGAACCAATATGCAGAATGATGTGTTGGGGGTGTATGTTCCTTAAGTATAATGTTTCTCTCAGTATGTCCTATCATTTCTAAATGTTTGTCAGAGAATTCCTGTAACAACTCATATATTTTGATGTTATATTTTTAATTAACACGTTCCATAATTGGACACAGTTTTAATTTAGAAAGAAAAATTAACGCTCAGACCTGGATTCGAACCCTGGATCTCTGACTCTATGTGTCAGTATGATATCGATTACACTATCCAAACTCCGATATGAACATCATATACAATCCGTATCATACTGATGCATAGAGTCAAAGATCCGGGGTTTGAATCCTGGTCCGAGCATTAATTATTCTTTCTAAAATATAACTGATATATTATTTATAGTTAGGGAGCGGATTTTTAGGTGCTACAAGTTAAGATTGCAACATAATATAGTAATAAAATTAATTTAATAAGTCTTTATATCCAATCAACTGAATTTTTTTATAATATAACTTACAAAAATGTTTCTCAATACTCTGTGTGGGATCTAGCAATGTTACAATTATATTACATATCTTAGTTTTAAATTAAAAAGAAATAATGTTCTGTTTACATTATTTTCTCAAGGAATTTCAGGCAGTACGGGACTGATGCTCACCCAGCATTGTGAGGAATTTGAGTAGCTACAATAAGTAGCAGCTCCATGTTGAGAAAACAGCTATAATGACTGGGGACCTGATATCCTGACTACATGTCACCCCTACACTGGCTGGATGATCTTCTATCCATGTGATTAACACATATGGATGTGAGGCTAGCAGCTGGCAGGTGGGCCTAAGGTCTTCTATGCCTGTCATGCCATGGAGTTTGTTTATAAAGAGGTACCAAATCCAGCTATCCAAATTTTACAGGAAATGGGAATAAATCTTACAGTTGTGGTAAATTTTGTTATAAAATGTCATTTTGCAAGCCCCTAGAAAATGAGATTTGGCATTATTCTTCCATCCGTTGGTTAACACTTTGACTTGAGTAACGTATGCATTGCTAACAATCAGGAAACAATGACCAAACTTTCTGCACAAGAACTCCTCACGGACCCAAACAACAATGAATCTAATAAATCAATGGTAAAGAGAAAATTTTTTGCCTGAACCGGGAATTGAACCCCGAACCTTTAGCTTTCTGTGCTAATGCTCTGTCCACTGAGCTAATTCAGGCTTCATTCCCATCCAAGCAGATATCCTTCCTTTACCTTACATGAAAAGCTAAAGGTTCGGGGTTCGATTCACGGTTCAGGCAAAATTTTTTCTCTTTACCATTGATTTACAATAATTTAATTGTGTTCATTAATTTACTTATTTCTATCATAGTAATAGCTTTAGTTTCTCAATATTAATTTAATGAATCTAATAACTTGACACTGTTGGCAAAATTGGACAGGTGCCTGAAGGTTGCAACACTGCCACATCTGATCTAATGCCTATTCTAGCTTTATCAACCGAGGAGGAAGCTATCCGGTCTAGGGCACAACGTGGAGGAAAGTGCCACCACCAATCACAGTTTGTCTATCAGACTATTTAAAGAACACTACAAGCACAGTAACTTGTTAATGATCCTTCTGCAGGAATAAATACTAGGGCATTCGATAAGTAATGGCAACACTGCTATAATATCACAAAAAAAATTATTTAGGATACTTTTGACATTATGAACTTCTATTTAACTTTTATGTCCCGCGCCATAGCTGAGTGGTTAAGGCAGGAAGCCTTGGTGCAGAGCTATGGGACTTGTGCTGGTTCGAGTCTCCATGGGGGAAGAAATTTTCTTACGGTATTTCGGCCAGTATTGGATCGGTGCCCACCCAGCATCGCGATACATTTGGGTGGCTACAATAAGTAGCGGCTCCAGGTTGAGAAAACCAGCTATAATGGTGGGGGACTCGACATGCTGACCACATGTCACCCGTACACTGGTTGATTATCACCTGCCTCTGTGATTGACACATGTGGATGTGAGACCTGCAGCCGGATGGTAGGCTAAGGGCCTTGTAGGCCTGTCATGCCAGGAGTTTTTTTATTTAACTTTT
The DNA here is from genome assembly GCA_030220185.1 of Diploptera punctata. Taxonomy (NCBI): domain Eukaryota; kingdom Metazoa; phylum Arthropoda; class Insecta; order Blattodea; family Blaberidae; genus Diploptera; species Diploptera punctata. The sequence goes on along the minus strand of JASPKZ010001957.1, from coordinate 468,082 downwards.
ATAGGAATTAATCACTATGAGGTTTAATTTAAGGTGAAATTAAATGTTTCTTACTTCTCCTCATATAAATCTTCTAAGTAGATCGTGATTTCCAGACCATAACTGTCTCATCCTCAGTACTTTCTTGGCGACTGATGTTATGTCAATCGGAAGAAACTCTTCTTCTTCCCTCTGTTGGTGGACCGATGAACCTCTGGATCAGGTCAAAATTTGCAGGAATTTCGAAGTTCATAAGTTTTCCTTTGTTTTTCTGAATGTGGATCTTTTCCCGAACACGGTCGTGATTTCGAGACCATAACTGTCTCATCCTCAGTACTTTCTTGGCGACTGATGTTACGTCGATTGGAAGAAACTCTTCTTCTTCCCTCTGTTGGTGGACCGATGAACTTCTGGATCAGGTCAAAATTTGCAGGAATTTCGAAGTTCATAAGTTTTCCTTTGTTTTTCTGAATGTTTCACAGTTTGGGAAAAGATCCACATTCAGAAAAACAAAGGAAAACTTATGAACTTCGAAATTCCCGCAAATTTTGACCTGATCCAGATGTTCATCGGTCCACCAACAGAGGGAAGAAGAAGAGTTTCTTCCGATCGACATAACATCAGTCACCAAGAAAGTACTGAGGATGCGACAGTTATGGTCTGGAAATCGCGATCTACTTAGAAGATTTATATGAGGAGAAGTAAGAAACATTTAATTTCACCATAATGAACTTAATTTATAGTCTCCTGTCAAGTCTACACTATACATTGCCAAAAATACTTTGAAGATGGTGAATTCAATCTTCAGCATCATTTCTGGATATTAATTCTTGATTGAAATTGAATGCCTCGTAGAGGACGTTTGATTTTTGAGAATAAGTTATAGGGCTACTGACTGGTGAATTTGGTGGATATTTGAATACTTCCCAATTCCACTTACTAAACAAATTCTACTGAACATCTTTTTAGGGCGGTATTACTTACTAAATGTGAGAAACAGTGAATGTATTCTCAAAATATTGCTATTTCGAGACTTTCAATATTACAGATTTATACAACAAAGACTGCTCAACAACTACAAGATTACAATGGTAACCACTAGGATCACTGATTTACAAGTGTTGTCATTACTTATCGAATGTCCTAATATTTAAAATGAACGGCGATGTTAATCTAATGAATGGGATAACTATACTTGTTCACAGTTATAACCTCAAAATATATTTAGCATGACTATGTGTATCTTTAACTTTTAGGTTGTAGCATTTTACTATTACGAATCAAAACAAAGGGCAATCGAATGAAAACAAATATTTTAATCAGCTGACGAATATTGTTGACATAAACATATATATATATGTAATCAATGGAGTTAACATTTAATCACTATATGATAACATGATAACAAATGGATGTATTGTTTTTTATCAATAACAAATGCCTCTCTTTCCTTTTCACATGATTGAATAGCTTATTATGTTTCTGTTTTTCAAGTCATCTTGAAAAATCTGAGTCATAATTATTTGAAAGTTATTCATATTTTCTCATTGCTTTGCCAAAACAGGTGACTGAGAAAGATACTTCACTTATTTTGACCAAATATTATTTTCAATCAAAACATTGTAATCAATGGTAAAGAGAAAAATTTATGCCTGAACCAGGAATTGAACTTCGTACCTTCAACTATATGTGCTCATGCTCCAGACTGCTGAGTTAATTCAGGCTTCCTTTGCATCCAATAACAAATTCTACCTTTACCTTCCTCTCTTGATCCCGCATCCAATGTAATGAACCATCATTCACAAATACACATTAAATAGCTTCTATATTAAGTTGACATGATGGGATTTCACACAGCTATAGTTGTATATATTCTGAATTAGGTCAATAGTCTAGAGTATCAGTGTATAAAGGCTGAAGGTTTAGGGTTTGATTCCCAGTTGATTCAGCTGCGGTGGACTAGTGGTTATGCTCCTTGCCTCTGGTCCCGAGGGTCACGGGTTCAAACCCGGCTGGGGTCGATGGATTTTTTAGGATGGAAAAATCCAAGGAGCAAGTCCTCCAGGAGGGACTTTAAGCCATGGCTCGTAAAAGATCCTTAAACCTGAATAAAAAGGCCTCTAAGCAAAATTTACTGAATTTTTCTGTCCTTGTACTACTTTTGTTTCCTAGATGTCAGTATGAGGCGGAATGCTGACCACGGACCACTCAAATGACATCTATACAAAAACAAGCGTAACTAAAATTAGTATGGTTCAAATTCTTCCCTGTAGGGGGAGAGCGCTTAAATCTCTGTTAAGGGAAACATGAACTTACAAGAAGAAGATTCCCAGTTCAAGCATAATTTTTTTATTTTCGATGTTGAAATGTTAATGTTTTATCGTCATTTGAAAGATGTAATGGACATCACATTTGTATGGAGAACAAGATGTCCAGGGTTCAAATCCCAGTTCAAGCATTAATTTTTCTTTCTTAAATTAGATTCTATCCAGAATTGGAAAATGTTAATCTAAATAAAAATATCGAAAATATGAAGCTTTACCACTAAAACTAATGTATAAATTCTCAATACAAATAATTCTGAATAGAAGACGTCAGTTGGCGTGATGGTAGCGACAGCTATTAGCTTTGGGATGAACAAGAATTGTATAAGTTGAAAGAAATGTTAATGTTTGTACCGTCATTTGATTGGTGTAATTTCTCCACTCGTACAGTGAATGAAAGGTCAGGGTTCAAATTCCAGTTCAAGCATTAATTTTTCAATTGATTGGTGACTCTAAATATTCAAAGCTATAAACTCTTTCAAATTTCATTCCTTCAATTTTAATATATGATTCAATTGATATGTTTGTTTACTACCATATAATTTGTCTTCCATCTTTTGTTATATAGTCCAACCTAAAAGTTAATACAGTATAGGCATGGATATGCTGCCACCTATAAATAACTTTTTTTGTTTTGGTAAGTTTTGGAAACAAGTTCCACAACTGAGTTTGAATGAAGAGGATTGTTCAATAATTTTGGTTATAAACACAGATTTTATTATGATTAAGAAAGAAAATCCCTGGCAACAGGATTTAAAAATAGTGGTTAATGAGAAAACTGTCTGGATAGACTTAACTACAGTAACACATAATTAATCTAAACTTTTCTTTCTTTAGAAATACAATTTTTTCATTTATGTGTGGTGGACAACCCTGGAAGTAATCCAGCTAATTAAAATACACAGTGACAGTTATGTAAGCAACTTAATTACATCTGCAATCTTCTTAAGTCAATCTCCCTCCCTGCAGAATCAAGATAAGTTTTTAAGTACTTTCTTTTCCTCCCCTCCGTGATAAAGCACTCAGGTACTGATTCACGACGACAGCCACTTTACGTATAATGCACATAGGCAGCAGTGTTGCGATCCCCCGTATACATAATTATTACAACTGCAATACGTCACCATTTTCTTGCAGTCATTCCTTTTTTTAAGGTTGGTATAATGCTCTGAAAAAAATACTAGTCATCTCTACGAAGACATTACAACATGCTTCAAAGCTAACAATGTAACAATAAGCGTACATACACAAAACTCGCCTGGAATCGTATATCGTAACAAGACACTACCTCTGTAATGCTTAACAATAAGCTCGCGTCACTATGTGGGTTCGTACGTATACCAAGTGTTATGCTGTTTGCCGTTTACTTTTGGCCAGCAAACGGACAACAACGTACAGAATAGAGTAATTGGACCACCAATATGTTGCGTTTCATCACTTACCACTACCTTCACCGCTGTTAAACTCAAAACATTGTCAATCACATCCGGTCATAGAAAAAGACACAAAATAAAAAGACGTTACAATCACAGCTGCTCTTGCCATACCATCGTGCTCAAACCCATGTAAACCAAATATTGTGAAGTAGATCAGGTACTATACTATTTTCAACATTAATCTACTGCTGTTCCATGGATTTGCCACGATGGTAAGCAGGTTTGGTTTTGTAGACAAATCAATAAAGGGGGAGAAAAAAAAAACAAATGCTACAGCCTGCTCAATCTTCTTGTTCCTTCATCCACTCGCTGATAGATGGCCAATTTTCTTGCTGAGTCCTAGAGCTTCTGTCTCTTGACAGATTCAGGATCACTGCTGTCCCCACTGTCTTCTTCGTCCGGGTGTAGAGGCTGAACAGGGGGGAAGTCTGGGATCTGTTCTCGGGGTGGGTTCCAGCCGCCAGAATTTGGTCGCGGTGGGGATCCAGACTTGGGGGTTACATGACCACCCTGGAAGGAAAATAGCGTTCCTTCATTCATTCAATATTTATATTTTTTATGCAGCTGGTTCCCACTTAATTATTCAATTTTTTGTTAAAAATATAACAATGTCCAATGTTTGTTTTCCCATTTAATAATTATTCTCATCAATATTTAAAAAAATAGTGTTTAATAGAATTCTGTAAAGTGATGTCCCATTTTACATGGTTCAGGCAATACAACGTTAATGAATCCAATTAATGATTTTTTAAAGAAAAAGACACCTTAATTTACTTTGAGTTAATATTGCACTAATACCTTTATTGTTGTATAAATATCACAGTATAAAACAATCATTAATCATTTAATGATTATTAAATAAAACCTCATATATTATAAGTAAGAATGCTAAGGCTAGAATATATAAAACAGTCATTAGACTGATTCAGTTATATTGGAATTGAGACTTGGATGTTCACCGAAAGATTGGAATTTACCTAATGACATAGGAAAGAAAAATATTGACAAAGATTTATGGATCAAAATTTGAAAATTATAAGTAAGATATAATTCCGAGCTGTAACTCCAATATAACACACCTGATATTATAGCTGATATCAATCATCAAGATTGGAATGGTTGGGAAATGTTGTCAGAATGGAGGATGATCGAACTCCAAAATTAACTGTCAATTTAAAACCTGAAGGTAGATGTAATGTAAGAAGGCGAAGTTAAGATTGTTAGACAATATGGAGTCGTACATGTGATCTGCGGAGATCAAGGTTTGGGATACAAAGGACTGGTTGGCTGTTACTAGGGCGGCTTAGGCTACACTCAAAGGGCAATGAAGTGAAAGGAGAACAAATAAAACCTCACAATGTTACTTCCTTAAAAATCAGTTCTATAGTGCAGTTCTGGCTTCATTAGCCACTTTTGAGGGTGTATGGTGTATGGTGTATGGGAAGTAAGAGGGGAGGGCGAGTGGCAGGTACTGCCAGTAACTACCCTCAGTTTTGAAAACATAATAGTTGCTACACGTTGAATTTTTGTATCTGCTAGTTCTGTGTTAGTGAATAGTTTTGATGTCTAATAAGTTTGAAGTGTTAATTATAGAATAGGATTCTTTTTGTAACAATTTGTTTTATTACAATTATTATTATTATTATTATTATTATTATTATTTTTAATTAGCTGGGATACAGAAAAGTGAAGACATTGAAAACAAAATAAATAAATGTAATTATATGTGTGGCACCATAAAACAAAGTCTTAAAGGAACTAGAAAAGAGACACTTTTAAAATTTTTATAAAACAATGGTGGTCCCAACACTACTATTTGGATCAAAACATTGGGTCTTAACCAAAAAAACCAGGAACGAAGAATAGAAACGTCACAAATGAGGTTTCTGAGGAGTGTGGCTGACTATACAATAACAGATCAAAAATGAAATGAAAATATATGAAGTGAACTAAATATATTCAAACTATTAGATAGAATTACACAATACAGAGATGAATGGATGGGACACATCAATAGAATGGATAACAATACAATTGCGAAACAGATTCTTCATTACAAACTACTAGGACAAAGAAATGTTGGAAGACCCAGTAAAAGATGGACAGACCAATTCTAGCATGAGATCGGAACAGATATTGATGCTGATTATTATTATTATTAATAAGCAAATGATTTTTGCATGGCTACTAGTTCCCTCCCTCACTCTGCAATAGTCCCTCCTGCCATGCACCTTTAGCTTCACAAGATGGCTACAGTTACCAGAACTGGACTGTATCTATAGTGTTCTGCCCTAGGGCTGATCTTTCACTGTTATCATATAGAATTGTCAGCTATGCTTTGCAGCTTTACTAGGGAATTATAGGTGTGGTAGCTTCCTGTTGCTTTCCACACCATGGGATGATGATGATGATGATGATGGCCATGATGTTCGGGGACCTTTTGGGCCCCAAAGCTTCCTGAAATTTGTCTTACAGGTGAGGAAAAATCACTGAGCAGACAGATGATTTTTATGTGTTTATTATTTCTAGTTTACTCACCAATTCAACAAATATTGCAAAGGTAAGGTGAAAATGAATTGTGTACAAGAGAAATCTAGAATGAGTGTACATGTAGAGTGAGGGACCATGATGGGTACAGAACTTGTCCCGGCACACAGTCTACTCCTGGGACCACCAGACATTCTGATTGATGAATCACTGTGAACACTACCACATGCCTTTTCAATTATGTTCTGAAGAAGGGTTTGGAATTTAATCCAGACACCTGGTGCATACTCTAGTCAATGTAGATGTATATATATATGACATGAAAGAAAAATAAATGCCTGCATCGGGATTTGAACCCGAGTTTCAAACTTTATACATTTAGCGCTCTAACCAACTGAGCTACTCAGGAATCCAAACACAAACATTTATTTTCCTTATGGCCATCATCCTTATCGTTATCATCATCATCATCATCATCATCCTTCACTGGTGTGGAAAGCAACGGGAAGCTACCACACCTACAATTCCCTAGTAAAGCTGCAAAGTATAGCATGAAAATGCTATGACTGCAGTGAAAGACCAGCCCTCGGGAGAATTACTATACATGGATATATATATATATATATATATATATATAATACAATAAGGGAAATTATGAATGTAGAAAAGGATATTGTACAAGAAATTGAAGCAATCCAACTAAAATTATAATGAGAAGAAGGGACACAGAAACAAACAAAGAAGTATTGAAATGGATACCTCCTGGAAAATGGAAACGTGGTAGACCAAAGCCAATGTGGATAAAGGGAATTCAAGACAACATGAAGAAGAGAAGTATGACAGAAGCAGACACACAAAACCGGGTAGTGCGGAGAAAAAAAAAATTGTATATTTTGGACAAGGATACCTGTGTATATAACAGAAACAATCCTGAAATAAATTATATTATATATATATATATATATATATATAAACAGTAAGACCATGTGACAGGAGTAGAATCACTGTAAATGAGATAAATTTCTTGTACCGAACAGCAGGCCACACCAAGTATGATCACATCAAAAACAAAGACATACTACAGGAACTTATCATGGACCCCGTTATGGATTATATTCATAATTACCAGGATAACTGGATACAGCATGTGAGATTGATGCCCAGAGATAAGATCCCCAGGGCAATTTTGAACTACCAACCACAGGAAAAGAGATTGATTGGACATCTGCCAAAGAGATGGAAGGAGACATAATAGTTCTTAAAGGAATATAACATTCCAGGACAACAATGATGATGATGGTATATGTATATATATAAAATACAATTGATAACACTAGTAGAAGAACGTGGGCCACAATTAATGTGGATTGATGGTGGTTTTAGTCCTGCGCTGTAGCCGAGTGGTTAAGACAAAGATCCCTTGGCGCAGAGTTACAGGACTTGTGCTGGTTCGAGTCTCCATGGGGGAAGAAATTTTCTGATGGAATTTCGGTCAGTATGGGACCAGTGCCACCCAGTATCATGAGACATTTGGGTAGCTACAATAAGTAATGGCTCCAGGGGACCCGATATGCTGAACACATGTTACCCCTACACTGGCTGGATGATCGTCTACCTCTGTGATTAACACATGTGGATGTGAGACCAGCAGCCGGATGTTAGGCCATGGGCCTTCTAGGCCTGTTGTGCCATGGAGTTTAGTAGATAGTGGTTTTAAGCAATAGAAGGAAAAAATGATTGGACAAAGCAGATTGAAACATCAGAGAAATATGGACAGTAGATTAATTGGGTGCAGCAAGATGTTGTGAAACCTGCTAAGTACAAGATGGTCTGATGTAATAACAAATCAAGAATTATGGTATAAGACTGGACTAGCACCTATCAAGAAACAAATTAAAGGAAGAAAGTGGCATTGGATTGGACATACTATATGCAAAACTCATAACACAATACAAAGGTATGCAGTGGACTGGAATCCACAAGGCTCAAGAAAAATTGGCAGACCAAGAATGACTTGAAGGAGGGCAGTTGAAAGTGAGTTGGGTGCAGTGGGTAAAAGTTACAAACAGGCGAAGACTTGGACAAGAAGTAAAACCAAATGGAAGAGCTTCATTACACCTCTATGCTACAATTAGGAACAATAGGATATGAAGAAGATTATTTATCTAACTAACTAACTCACTGGCACTATCGACCTGTAGGTTCATGCCCGTGCAGACATAAGCTCTCCATATATCCCTATTCTTAGCTAATGTTTTCCAATCATACCCTGTACAATGTATTTCCCTCAAATCATGTTAATGTTATTCTGCCACCTCGTTCTTGGTCTACCAACTGGGCGTTTTCCCTCTGGTTTTCCTACAAGAAGCTTCCATGCACGTCTTTCATTCCCCATTTGTGTCACATGTCCTGCCCATCGAAATCTACGACACTTAACTGTTCTTATTATATCTGGCTTCCTATAAAGACCATGTAGTTCACTGTTATGTATTCTTCTCAATTCACCTGTCTGTTCATCTCTCTTTGGCCCAAAAATTTTCCTAAGAACTTTATTCTCAAATACTTGTAATCTTCTTTCCTCCCTTAAAGTAAGAGTCCATGTTTCGCATCCATATAATATAATTGGTAGAATATTTTCAGTTTTTTGAAAGGAGTTGAGACGACAATAAGAGTCCCTGTGATGCATAACAGGCACGCATTTCCAGAATTGAGCCTATGTTTAATTTCTTTGTGCATCTCATTCTTATTTGTAATTATTGTTCCTAGGTATTTTAATTTAGCTACTTCCTCAAAATTTCCATCATTTATCATTAGTTGTCCATTTCCACTATATAATGTGTTTCTATGGGTGACCATATATTTAGTTTTATTGATATTTGCTTCTAGTCCCAATTTCTTAGTGTTACTCAATAATGTGTGCGTGTTGGCCCTCTTTAGTATCTCCTCGCTACTGCCCAATAGTACTTCTGTGTTAAAAATTCAAAATCTCAAAGAACTTGATGGCATGGCACCAGTATAATTAGTGATCCTCTGCGATAAATTTATTATGCCGGGCCTGGTAAGAATCTACCTTATACAGGTAAAATTCCAGAATTAGTGTACCAAAGATTATGTCACTTAAATAACAATGTGACTGACCAGTGATCACAGTTAGAGAAAAGAATTATAATGTTTATAATACAATGAGATGAAATGAATACTTTTGTTTCTGTAGAATTATGAGATACATTACATAATGGAAATGGACAGCTAATGACAAATGAGGGAAATTTTGAAGAAGTGGCTGAATTCAAATACCTAGAAACAATAATTACAAACAGAATAGTGCACATAGAAATTAAACAATGTGGTAAATGCATGCTATTATGCATTACAGGGACTCTTGCCGTCCAAACTTCTCTCAAAAATTGTTAAACTGAAAAATATATAAAGCCGTTATTCTTCCAATTATATTATATGGATACAAAAAAATGGTATTAGAACCGCCATTATTTTATAAAAGTGTCTCCTTTCTAGTTCCTTTGAAAGCCATTAAGTTAGTTATATTATTAAATTGTGAATTTTTGTTATTTATAGAAGCTTGAAGATCTAAAGTCATACCCCAACTAGAATCTTTGTTTAAGATACAAATAGGCTATGCGTTTCTATTATTGTGCATAGACAGTTTTTTTTTAAGATTTTTCCAATTTAATATTAATTGGATGGGTTCAAGTTACATTGATGCATGTCGTTATCCTCAGCAATTAAACTGTAATTATTGCAGATCTTCAAATTCTGTGTTAAATTTGATTTTAGGTGATATCTGTAAAATGACGAAATTGCAACATTTTTGTTATCTTCTGCATTATGTTAATTTCTGGAAAATAAAGGAATATCACTAAAATCACTGTTACTTCAACACATCTAATTATAATCATCATCATCTGGCTGTCTGGATTTAGGCCACTTATTGGCCTGTTTCTGTCTCACTGGAGGTTTATGTTAATTAGTCTCTTTGTGGGATGCACTCTTCATCTTTTTCTCATTGCTTCATATTTTATTATTAGAAATTTGGTAAAATATCTTTTAGCATTCTGTCCACAAGTTCCAGTCAGTTTTTATTATTCATTTAATACATCTCAATGAAGGATAAATTATATTTGAAGAGAAAAATATACGCTCAGACTGGGGTTGAACCCAGGACGTTCCACTTTTATGCAAATGCTCTAGTGACTGAGCTACCTGAACATACCAACCTAAATGCAAATTTTTCTCTTATATACATAGTTAATTCCCGAGCACTAAATGCTACAAACTGTTGCTAGATCTTGCAAATGTTGGCTTCTTTATTAGGATGACCTTTATTTGGATTTATACTTCTTTTATTTTTGTCAAGACTGAAGTATTATCAGCTCTTCTCTATTTCTGTATTAGTTTTGTAATCTGACCACATGTTATTTTCATTTTTAGTAGTAGTAGCAGTTTATTTACTACATAAAACTATCAAAGTTTTATATGATCTTCATAAATATTTATTTTATTCAACATTTGTAACAGCTGTTTCAATACACTGTATCTTCTCCAGACAAATGTCGGGTAGTAGTAGTATTAGTAGTTGCTGTCACCCCTCTTGGAAGCATAGGGCCTTGGTGAAAGCACACCATTGGACTATATTTTTTGCCAAATTTCTTACTTCATTCCAACTGTTTCCTTGTTGTTTAATTTCTGTTGTTACAGTGCTGAGCCATTTAATTTTTGGTCTTCCTCTTTTCTAGGTAATCCATGTGGATTCCATTTCAGTGCTCTCTTTGGCACACTGTCTAGTTCTCTTCTGAGAGTGTGTCAATCCATTTCCGTTTCTGATATTTAATCTCCTTTCAGATCTCAGATTTACATGAACATAACACTAGAATATCTAATAATTGTCACAGGCTCACCAGAAGTATTAACAGCCTATCACATAGAGGTATCATCCCCCTTCCAATATTAAACTTTTTACGGGCAGACAATTTAAACTTGCTGTAAAGAACATTTTATTGTCTTACATACCATTAAGTATGGGTGAATACCTACATTTAAAATTGTAAGTAATATTTGATTGGAATTGTATCGCTATCCTTTCTTGTGAAAGTGCTGCCCCTTGATATTATGGTGTATTTTAGTTGCAATGTAAATTGGTTTTATTATGTATTTATGTATGTGTGTTATATTTTATATTGTTGTTTATAATTTGGACACGTCCTAAAGCATCTATGATGCTCTAATGGATGTTAAATAAAATAAATCTTCTTCTTCTTCTTCTTTGGCTTTCCCCCACTTATAGGTTTGCCGTCTTCAATTTCCATTTATCTCTATCATTCCAATCTCCCTCTTCCAAATTCCTATCATCCATTATAGTTCTGATGTAGGTTTTCCATTTCCATCTTGGTCTGCCACGTTTATTTCTTCCAGGGGATGACCATTAGTATATATTTTTTGGCCATCTTTCATTTTCCATTCTTTGTACAATGGCCATACCATTTAAGCATTTGATTTTCAATCCTCTTAACAACAGATGTGGTGACATTCATTTTTCTCCAAAGGAATAAATAAAATAAATAAAAATCCTGTTATTTCATCTTCCATAATTCCTCATTTGATATGGTTTTAGGCCACCCGATTCTCAAAATAAATATCAGGCATCTGTTCATGTGTACGTGCAATTTTTTATACAATGAGATTGCTCCTTTCCAAGTCTCACACCCATATAGCAATATATGTTTCACATTGCTATTAAACAGGCTTAATTTAGTTCTAGTTGAGATTTGATTGTCATATTTGCTATATTTATATTAGTTTTGTAATCCGACAATGTATCTCATTTCTGCAGCTCTTACTTATTCTTGAGGTGTCTCTTGCTTTAATGCCCAAAGAAAGTTAGGAACAATTAAGGTACCCATTGAATAATTTGGTTCTTGTTTTCTTTAATACTGACTTGGATTTGAATGTGATATTTAATTACATTATATATAATTAGATTGTATTAATTATGGTAATGAAATTACAATCCAGCATCTTTCTTGACAATATAAATAATTAGAAAACTCCTATCTGGTTTGTTTTTTTAACACTGGTCCTTTCAAATATCTCTGATATTATTTGAACCAATTCATTTGCATTATGTCATTTGCAATAGAAATGACAGTTTCAAATTAATTAACAAATAGTGCACAATAATAATAATAATAATAATAATAATAATAATAATAATAATAATAATAATAATAATAATAATAATAATAATAATAATCATCATCATCATCAATGGCAGGCATTGATAGGCCATTAGCCTGTTCTGCTTCAGGATAGAAATTGATCCCTCCATCTCTTCTTAGGTCTTCCTGGGTCTCTTCGCCCTGTGGGTCTGGAGTTCAATAGCTGCAGAGGTAGTCTATTGTTTGGCATTCTAAGAAGATGTTCATGCCAATTATTTTGATATTTTTAAATGGTTTCAGTTATTGCTGGTATGTTGAGATCTTTGCGGATATCTTCATTATGCATGTGGTCATAAAGCGTATAACCCGCGTAAGGTCCTAATGACTTCATTTCTGCAGCTACTATCCTATTTAATTTACCTGTAGTAAGAGTCCAGGTTTCAGAACCATAAAGTATGGATTACTGAAGAAGATGATCGCGAAAGTCCAGATTTAAAAAATTATAAATGTTAAAGTTAGGAAAATTATGAAAGTTAAAAAAATATATTACAGACAATTGGAAAAAAAAAGGTTTAAGATGGTATGGGTATCTCAAGGGGATGGCATTTGATAGAATTCCTAAGAAGATCTTGGAGTAGAGAATAGATGGGAAAGAAGAAAGGGAATAAGTAAAGAAGTATGAATGAACTGGAACTTACAGAGAAATTGTTCAGGACTGCTACAATTGGAGAAGACAAATATTTTGAGGCTGATTGAAAAACATTGTATTGTGGATAATTTCCAAAATAAATAATAATAATAATTATTATTATTATTATTATAAAAATAATAATGATAATAAAAAGCTATAAGTAAAAATACAAAATTAAAAAATAACTCCTAAAATTTTCCTTCCATAAAATTTAATCTTGTGCTCTGGTTAAACATTCTGTCACACAATACAATTCTCTTTTCTATGTCTATTTTATTAACTCATTTGCTTCATCTTCAATTTTTTATTTCCTTTTTCAAAAACGTATGATTAGGTCTCAAACTGAATTTTGAATAAAAAATATAAAGACATACCAGGTTTAATTATGCAATAGAAATATATTTTATTTTTACTCCTATGTACACTCATCTACATATGATATAAATCATACATATCGCTAGGCAATCGAAACATCTTACATCCATTTCCACAAATTTTACAGAAAAAAAAAACAGAGATTACATATGAATTGAGATCAACCTCATGGGCTAGTGGTCACAGCTTCTGACTACAGTTCACGGTGTCCCAGATTAGGTTCCCGGTCAGACCACAGATATCTTAAAGGGAATTATTCCTGTGGTTGCCCATGATTTTGATTTGGGTTGAAGGATTCTCCTAGTGTTTCATTGTTATTCATCACATCATAACATCAGGGTATGTAACTCTGCCTTCCAGGTGCCCCAATTTAAGAAGTGGTTTATAATTCTGCCGTGCCAGGACAGAATACCAGATATGTCATAAAGACATTTGGTAAAAAAATAAAATAAAACATAAATTGATGGAACAAAATTTTATTTCTACTTCTAGATGATGGCACATATTTGTTTACAATTTAGTGGACTTGCTTGGTTTTTCAAAGTTCCTGGAGTTAGATGGTTCCATTGCCCAGCAATCACATGTAAATGAGAACTTGTGTTTACAGAGCATTTGAGGCAAATGTGTGCATTCTAATGCCACCCACCACACTATATGTGCTTTGGGTATTGCGCTGGGCAGATAGATGATGTTCTGGTATTCTCGTATTGTGTACAGAAAGGAGTGTTTGTTTAAATGTTTATGTATTGTAAAGTGTGTTGTATAAGGGATGATGATGAAGAGAAGAGAGAAAGTGAAACCCAATGCCAACATCTGTCATGTTTTACTACAAACAAAGTTGATCCATAAACTGAATCAGCAATTGTAAATGTCAAAGCATTCAAATATTGTAGCCTACTGCTATCAAAATGCACCAAGGGGACCAATATGCTTAAACTTCGTCCCCATCCGACAGATGAATCGCTATCAACAGTACCACAATCCTTCTCAACATATTTATTGCAGAGAAGTTTGCAATCTAATGCAGGAAACTGGTGCAGAATCTAGCAATTAAAAAATGTACACTACCACCTCTCCAAGCACCGAGACTGAAAATGTTGTAATTTAATTAATTTTTGAGGCAAATGATAATCTGAAGAGTGGATTCATTACATGTTCTTATGTGTGGATTATGTGCAACCGATTGCTTCTTTGAAATCTTTTTAATGAGCTTTATGAATATAACAAATATTAATTTATTTCAATATAAGTAATTATTAAATGGGAAAACAGCTATTTGGACATTACGTTTCGCAACATGCAGGTTATGTGCATGCTGTTACATCTATCTACATTCGCGTTTTTCAAGTCTAAACGATAAACTTGAATCGCTTCATGCTAATGTCCTACGTCCCTCAACCAAATAAAAAAAACAACAAAAAACCCCCTTCATTATATGAAACGCACTCGGCGTTGGGCCTACCTTGTAAAGTAAAGATTGCGGGCCCGTGACCGGTTCGTCCTTTATTAGAAGCCGGGAGGCCTGGTTAAAAAAAAAAATAATTTGACAGTTAATTTTGTAGAGAGGATTACTTTGCAGAGTTGAGAGTAGAAACAACTCGTGTCTGCCACATGCTCAGCATTTCACATATCAAACTGATAGCAACATGCAAATTGCAAACCCACTACAAAACTCTTTCTACAGGTTTTTTTAATAACAAGTTTTGCAATGGGTAGTAATCAAACAAAGCAGTGGTGAAAAATGGATTTGTCATAAGTGAGCCAGCTGCTTTTTTTTATCAAAACTGCAAAACAACAATTAAATTATTAATGAGTTGGTATTTTGACTCACCTCATATTTCTTGATTTTTATGCAGACTTGGTTTCATTGCTTTTGTGCGACATTGTCTATGCATTCCAATTGTTGTCTTTCGGTTCTCCATCCTGTTAGCTGATTTCTGCTTCCACTGTTGCCTGACTAATAAATTTCCAAATACTTTTTTTTTTCTTTTTCTCTAGGAATTTTAAAATTCATAGTTTTTTTATTCTTGCAGATGTAAATATTCTCCCAAATTGCGAGTTCCTTAGATTTTTCTAATTGTTTTATTAAACTAAGGCCAACTCACTAAAACAGTTAGAAAAATCTAAAGAACTCACAATTTGGGAGAAAATTTACATCTGCAAGAATAAAAAGAAAACAATGAATTTTGAAATTCCCAGAGAAAAAGAAAAAAAATTGATTTGGAAGTTCAATGGTCAGGCAACAGAAGGAGCAGAAATCAACTTACAGGATGGACAACTGCCAAACAACAGTTGGAATGCATAGACAATGTAGCGCAAAAGCAACAAAACCAGGTCTGCATAAAAATCAAGAAATATGAGGTAAGTCAAAATAACTAAATCATTATTAATTATAAGAAACCTCATAATGTTATTTCCTACATACATTAAACAACAATTAAATTTTGAGACATTTTTGTTCAACCAGAGTATACAAGATGTAAATGAATTAAGAGATGTTTAATAAATAAGGTGAATACAGAGTTATCTTACCTCACAACATGTTGTGTTCTATTTGAACTAGTTTCAGTATAATATCATGTGTACCATTGTTGGATAATACAAAAGAGCTCACTGTTTGGGAGAAAATCTAGATAAAAAAGAAGAAGATGAAGAGATTTGGGGATTCTTTATAACATGTGATGCGAAAAATTTTTCTAAGTTCCAATCATACACCATGCGCATGCGCCAACAAACGCAAAGCGGTTTTCATTATCGAATCAAGGGATGCAGCCAACATATACACGATATTTCATCATCATCAGCATCAAGGATCAGAGCTTAAGGTCTGTTCCAATTTCATGCTAGAATTGGTCTGTCCATCTTTTACTGGGTCTTCCAACATTTCTTTGTCCTAGTGGTTTGTAATGAAGAATCTGTTTTGGAATTCTATTGTTTCCATTCTATTGATGTGTTCCATCCATTCATCTCTGTATTGTGTAATTCAGTCTAATAGTTTGATATATTCAGTTCACTTCATATATTTTCATTTTGTTTTTGATCTGTTATTGTATAGCCAGCCACACTCCTCAGAAACCTAATTTCTGACGTTTCTATTCTTCGTTCCTGGTTTTTGGTTAAGATCCAGTGTTCAGATCCATATAGCAGTGTTGGAACCGTCATTGTTTTGTAATTTAAAAAAGTGTTGGAACCGTCATTGTTTTGTAAAATTAAAAAAATTGTCTCCTTTCTAGTTTCTTTGAGACTTTGTTTATGGTGCCACGCATATAATTAACTTTATTTATTTTGTCTTCACTTGTTGAAATGACACACTGTATCCCAGATAATTAAAATTGCTCACCTGTTCTATTATCTTATTCTCTAATTGGATTTTTACTTTTACTGGCTCATACCCACGAAAAGCTAAAACTTTTGTTTTTAGAGTAGATATTTTCAAGTTGTATGTTTCACATATTTTACTTAATTTATAAATTGCCTGTCGTAAGCCATCTTTTGTCTCAGATATCACAACCTGATCGTCTGCAAAAAGTAAAGTATCTAATAACATGATATTTAACTAACCTAAAAGCTAACCTAGCACAATTTAAGCATTCTAACCTGTGAAAGAATGCAACACCCAAAAATAATTTAGTAAGTTCTGAAATCTGAAGTATATGTATACAGTTAGTACATACACTATGTTGGCTGCACTGGAACAGTCTTTGTTGTTGTATAGAATATTCGTTAAAATCAATATGGCTGCCATATCTTCAAGATATGTATGTAGTTAAATATCATAGAAAAAAAATTGAAATAATCATTAGAAAAAAATTAAAAATCTTTGTTAATAGTGGCAAATAATTTGAAAAATGAAACCCTAAGAATAAAGTTTGACAGGAATTTATGAAGGAATTAAAAAAATTGTGTCACATGTTGTAAAGAATAGCCAAAGATTTGATTTACAAGTTCTTTGGTCAGCCAAAAGATGGAGTGGGAGCCAACATCCAGGGCTGATACAAAAAAATTAACAGTCTGGAAAAGCTGACAATGGTATACATGATGAACTGAAACTAGTTCAAATAGAACTCAACAAATTATTAGATAAGATGACTCCGGATTCACATTATTTATTAAGAACAACCACATAATGTCACTTGCTAATGTAATTTAATAATAAAAGAAATTTACCTGGTAATAGAGGTGTTGCAGACAAGCAATCTGAGATAGGGAACCCACAGACTCATACACACATAAATATCTGAGTAATCATTTATTAGCTATTTTTTATAAATAAGTTTGGTCTGTATTACTGTTACCTCATATAGTTGTTTCTATTACACATATGTTTCAAGGTATGTTTACCCCATCTTCAGTTGGTAACAATAATAGAGACCAAACTTATTTATTAAGTAAAACCTCATAATGTTACTTCCTATGGTATTTTCAAACCTATTTTTTTTTATTTAGATTTATCATTCACACTGAAGAACACATTAATTTTTTAAGAGAAAAATGTTTGCCTGAAGTGAGACATGAACCCAAGATCTCTAATTCTATGTACTAGGGCATTAGATCACTACTTGGCATCAAGTAACATAGTGGTCTAATGCACTAGTACTTAGAACTAGAAACCTTAGATTCAAATCCTAGTTTGGGCAAAAAAATTCTCTTTAAAAAATTAGGTGTGATTTTTCAAAACCAGATATCTGCACATTCATTCTGCTGTAGATACCTGATTTTGCAGAAGCCATAACAAATTTATGATGGTGTACATATTGGTTTTAAAAGTACAATATTTAGAATCTTTTCTAGAAAAATCTATCTAAATGACACAATACCTACCAGTATTATGAGGTAAGAATTATAAAGACATTTTTTATTAAGTGAAACCTCATAATGTTACTTCCTACTGTATTTTCAAAGAAATTAATTAATTGACACCTCAAACTAAATTTGAACCAGATATCTAGTTTTGAAAACATATCACAATTAGTCAATTGTTTTAAATTGATGCCAATAATGATAAAGTGATACCTACAGGCCTTAGGAGACACTTAGGATAGTAGGAGATTAAGGCTACCACCTTTCTAAACAATTGACCTACATGATGCTGCCTTTATCCCCACAAAATATGGATGGTAATAATTTCTGATAGAGGCTGTTTCAACCCCAGGACCATGGGGTTGCTAGAAAGTTTCCTGATCTCCATCGTGAAACACAGTATTAAACCCAACCATTAAGATTTACTCAATTTGTTGTCAGAATTTAGTTTTTAAAAAAATTGCTGGCAATTACATAGATTTTTTGGAAGGTAAATTTTGAAAAAGAAAAAAAAAAGGTTGATTTGTTCAAAACAGTTGGGTTTCATCCAATATACAATTAAGATCTGAAGCCATTTCATACTATTTCATACTTTTATTTCATTTCAATGCTGAATTATGTGTATTTGGATGTTTCAGAGCACAAGCAGACCAAGTCCAAAAATTGATGCTAGGCCTATTTTATGAATAATAAAACTAATGTTAAATTAATTGTAACTACATGATCACATTAATGAATGAATTGGATAAAATGCTTTAACATCTCACCTCATAAAGTTCAACTTTATGAGGCAATATGTTAAAGCATTTTCTCCAATTAAGTCATTAATATAAATACCTCATGGTGTTTCCTCCCACTGTAATTTTAATTAAATACATGAGATCACAGTTTAAAATTAAATTTTAAAAGTAATTGCTGAAAGTCCTTTTGCTAATTTTTTTGCAAAAATGGGTTGAATACAGAGTCGACATCCATACTTACATACAGATACATATACTGTGCTTAAAGGACCTTCTTCCAGTATTAACACAGAGTCACAGTTGAATATTTCATTTTAGTTTTATGTTAAAATGCCATTACTCCAGGATAGAGGGCCTTCTAGTAGAGACCTTGTCAATTAGCTGTATTGGAGAAAGGGCCTTTCAGCAGTGACCAATTCAATTGCAAACACGAGTTTTGAAATACTCCCTAGAATTAATATTATCGATTAATAACAATTTAGTATTTGACTTTTTAGGAATTAACAGAG
The DNA here is from genome assembly GCA_030220185.1 of Diploptera punctata. Taxonomy (NCBI): domain Eukaryota; kingdom Metazoa; phylum Arthropoda; class Insecta; order Blattodea; family Blaberidae; genus Diploptera; species Diploptera punctata. Next base: position 448,568 of record JASPKZ010001957.1, on the reverse strand, counting down.
TCGGCCGCGGTGGACTAGTGGTTATGCTCCTTGTCTCTGGTCCCAAGTTCAAACCCGGCCGGGGTCATGGATTTTTTAGGATGGAAAAATCCAAGGAGCAGGTCCTTTAAGCCGTGGGTCCCGAGACTGAAGATTTTCAGGCTCGTAAAAAATCCTTAAGCCTGAATGAAAGGCCTCTAAGCAAAATTTACCGAATTTTCCTGTCCTAGTACTACCTTGGTTTCCTAGATGTCAGTATGAGGCGGAACGCTGACCACGGACCACTCAAAATGACATCTATACGAAAACAAGTGTAACTAAATTAGTATGGTTCAAATTCTTCCCTGTAGGGGGAGAGCACCTAAATCTCTGTAAAGGGAAAATATGGGCTTACAATAAAAAAAAAAAGGAATTAATAGTATGAGGTATAATTTATTTAAGAAAAAATTGTATCACCTCATATCCTTATTATTAGACCAGTTTCAGGACCTAGTTAGGTTCCATTCTTAGTTCTTTCACAATCGCTGTTGTATCTTGAAGAACCACCTGCTGCCTCCTCTGTTGGTAGACTGATCAACCTCCGAACCAAATCATTTTCCCTGGGAATTTCAAAATTCGTTCATTTCTCCTTCTTGTGTTTTTCATGTAGATTTTTCCCAAACTGTGAGCTCTTTAGGTTTCTCTATTTGCTTTATTACTTTTAGCCTTTCTTTTGTCATTGTTTTTTCTTTCGTTGAAAGAAAAGAAAGGCTAAATTAATAAAACAAATATAAAAACCTAAAGAGCTTAAGGTTTGGGAAAAAATTTACATTAAAAAAACAAGGAGAAAATTAATTAATTTTGAAATTCCTGGGAAAAGTGATTTTATTTGAAGGTTCACCAGTCTACCAATAGAGAGAACAGGAGGTAGTCCTTCAAGACGACACAACTGTTGTGAAAGTACTGAGGATCGAACCTAATTAGATCCTGAAACCAGTCTAATAAGAAGATGGATATGAGGTAAGCTGATACAATTTTTCATATATAACTTTTAACATGTTGTTTCTACAAACATGACTTGTTACACTTGTGCTCTCAACCTCATATAAATAAATAAATAAATAAATAAATAAATATATATATATATATATATATATATGTGTGTAAACAAATTTAATAATTGATAACTTCTGTCTAACACTCTTCTTTCCATAGTTCAAATAGTTTATCTGCAACACCTTATCCATGTACATTTCTTCAGTCTACTTCATTTATATCTTGTATTTCCTTATATGATTTTTGCAATTTTCTGTTTTATATACCGCTATGCCAATGTCTATCCTCTATGTTTTAATCATAGTTACCAACTACTTTCAGAATATAGCTGATTTAATTATCATATTGAGTAAAATTCACAGATAAAAACTAGATAGCCTGGGTATAAAAATTCATAGACTTTTGCAGGACTTGTCTTCATAAAAGTTGTTTGGATGTAGCCACATTTGACAGTTTTTGACTGACATTCCTGCCATTGCGTCGTGACCTTCTTCAGAGCTCATCTGGAATCAATGTTGATAAATCTATTGTTTATAAGTATTGCCTCGAATGCCCTTAACAAACTCCCACTGGCTAGCAAACACCAATGAAATCTGCCAATCAGAAGAGAACATTTGAGGTAATCAAACTCTCTGACAAACTTTCACAAATTGTTCAGAGATGTTTTCTGAATATTAAAACATGAGGAATCCATGGACTCTGATGTCTGACTACCGAGTAATTTCACTGTTTTTGTTTTGAACTCACCCAACTTTGTATCTGTTTACTCGGAATTATATGGTTTGAATATGGTGGTGCACCAACACATTTTGCAGTGAATGTTAGGAAATACCTTGATGAACAGTTTGGGCAAAGATAGACAGATGGGTTGTGGGATGCTGTTCCATGGGCAGCTTGGTCACCAGATTTGACACCTATGGACTTTTTCTTCTGGTGTCATGTGAAGAGACTGGTGTATATTACTCATGCTGAAGTGTTTATGGACTTGGTTACTAGGATTGTAGCAGCTGCTGGTGTAATCTTCTGGGTCGTTAGAACATGTGTGATAGTCCATGAGGTATCACTGTGAAATTTGTTGTCATCATGACACTGGACATTTTTAACAATTACTTCTAAATGCCCTTTTTGCAATTTAAATGAAGATATGGAAAGAAACCATCTCCTCCATTGTCCAGCTTTTGTAGAAGAGACCAGCCTTTCTGCTAAATATTGGAGTGCAAGAGAGCGAATGATTTCATTATCAAGTGCTCGACATTAGATACCAACCAACCAACCAACAATTACTTAAAACAGTGTAACAAATCAATTTGGAAACAATTATATTCCGTAAACAGATACAAAGATGGTTGAGATATATAAAATGGAAAAAATGAAATTACTTGGTAATGAGTCACTGGAGACCATAGGTTATTTACATCAAAATACTAAGGAAACTATCATGAACAAATCGTGAAAGGTTGTTGGTACAGTTTGGATTTCTATATATAACAATGGATTTATCATGATTCCAGACTAGTTCTGAAGAATGTCATGATATGATGGTGGAAATGTTAGTTAAACACTTTTGAATGCAGTTACACCCCGGACAACAAAAAGCTATAAAAAAGATAGCTTTGGCTATGTTCTAACTTAAACTGTTGGAACTAGTGAAGGCAGACATTTGGTCCTTTCATCATATTCAGTCCGATTTCCATATTGGAAAAGTAAGTTGAATTATGGTCCATTCAATAAAGAATCTTCGTTCCTTTACAGTCCGAGAACTGCTCACCAGTCAATTGTAATTTACTTCATTTATTTAGCCTGGTGGAGTTAAGGCTATGTGGCCTTCTCTTTCACTCACCAGGAAAAACATATGTTACATTTAAATACAAATTTCACAATAACATTAGATACTAAATGATTATTTGTCCAAACAGAATGATAATAAAAGTAAGATCTAATAACACAATAAAGTTGACAATAAGTAAAATTAAAACTAATAAAAATATATATACATAGGAAGAACAGCTCCTATCTACCATACATGAAAAAATACAAGGAAAATAATAAAATGCTATTGTTTATATGTATAAGACATTAGTTCGAAATACTGATACATTTTTAATATTACTTTCGTGAAATAAAATAAAATAAATTATTAATTGTTAAAAGCATGCTATTAGTGAGATGTTTCTGATAATTAATAAAAAATCTTCAGTTTGTTTCTAAAAGATGTTATGGTTGTCTCTGACATAGGGTAGAAGAAAATACGTATTCTAGCAAGACAAACTGTAAAAGATTGTGAGTAAATACGTAGTGTGATTAGGAGGGATATAAAGGGCAATGTGCTGATGGGATCGAGTGCCTAATTTATGTTATCGAAGAGTCTAATGAAATGGTATGAAAAATAATTAGGGGATGATGGGTGTAGTATTTTATAGAGAAGAGATAGGTAATGTACAGTTCTATGATCTTGTAGATGAAGAATGGCAATTGTTCCAGAGACAAGTGTAAATGTGACCAAATCTGAGAATACCACAAATAAAACATATGCAAGAATTATGAACACGTTGAAGTCTTTGGGTAAAAACAGTATTCAGGTCCAGTACTGGACCAGTGCCTACCCAGCATCATGAGGAATTTGGATAGCTACAATAATCAGTAGCTCCAGGTTGAGAAAACTACCTGTAAGGCTGCAGGAATCGATGTGCTCACCACATGTCACCCCTACACTGCTGGATAATCCTCTACATGTGGATGTGAGGACAGCACCTGGCTAGTAAGCCAACAACCTTCTAGGCCTGTCAGATGCCATAGAAAAAAAAATACACCTGACATCATGTTTTGCTCTATCAACTGGGATATGTTTTGTAGGAGATTTACATAATTTTGAGTCAAAAGCTGACTTAATTTGTATTTGGCTCAAAATGAAGGAAATAAACAGTTAAAATTATAAACTCCATGACATAAAAGGCCTAGAATGCCCTTGGCCTACAAGCCAGCTGCTGTCCTCGCATTCACATGTTAATCACAGAGGTGCAGGGGTGACATATGGTCAGCATGGTTTAAACTAAGATTGCATTAAAATACTTCATACCTCACCTGATATCCAGTATTCTAATTATATTGCAGTTTTGAAGCCTTGGCAGCTTCATCTTCAATAATATCTCATCGACCGATGTTATGTCGATCAGAAGTACTTCATCTTCTTCCCTCTGTTGGTGGACCGATAAACCTCCGGATCCAATCAAAATCCGTGGGAATTTCAAAGTTCATAAGTTTTTCTTTCTTGTTTTTTTTAAAGTGAATTTTTTCCCAAACCGTGAGTTCTTTTTGTTTTTCTATTTGTTTAATTAGACTAGCTCTTGATTCAATTAGATGTTTCTCAGACCAAGCATGAGCAGCTACTGCTGACTTTTCCACTTCACCATTTTTGACATTTCTCAGATGTTCTTTCACCCTTATTTTCAAATTTATTTTTATTTTTCCTATCTAAATTTTGTCACAATCCATCAGAAATTTATCAGATCAAATGCATGGATTGTGACAAAATGTACATAGGAAAAACAAAAAGAAATTTGGAAACAAGGGTGAAAGAACATCTGAGAAATGTCAAAAATAGTGAAGTGGAAAAGTCAGCTCATGCTTGGTCTGAAAACATCTAATTGAATCAATAGCCAGTCTAATTAAACAAATAGAAAAACAGAAAAAGCTCATGGTTTGGGAAAAAATCAATATTTAAAAAAAAGAAAAGAAGAAAGAAAAACTTAAGAACTTCATAATTCCTGTGGATTTTGATTGGATCCAGAGGTTTATTGGTCCACCAACAGAGGAAGAAGAAGTAGTTCTTCTGATTGATATAACATCAGTTGATAAGATATTATTGAAGACGAAGCTTCTAAGGCTTTGAAACTGCAGTATAATTAGAAGACTGGATATGAGGTGAGGTATGAAGTATTTTAATTTAATCTTAAATTAAACCTCATAGTGATTTTTTTCCTATAAAAGTTCAAAATGGTTTAAACTGTACATTTGCAGCCCAAAATATACAAGACTTTTTAATTATATTTACCACAAGGAATTTATACTTAAAATCTGTGCATTTATATTACTTCCACACTGCATATAGAGTTGTCAGCTGAGTAACTGGAATTGTATATTTGACACAAAAACTGAGGAATTAATTTCGTTGAAACTGCCATAAAATTATGATTTAGATAATGCTTCCCAACCCTTACATACAAAAGAGTCTACAAAAAACCAGGATTTATCCTGCAATCTCGCTTTATTACTTTCGTTCAAAATGCATGCACAGTTGATAGGATTGGACTATCACAAAAGCACATTTTTATGAAGTAACTTTTAATATCTTAAACACAGATAATAGTAAATACATCTTATTCCATTAATGATAGGGTTACCATATTTCCATCATTTCAATAGAGAACACTTTGATGGGAACTTTCACCACAAGAAATATTAACTTTTCACTTTTAATTTAAACAACATTTTGCTATTTAAACTCTAAATACATAATTCATTGGTAACTACTATTGAATTAACAGATCGTTGGACTTTGATAGTTTAGGTTTCAGATTTGTGGGTCTATGTTGTCATAGCAATGTATTCAAACTTAACTACAGCCAATCACTGCATGACAATACCTAACCCTTCTACCCACAAATTCAACATTCCCACATAATATTTTGAAATGTTGCAAGTTCTACAAAATACAACCATGTCATTTTAGTTCAGATTTGTCTTTGGTTTTCATTCTCATTGTGAATATTAGTTTTCAGCTAATTAGTAAATGTATCTGTTATAGTCGATAATGATTATGCCCTATTACTATTTGTGGCATCGTCTGAAATTATTCCTGTCCCCGTCACACAATATATGAGGGCCAAGATTGTGCTGCTCCTCTAACCTCCAGTCATAGCTAAAAAAAAAAAAAAACAGATTACCTGTATGTTAAACTTTGGAAGTAAATAAACCCATGACTAAACTGAGTATTTTTTTTACTGTTTCACACTTCTAAATGATAGTGTTCTCCACGGATAATCTAATGACACTTTAAACTCCATTCTGACAAAAAGTGACTTACCTGGTTCTTTCCCTGTAATCCTTCATGATTTTTTTTCATATTTTTTGTTTTAATGTTATGATAATATCAACACATATTTTTTGTAATTTTCAGCAAATACAAAATAAATATTTTAAAATTTTTAGCATGTAAAATTTGAGGTCACAGTTAAGTTTGAAAACTGGGACAAAATGTAAACGTGTGACAGTACACCAAGACTGACCCAATCAAAACAGGAAATATGATAACCCTACTTGTAGGTGGACGGTGTACATAAGCAATTACAACACGAGATGATGTTATAAAAAAATAATAGTTTTTTTTTGTGTAGATGCGTATACTGATGTATTGCTCATCGGAGAAATCACAACACAAAAATCTAAAATTCAGTTACATTCATTACAATAACAACTATGTATTGATAACACATTCTCGTTGTTTTCTTGAGCTTGATGGCAAACAACAAGCATTGTTGTGACGCCACTTGCCTTAGCGCCTATTTCATACACAGACATAAAGAAATAGACTGATAATATCTCATGTCAGAGCACTGGATTTAGCGAATGTTAAAGTTTGCTCTTTCACCATATGTCTAAGTCAAGTTTCTGTTTCAATGTTTATCTTAAGTTGGGAGATTTTTTATCAATGTCTCCAGTTATTGTCTTTATGACATTTCTGGATTTCTCTCCTGACATAATGGAATTGTAAGTCACTTCTTAAGTTGGGGCATCTGGAAGGCAGAATTATATTATCCCAATGATATGATATATGATGAATGATAATGAAGCACCAGGAGAATCCTTAAACCTGAACTTAATCTAAATCCAGATCATGGGAGGCCATAAGAATAATTCCCTTCAAGAGAAAATTCCTGTGTTCTGACCAAGAATCAAACCTGGGATTCCTTTAACTGTGGAAGGTCGAGGATTTGATTCCTGGTGGGATCAGGATTTTATGAATGACAGAACATGAGATATGCAAGAAAATTATGATAAGTAAATTTGAAGGAAGTCCCGTGCCATAGCTGAGTGGTTACAGCAGGAAGCCTTGGCACAGAGCTATGGGACTTGCGCTGGTTCGATTCTCCATAGGGGAAGAAATGTTCTCATGGTATTTCGGCCAGTGCCCATCCAGCATCGTGAGGCATTTGGGTAGCTACAATAAGTAGCAGCTCCAGGTTGAGAAAACCAGCTATAATGGCTGGGAGACTTGACACGCTGACAACGTGTCACCCCTACACTGACTGGATGATCATCTATCTCTGTGACTGACATGTAGATGTGAGGCCAGCAGCCGGCTGATAGGCTAAGGGCCTTTTAGGCCTGTTGCGTCAGGAGAAAACAAAATTTGAAGGAAAAAGGAATGTGGGACAACTGATACTGTATGGAATTCTGGAGGATCTGAGGAAGATGAGAATCGAGGCATAGTGGCTGGTTTCAAGAGACAGAGAAGTTTGGATGTGGATTCTGAGGCTCAAATCAGGCTGATGGATGATGATGGCACATGTTTCTGAAAGCCCAACATTATTTAATGTTTCACAAAGTTTTTTAACTGAAGTTTGTTTTAGTTGGGGATGACTCACGTATCAAGAACAGCTTTTAAGATTTTAACATTTTTCAATGACCTTATTAAAGTCTGAATTTGATTTTTAAGATGAAGAAAAGAGTGGTCTTTTGCACCCCCATTCCAACTTTTATCAGCCTGTAGAAGGTTGGTCCAGGAACACCAATATTATTGTTTATCGTAATGTTGTACGTTATTAAGACTTGAGAATGAGAATTAAGGGCAGCAGCGATGTCAGCAGACAGTCAGGTACTTCCTAAACCCTGTAATATACCATAACATAGGACATCTCAACACTCCACTATCATATACCATCTTCATTTCTTGCAACTGGAATTCCCAAACACAGGAAACCATGGGCTCCCAGACATTAACATCAAATATGTAAAATAAACTATTTACCTTAGTAGTAATTCCGCTAAAAGGAAAGTTAAAATAAGACTATACATAACCTGCATACATCCAATATTGGTATATGGAAGTGAAACCTGAACTATGAGCTTTTGAAAGAAAGATTTTGAGAAGGATATATGGACCAGTAAAAGAGAATGGTGAATGAAGTATAAGGAAATCTATGACCTTTTAAGGAACCTTATTTATCAACTCTTGTGAAATTAAAAAAAAAAAAATGCAATGGGCTGGACATGTTCAAAGAATGGACAAAGAATGCATACCTAAGAAAGTGATGATGGAGGATATGTTTGGGAAGCGGCCAGTAGGAAAACCAGATGGATGGACTCAGTGGAGACTCATCAAATCCTGAACTGTAGGAACTGGCAACAGAGAGCATTGGATAGAGAAGATTGAGGGTCTCACATCAAGAAGGCCCAGGCCTGCTATGGGCTGTAGCGCCATTGGAAGAAGAAGAAGTAATTCCGCTAAAATAATCAGTAATCAATCTGGAATGTAGATATGTCCCAATTAAAACCACAGATAGATGTAAAGGTGATAAAACAAGATGAGAAGCAAACCCAATTTGATTACTTTGGGTATGTTTCTTGACTTGTTTTATTACTTTTACAGGTATCTGTGGTTTTAATTGGACATATTGCATCCCAGATTGATTGCTGACTCTTTCAGTGGAATTACTACTAAGGTAAATCATTTTATTTTATATATAATGAATTTCTGCAAATATATGCCTGATCCCATTATGTTAGCAACATTGAAAAGAAATCTAATTTTTTATTTGCTCTAACTTTGGCTTGATCATTACCTTGAGTAATATACATAAGTATTAATTGTGTTTCCCTTTAATTTATGATAATACTACTGTTAATAATATTGTTATTAAATAAAATTTAAATATTATTTATCTAATATATTTAGTATATTTGACTTCAAATAAATTTTTTTTATATTTTACAAGATAAATAATTTTTATAATAATAACTACAACATTATTTAAATAGTATGTTTTTGTATAAATATTGTATGGGGTGAATCATAAATATGGCTATACGTTTGATCGCATTGTGTGATGAAAATATTACCATTACAGGAAATATGAAATTACCGTTGGAAAGGCAATTATTCAAATTACAACAATGGAATAAAACAAAACAGTGTAGAACTTACGTCACTAGTCAAAATGGCGTTGAATATGCAACAGCAAATTACAATTGCTGCATGAGCAATAACGTATGCTAATGATCATGAGGTCGCAAGACATGAGTTTAATGTAGCATTGCAGCCGTCGACTGTGGGGAAGTGGAGAAAACGACTGCTGGAAACGGGGAGGATGCAGAAAATCAAACCTCCTGGAAGGCCTCGCATTAGCACGGATGCAGAAACAACGAAGAGAATTGTGGAGGCGTTCGACGCTAGCCCACAAAAATCAACCTGCCAAGCTGCATGTGAGCTTCATATCAGTCAATCGAGTGTGTGTCGTGTTTTGAAGCGTGAGAAGTACCACCCCTTCAAACCGATTTGTGTCCACGAACTTAATGAAGACGACCCTGACAGGCGGATGCAATTTGTTGTAAGGGAATCAGCAAACAGTTTGAAGTAATAAAGTGACTTGCTTAGTGTTGTTGTAAGTGATTTGTTTTGTTCTATTGTTGTAATTTGAAGGGTTCCCTTTCCAATGATAACATCATATTTCCTTTAATAATAATATTTTCGTCACAAAATGCGATCAAACGTATAGCCATATTTCTGAATCACCCTGTATGTACATGACATTTAAATTGAAATTTTAATGTATATTTAATTCATTATAATTACTAAGGCTAGGAATTTTATGACCTAAAAATACTGAAATATGCAAAAAAAATGTATGCAATTATGACCTAAAATTTACAAAAATATGCATTGCAACATAAAAAATGAGCTAATATTATTATAATTATGTAATAATTTCAGTTGTAAATTTAATTGAGAAGCAAACTTTTTTTTTTGTTCAATGCCACCTATTTGTCATTCGATATTTCAGGTATTCTCTCCTAGCATTGGCGTATTGTAACCCACTTCTGCGGTTGGGGCGCCTGGAAGGCGGGGTGACGCTGCCCCAATGATATGATGGGTGATGACGATGGGTAATGATGCGCCAGGAGAGGCCTCAAATCTAAACTTAATTTAATGAGGTGAATATGATATTGATGATAATGATGACCAGATGACGTTCGGGGACCGTTTGGGCCTTAAAGTATCCTGACATTTGTCTTACAGGTGAGGAAAAACCCCGAAAAACAACCTCACCCAGAAAACTTGTCCCGAGCGGGGATCGAACCCGGGCCCGCTGCGTGACAAGGCAGCACGCTACCTCGAGACCCCAGCGGTGGATGTGAGAAGCAAACCAAAGTATGGAATTTGATATTGTAGCATACTTTTTATTGTATTAAAATTATCAGTAGCTAGCTTATTGTCGTGAGATACACATAAGGGGGAAAAGTTCGTAATGTGAATTGTAACAAAATAGGGGATGAAAATAGATTTTACAAGAAACAAAATTCTGAGAAATTTAACAACTCAAATGAACACGGATGAAAAAAATTGTACGATAAAAGATTTTACTTCTTAAAATAATGACGAATATGACCAATAAATTACTACAATAAGCTCTGCCACATATAAATGACCAAATATGCATAAATATGACTTAACAAAGTATTTTAATGTACTTAGTTTTTGTATAAAAAGTATTTATATTGGAATTTACAGAAGTCCTCATTGCCCACTGTGCTACAAACACACATGGACAGAAACCACCTGCTACAGTGCTAGGCACTTCACTCTGCTACGCTGAATGATAGATACTGTGGGAAGCAAGAGCCAAACTTTCTGTTTTGGTATCATGTTTTATTGACTATTTAACTCATGCCCCAAATGGGAGTCAATGACCAATCACGTTTCAATGATTTCTGTTTTACAACCAATCAGAGTCGTGTTTCACCGAATATTTATCAGTGTTATAATTACCATATTAAAGAAAGCTCCTCCTTACAATATTGCGTTCCTTTGGCAATATATAGTATGATCTGGTTGCAGTGATAAACAAATGAAGCAGTAGAAGCGTACCTATCGTTTCTCATTTGTTTTCAAACATCGCCGTTTACATTAAATATATATTTTAAAATAACTATAGTTAAATAATGATTTGTGAGTAAACAGCTTAATTTTATTCGTTAAATAGTCCTAACAAATGCCACTCTTGATTTCCAAATTCTCTAGATAAATTCACTCCTCACTTCGTGAGTCGTGAATTTATCGATAATTTGGAAATCACTCGTGGCATTACTTATGAAAATCTTATAAAAGTTGATGTTTTATTGTTTTAATTTATTGTTATCAGTTAGTTGTTTACTCTAGGATAATATCATTTATTTTAAAAGTTTATATTATTTTTGTACCTTGTGTTAATTAAAATGTATATTTTTGATAAAAGTTTTCTCAAAGTATTTGGAACTATTAAATTAATTTATTATTTTAAAAATATTAGTAATAGCTTCATAATTATGGACAATGACTTGTCAAGTTCCCTGCAATTGTATAAATAAATAAATATTTAAGAAACATACCACTCTTACCAAAAATATATATGCTATTTCATACAATTCCTAGCCCTAATAATTGCTATACTGTATATAAAATTTTTACTGTTAATATGCGTTTGTGCACAGTAAAAGCTCCTTATTCGCAGGGCATATGTTCCGCAAATACAGAAACAGCAAATCCATCCATAGTAATTCTGCCCGAAGGCAGGTCCTTCATGGCAATCATAGCATTTTCATGCTATGCTTGCAGCTTTACTAGGGAATTATAGGTGTGGTGGCTTCCCAGTGAAAGATGATGATAATGATAAGGATGATGATGATGGCCATATGATTTCGGGGACCGTTTGGGCCTCAAAGTTTTCCTGACATTTGTCTTACAGGTGAGGAAAAACCCCGATAAAAACCTCACCCAGAAAAACTGCCCCGACCGGGAATCGAACCCGGGCCCGCTGCGTGACAAGGCAGCACACTACCCCGAGACCACAGCGGTGGACAAACAGCAAATATGGAATGGTAATTTGAATGGGGGTATATAGGGGATACGTTCCAAGGTTCCGGAATTAAATAAAAATTATCGAAATATAATCAATTAATTAGAGATTTTGAACAATTTTCCTTTTACTCGACATTATAAATTGGCAACAAAGCAGAAGAGATGCATATTATTCAATCAAAATTATTGCAATGAATGACAAGTTGAAACAATAAAACACCGATCGTGGCAAGGGTGGCATTTATTAACGGAAATAGCAGCACCGTGAAATACAGCGACGGTGGCTTTTAACAACGAACTTCTGGCTTAGTGACAATAAGGTTTATTTTACTTTGATAATAATTTGTCCATTTGATTTGAATCACTCTTTGTAAAACCCGCCTCGACACGTGCCTGCAGTAAAAAATGTTGCCGATGCGTTAATAAAGGATACTAATCCTTCTAATATATCGAATGGATCAGCGAATAAAGACATTTTTAACCGCGAATACAGGAATTGTGTCGCAATATTTTAACCCGCGAATAATGAAAACGCGAATAATAATAATAGCTTTATTTTACCTGGCAGAGTTAAGGCCTTAAGGCCTTGTCTACCACTCAACCAGGTTTAAAAAAAAATTACAAAGAAAAGTCTTAAATCTAAATTACAATAATATATATATATATATATTATATATATATATAAACCCGCAACAAAATTTTTTACAAGTTATGAATACAATACAATTAATATTTATATTGTATTTTGATTTACTCTAACTTTAACGAATTAAATATATAATCGGTACAAGATATATAAAAAAACGAGGAAAAGATTAATGACATGGTATAAAATTAAATAAATAGAGAAAAATTAATTATTAGACAACAGGTAACTGTATAAGCGTGACTTAAAGGTGCCAAGTGTGCGGCAACCCCTGATATCTTGAGGAAGGAGATTCCAGGAGCGGGCGGAGGCTAGGAGCTTTTACTGATTGAGTGAAAGAGAAGGCCTTCTGCCAGAATAAAGAAAACACTATTATTATTATTAGCCTATTATTATTATTATTGATATCACATTTCCAATATTTAGGATGTGATATAACTTATAGAGAAAATAAAGTAAATAAATTTCAGGCTATTTGTGGAACCATAAAAAGAACCTTAGGTCGGAAAACAAGGAAAGATACGAAACTTAAATTATATAAAACAATGGCTGTTCCTTTGTTGTTGTATGGAAGGGAAAATTGGATAATGAAATCAAGGGACAAAAGCAGGATACAGACTGCGGAAATGCTGTTTTTACGTAATGTGAAAGGATGCACAAGAGCGGATAGAATAAGGAATGAAACTATACGAGAAGAATTAAATATATATAAAATTGAAGATAAAATCAGCGAAAATAATAAGAAATGGACAGAACACTTAATGAGAATGAACAACGAAAGAATACCAAAAATAACCTTCCTGTATAATCCCAGAGGAACAAGAGATGTTGGCCGACCACGCAGAAGATGGACTCCACTTTTAACTTCGCCGGAACAGGCTGCATAGCCTAAACCTTGTAGTAGAAGAAGGAGGAGGACTATTATTGTTGTTATCTGGGCCCACCCAAAATAATTTATTTTAATACGCCTGAAATGTCAAAACAATGGAAATGGACTGGAACCATATAGGAAAATTAAGAGTAGTTAATTGGTATTGGCAGCAACTTCCTGCTTGACAGTCTGTCTCTTTATGTCTGTGACTTAACGGTGATTGTCTCTAGTTACGTATGTCGTATAGCTGACAGCACTGCTGATGTAGAAAATTGTTCACTCAGTGCTTAGAAATTATTCGCGCCTAATTTTCACGTATACTGGTGCCGACTTGCAGCGTTGCGCGGTGGTGTTGGTAGTACTGGTGATGATCCTCTCTGCTCAATGGTGGACCTATGCATGAAACCAAGGCATTGTCTCAGTCACTGTTCCATATCATTACATCATCATAAGGTTGCCACCATCCGAATTCCTGCAGATGCCATTTTTTTCTTTTTCTTTATATGTTTGTCTGCACCCATATATCCCCAACTGGGGCAAGGTGTTCCCTTAACCAAGGCTAATGTAGTTATTCTTATTTCCCTACCAATGTCAGCTAGTGACAAGTGGTTAACTCATCGCCCCAAAGAGACACTTAGTATGCAACTAACGTGTTACTTGGATGGGAAAGACTTTAAATTTTGCCTGATGATGATGATGATGACTGATCCCGTTCGTCCCACTGCGGAGACATGGGTGTTTCCCAAGAGGGAAGTTCCTTAACCAGACTAATTTAATTACGCTCGCTTCCCTACAGATGTCATAATTGGCATTTGGTTAGCATATCGACCCAATGAGATATCTAGTAGCCAACTAAGCTATTACGTGGATCAAGAAGGTGGTAAATTTTGCTTAGAGGCCTTTTTTTTCAGCCTTAACATTTTTTACGAGCCCGAAAATATCCAGACACCTGCAGCTTAAAGTCTCTCCCGGATTTGTTCCTTGGATTTTCCCATCTTAAAAAAATCCATCGAACCCGGTCATAATTGAACTCGCGATCCTCGGAAGCAGAGGCAAATAACAACCACTAGAATACCGTCGTCGACAAATTGTGCTTAATTTAGACTCAAAGTTATTTTTTACGAGCCCGACAATTTTCAGACTCAATTTAAAATCCTCCCTGTTGCACTTTCAAATGTTTAAAAAAAATCCATCGACTTCAGGCCGTGTTTGAACCCGCGACCCTCAGGATCAGAGGTGGGGAACTTAACCCCTTGACCACCGATGCTGATCTTACAATTAATTTAACCTGTCTCATAAAATAGTCTATATAAATTCAGGATCCTCGGCCGCGGTGCCTAGTGTGGACAAGTGGACAAAATAATAATGCATATGGTTATAATTATTATTATGAAGATTGTTTATCTTGTAATTACAAACTTTTTGATTGGAAGTCAAATATACTAAATATATTAGATAAATAATATATTTCTTTATTTATCTTCCTCACCGGTTACGTTCCTTGCCTCTAGTCCCGAGAGTCGCGAGTTCAAACGCGACTGGGGTTGATGGGCCTTTTAGAATGGAAAAAAATATATAGGAGAAAGTCCTCCGGAAGAGACTTAAAGTCGTGAGTTCCGATTCTGAATATTTTCAGGCTCGTAAAAGATCCTTAAACCTGAATAAAGAGGTCACTAAGTGAAATTTACCAACCCCCTTCATCCTAGTAATACCTAAGTTGCCAACTAGATGTCTCTTTGGGTCAGTATGTTGACCGCATGTCATCCAATATATCTTTGGGAAATAAGCTAAGTTAATTAACTTGGACTAGTAACTCCTAACAAAAGAGAGGCTAATGCTCAACACTGGGCTGTTACGCCATTGTAGAGAGAGATGAATTCAGGGTAAATGGCAACCCTATGTTATGTCTTGTAGAAGGTTCATCACCACACACCCATCACCACCCCAACATCTAATTAGTCTTTTGCCCACAAAGGTTTAGACAAAAAAATATATGTGCTAAAAAATGGGATCCATGCATAAGTTAATTTTATATGTTATTGTCACCATTCATTCTGTGGTGATCTTCCGGCTTGCATTTTGGTTTTCCAGAAGAATCGGCAGCGTTTCAAAGACTGTTCCTTCATCTCTTTTCTTCAGACAAATTCTCTAAAACATCGTCAAATCTTCTGGAAAATTCTTGCATCCGGTTTTTTGTTTTCCTCACACATAAACATTAATAACAAACATTCTCTTCTTCCATAAAAAGCATCAGGTGGCAGCACATTGTTAATTCAACATATATCTGTTAGTGCTTACAAATACCAACCTAAAATTGTGGTCCAATTTACCCAAAACAAGGGTGTACAAAATCATGTTCATGTTCTTTCATTCAGGTAGGAAAAATTAACAAAATCGTATAGGCCCTATCTGATTCTTATCGCAGGCAGGACGTACTCTTCTGGATAAGAAACGAAATGAAGATATATGAAAGGAACTAAATATTTTCAAACTCACGGATCGAATAGGAACGCCTGGAAATAACATGTTAGTAGAATGCCAGAAGAAAGATTTCCAAAATTATTGCTGACTTATAAATCAAAAGGAAGGAGAAATGTTGAAAGCCAACACAGAAGATGGTCTGAACAATTCTGGCTTTCATGAAACCGGAACGAGCCAACATCCTTGGATTATGAAGAAGTATATCTTATTCTTATTGTTTTATATGAATCAAGTTATTTTTTTTCTTCACTACCACCAATTTATCTAACGACATTTCTGGCATTAGCGGAAATGTAACCCTAATTTTGATGTTGGGTGCATTGAAAGGCAGAGTTATATTATCCCGATAACGGCTGATAAATCATAATGAAAAGTCCTTAAACCTTAAAAAAAAACATGAAAATCCCTTGCCTTACCATCCAGCTGCTGGCCTCACATACACATGCGTTAAATCCTAGAGGCAGACTATAATCAAGCCAGTGCAGGGGTGACACGTAGTCTTGTCGGGTCCCCCAGCCGTTAAAACTGATTTTCTCAATCTGGAGCCGCTACTTATTGTGGCTAACGATGATACTGGGTGGGCATATTCAGCCGAAATTCCATGAGAAAATACTCTCTCATGGAGACTCGAACCAGCTCAAGTCCCGTAGCTCTGCGACAAGGCATCTTGCCTTAACCACTAAGCTACAGCGCGGAATTCTTAAAACCTTAAAAAAAAGCTCCAAGCGCGACAGGCCTAGAAGGCCCTTGACCTACCAGCCGGCTGTTGGCCTCACATCCACATGTGTTAATCACAGAGATAGACGATCATCTAGCCAGTGTAGGGATGACATGTAGTCAGCATGTCGGGTCCCCCAGCCATATAGCTAGCTGGCCTTCTCAACCTGGAGTCGCTACTTATTGTAGCTACCCAAATGCCTCATGGTGCTAGGTGGGCACTGGTCCCATACTGAGCCGAATAAGACAATTTCTTCTCCCGTGGAGACTCGAACCAGCGCAAGTCCCGTAACTCTGCGCCAAGGATTCTTGCCTTAACCACTCGGCTACGGCGCGGGACTTCTTAAACCTAAACTTAGCCTAAATTCCAGATATTGGATGACCACAAGAATTAAGAAAAAAATTCTGTGATCTAACCAGGAATCGAACCTGGGACATGATGAACAGTAGTGAGAAGCTCTGACCACAAGCTCATGAGCTGATCACTTTCCTAGAGTAAATTTATTGTTTTAATAAACAAATTTGAAATTACTTTGTAAGTATAAGAATGTGAAACAAGGTATCTCTTACTTTAAGAAAGGAGTTATGAAAATAAAGTATGGAAGAAGCTTTTTGAATCATATGAGAAACGAATAGACAGGCGAATTGAAAAAAAACACATAACAGTATATTAATAAATAGTATCTTCTTGGTGATAATAAGAATGTATTAAACTTTATCATAAAAATCCAAATCACCAAATAAAAATATTAAAATAGTCAACGCGTTTCGATAGCGAGCCTATCATTATCAAGACTAGTTATTTAACCCTTAAATTCGTAATGTATCCTACAGGATACATCAATTGTTTCAATTTATCTAATAGTTTTAATAAAACAGAAGATAGCTAATGGTTAGGTTTAAAGCTTCTATAAATAAGTGAAATAAAAAAATATATACCTTCCCTTAGACTTACTTCACAAGCTAAGAGCAAAGTGAAAATTTCAAAATTTAAGTTTTCACCCCTACCTCTAAGGCCATCTTCGCATTAAGTTTCAAACACAAATTTCTTGTGACAGTTATTTAAACGTGTCGAGCCGCAGTGAAAACAAAACAATGTATAACTGTAAGTTATTACTTTATAGATAATTTAATACTTGCTGCCAACAATAATTAATAAATCAAAAGTGAACTACTCGTATTTCATTGTAACCATGGCAATATTAATAATAAACGGTATGTCTAGATGACATGTTAAATTATGTATCCCGATTTAGGCCTAAATATTAGTATTTTTGAGTTTACTTCACATTTATACACATTTGTTCTAAAAACATAAAAAGCTAAAACCAAAATAACTTAGACTACCTTATATTTGTCCTTTTGTGTATCCTTTATCGTTAGATTGAATTTCGATCAATTATGTTTTAAGATGTCTTGTATAAATAAATGATTCAGATTGAACGTTCTCGAGAAGTTGACAAGTAAACAATTACCTAGGCCCATGTATACTGTGTAATACAACACAAATTTAAGTAGTTTCTACTCATTTGTTATCTATCTTTTTATTAAAATTAATTAATTAAACTCATGTATTTTATAGGATACTGGCTAATACCCGGCGTGCGCGCTGCTACGCCTAAATAAGTGAAATGTGTTTTTATTTTTAGTTGAATAAGGGAAAAGAAAATTAAGATTACATAGTTATATGGTAGGCCTATAGGCTACATTGCGACGAACCAAACATGATGGTTGCTAGAATAAATTTTTAGTTTCGAATTTGAGATAAATCCTTCTAATTAACGGATTTCGCTGATTTTTTGACAATAACTACCTCTGTTTATTGTAATACTATCTACTGAGTTTCGTTGTGAAACATCGAATATTGCGTCGGCTAGAGCGATTTTTAAAGTTTCGTTTCAGGTGAACTCGCTTATTACGCCATGAATGGTATGCGGTCAACATACCGACCCAATGAGACATCTAGCAAGCAACTAAAGTATTACTACGATTATGAAATGTAAGGTTGGTGTGATTATTTTGGTTTGTCAACTTTTTAATTTGTAAAAGCAATGTGTCTTAATGTGAAGTAAACTTAAATATTCGTATTCGTGAACTCTCGGGTTCAAATCCCGGTACCTACTATCCTAAATGAGTTTTTTCTGGTTTTCCTCAATCGTCATGGTAAAGGATGGGTTGGAAATTCATTACAAGAACTCATTTAATCATATTCAACGTATCATACCATTAAAATATAAAATAAAAACACAAACACATTATATAAACATTCGCTAAATGATCTATATGTCAAAAGCGTCTCTAATAAAATATATCAGTTAAAATACTAAGATTAATATCTAAATAACGAACTAACTCTCTGGTACTATCGAACCGCGCGGACATAAGCTCTCCGTACGACCTTATCCTGAGCTAATGTTTTCCAATCCTCCCCTGTAATTTTACTTCCCTCAGCTTATGGTTAATATTATTCTCCCACCTCATTGTTGGCCTACCTAGTGGACGATTTCACTCTGGTTAACCAACAACGAGCTTTCATGGTCCTCTTTCATTCCCCATTCATGTCGAGTCTACGACAGGGAAACAACAGCTGGAAGCGCTCGCCACTGAAGATGCCCTCCGCAGTTGAGGCAGAAACGTCTGGGAGAAACGCCAGTTATAGTCGAGTCTACGACAGGGAAACAACAGCTGGAAGCGCTCGCCACTGAAGATGCCCTCCGCAGTTGAGGGAGAAACGTCTGGGAGAAACGCCAGTTACAGACCACGGTCACGTAGCCCGGAATCTTTTAATACTATTTATTCTCAAATACTCGTAATCTTTTTTCCTCCCTTACTAATGCTGACAACAGGAAAAATATTTCAAAACGTTATTAACATGCCATTTTTCATTGTTTATTTTAAAAAAAAGCCTTGGCTGACAAGTAAATAATTATTAATTAAATAAAAATAATAACGTAGTTTTATTTTTATATAATTAATAAATATGGATTTTCATCAAGTAAACACCAACTCAATTGATTAAGTAAATAATTACCATGATGACAATTTTAGATGTTATTTCTATCTCAACGTCTCATTCATTTTTCAGATAGTTTCCATACTTTCTTTGGACAAAAGCCATATATTTTCCACACGTCTTTATTTACAAACTGCTAAATATGTGTGCGATTTTTTATATTTTTCTTTAAAATTGCTGTAGACTGTTATTTCCACTAGAACCCGCCAAACAACTATTCAGAAATAAATAAATAAAATGGTAATTTTTTCAGAATATGCTGTTTTGCTATTTATGCTACTTTTGTTATCACAAAGAGTTGACAACTGGATAAACATGTTTTAACCAAAACGAGGCTTTATTGACAACTTATGCTAGAGAATAAACACAAATATAAGGTTAGTATGATATATTTTGGTTAGCTTTTAAATTTAAGCCCTTGAAATAAAATATGAATTCATGAAACGAGGTAGGCATCTTGACAATTACTAAATAAATTAATATTTGTCACAATTAACTGAATCGTTCGCTAAAATTAACTAGTTCATATAGAGGACGAATAGACATATATGAACTGTATATTCTGGTAAATTGCCCATAAATATCTTATGAGAACAAATATTAGCAAATCAGTGATTTTTGTAACTTTAAATTGCAATTAATGTTATTATATTCATTTGCATAGCCTACTGGACATCATCACACTATCAAGATGGCCATGCTTCAACTGAACATTGTTAAGAATTATATTATTATTCTTTGCACAGATAAAATAGGAGGAAACAATTGAATCAGTAAATTGAAAAAGGGGTCATCGGATGAATCCAGTCATTTAACTTTCCTCCAAGTAAATAATTTATTGTGATATATGTATCAATTGGTATACAAAGGAATCTTGTACAATGACTTCTTACACACCTTCTGTGCTTCATAACTTATCTAGTTCATACACATGACACCTGCTGTTGTTCAGTTAGTTTGGATTTTAGTTCATGACTCCTTTTACAACACTCTGATTTAATTAGCATATACCACGCACGATGTTCCAAATTTTAAATAAAACATACAAAATCAGGAATCACAAATGTAACATGACAAAAGACTACTAAATCAACAGAAAATAGTACACATGCTTATAAATAAATATTAATTAAAGTAAAGTTGTACTTAATGTAAAAACTGACCGAAGTAAAGATCATATCAGCATTTCTCAATATAATGGTCCCGACAACTACTGGGCATGTGAGCTCTTAAATCTGCTGAAAAGACCGCCGTTTTTCTATCTTCAAGTGATAGACGTTTGTCGGTGATTATTGAATCGGATTATATTGCTATTAACTAGCTGGCTCTGTTGTCTAAACACTATTACATTACCTCTTCCGAGCTAAGTTCCAGTTATGTGTAAACAAACCAGATGACTGCATTTTCATTTGCCGAATAAATGTATCCATCAATCCATCCATAGTAATTCTGCAGAGAGCAGGTCTTTCACTGCAATCATAGCATTTTCATGCTATGCTTTGCAGCTTTGTTAGGGAATTATAGATGTGGTAGCTTCCCGTTGCTTTCCACACCTTGTGTAACACTATTGGTGGTGGTGGGGATGGTGATAATAATGATAAGAATGATGATGATGGCCGGATGACTTTCGGGGATCGTTGGGCCCTAAGCTTCCTGACATTTGTTTTACAGGTGAGGAAAAACCCCGAAAAGAACCTCACCGAGGAGCCTGTCCAGACCGGGAATCGAACCCACTGCGTGACCTCGAGACCACAGCGGTGGATAATAAATGTATAATATAAGAAAATGTAATTAGCTCTCTAACACTCGAAATAAACTATATAAATATATATATATATATTATCCAGCACATGTCTACATAAGTTATATGGGAGAATCTTAAAATATGTAATTATGATCTTGGCAGACTGGATGGACACTGTTTTATTCTTACGCACGCGCAATGCAGAATACGTTGGGATTTCAATTGTTTCAAAATGGCCGTTTTTTATAGAATTTCTTAAAATATTGGAAAGGAAACATTTAAAAACGGAGAGAAACAAATTATTTTGAAATGTTTCCAAACAGTTTAGTGAAAAAAAATCCTACATTAGCCATTAAGGATGTGGTGAAAATAACAGCAGCTTTTACAGGTGAATCAGTATGGATCATATATTCCGCTCGTAATGAAATTGCAAATAAAACATATCTATCGACATCATAAAAAAACGTAAACGTCTAATTAGGTAAGCCCATATATGTTTTGTCATAAATAAATAAATGGATGAAGTTCCTAATTATTGGTACAATCTTACCTTGTATTCAGTCTTATTTCCTGTAAAATATGATGTTGCCTAAGAACATTGTTTTTTATCGATGACAGTTTCGTATACAATTCAATAATCTGGTGGATAAAATTAGCACCACGGCTCCCCCAATAGACGGAGTTGGCGAAGTAATATCTTAAGCAAGTTTGTTTACAGTACAACTGGAACTTAGCTCGGAATTATTAATATAACTGATGCCCGAAGACAGTGATTTTCCAGCGTAGTTGTGGTTCCAATTTCTTGGGATTTGCCTTATTGTTGAAAAAAATAAATCATGAGAATCCTCAACTGGGAAATTCAACATAGCTGGAAATGGAACCGATATATATATGAAGAGTAACGTTACCACCAGACCACATCAGAGCAATATTATTATTATTATTAATCAGGGAAAGTATCTTGGTTGGCTTTGGAGTGCTCTATAGTGAGCACAAGTTAATTGAAAGCAGAGTTTACATGCGATGTGACGGCGCAAGACAGCAACGCAGCCTAGTGCGCAGCTAGGGTACATACGAGAATACAGACGCTATGGTTCTGTGTGTAGTATACCTCATTTCCGAACCAACTAAGGTACTTTCCCTGATGATGATGATGATGATGATAATAATAATAATAATAATAATAATAATAATAATAATAATATTGGGCATTGGGCGCTGGCAGATTTTTCTCCGTTAGTCTCTACCTAAAGCTCTTTTTCTGCATCCTCTAACACTTACTACACTTAATTAAAACTACTCCATTCAGCCATCTCAATCTTGGTCTGACCACTCTTGTACTACCATCAAGTTTAAGAAAGGTAAGTTTATTTTGTTGGGTTATCCTCCATCAACCTAATAATATGCCCCACCCAGCAAATTTGTAAGCTTGATAAACTTTAAAATGCCAATTCCAGAGAATTATGAATATAATTTATTATTATATACTTCAGATGCCTACAGATAGAATTCCTCAGCTGTTACTAAAGTATAAACCAAAAGGATATAGAAGTGTTGGACGCCCTTTAACTAATAGGAATATTCATTAAATCTCACTTATGTGAAAATATGTCAAAATACCTAATTTCATGAAGCACAAGATGAACAAGGTCTTATGCTCCAATTTCCATTTTAATTTACTGAGCTTAATATATTTCCTTTAAAAAAATCTGAGTCTATGGAATGCAGGCTTCCACGACCGGCAATCATAATATTAAAATATTCCGGACTATGTGGCCATGGTGTTCCTTCCAGACGTTTTCCCTAAACTACGGAGGGCATCTTCTGTGGCGAGTGCTTCTAGGTGGAGTTCCCTTGTCCCACCTAGAAGCACTCGCCACTGAAGATGCTCTCCGCAGTTGAGGGAGAAACGTCTGGAAAAATCACCAGTTATAGACCACGGCCACATAGCCCGGAATATTTTAATATTAATCTGAGTCCATCTTCAATATTTTTAAAGAGCATCCAACAATCACCATCATTCGTAAGCACAGATTTTATACAGGTTTAACTTTTCCCGACTAGCCATCGAACCCGGAACCCCAGAGATCAAATCAAATAAATATCCTCTAAATGCTTTTTAGACGAAAGTAGGAAATGTAACAAAAGATGGTCGGCCATTTTATGTTTCGAAGAGTGTACAGAACGTGATGATTCAAGTTTTTGCGAATTCTGACCGTACCATCGGGTCGATACAACATTTAGCAGTGGGTAGTGCAATTAACAAAAAAGTACGATCCATATGAACCTTATTTCTTGAAACCACAAAAAGTTTGGACGTTCTGCTAGCGCATGCAACAGCAGTTCTCGTTTTAATTAAACTCGGTAACAGCGGGGGGTAACTTCTCCCCCTCACCCCCCACATCTATCTTCTCATCCACCAATACCAAACTCGTGTCTTCAGACATGTGTGTATGCACAATTATCTCCGCAACTAAGTTTCTCATTTGTTTCAAGCTTCACTCATTTTTATCCAAACGTAACGCATTTTCCCTCCAATCACACAATCATTAAACGCAAGAAATCTATCTCTTATCGAGTCTATGTTTAATTTCTTCGTGTGCCTAATTCCTATTTGTAATTATTTTTCTTACCTATGTCAACGAAGTAATATGTTGTTGGAACAAGAAATATAAATTTCGTATAACAATATCAGAAAATACAAAATTAAACACCTTATTGTTTGCAGATGACCAAATAATAATTGCAAATTCTGAAGATAATCTGCAGAAAGGCTGTATAGACTTAAAAAATTACACAAGAATATGGATTGAAGATATCTACAGAGGAAACAAAAATTATAGCATTTCAAGGTATATATCCTGTCAGAAGTAAAATTGCACTTGACAATAACATTTTGGAGCAGGTGAATAATTTTATATATCTAGAATGCAATATCTCGTATGAAGAAGAAAAGGATGCAAATGCAAAAATATCAAATTTTTAAAGGAGTTTAGGGTTAATAAACTCTATCTTCAAGCCACAGTTAGTCCAAAAACATTCAAGACTGAAAGTATATAAAGCACTTGCTCTTCTAACTCTCTTGAATGGTAGCGAAGTATGGGCGTTGAAACAGGATATAGACACTTAGATCTGCTGAAATGAGATACCTTCGGAGGACTGCAGGACACACACTACTAGATCATAGAAAATGAAGACATCTTAGTAGAATTACACATGAAACCTTTAGAAAACAAAATTTGTGATAAGTCAAGCTGGATGCAACAGTACATCGAATGGAAGATAACAGGATACCCAAACAAATGTTAAGGTATCAACCTACAAGAAGAAGATCAGGGCATCATCATCATCATCATAGTACAATCACGAATTTAGGCAATTTGTTGACCTGTTTCGGCCTCAAGAGAAACACCATCCAAAAGTCTTTTGAGTGGACGTCCTGGTCTTCTTCTTCCTGCAGGTTGATATCTTAACATTTGTTTGGGTATCCTGTGATCTTCCATTCGATGAACATGTTGCATCCATCTTGACTTATAATCAGAAATTTTGTTTTCTAAAGGTTCCATGTGTAATTCTTCTAAGATGTCTTCATTTTTTTTTGTGATATAGTAGTGTGTATCCTGCAGTCCTCATAAGGTATCTCATTTCAGCAGATCTAAGTCTCTGTATATCCTTCTGTTTCAACGTCCATACTTCGCTACCACACAAAAGAGTTGGAAGAGCCAGTGTTTTATACACTTTTAATCTAGAATGCTTTTGGACGAACTGTGGCTTGAAGATAGAATTTATTAACCCTCAAATTCTTAAAAATTTAGATATTTTTGCATTTACATCCTTTTCTTCTTCATATGAGATATTGCATCCTAGATATGTAAAATTATTCACCTGCTCCAAAATTTTATTGTCCAGTACAATTTTACTTCTGACAGGATCTACACCTTGAAATGCCATAATTTTTAGACCAGGGCGTCCACTCAAAATATTTCTATGATGATGCTGATTTATTTTTTCTACGTATTTGAATTCAACCACTTCAAAATTTCCCTCAATTTAACATTAACTCCTCTAACCATTAAATAATGTACTACCTAATACCCAATGTATGCTGCTACGCCTAAATAAATGAAATGTGATTTTCAAATTTCCGTTTCAAGTAAACTCCTACACGTTTTAGAGCATAATATCAGCTATAAACTCACCGTACTTGAAATGTCTGCTAAAGTAAATTCTTATTTTCGGATTTCAGGTAAATCCCCTCTTCTAATCGTCAGATTTCGTTGGAAAAATCTACCGCGATTTATTTTAATAGCATATACTGAGTTTCCTTGTGAATACTAATAAAATGCATTGTTAAAACCGTTGAGGTGGAGAGTCATAAAATAAAATAAGTTAAAATATACCTTCTTAGGTAATATCCGTCGTCCTCAACTTATAAAATATGTAATCTTTATGCCTGTAGGCCTTTCAAAATATCCGTTCCATCTTCAGCAGGTCACTCTTCGCTACAACATCCAGTATAATGGTTGATGCTGCTGGTCCTAATTGTCACGTCAAAGCAACATTAGGAGCAGCAGCATCAACCATCATACTGGATGTTGTAGCGAAGAGTGACCTGCTGAAGATGGAACGGATGTTCTGAAAGGCCTACAGGCATAAATATTACATATTTTATAAGTTGATGACGACGGATTTTACTTAAGAAGATATATTTTAACATATTTAATTTATTCCTTGTGAAACATCGAAAATTGCGACCGCTAGAGCTACTTTATAATTTTCGTTTCAGATGAACTCCTACACTTAATGACTTTAGAGCATAATATATGGCTGCTAAACACACGCTGTAAAACATGTATATACAAATCTTCATGAAGCTCGGTTGAGCGATTTATTAGTCTTTTAAGTCACAAACATACTAAAGCTGAATTTTTATATGTAAAGATTTCTATGTGTGACCATATTTAGGAACTGCGTACACTAAGCAAATTCCTCAGCAAATCGAGTATAGTCCGATTTCGTTGGTTTTCGAAACATATATTTCTTTTGTTAAAATGGAGAAACTAAATTGTTTATAGGGCCTACTAACTTATTTAAGGGGACCGATTGGTGAAAATGTTGAAAAAATGCATTTTTTGTTTATTTGTTTTTTAATAACTCTGATTAATTCTTTGGGATCATTTTCATGTAAACATTTTTATTGTAGGAGCAAAATAGACTACATGACGTAAGAGTTTAAATACCCCTGCACGTATGGTCAGCATTACTAAAAATTTAATATGAATTTTTTTTCTGTTTCCATTTTTTTTACATCTTCCATAACTTAAAATGCTCCTTACGATGCAATTTTTTCGCTACCAAAGTGAAATTTTATAGTTAGACTCTCCAATAAATGCTATTTCAAATTTGCTATGCAGTTACTAGTCTAAGACACATGTGTTCTTTTAAACGGAGATGGAAAAAATAAGAGTGATCGATACTAGTAAAATTCATGGTAATTTTCCGTTGAGGTATTAGTTCAAAGTAATATAATGTACGATTAAAAACTATAAAATAATTACCTTGTAGGACCGTCTCCTCAACTTAAGTTGTTTTAAAACTCTGTAGGCCTTTCGGGACTAGACCCATCATCAGCAGAATGCATTTGGTACGTACTTGTTGACCCTTGTTGAAGCACTGGGTCAACAAGTACGAACCTAATGCATTCTGCTGATGATGGGACTAGTCCCGAAAGGCCTACAGAGTTTTAAAACAACTTACGTTGAGGAGACGGACCTACAAGGTAACTATTTTATAGTTTTTAACCGTACATTATATTACTGTCAATAGGAGTGATAATTTTATTCTTAAAAAAATGAAAAATAAACAGTATCCTCTCTTTATGAATATTTTTGCATAGCAAATGTGTTTAGTGGAATCATAAAGACTCTGAATCTCAAATTTCAACAGAGAATATTAAAAAATGCATCGTAAGGAGCATTTTTAGAAAGTATTAAAAAATACTTACTTACTTACTCACTGACACTATCGAACCCGTAGGTTCATGGCCGCGCGAACATAAGCTCTCCATACATCCCTATCCTGAGCTAATGCTTTCCAATCATTCCCTGTATAAGCTACTTCCCTCAAATCATAGTTAATGTTATTCTCCCACCTCATTCTTGGTCTACCAACTGGGCGTTTTCCCTCTGGCTTTCCTACAAGAAGCTTCCATGGAAGTCTTTCATTCCCCATACGTGCAACATGTCCTGCCCATCGCAGTCTACGAGACTTAACTGTTCTTATTATATCTGGCTTCCTATAAAGACCATGTAGTTCATTATTAGGTAGTCTTCTCCATTCACCTGTATGTTCATCTCGCTTTGGTCCAAAAATTTTCCTAAGTACTTTACTCTCAAATACTCGTAATCTCCTTTCCTTCCTTAAAGTAAAGAGTCCATGTTTCGCACCCATATAATATGACTGGTAGAATAATAGTTTTATATATTTTCAGTTTAACATTTTTTGAAAGGAGTTGGGACATCAAGAGTCTCTGCAATGCATAATAGCACGCATTTCAGTTAAAAAAATCATAATTCAGATGAAAACTAAAATCAATTTGAAATTCACCATTCGGTCTTCACCAGCGTGTCAAACTTAATTATCTTTTGCATAATGACACAAATTTAAATAATTTATACTGATTAATTTTTTCTATTACTTTACTACAAATATTAATTAAACTAATGCATCTTACAGAATATATTACCAATTAAGGAATTTATTAAATTGCATTATATACCGATGCACTGAGATGAATTGAATATGAACGCTGCTAGTGCGATTTTTTAATTTCGGCTTCAAGTAAACCCACAATTTTAATATATTTAATTTTTTTAGAATACCTTCCTCGAGTAATTTAATAGCATATACTGAGTTTCGTTGAAAAAAAAAAATCGAAAATTGCGACCGCAAGAACGATTTTTTAAATTTTCGTTTTATGTGAACTATAAATAATGGTCCGATTTCACTTTTTTAAGTTAATTATTACACGTCAAGTTTTGTTCCGATAAAACAAATGTCGCGGCCGCTAAATCGTTAACGAACACACACTCACACACATGTGAGTGTATATATATATGATATGAAAAGAAAAATGAATGCTTGAGTCGGGATTTAGAGACTCGAGTTCAAATCCCGACTCAAGCATTCATGTTTCTTTTCATATCATATTTGCCTTCATTGCCAAATGTCAAAAATATATTTATAATATATATATATATATATATATATATATATAGTGTTTCTCTTGAGGCCGAAACAGGTCAACAAATGGCCTAAATTCGTGAATGTACTATGATGATGATGATATATATATATCCATCCATAGTAATTCTGCCCGAAGGCAGGTCCTTCACTGCAATCATAGCATTTTCATGCTATGCTTGCAGCTTTATTAGGGAATTGTGTAGGCGTGGTAGCTTCCCGTTGCTTTCCACACCTGTGAAGGATGTTGATGATGATGATAATGGTAATGATAAGGATGATGGCCATATGATTTCGGGGACCGTTTGGGCCTTAAAATTTTCCTGACATTTGTCTTACAGGTGAGGAAAAACCCCGATAAAAACCTCACCCAGAAAAAATGCCCCGACCGGGGATCGAACCCGGGCCCGCTGCGTGACAAGCCAGCACGCTACCTCGAGACCACAGCGGTATAATAAAACCTTAGCTAGACCTGCACTGTGCTATGGAAGCGAAGCATGGTCCATAAGGAGTACTGATATCAGCAAAATAACTGCTAGTGAAATGAGATTTTTGAGAGCAATACAAGGATATACTCGCATGGAAAGCAAAAAAATAAATAAAAAATTCAATTACAACCAATCTCACAGTTTATAAATAAATATCAGTGACAATAGGGTACGCCGTAGCGTAGTTGGTTAAGGCAATACGCTACAAACCAGAAGGTCGGGGGTACGAGTCCCGGTAGGGTCAGGATTTTTTAACCTGACCCAAACCTTCTGGTGGCACCATGGTCTTAGAGTCGACTCAATCTCTAAAGGAAATGAGTACAAGACGCTAGAAAAAGTGGGAGACTTAACTTCATACTACAAAGTCTCCTATGTCCGGGAGACACGTGCAGTGGAATCGCTTTACCGTTTACCAGTTACAATGGAAAACTCGTGTGAAATGAATAAATCGTAATAGACTTCCAGAAGCCATGCTTCAATACCGTCCTCAAGGGAAGAGACCTTTGCGGAGTCCCAGAAAAAGATGGACCGAAAATGCTTCATTGAAACCGTAAGAGGCCTTGGGCTTTAAACTTCTTTCGAAAATGATGACGATAATGATTATGGTCATTTTCGGTGTCTACTAGATAGGATCCATGAAGATCTATATTTTTGTTGTTGCAAAAATCGTTTCATGCGAAAACTTAATAGATTCATTTCCTTGAATTTCCTAACGATGTTAGAGGTGTAATTACATCATTGTTTTCTTAGGACTACGCCACAGGTGCCATAATTAGCCGTTTGTATAAGATTTTGAATATGTTAACTACCTTGCAGAAATTCTGTTTTTGAAACTGTTGTGACTATTTATCTCATAGACCGATAATTTTGCCTCTTCCTGTTGATAAAATATCATCTTCCTGTTCGTAATGACGTAATGAAAGATATCTTCGCAAATTAACTTATTTGGCAAGGATGTCGATTCAACAATGTACAATTGATATGATACAGCAAGAAATGCCAAAAGAAAATAACTTTAAAAAAAGAGTTAATTCTGTTGCTCTAAAAAAATTATTAAATGTTGTATAATGAATTCTCATTATTGTTACTAGATATTTCTCAATCATCTGTTATTGATTTTTCCCGAGCCCAAAGAGATTTAACAGTAAATATATCTTATTTATAACTTCACAGCCGGCTTGAAAATCGCCCGGAAGTAAGATCGGAATACATAACCTCATATTTGGTAAATATTAAACATTATAATAATTTTTAGCTTCTGATGTATTATTCGCTAAATATTCACTCCAAATCAAACGCGAGGTTGAGTTTTTCTTTAGACAAAATCACTTATTAGATTACTCTTGATAATTATTAAAACTCGCCAGTCTATTAACTGAAACAGGGTAAGAAGTGGTAATCTCGGGAAGGAAGAAATGAGAGATTTTTGTCACTGTAGTAGGATTGAATTCATCAGGAGAAAGGAATTATAGCCGGCTGTGTTTAATAACAGTTGTAAAGGTTAGTTTGGCGCGGAGACTTACTCCCGTCTTCACGGACCTATGTTACGGCCAATAAAATGGCCGGAGGCTGTGGAACGGACCATTGCCCCGGTAATGTGTCTGTGATGCCTAATAAATCAAATCCCTCAACTTCTGATCCCTCGCAGCCAGAGGGTTCTATTTCCAAGCTCTAAAAGTCTTGTTTTAGCGACATTTTCTTTCTATGAAATGTACTATTCAACAACGTGTGGGAATAGTTTGTGAACAGAGGTAAAAAGTAGCCAGGGTAATAAAAAATTATATCTATGATGCTATTTAACATTATATATTTTTCTTTAATTAAGGGTAATTTTCGCTTTAAAATATACAGAGTGATTCTGTAAGAACGTGCAAAAATTAAACACGATGCTCCACTGAAACCTAATGGTTATAGAAAACGACTGAACACTCTATGTAGCTGAAAACCTGTACAAATTTTCATAACAATCGATCGACTACTTTTCGAGTTTTGCGAGCACACACACACATAATTCCCCCCCCCCCCCCGCCCTAATGCCACCAGGTTGTCTTTTATGACATTTCTGGCTTTATCCCTCCTAACAATGGCGGAATTTCTCAGGTTTGGACACCTGGAAGGCGGAGTTACATTACCCCGATGATGTGATGGATTATAAATGATAATGAAGCATCAGGAGAGTTCTTAACCTAAATTCCAGACAATGGGAGCCACAGGAATAATTCCCTTTTAGGAAAAAATTCCATAGTTTGACCGGGAATCGAACCCGGTACCTTATGAACTGTAGTCAGAAACGCTGACCATTAGACCATGAGGCTGGTCGAAAAGATACTTATATTTGTTAAGAGTACTGTTACCACATCTTGAGATCTCATAGGAACAGGTTCAAACGACCTAAACCTAAATAACTTCATGATGATGATGATGATTGTTTCCAGACCAACTGTCTGTAGGCAATGGTTAGGCCTAATGTAACTGGAGATATGTCAATTCAACTACTTAGCTGCACATCCCGGCGCAAGTACAAATTCCCCTCGAGGTATGCTTCGCGAAAGTGCGCCACTTTTTGCTTATTCTTGACTTCACCTTCGAGCCTTTATCTTATTAAATTTGTGTTATTACTATGCCGTGCCAAGTAATTTTTGGTCTTCCTCTTTTCTAGGCATGCCTGTGGATTTCATTCCAGAGCTGTCTTTGGCACACTGTTTAGTTCTCTTCTGAGAGTGTGTCAATCCATTTCCATTTACGATATTTAATCTCCTTTCAGATCTCATCCTGTGATGCAATCTGCGATATTTTTTCCTTTATGTTTTTTTTTCTAAGGCACCTGTTTATATAGTCTAATCTGGATTATAACCGTATATCCCCACGCAAGAACGTAGGCGCTCCCTAGCGGGATGCCCTTACCTTAACTAAACTTACGCTGATAGAAGGATTGCCGTATTTAATAAAGAAATTTGTAGAGGGTTAAAGGTAAAATTCCTGTTGGAGTTCGAAGTGATCTGATATCAATAGTAGGTGATACGTCTTCTATGAAAAAAAAAAAACCCAGAAAAATGAGATAAATAAAATTACTTCTGAGATAATAAAGATAATTATTCCTCAACATAGGCGTTTTGTAACAAACTTAGTATGTAGTCCTTGATAAGTACCTTCTCGTACAATATCTCGTCATCATTGAATTATTTCCCTATAGATGTTAACGACTGATATGTGGTTAGCACATTGCCTTAAAGACACATCTAGTTAGGCAATTAAAATATTGCTTGGATGGGAAAGGCCGATTAAATTTTGCACAGAGGTACTCATTTATGCTTGATATTCTTTTACGAACCTGAACATTTTCACGGCTTGAAGTCTCCAGGAGGACTTAGACCAACCCTTAGATTTTCCATCCTTACAATTCAAGACCCCGGCCGGGTTTGAACCCACGACCTTTTCAGGACGAGAGGCAAAAAAATTTACCCCAAGACACAGAGTCCGATTTCTTTATTTATGTGTGCAATTTTTTACATAATGCAGTTCCTTTTCAAGTTTCACACCGATATCTTTAAACCTAATTGCATAATTATAATGATCATCAAATAATATTACACATTTTCAAGGATTTTATATATGTGACAATATATCAATGGTCCAGAACCATACTGTTCTAAGTCCATTTTGTAGAATCCTTGTTACGTTTCAAGTCCCGTGTCCATGTGCATTGCGAGGGCGAACAGGAATTCGACATTTCGGTTAAAAATACTATACAAAATATCGTATTCCTGTTTTACTCACATTAACGTGGGACATACAATATTCATTTCATAACAAGAATAATTATTCTGTGAGAAGGACTTAGAACAATATGGTTCCGGGTCATCGATATATTAATTGAGCAATTTATATTCAGGGGAAAGCATTATTTGATAAAATACACAACACAGAAATTAGGGACAAATGCCATATTCAAGATATAACCAAATTTATTATAGATAGACGAAAATATTGGAAGGCTCATATAGAAAGAATGGAAGAAAACCGGCTTGCAAAAAGAGCTAAAGAAGATAGACCAATGGACGGGAGAAGAACAAGAGGAAGACCAGCCAAGAGATGGATAGACAGTGAATGCACATCCAGTACGTCTTCCTCCGAGGAGTGATTTTGGAAATAAAACAGGATGAAAATCCTACAAATTAAGTTTAAGAAGAAGATATTAATATAGAATTGAAATAAGGTTTCTGTATTCTAATTTAATGGTACTGGATTAAAAAATATAATTTTCCTAATGCTTTGTGAATAAAAATCTAACTTTTACCTTAGTATATGCAACATTTGTTCTCCACCTACAAATTGTCTCAAGCGGGCAATGTTGCCTACAAGCAACATAACGTAATTTGCATATTAATAGTTAATGAGTGCTGATACTACAACAGAGGTTAATTTTTAAGCTGTTTTAAATAGAATACCCATAAAAAACTCAATTTTTTTTCCTGTTGCCAAATAAAGGGTTAAAATGAATTCCAAACCTTTAAAAAAAATCCTGTGATATGGCCAGAAATCGAACTCGGAACCTCATGAAGGTCTAACCACGAGGCTGCACTCTATCAATGACGTCACTAGCATAATGTGAAGTGATAGATTCCTTTGATCTAGTATCAGATATAAGTATGAATCTGAGTTGTCCACACAACATTACAACCAATGTTCAGTTTCGTGGGAGCTACTAACTGTCAGCCCTGACACATCGCTTCCCTTCGAAGGGGATCGTGACAAATGTTACCCCCTCCACCCACAAATTACCGGCCGGAAAACTGTGTCACCTGCCCATCAATCACAACTGAGCCTCTCGCTCCAAAATGGCATCTACGTCTTTTTTTCCGACAATAAAAAATTGGAATAAACACCACTGCAGGGCGTGGGATTTACCACTTTTTGAAAATCCATCTAACTCTCTCTCTCCCTTATTTTAATCTCTCCATTCGGACGCATTTTTTTTTCTTACCGCACGCCTTCTGAGAGAGTGTTATTTCTTCTTCTTCTTCTTCTTAAACTTAATATGTAGGATTTTCATCCTGTTTATTTCCAAAATCACTCCTCGGAGGAAAACATATTGGATATGTATTCACTGTCTATCCATCTCTTGGCTGGTCTTCCTCTTGTTCTTCTCCCGTCCATTGGTCTATTTTCTTTAGCTCTTTTTGCAAGCCGGTTTTTTCCCATTCTTTCTATATGACCCTTCCAATATTTTCGTCTATCTATAATAAATTTGGTTATGTCTTGAATATGACATTTGTCCCTAATTTCTGTGTTGTATATTTTATCAAATAATGTTTTCCCCTGAATAGTTCTTAAGATTTTCATTTCGCATGTGCTTATTATTTGTTTAGTTTCTGCTCCATATACGACAACTGGTCGAACTATCGTTTTGTATATGCGGGTTTTGCTTTCTATTGACATATGAGTGTTATTTACGTTGGATTATATTATTGGTCTATCTAAGAGAGGACAAAAATTTGTTATATTGTATTCCAGACTGTTGGGGAAGCGAATAGATTGAATGTCGCTACCCCACTGTTCCTGTAGCTCGCTCTATTTTTCCCCATCAGTTCTGTTGGCTAAACTTTACAACCTGTGACGCGACTTTTTAAATTCCTTAATAAACTCCTGTCAAATTTTATTCTTATTTTTTCAAATTATTTCCCACCATTTACAATTATGTTTACATTATTTCTAACCATTATTTCAATATACTGTATTTTTCTATGATATTTAACTACATACGTAACATGAAGACATGCAGCCAATTTGATTTTAAAGAATACACTATGCAACAACAAAGACATGTTCCAGTGCAGCCAACATAGAGTATTTACTAATTAACTGTACATATATACTTCAGAATTTCAGAACTCACTATTTATTTTTGGGTGTTGCAGTCTTTCACAGGTTATAGTGCTTAAATTATGTTAGATTAGCTTTTAGGTTCGTTAAATATCGTGTATATGTTGGCTGCCTCCAGTGATTCCATAATGTAAACAGCTTCGCGTTTATATTGACTTAGGCTTCCACGGCCGGAGTTATTATGATGATCTTGAAGATTTCCGGGCTGTAAGGCCATGGTCTTGAGGTTTGAAGTTCCCCGACGTTTCGCCAGAGACTGCGTCCGGCATCCTCAAGTCTCAAGACCTTTGAGGATGCCGGACGCTGTGTTTGGCGAAACGTCGGGGAACTTCAAGCCTCAAGACCACGACCAACAGCCGGAAATCGTCTCCAAGATCGTCAAAACTTCGCGTTTGTTGGCGCATGCGCATGGTTTATGATTGAACATTTTTTTTCGCGTCACATGTTGTGAAGTATTTCCGTTCTGTTACTAATGTCGTAACATTGAATAAAATAAATATTCACTGTTTTTGCTATTTAACAATACAGTATATAAGTGCCGACCCGCGCCATAGGGAAGATGCCTTGACGCATAGCTACGAGAATTGCGCTGGTTCGATTCTCCATGGGGAAAGAAATTTGGGTAGCTACAATAAGTAGCGGTAGCGACTATAGGGTGAGAAAACCAGCTATAACGGCTGGGAGACCAGATATGCTAACCACGTGTCACCTGTACACTGGCCGTATGGTCGTCTATCTAAGTGATCAACACATGCAGATATGAGGCCAGCAGCCGGATGGTAGGCCAAGAGTCTTCTAGGCCTGTCGCGTCTTGGAGTTTGGAATATACAAGTTCCAATTATTTGTTAAAGATTGGATTTTCTATTAAAATTCCAGATAACTGTGCATTAACAATTTAAAAATGTTAGTTCGGCAGTTTGTGAACCGCGCTTATTCCCAATAGACACGGAATGCACTGTTGAGATTAAAGTGGTGATTACCAGATGGTGTTTTCGGGGACTCTTTGGGCCTTAAGGTTTGCTGACATTTACAGGTGAGGAAAAAAAAAAACGGAAAAAATCTCACCCAGGAAACTTGTCCCGATCGAGCGTCGAACTCGATCCCGCTGTCTGACATGGCAGCATGCTACCTCGCGACCACATCAGTGAAAATAATAATAATAATAATAATAATAATAATAATAATAATAATAATAATAATAATAATAATAATAATACAAGTTAGAAAAAAACAAATATAAATTTGGTGTGATTTATGTCACATTTTGAAATTTAAGACTAATTCTCGAGACAGGTGAATGGAGAAAACTCCATAATAATGAGCTACATGATATGTATAGGAAGCCAGATATAATAAGAACAATTAAGTTTCGTAGACTGCGATGGACAGGACAGCTGGCACGTATGGGGGATGGAAGAGGTGCATGGAAGCTTCTTGTAGGAAAACCAGAGGGAAACCGCCCAGTTGGTAGACCAAGAATGGGGTAGGAGAATTACATTATTCATGATTTGAGGGGAGTAGATTATACAGGGATTATTGGAAAACATTAGCTCAGGATAGGGATGTGTGGAGAGCCTATGTCCGCACGGCCATGAACCTGCGGGTTCGATAGAGCCAGTGAGTGAGTGAGTTAGTATCTGAAACTAATCGAAATGTAGTGTAAATGTTTAGTATGATTTGTTTTGGGTGCATCCATTTTGAAGATGCTGCAATAACAGAAAGAGACCAACATTAACAATAGTAGGGCCTATATTACGATGCGAGGTTGGGAAGTGGTTTTTACAGAAGCGAATCGCTCGGTTTTTAATTTCCGAGATTCTGTTCACAAACGTGCGTTGTACATTATTTTTTGCGCGATGGTGTTTTCAAACTAATAAATTATTTATTTATTTATATACAGAATTTTAATGTTTACACATCTTTCTGTGCCTAAAGTTTTATTTTTCTTCTCCACTCGTCTCTCTCCATCCAATCCATGTCCTCCAGTCCTCTTGCTGTCATTGCAGTTATTTCCTGCATTCACGAGTTTCGAGGTCTTCCTCTCCTCCTTCTTCCAGGTGGACACCATTACAATGTTTTCCTGGGTAATCTTTCTTCTTGCATTCGTCGTATGCTTATACCGTATATAATCTACTACTGAATAACCAATATTCATTTTTTCTCTTATGACAGTATGTCTTACTTTGTCTAATTTTGAACATCTTGCTGCTCTCCTCCGATTTCCGATTGAGGGTCTTTCCACTTTTCAGTGGTTGCCCTTTTACCAGCCGGCTGCTGGCCCTTCACATCCACATGTGTCAATCACAGAGGTAGATGATCAACAGTCAGTGTAGGGGTGACATGTGGTTAGTATGTCGAGTCCCCCAGCCGTTATAGCTGGTTCCTCAACCTGGAGCCGCTACTTATTGTAACTACCCAATTGCCGCACGATGCTGGGTGGGCACCGGTCCCATACTGGCCGAAATACCATGAGAAAATTTCTTCCTCCGTGGAGACTCGAACCAGCGCAAGTCCCGTAGCTCTGCGCCAAGGCTGCCTACCTTAACCGCTCGGCTACGGCGCGGGACTCAAGAAATCAATTTCCATCGACATAAGTTTTTGGTGAATTTCCAAACTTCAGCTCCGTATGTGACAGTACTTCTCACTATTGAATTATATATTTGTAACTTATTTTTCCTGGTTATATGTCTGTTCCATAAGACTCCATTCATCATTGCTGTTATTGCTCTACCTTTATTTATTCTGTTCTTAATATCATTTTCTTATCTAATTTTACTCCCAGATACTCATATTCTTCACATCCTCTAATATACCCCTTTTCATCTTCTAATATCAAATCTTCGATTGGTAAAATAATATATTTGTTTGAAATATTTGCGTTCATTATAGACAACTGACTAACGTTAACAGTGAGGGCAATGTTTATTAGTTGAAACTACAGGAGGCCGTGAGACAATATTAGTTATAAAATGGCGGCAAGTACGTATTTATTGTTTTATATTGTTTCAAATAAAAGTTCAGTTCATTTAAAATGCAGTGATTCGATTCGTATAACGTATATTAACACTACATTTTGGATATAAATTGTACGTAGTATACATAGAGGGCAGTGGTTTTTACTTCCCACACGTGGTTTGTAACATGTAATATTACAGTATAATTACTTTATTACAGTATAGTTATTTAGGTTGGCAACGTCGAAATGTAGAAAGTTGAACTTTCAATCGTGGTCGCCATTGCTGTAAGTACGACAAAACGCACCAACGCGCAAAAAATAATTAAGAAAACAGTTGAGAGGCGCATTATTCAGATTATCCTGGAATTTAAAAAAAATCAAAGATTCATTATTGCTGTCAATGTGGCATGAAAACTAGAGGTCACGAAGTTAGCTGTCATTTAAAAATAAAAACAAAAGGTCGTCATAATTTGGCCCGGACTATAAAACCGATAATATAGTAATAAAAATACAGTAAAACCCTTATAACTGCTCTCCACGCTTCGTCTCTTCCGCGTACAAGCTGGCAGTTTTTGTTCCTAAATATTTACAATCACCAATCCCAACATTAAGTTATAATTTTGCCGTCTCGCTATACGCATGGTTAGCGCGCGCGGCTGCCCTCTCTGGAATGTCAGATTCGAATCCTGGCGGATCCAGAAGGGTATTGGTAGTCGGCCATTCCAGGATTTTCGCATGTTTCCCGAATTTCCTACCAGAAAACTCTCTATTCTCTCTTCTCTCATCTTCATGTCATTTCATTTCTCATTCATTAATCTCATATCACCCTTCACCTTATCTAATGTTAGGAAAGTTAAATATTTAAGACAATAAAAATTGTATCTATGATAGTCGTCCCCAACAAATTAAAAAATTGTTTAAAACAATCAGCTAGGCCTTTCGGAAACTAGTTCCATTTTCAAAGAAAGCTTTGAAAATGGAACTAGTTACAAAAGGTCTAGCTGATTATTTTAAATATTTTTTAATTTGTTGAGGACGACTGCCACCACAGGTACAATTTTTATTGTTTTTAATATTTAATAACACCCTCAGCGGTGGTTAATAATGCTTCTTTGTTCACTCCCGTACTAATAATGGTCTAATTATCATTCTGTTTTTTTAGGGAAGTAAGGTGAATTTATCACAGAGGCCTTGGTATCCATTGACAAAAGCATGCAATTGCTCAACTTACTTCCCTAAATTGACTTGATTAATGATGTAAAAATGTTACTTACTTAAAATTTTATTTCGTAATACATTACAATCTTATTGTATCACACTTATTTCTCATTTTGATAATTCAAATTTATAGTGACTGAACAGTTGTTACAATTATTAACATTAGCCATAAAATTTGGTTGATTTTCATTAACTAACTAACTCACTGGCACTATCGAATCCGTACGTTCATGGACGCACAGACATAATCTCTCCATACATCCGTATCCTGAGCCAATGTTTTCCAATCATCCCCTGTATCATTAGTATTTTTATTTATTTCAATAGGTTTCTCTTACTTTATGTAACTCATCTTTCATAATATGTATTTTTCTACTTTGCTGGTAATAGAAAATGAATCGCAGCATTCGCCGCTTCCCCTACTCACAATTAACCATATTTGTAATTAATGTGCAGTCTGAAACTGTTATTTAAAATGTCTGCCACAAATTCAGACAACAATAAACAATTGCAATTGTTTTATCAGGGCACTACACTACAAGCCGGAAGGTCGTGGGTTCGAGTCCCGGTGGGGTCAGGATTTTTAAACTGACCCAAACCTTCTGGCGGCACTATGACCCTGGGGTCGACTCAGCCTCTAACGAAAATGAGTACCAGACGCTTGTTCTGGGATAAATACGGCCGTCACGCAGGGTTGACATCAAGAGCCGATTATCCAGAAAAGTGGGAGCCCTAACCTCCTACTACCCCAAGGGCCTCCTGAGACCTGTAGCGGGATACTTTTAGCTTTTAGTTGTTTTATCAACATTCCCTTGCTATCAATTAATTGAACTCTTCAAACCAAGATAGAAATTCACACAAAATATAAAAAATCAAACATAATTATTAGTATAGGAGTGAACAAAATTGTATACGCAATTCGGGAAGTCTCAAACTTATTTGCTAGCCCTCGTAAAAGTTCGTGTTAAAACACGTCACCGACTAGTAATGTACTACTTACTTCCCTTGTGTACATAACTATTAAAAGCATTAGGAAAGTTAGTTTGGTTGGCACCTACTTCTGTTAAAAATATGTGATTGCGGGAATCTAATGGAAGGAACCACCAGGATTCTGGAACATGACTCCAAGCCTAAGCAATAAAAAAGGAAGGAAGGGGCCAAGAGGAAGGTTTAGTCACCTCTTCGTGGTCCCAGACACAACCTAAAATGGCGGTATGAGTCATGAGAGAAGAACCTGAAGTGTCGGATTCGGAAGTCGAACATATTACCGAACAGTAGGCTTTCATTCAATTCACCTATAATATACTGGGATAGCGAAATAGATCTTTTAGGTGGCGGTGCTCAGGGCAGTCTGCAACCCAGTCCGAATAATGAACTAAAGTTTCTATCTATATACCTCAATCTTCCCCGTATGCGAATTAGGGTGCTCCCCAGTGGGATTGTTTTTAACCAAGGTAATTTAGTTAGGCCTATTATTATTACCCCCCCCCCCATGTCAGAAAGTGATATGGAGTCGGTATATCGCCTCAGTGAGACACCTAGTGGGTAACTAAGGTATTATTGTCTGTGAATTTTGCACAGAGGCATCTTTATTCGGATTTGCGGTTCTTCGACCAGCCTGAAAATCTTCAGATCCGAGATCCACGGCTTAAAGTCCCTCCCAGAAAAATATAGCCATAAATTCGAATGATTTAAAATTTAACAACTTTATACTGACCAGCCTCATGGGCTAGTGGTCAGCGTTTCTAACTACTGTTCATGAGGTCCCGGGTTCGATTCCCGGTCAAACCATAGGAATTTTTCCTTAAAGGGAATTTTTCCTATAGTTGCCCATGGTCTGTAATTTAGGTTAAGAACTCTCCTGGCGCTTCACTATCATTTATAACTCATCATATCATCGGGGTAACGTAACTCCGCCTTCTAGGCGCCCCAACTTCAGAAGTGGGTTACAATTAGGCCAATGCCAGAAGAGAACACCAGAAATGTCGAAATGACAACCTGGGACATTGAACAAAAAAAAAAATTGCACAATGCACTCTATTTCCACACATTTTTTATTTCATTTTGTATTTTGCAATTTATCTTTAATTCTACTTCCGTATATGTGAAAGAATCCATATTTTCACATGCACAGTTGCTAACTTTTATAGGATTCAAGGCATTTCTTCCATTAGATACAGACATGTTCATATATTTTGTTTTAAAAAGAAAATAGCTTTTCCTCAATATATTATTTGCCAATTTTGGTTCCAAGAGTGTGAAAAAAAAAAGAAAAAGAAAAACAATATACAAAAACACATTATTAGTTCCAAGATTATTTTCGGCGTCTACCAAATAGAAACGATGATTTATATGTTTTTTAATAAAAATATTCACGAGAACAACCTCAGGAAACTGTTAATACAGTATTGGAGTTCTGTGAAAAGAAGTACTAAAACGGGAAGTTAACCGCATACCAAACAAAAACAACTATCTATAATTTGACCCGCATTGTTAAAGCTATAAAAATCTGCATCGTGTAACTTACATTCACTTATCTCATTAAGTTTACACGCGTACAAAATTATCGTTAATGGAAGTGAGAAAGCAACATTTTAATGTTTACACTTTTATTAAGAGATCTCGGGCTTCATTCCCAGCTCCACAGCATTAACTGTTGTTGAAGGGTAGAGTGAATAATACGTGTGTACATGTGTGTGAGAAAGAAATTTATAAAGAGGGAAAGAAAGATAAAAACAGAAAAAGAAATATGAAAATAGAGAAAGATAAAAACAGAGAAATAAATATAAGATAAATAAATATAAAAATAGAGAATATAATATCCTCAACTCGTGTCCAACTCAGGGTCGGGTCGAGGGATGAGATGAAGCCCCTTATAGAGAAGTCTGTGAATGAGAAGTGTGCCGACTGACCACAGCTAACACAATATCACAGAGGCAGACGAACGAAATGAAAGAGATGAGTATGGAGAAATGGTAGAATGAAATTGTGGCAGGGAAAAACGGGAGAAAACCCCGAGAAAAAACTGCCCAAGCACCGTTTCATCCACCTATATGGAGTGGCCCAGATTCGATCTCGGGACCCCAGCGGTAAAAATAGAGAAATAAATATAAAAATAGATAAATTGATGATAAAGTACATAAAGAACACAGAAATAGAGAAGAAATATAAAAATAGAGAAAGAAATGAAGATAAAAATGGAGAAAGAAATATAAAAATAGAAAAAGAGAGATAAAAATAGAGAAAGAGAAAATGAGAGAAAAAATAAAGATAAAGATCGAGAGAAAAAATATAAAAAGAGAAAGAAAGAGATAAAATATAGAAATAGAGAAAGATAAAAATGACACAAGACTGAAAATAGCGGAAAAAAAAAGATAATACAGAATGAGAGGAAAATAAATAAAGAGAAAGGTAAAAATTAGAGACAAGGATAGAAGGATAAAAAGAGTGAGAGATGGATAAACGGGAAGATAATAGACACAGATACAAAGCTAAAAACATAAATAATGATAAATTGAATTCCTAACTTCTTGAAGCGACACCCTAACAGACCTTGGCCTACCAGCGGGCAACTGGTATCACAACCACGTGTTAATCACAGAGACTGAAGATCATCAAGACAAGTATAG
The DNA here is from genome assembly GCA_030220185.1 of Diploptera punctata. Taxonomy (NCBI): domain Eukaryota; kingdom Metazoa; phylum Arthropoda; class Insecta; order Blattodea; family Blaberidae; genus Diploptera; species Diploptera punctata. The sequence continues at coordinate 405,553 of JASPKZ010001957.1, read as the reverse complement.
GGATGACATGGTTAGCATGTCAGATCCTCATCCGTTCTCAACCTGGAGGTCCCATACTGATTTCAAATTCTATGAGATAATTTCTTCCCCCATTGAGACTCGAATCAGCATTATATCCCGTACCTCAGCACCAAGGCATCCTGCCTTAAAACCGGTCGGCTACCAGGCGGAACCGATTCTATTTACTAGACCCACTTGTATGTATGTGTTTCCGTGCTCTAGAGGTCGCAATCTTTTTTGGAACCACACTCGGTATATAGTAATCAATGAAGAAAAATTGAACCATTAGGAGTGGAGACGCACCTGATCCGAAAATTTAAATATCGCTCTAGCGGCCGCAGTCTTATATTTTTCGCAACGAAATTCGCTATGTCCCATTGAAATTAAACGAGAAATGTATTCTAGAAAAATGAGTAAATCGGACTATTTGGACAGAGGGTTTACCTAACAGTTGTCATTTAAAAATCGCTCTAGCGCGACCATGTTTGTTTTCTTCGCATCCTTACTGAATACATAAGATTTATTTAACAAAAGGAAGATATGATTAAAGGAAGGTAACTAGTACTGAAGATAATTTCATTATGTTTATTTATTAAATAAAAATATTTAAGTTTTATTTAATAAATAAACAACATGGACCAACAACAAGTAAACACCAAATCAATTGATTAATTTCATTATGGTTAATTTTGAAGGCTTCGCCCCGGTTTATCTTGCTAGATGTAACTGTGAAATTAAAAAAGTTCCCTTCCTTGAATGCAGGTTCTGTGGCTTGAATAACGCAAAAAAAAAAAAGTGAAAATATTTCAAATTTATGTTCACCTAAGTTCCATTAAATAATGGAAATGGATAATGACAAATGAGGAAAATTTTGAAAAAAAAATTGGCTGAATTCAAATATCTAGGAACAATAATTATAAATAGGAATGAGTGCACAAAGAAATTAAACATAGGCTCAATTCTGGGAATGTGTGCTATTATACATTATAGGGACTATTATAGGGACTCTTGTTGCCCCAATTCCTTTCAAAATAATGTTAAATTGAAAATATATAAAACTGTTATTATACCAGTTATATTATATGGATATGAAACATGGAGTCTTACTATAAGGAGGAGAGAATTTTGTGAGTATTTGAGAACAAAGTTCTTAGGAAAATTGTTGGGCCAAAAAGAGATGGACCGACAAATGATTGGAGAAACTACAGAACAGCGAGCTACAAGGTATGTATAGGAAGCCAGATATAATACAGTTAAGTCTTGTAGACTGCGATGGGCAGGGCATGTGGCACGAATGGGGAATGAAAGAGATGCATGGAAGCTTCTTGTAGAAAAACCAGAGGGAAAACGCCCAGCTGGTAGACCAAGAAGGAAGTGGATTATACAAGGGATGATTGGGAAACATTAGTCAGGATAGGCACGTATGGAGAGCTTTTGTTCGCGCAGCCATGGACCTGGGTTTAATATAAACAAATATATTAACAATCCAAAAACTAACTCAAAGTCTCTTAAAAATATGATAGATAGTCACACAGCTTCTTAAAGCAGCATTTCTTATATAAATTATTTGACAAAGGCAGTTGAAATCTATTTTGGCAATCATTTAATTTAGTAATAAATTCATATAATTGAGAATCAAATACAGTAAATTCAATTAACAGCTGTGATACAGCCTGGCTGGAGTTCTTTCAAATACAGGCATCTGTACATATTTTAAATCGTTCCAAATAATGTCCAAATTTACCGTGTCTAGTCATAAATTGTGCTAATACAAAATTTGGTTCTATGTACTTGCACTTTAATCGGTCAAACACTGTTGGGAAAAATTAGCTATTACATTTACCTACATCACTAAATTGCCTTCCTCTACCCTATTCACAACCTGATCTTAAATTCAACTTGGTGAGGAATTCGCTTAGTTTACGCAGTTCCTACGTGATGGACGTTTTGAATCACCCTGTTGTTCCATCACGTAGGGCAGTACAGTTTTAATGTCAGTACCCCATTGGCCTATTTCCAACAAGGAGAAGGATTGACTATAATTCGTCATCAAATCAGGACATGAGTTACAGTGCAGGACACATTCTTATTTATTTTAAACATTTATGGCGCTCACGTCTTTAGTTTTGTGTGCGAGAAACGCGGCTATATAAAGTTCTAGCTCCCTAGGGACTGTAGCCCGGCCCCTCAATGGCCGTCGGTGGTAAATGGAGCCATTCCGATGCAGTACCTGGAATCGAGTGCTCACTTTTATGAAGAAAACAACAACCCTCCCAGATTTAATATTGTTTGCGCATCCGCCTGCCCAGATGAAGGAATTCTCTCACTTTCTCAAATTGAATGCTTTTCGCATCGCTGTAATCCGAGCAGGCCGGAGTTTCCACTATGCATTTTAGAAGCCTCATTACATCACGATGCGCCAGCCCGAACCTAGGACGCGAGAAAATTCGCAACCAAAGAATGAGTGAATATGGAACTAAAATTACATGCAGTCCTCGAACAATATACAGGATGAAAGAACACTCTGACGACAAACTTTCACAGATTGTTCAATTATGTTATTAGATTGTTTTGATATAAGGAACCCGTTTTGAAAGAAAAAAAAATGGTACAGATGGTTCCAGTAAAATATTTATAAAATTCTTCTGCACGTGCGTTTGTTACTGAGCTCCTCCAAAACTACAGGATCGATTTTGATGAATTTTTGTGTGTGTGTGTCTAATTGAGTCTCTCGATGGTTTAGATTCACAATTGGACCCTTTAAAACTTTTAGGTGTAGGAGTTCACCTGAAGTTAACATTTAAAAATCGCTCTAAAGGTCACAATTTTCGGTATTTCACAACGAAACTCAGTATACCCTATTAAAATAAACGGAAATAGGTATTATCAAAAAATGAGAGAAATCCGAAATTAGAAGTGGAAGTTTACCTGAAACCCGAAATTAAAAACTGACTAGCAACCGCCATGTTTGGTTCGTCTCAGCGTATACCATACAATTTAATTAACCATCAATATTTCATTTATTTAGGTGTACGTTTTAATAGATGTTGACATTTAACAATGAAAGCCAAATGATATGAAAAGAAAAATTAACACCTGAACCGGGACCTCTAACTGTATACGTTAATGCGATACCGCCTTCAAATGTCCATGTTCCCAGTGCATATTTTTTTTTCTCCCTTTCCTTATATATAATATTAAACCAAAAGATGAGCGGAACATGGCTCCAGTGTCATTTTTATAGAAGCCGTAAGATGGCACTGTGACCGATGATCCGCTGCCTCTTATCATAGATTCATTCATAGTGTTCTGCTCAAGAGCAGGTCTCTCACAGCAAACTCAGCATTCTCCACTCTTCCCTTAACTCAGCTTTCCTTTTTGTATCTGCATACAAACATTTATTTTAATATTGTCTATCATCTGATGTCTTTTTTCTTCCTCTAACTTTCTTTCCGTTCACCATTCCTTCTAGGGCATCCTTCAGCAGGCAGTTTCTTCTTAGCCAGAGACCAATCCAATTTCTTTTCCTCTTCTTTATGAGTTCCAGCATTATTATTCTTTCACCCACTCTGTCTAGCACATCTTTATTTGTTACTTTGTCTGTCCATTTTATACGTTCCATTCTTCTCCATATCCACATCTCAAAAGCTTCCAGTCGCTTTTCCTCATTCCGTCGTAATGTCCAAGTCTCTGCACCATACAATGCTACACTCCACACAAAGCACTTCTTTAGCCTCTTCCGTAATTTTTTTGCCAAAGGTCCACAGAAAATGCTTCTCTTCTTGTTGAAAGCTTCTTTTGCCATTGCTATCCTCTGTTTTACTTCTTGACCGCAGTTCATGTTACTATTGATAGTACAATCCAAGTATTTGAAGCTCTCCACTTGCTCAATGGCCTCATCTTTAATCCTCATGTTTCTCTTCTTTGGTTTCTATCCTATAATCATGGCCTTCGTCTTATTTATATTTGTCTTCATCCCATAATCCTCGCACTTATCATTTAGCTCCATCAGCATGTTCCTCAGTGTCATTGAATCTTCTGCTAGCAAAGCCATATCATCAGCAAATCTTATGCACGTTATTATTCTTCCTCCGGTATTGCTGAAGCAGTTCTTCATTAGGTCTTCTAGGTAGATGTTGAAAAGGGTAGGTGATAGAGGGCATACTTGCCTTACCCCCCCTTCCAATTTCTCTTCCCTCTGACATTTTTTTCCTATCTTCACTTTTATTCGCTGTTTCATATAAAGACTACGTATGAGCCTCCTCTCCTTCCAGTTCACGCCAATTTTCTTCAAGATCTTCAGGAGTTTATTCCAGTTTACTCTGTCAAAGGCCTTTTCCAGGTCTACAAACACTGCATAAAAACGTCTTTATCTTTTTCTATATATCTTTCTCCTATTGTTAGTATCAATCAAATTGCATCTCTTGTACCTTTTCTCTTCCTGAAGCCAAACTGTTCTTCTTCCAATTCGCTTTCCATCGTAGAACGTACACGTCGATTCAGTATTAGCAGGAGAATATTTGCAGAGTGTGATATCAAGCTGATAGTCCTGAACTCCTTACATTTCTTTGCATTGTTTTTCTTCGGTATTATCATAGATAAGGAAATGGAAATTAATGTTTTACACTGGGAGCCTGGATAGCGAAGATGGTATCACACTAACGTATAGAGTAAGAGGTCCCGGGTTAAAATCCCGGTTCAGGCGTTAACCTACTGCTGGCCTAACATCTACATGTGTTAATGACATAGGGAAACGATGTCCAGCCAGTTATATGTGGTCAAGATGTCGGGTTCCCCAGCTATTGCAAATGTTTCTTAACCTGTTGCCCTAGTTTATTGTAGCTGCTAAATTCCTCACCATGTTGATTGGGTATCGGTCCCATATTGGCCGAAACCCCATAAATAAATGTGTTGTTCTATGGGTACTCGAAACCAGTATGTCTCGTATCGCATCAAAGCATATCCGGGCGGCCACGGCGCATGACAACGAAACTGACATTAAAATAAAATGAGAAAAGTTTCCTCCAAAAAATCAACTAAATCTGACCATTAAGAATTGGAGGGGGATATCTAAAAACCGTAATTTAAGAATCGCTTTAGCAGGCGACATGTTTGTTTTCTCAATATGCAACTGGATACATAGAATTTAAATAACTAACTAGCACTATCGAACCCATAGGTTCATGCCCGCGCGGGCATAAGCTCTCCATACATTCCTATCATGAGATGTTTTCCAATCATCTGATGTATAATCTACTTCCCTCAAATAATGGTTAATATTATTTTTTGCACCTTATTCTGGGACTGCCAACTGGGAGTTTTCCATCTGGTTATCTACAGAAAGTTTCCATGCCCATCTCTCATTCCCTATGCGTATAACAAGTCCTGCCCATACAGTATACGAGAATTAACTGTTATTAAGTTATATCTGGTTTCCTAAAAGATCATGTAGCTCACTATTATGAAGTCTTCTCCATTGAACTTTCTGTTCATCTCTCTTTGGTCCAAAAATTTTCCTAGGAACATGTCCCTCTGTTTAGCCTTTGGCATCGATTCCTTGAAGTAATCCCCTCCGGAGAGTCGAATGGGAGACTATTTTACCCCCAGAAAATTTTATCCCGGTGTAAACCATATCCGCGTTTCTTGACGGTAGTATTTTTCTTTTCGGTGAAACATCGTCGCTCATTCGACAAAGGCACACTTTTCGTCTGGCTTATCATGTTCAACCTGCCCGGCAACGATGCTACCGCCGACATAGCTCTCGAGGCCATTTAAACACTTAGGCCGGTATTCAAGAACCAGACTTTCCACGAAAAGCGACTTTCAGCCCGTCTCTCCGTGGTTAATTATGTAGGTAATGCAGAACCTACTCTAACTGGCTCCTAATCAAATTCATATGGTAACAAGATATTTATTTTAAAAAATTCTGCTTATGAAAGATGGAGACGGCATGGCCTAGAATGCTTGGTTCTTGAATACCGTCCTTAGGCTATTTCACTCCACCACAAGGTAAAACCATAAAGGGACATACGATTTAATTTAAAAAATAAGACGTTCCGTAAACTAGGAAAATTGTACCATAGATTCGACTTGCTGAGATATTCGGTTAGTTAACCCAGTTTTTGCGTGACGTTGAGTGTTATAACGAATTTTAGGCCTATTATTTTGCATTGGTTCACGTACACAGTCTGATAATGAGAATCTCATCACTACATTCGGTCTCTAAACACGTAACCCACAAATACTGCCATTAAATTATTTGTTATTGTCTATCCAACGGATCTGTGACTCTGTAAGATATGCGAACTAAAGTATACTTCCATTTCTGCCCCGGCAAATCGTTTTCTTAAATGCCATTCCTATCTCCCTCTCTGTGGTTCTTCGTTGAACTTGCACTCCAGTGTTGTAATTTTCAAACTCCAACCGTGCATTATTCACATACCGGGAAAAGTTTGGCAAAATCGCTACTCGATGGTTTCTGGTGGACATAGTGGAGGGGGAAGAAGTGCGGTGAAAAGTTGCGAGTATAGAAGTGTTACTTTCGTTTAAAAAACGGTTTTGTCAGAGCTATAGGGGCACATATACGTTGGTCCGAGTCGGCGAGCATAAGTTCCAAACAAGGAATGAAGCTGCAAAACGAGAAATTAAATATAGGCACACTTCTGGAAATGCATGCTATTATGTATTGCATGTACTCTTTATTGTCACAACTTCTCTAAAAAAGAAACGTTAAACTGAAAATATATAAAACTGTAATTCTCCCCAAGTATATTATGTGGATGTGACACATTGCCTCTTACTTTAGGCGAGGAGAACAAGATTAGCAGTATTTGATAAATAAAGTTCATAGGAAAATGTTTGGATCAACGCGCGATGAACACATGGGCGAATGGAGAAGACTACATATCAGTGAGTTTCATGGTCTTTATAGGAAGCCAGATACAATAAGAAGCGTTAAGTCTTGTTGGCTGCGATGTGTAGGACATGTGCCACGAATGAGAAATGAAAGATACGCATGGAAGCTTCTTATAGGAAATTCAGAGGGGAAAAAGCCCAGTTTTTTTTATCAAGAATGAGGTGAAAGAATAGATTAATCATAATCTGAGCGAAGACGAGGGGGGGAGATATAAACAAAGACGAGATTAGGGTTAAGAAAGGGGAAGATTATACAGGGAATGAATATCAGGATGGAGGCATGGAGAGCTTATGTCTGAGCAGCCATAAACCTATGGGTTCGATAGTGCCAGTGAGTTAGATAGCCAATGCCTGGCGAACGCTGCTACGCCTGAATAAATGCAATATTAAAGGTTAATCAAATTACATGTCTACTGCAGTTGTCCTGAGGTACGTTCCTTGGCTGTAGTCCCAAGAGTCATGGGTTTAATGCCGGCCAGGGTCGATTGATTTTTAGGATGAAAAAATCCAAGGGACAAGTCCTCCGGGAGGGACTTCACGCAGTGGGTCCCAAGTATGAAGATTTTCTGGCTCGTAAAAGAACCTCAAGTCTGAATGAAAATACCTCTGAGGAAAATTTAACTGACCTTCATTCATTCGAACAATACCTTAGATTCCTGCCAGATGTCTCCTCAAGGAGATGTACTAACCATATGTTCCATCGCTACGTAGGGAAATAAGCGTAACTAAATTATTTTGGTTAAGAAACTCCCCCCCCCCAGGGAAGCATACATGTCCACAGGGGGACGAAATCAATTAAATTATATGGTATACATTGCGATGAATCAAACATGGCGGTTTGAGTTATTTTTTTAATTTTGGATTTCAGGCAAATCTCCACTTCTAATGGTTGGATTTCGCTGATTTTTGCATAATACCTACCTCCGTTTATTTTAATAGGATATATTGACTTTCGTTGTAAAACATCGAAAATTGCGACAGCAGAGCGATTTTTAAATTTTTGTTTCAGGTGAACTTCACAACACCTAATGGTTTTTGATTAGTAGATAGCTGAGAGACACTCACTGTACTTGAAAATCTGTATGTATCTGTAAGTACAAATTTTCACGTAGATCGGTTGAGCAATTTACAAATCTACGAAGGACAGATACACACACATTCGGTTTTATTTACATTAGCTAATATCCGGCGTGTTTCCGCCCTAAATAAATCAAATATTTAATATAATATTTATATTATAAATATATAACATATAGTCCACCGCTGTGGTCTCGAGGTAGCGTGCTGCCTTGTCACGCAGCGGGCCCGGGTTCGATCCCCAATCGGGTAGTTTTTCTGGGTGAGGTTTTTATCGGGGTTTTTCCTCCTCACCTGTAAGACAAATGTCAGAAAACTTTAAGGCCCTAACGGTCCCCGAAATCATATGGCCATCATCGTCATCATCATCCTTATCATTATCATCACCACCATCCTTCACCGGTGTGGAAAGCAACGGGAAGAAACCACACCTACAATTCCCTAGTAAAGCTACAAGCATAGCATGAAAATGCTATGATTGCAGTGAAAGACCTGCCTTCGGGCAGAATTACTATGGATAGATGGATATAACATATATTTAATATAATATTTTAAAGGATTAATTGTAATATATACCCATAGTATACATTGGGGTTACTAGAGTAATTTTTTAATTTTGAATTTCAGATAAACCCTCATTTCCAACGGTCATATTTAGCAGATTTTTGAGTAATACATACCTCAGTTTATTTCAATAGGATAAACTGAGCTTCGTTGTAGAACATCAAAATTTTCGACTGCTAGAACGATTTTTAAATATTCGTTTCAGGTGAACTCCTGCATAATGGTATTAGTATATAATCAGATAGCATAAAAACTCTCTCCATGAAAAATACATACATACATATGCACACTTTCAAAGCAATCTGTGAAGAACGTTCGGAGATTTAAGATTTTCAAACATTGTTATTTATGTAGATTATTATTGTTAGTTATAATTGTATTTCAACAATTTCAAAATTAGTTTCCAATTTCTATGTTTTTAGTATTTATAGGTCATTTAATGACTCTCATGCATTTTGTCATATCTTCAATCACTTCAAACCCATTTTGCAGCTGCTTGCAAGAAAACATGAAAACTTCCTTAACAGTATTTACTATTCGATGCACTATGTGAATGTAATGACTCTTATGTATTGTATTTTATTTAACATAATGACAGATTAGTAAAACATTTTAATGTTCAGAAATGTTTTCATAGTCTTTTCTAAGATTTAAACAACATGTAATAGTTTTTTGCAATAACTTATGTTCTATTTTCATCACATGACGAATATTCTCTTTTTTGCATCAAATGGAAGACTAGACAGGAACTAAACTAGAGGCTACATATTTTAGAGTGGTACAAAGTAATAAGAGCTGATGAATAAATCAACCCTTTCATTTCACATCCTCAAGACATACGTCATGTGTACCTGTGACATATCTACAAGCCATAATAACCTACCCTGTGATGCCAGTAAACACAGATTTCTGCAACCTTTAGTAATATCGTACGTTAGTTCTTCATAAATCTACCAGAAGTTTCTAACTAATTCGAATTAATAATCTCTATATTGTCTGACCAATAGGTCTGCGCCCCTGTAAGATATGCGAACTGAACACTAATTCCTGTTCTGCCGGTAAATTATTTTCTGCCCTGCATTCCTATCTCTCTTTTCTTTCATACCTCCCACTACTCACAATTTTGAGCTTTATTGGGGTATAGACTTGCAGTCCAGTGTCGTTAACTCATCATAAACACTGTAGCATTGAGTGTGAAAGAAATATAATTAAGCAAATAATAAAAGTCAATCAGCATCATTAGACCTATATAAATATGAAGAAGTAAATATTAACCTTACATAGTTTAATATTCAAGATCCACGAAACTGTTTGTGGGAAGTTTGGTAACATCCCAACTAGGAACGTTATCGTGGCTGCTGTTTGACATGGACGGAGGGAAATGTATGGAATGGAGTGAGTACAGGCATTAACTCTTCTAAGAACGGCTGCAGCACTGCAGGGGCACAGATTCGTTGGTCCGACAATACAATCTTCTACATTTAAATTGACTGCAGTCCACATTTCAATCTTCAAGAAACAACCTTGATCTGCTCCAGTTGATGGAATAAGCTTCCCTTTCACGTTTACAACAAACTGATACTAAACTATTTCCTGTTCTTGTAAGATATCCTGGTACTAGTCCCTGGAGTTTCTCATGTTATTCTCACATAATACAATCTCAATTCATTTTATCTATGTTTAGGTCTGGCTGAACATAAATTTGTAAATATTACGCTAATGCTATGAGCAGGAATTCCACAGCATCTCATCAGATTTGCATAGCTAGTCAAGTTTTTGATCATGGCAATCAAAATTATGTCTATTAAGATTCCCCCCCCCCAATGCCCAGGTTTTCATTTCGACATTTCTGGTGTTCTCTCCTGACATGGCATACTTGTAACCCACTTCTGAGGTTGGGGCGCCTGGAAGGTAGGGCTACACTGCCTTGATGATAGAGTTGATGATGATGGTAATTATGTGCCAGGAGAGGTCTTACACTAAACTTAAGCACATTAGGCGAATATGATATTGATGATAACGATAGCCAGAAGGTGTTCGGGGGCCGTTTGGGCCTTAAAGTTTCCTGACAGGAAACTTGTCCCTGCTGGGGATCGAATCCGGGTCCGCTATGTGACAAGGCATGAGACCACAAAGGTGGATATATACTATTTTATTCTAAGAATATATTTTAGATCCATCTCTGTAGTCCTTGGGTAATGTCATGATGTAATGAGTCAACATTTACACTTTTACCTACTGCTAGGTTACATTGGTCAACATGATTTTTGTCTCATGAGTACCAATAGTTGTACTTAAAGCAGTTTTTATTGTGTTTTCAAATAAGTATTCGGAATTTCTCCATCACCCACAGTTTTTTTTAAATTTCAATTTCAATTAATGGATTTAAATAATTATTTTTTTAATATAGTCGGCCACAGTGGACTAGTGGTTATGCTCCTTGCCTCTGGTCCCGAGGGTCACGGGTTCAAACCCGTCCGGGGTCGATGGATTTTTAGGATGGAAAAATCCAAGGAGCAAGTCCTCCGGGAGGGACTTTATGCCGTGGGTCCCGAGTCTGAAGATTTTCAGGCTCGTAAAAAATCCTTAAGCCTGAATGAAAAGGCCTCTAAGCAAAATTTACCGAATTTTCCCCTCCTAGTACTACCTTGGTTTCCTAGATGCCAGTATGAGGCGGAACCCTGACCACGGACCACTCAAATAACATTTATACGAAAACAAGTGTAACTAAATTACTATGGTTCAAATTCTTCCCTGTAGGGGGAGAGCGCCTAAAATCTCTGTAAAGGGAAAACATGGGCTTACAAAAAATAATATTTAATAAACGTTTTTTCGTCCATTAGTCAATTGTAAAATAAAACTAAATGAGCTAACTCAAATGATTTCAGCTATGGAAAAGAGATATCAAGGCAAATGGAATCATAATATGCTGGCCGATTATTGTTGGACCATCAAGAGGGATGCTCGCAAGCGAAATATAGCAGAAAATCGTCATTTCTTACTTTTTAGGTGAGTCCAAATGTTTGAATATTGTGTAATTACGAATGTAGAAAATATTAAAGTGTTTGAAATTATAAATGCCTGGCTCTCAGAAACCTTGCATGATGGAGAAAAACCGATATCATATTTGAATTCAGGGAAAAAAAAAAAAATACTATCAGAATCACATATTTTTCTTTCTGAGGCAAAAAAAGTTTATTTTTTTGTTGCTCAGTGTTATATGTTTGGAGAACACCAAATGAAACTTGCAACTCAGACTGTTTCAGTTGCTACAGACACAGTAGTAGGTCAATAATGGTTTGGACAACAATATCTGGTATCCTTACTTATCTGTAGCCTCTCCTTTGAAAGGAGTTTCTAGACTAAGCTAATTTAGTTATCTCTACAGATGTCATGAATGGTAGTTCGTGGTCAGCATACTAACTAAATGTGACATCTAGTAGGCAACTAAGATATTTCTTGGATGATGAAGGTCGGTAAATTTTGCTGACAAGGGAACTGTCAACCATTGCATCACCAAAACCTACCTCGAAATTTCTTCTAGAGAAGCAGTGTGATGTACCAAGGCAATGTCCAAAAAAATTATCTGCCTTTTTTAACTTCAAGGCATTAAAACCCAGCACCAAATCTCTCATTTAAACTGTAGGAAAGTAATACAACTCATTTGAATTGGTAGATTGAATTACGAGGGCGGATCGGAAAGAAACGCACAATAATTTTTTTCTGCCTTGGTATTGCAGCTAGAATGTTGAAATTTCACAGAGATATAGCTTGAAGTTTTCACTACAGATGGTATTTTTTTCTCAGGTGCACCTCTTGCGAGAGAAGCTTGAACTATGTAACAAAGATGGCGCGCATGCTACGGTCGTCCACCTGTGAGGAACAGAGAAGTGTTGTTCGATTTTTGTGGGCCAAAGGGCATAAACCCAGTGAAATTCACAGGGACATGCGTGGCGTGTATGGGGATGATTGTATGGACCGTAGCAATGTCTCCAGGTGGTGCACATTCTTCCAAGAGGGACGCGTGAACCTTAGTGATTCGCCACGCTCCGGCCGGCCGACAACAGCAGCAATCCCGCAGAATGTCAGAGGCATTGAGGCGGCAATTCTGAACGACCGGCGTGTGCAACTGCGAGCCTTATCGCAGAAGTTCAACATTTCCTATGGTGCGGTGTACGATATTGTTCATAAAAATTTGAAATTCCGTAAAGTTAGTGCTCGCTGGGTGCCTAAGAACCTGACAGACGACCACAAGGGCCAGCGAATGATGGCAAGCTTGGACCACTTAACGCGGTACACCGCACAAAGACATGACTTTCTGGAAGGAATCGTCACAGGTGATGAGTCGTGGGCGTACCACTACACGCCCGAAACAAAGCAGGCATCAATGGAGTGGAAACATGCTGGTTCCCCAGTAAAGAAAAAATTCAAAGTGACTCAATCTGCCAGGAAAGTACTTGTGACAGTGTTCTGGGATATGCATGATGTTTTATTGGTGGACTTTGCTGAACACGGGACCACTGTTAATGCTGCGGCCTACATTAAAACTTTGGTGAAGTTGCGTCGTGCCATTCGTGATAAACGTCACAACATTAACGTTAAACTTCTTCATGACAATGCTCGCCCCCATGTTGCTGCTGTCGTTCGTCAGAAAATCGCCGAATTTGGTTGGGAGGTGCTCCAGCATCCACCATACAGTCCGGATCTTGCACCATCGGACTTTCATCTGTTTGGTCCCATGAAGAAATTCCTGGCCGGCAAACGCTTTGAGACAGATGTGGAAGTGAAATCAGCAGTGCGCAGATGGCTACACTCCAACCAAACGGACTTCTACGAACAGGGCATATTGAAACTGGTAACACGATGGGAACAATGTGTTGAGAAAGTTGGTGACTATGTCGAAAAGTAGGTGAAAGATGTAAGTTCATTTGTGATTTTTTTTCTTTTTTTTTTACTATTAAACTTTTTAAAAAAAAATTATTGTGCGTTACTTTCCGATCCGCCCTCGTATCTACCATTTTCTCCGTACAGTGGGTTGGCATTGCTGGATTCTGGCTTTAATTTCTGTGGCTTGTTGTTAAAAGGCAGATTTTTCTTTTTGGACATAGTCATGTTACATCACAACGCTTCTCTTGAAGAAATTATTTTGGGATGAAATGGTTGACAGTTCCTTTATTAGGGGCCTCTTTTCTCAGACTTAAGGTTCTTTTACGAGCCTAAAAATCTTAAGACTCGGGACCCAAGGCTTAAAGTACCTCCTGGAGGACTTGTTCCTTGGATTTTTTCCATCTTTAATAATCCATTCACCATGGCCATGTTTTCTAACTCATGTCCCAAGGGACCAGAGACAAGGAACATAACCACTAGACCAACGCGACTGACTATCTGGTATTCTGTAAGTCCTACTGACACAGGGAGGAGACCGCTAAGGTATTCTATACGAACATGTGCATTGTTACCCAAATAATACAGTATTTCAAAACAGTGTCTCTAATCACACTGGTGGGTTGTGTTTGAGGAGCATGAAGGAGAAGTCAGAAGTCTACCATGGATATTTCAATCCCCAGATATATGTATTATTGAGGCATGTGGCAGCAATTAAAAACTAGAGAAAGGACAAGATTTCCACCTTCTTCCTGTCTTAAAAAGATGAACAAAAAATCTCCACGAAGAATGGTACAAAGATGCCTTTAAAATATGTATGAAACAATTCCAAGAAAAAATTCAGCTGTTTTGAAGACCGATGGTAAACCTCCATCATATTATTGATGATTTGAAAGGTGTTTCCATTAATATGTCTAACTCTTGTATGTTTGTTTATATAAGATCATATGTTATATGTGTATGTATGTTCTAATGCCACCAAATGCACTTCTCATATTTCGAGTTCCGCATAGGCGTATAGATGCCATTAATGTGATTTATTCTTATATTGTGTGCAGAGAGGAGTGTAGGATGAGTGTAAGAGTATTTTCATGTGTTTGTGTATAGTGTTTTGTATGAAAGATTATGATGATGAAGAGAAAGGATTAGTTGAAATCTGGTGCCACAGCATGCAGCTTACTCCTATCAAAAAGCACCAAGGAGGTCTAAAGTCTTAATGTCTCCATCCAATGGACCAATTGTTATCATGTGCCTTCTCAACAAATGTATCCTGGAGGGAATTAATTGCAGGAATTTTTAATCACTAAATTGTGCACCACCGCCTCTCCTGGCCTAGCTCTACTATTCCCCCTCCCATTGGGGGAAATGGGTGTTTCCCTAGTGGGAAATTTCTTAATCAGACATAATTTAGTTACCCAATACTTCTAAAATCCAAGTGACATGCTAAAGATGGAGCATGTTCTGAAAGGCCTATATGGTTTTAACTAATTGACAAAGTTTTTTAAACAGAGATCCATTTTAGTTGAGGACAACTCATATATCAGGTACTTATTTTATTATTTTTAAATTTTACCTTATTTCCATACAGATGGTAGGGAGGGACATGTGGTTAATATATCGCCTCGAGGTGACATCTAGTAGGAAACTAAGGTATTACTCGGATGGATGAAGGTCAGTTAAATTTTGCACAGAGCCTTTTTATTTAGGCTTGCAGTCATTTTACGAGCCTGATAAACTTCAGACTCAGGATTCAGCTTAAATTCTCTCCCAGAGACGTATTGCCTGGATTTTTCAACCCTAAAATTCCATAGACCCCCAGCCTGTCTGAACCAGCGATCCTTGGGAATAGAGATAAGAAAAATAACTACTAGACACACAGTGGCCGACACTTCTCCTGGTCCCAAGATTAAAAATTGTACAATTAAATTAATTTTATGATTAAAATTTTCATCACTGCCGGATATTGAACCCAGATTTGCTAGTCAGAAAGCAGGCATACTACAAGTTGTATCAGTACATGGACTGCAGTATATTTTAAGACTTTTTTTTTTAGTTCTCTTGCCTCCCTAAAACAAAATTGAAAACCCCTGTGCTAGAATTACTATAAAAACTTGCCATTTATTCTAAAATATCTGTAACTTGACTAGCTACACAGAACTTTTGAGGGTCACAAGCTTATGACAAATCTTTTTTTTTTACAAACAAACAAACAAATAATATACATGCTGCATGCTACATTCTCGTAACTTGCTCATTATCAGATTGGTTTCTCAATTATATCTCATCTAATGAGCAAATCTAGTTAAAATTACAATCAAGGTTGGCAACTATGTAATCAAGATTCATTTTAAAACTAAACTGCCAAAATGTGCATAGTTGGCAACCTTTGGAAGTTAATATGAATGTTTTTGCTCACCTGGTGCATGGGGTCGTATCCCATACTGCTATCCGTGTACGGTGGCTGAAACAAAAACATCAAATTTCTATCAGACACTGGGTTTTGTAAGAAATCAATAAATTTATAAGATTAGATTTTAATTTAGTAAGAAGTAACACTAAGAGGTTGTAATAATTAAATATTAAAAATCTATAACTTCATCTCATAGTTTGTCTACTTTTTTGACTAGTTTCAGAATTATTCCATCTTCAGGAAGAAGTAGTGCTTCACGATGACAGGACAACAGTTGTGAAAATACTGAAGATGGAATAATTCCAAAATCAATTTAAAGAAAAGACAAAAAAAATTATGTTGTGAGACAAATCATTTTTAATATTTAATTTAAATTGGTTGTTTGTTGATCAGATGGAAAATCTAGAATACAAAATAAAAAAATACAGGAAATTATGTGTGTACAAGAGGAGCCGGACATCATAGACATTATAGAAAAGAAAAGATCACAGTGGTATGGCAATGTCAAAAGAATGCCAGAGCAAAGATTGCCAAAATTATTATGGAATGAATCTTAATGGAAAGGAGGAAGAAAGGAAGGCCAAACAAAACCTGGATAGAAGGGTGAAGCGGCTATGATTATCAGAGGATTCGAAGAATCAATGGATGGACAGAGAGGAATGGCATTTGGTTTCCAGAAGAAGGTAGCAGCTATCATGATACCGGATGATGATGATGGTTGATATGTAAATGGAAAAATTTGTTTTTGAGTAAGCTAAAGGATAATATAACTATATCTCTTCCGAGCTATGTTCCAGTTGTATTGTAAACAAAGCAGATGTTTAACTACATTTTCATAGGTCAAACCTTTGAGCATGTAAAAAAAATGTAGTTACCTCCCTATCACTTGAAATACAGAAAATAAAAATATGTATTATCTAATACACATATACACACACACACACACACACACACACACACACACACACATATATAATATATAAGTTATATGGAATAATCTTAAAATATATAATTGCAATTTCAATAGACTAAATAAGTTATGTATGTGCAATGTAAAGTATGTTGGAATTTCAATTGTTTCAAAATGGCAACATTTCTGTAAAATTTCTTAAATATTGGAAAGGAAAGAATTTGAAAGCGGAGATAAAACAAAATAATTTGGAATGTTTTCAAACAGTTTAGTGAAAAATATTTCACATTAGCCATTGAGGATGTGGTGAAAATAACAGCAGAATTTATAGTGAGTCAACTTAGAGCATATATTCCACTTGTAATGAAATTGTGATTTAAGGATATCTACTGACATCATGAAAAAAGCATAAATGTCTGATTATGTAAGTGCACATATATAATTTTTTGTCATAAATAAATAAGAAATGGAAGTTCCTACTTATTGGTATCATTTTACCTTGAATTTAGTCTTATTTCCCATTAAATATGATGTTGCCTGAGAAGAATGTTTCTATCAATGACAGTTCCATACACAATTCAGCCATATGGTGTGTAAAAGTAGTACCACAGTTCCCCCTATAGATGGTGTCAGTGAAGTAATACCCTTTTTTTTTTTATTAAGAGTCTTCATATGACAGCATGCTCCACTACAGTTTTCTGCAGTACTACATGCTTTGGTAATATTAAAATATCTCTATCATTTGATGTGTGTTGATGTTCTTCCTGACTATGCATTTATAGTGTTCTTTACTAGTTCTAGTGTGAAATTATTTTTCTATTTTCGATTCCTTAAAATATAATTTTGAGTTATTGTGACGCTAAATTGTTCTATTTCGTTGTGGTTGTTATTTGCATTTCAAACAATGCTCTCTATTGATTATACTTAAGCAAGTTATGGTTCCTCTTATCACAAACAAGTTATGATTAATATTTACAGTTGCTTGATATTGTTCCTATTAGCACTTACTTAACCCTTAAATTGGCGAAACAATACTTTCTAGTGCCCGTAATTAAAGTGTTTCGGACCGCAAAGAAAAATAAAATCATGTAAAAGTAAGTTATTACTGTATTTTTAACGTAATTTGACACAATCTTAGGTAATTTATGATAATTTGTTTTATTTTTACTGTTTAATAAACTATAACAAATAAATTACATCAATGTTTCCTATAAGATACATTGTAAGTTAAGGGTTAAATTAGTGCATTCTTCATTACTATTCCTAACAAAATATGGTTCCTATTTACATTTAAATTGACTAATCCTATCAAGTTATAATCTATATTTACACGCTAAGTTAATATAATCTAAGAAGATATAGCTCCTATTTACACTTAAGTTACGGACTAATTCTAACATTTTATGAGTAATTTACTATTGAAAAATATTTTACTGTCCTTACAAGTTCTAAAAAATTAGGCTATTAGGTTCCTATTTACACTTATAGCACTAACTAATCCTAACAAGTCATGATCAATATTTACACTTCCTTAAAATAATGTTCTTATCCTAACACTTATTAACTAGTTATATCACTTTATGCAGGTTGAGAAAACCAGCTATAACGGCTGGGGGACTCGACATGCTGACCACATGTCACCCCTACACTGGCTGATCATCTACCTCTGTGACTGAACACGTGGATGAGATGCCAGCAGCCGGCTGGTAGGCTAAGGGCCTTCTAGGCCTGTCGTGCCAGGAGTTATATATATATATCACTTTATGATTTACAGTTCCTTAAAGTATACTGTCCAAGTAATGTTCTATTGTAATTTTTTTAAGTCTATGCTATTTGCAAATTTGATGAATTGTTTAGTATACTTAAAAGCTAATTTACTCTTATTTATGGGCCACCTTTCACTACCTCTATTTACAAAATTTATAAGAGTTTGTCTTTCGTTTTTAAATTCTATACAGTTATATATGACATGGTCCACTCTCTGTTCACCAGCACCGCATGCACACATTGCACTGTCCTTTATCTTGAAGCGATGAAAGTAGGCGTTTATATTCCCGTGTCCGGTCACCAGCGTTGTGAAATTGGGAGACATCTGGATTCTTGTCTGTAGTCTGTCACTGACTTTCGGGAAGAACGATTTCGTCAAATTCCCACTGGTGGTTAATTGCCATTCCCTTTCCCATTTTTTTTCACTAATGGTTGTCAGGTGTTTCTTCACAGCATGGAATCCTGTCGTAACTCGTTTGTAGGCCGCCGTCGCACGCTGCTTGCTTCGCTAGGCGATCCGCTATCTCGTTGCCGCAGATTCCAGCATGTGCCTTGACCCAGCTGAATTCCACTGTCCAATTGTCGCCTTCTAGAGATGTCAGCTTATTCCTAATTTCTTCAATGAAATTGTTGCGATTATTTCTGTTCCTTAGGGAGTCTAACGTGATCTTGCTGTCAGTGTAGATTGCCACATTACGTTCGTCAATTGGTATTTCGCTGGTGTTAAGTCCTTTTAAGGTGTCTAATGCTTTCATGATGGCAAGTTGCTCAGCCTGGTTATTTGAACATTCTTCGTACAACTTAAATTTCAGCTGGTTTGTTAATACGTGTTTTTTTTTTAATACCTTATGCAAGTTTGTTTACAGTACAACTGGAACTTACCTTGCAAGTCATATAGAGAAAAATGTGTCCCAGAACCAGAATTTTAACTCAAGACCTCCAGCATTAATTTTCTTATAGACATTTTAATAACTTCTGTAGAAGCAAGAATCTTATCACATCCATAAAAAGAATAATTAAAAACAAATATAAAATCAAACAAAACCAAGACCTATATAATAAAGCCAAAGACAAAAAATGGAATATTTTAGTAAAGAAGCCTAATATTATTCCAGAAATTCCATGTAAAACTATAGTAGCAAAATTTAGGCTGTTACAGAACATGACTATTTGGCCAAACATTTATGTAATATAGGAATCTACACGAATCCAAATTGTCCTCTATGCAACAAAGACGAAGAAATGAACGAAGAACATATACAAATCTGTGAAGTATTACCTGTTGGATCCACCATAGAGAAATATTGGAGAGCAAGAACGCTAATGGCTTCATTGCCAAGGCCCAGCATTTGAAAACAACAACTCTTAATTGTTTCACACACACTAACTAGCATCATTAAATCTTATGAAGACTGTCACAGCTAGCAGTCGTGCAGGATTCAGATCGAATTTCTTTAAATAATTTCACAGATGTTCAAACAAAATTTCAAATTTACTTTTCACAATAATTCACTGATTCTTCCAAATAATTCACTGCTAATGAAGTCTCTTCTTTCACAATTTATTTAATCATCCTGTTCTTCATATTCGGTTATAGTTTAAGTTAGAACATCTCCTTGACTATGTCCAGCCCTCACACCTTCATACATATGCAAGGAGAGGACTATCCAGAATTCCAGTTGAGACACTGGAAGTCTCGAGAGTCAGATTCTTCTAGAATAAATGTATCTGAATATTGTTTTCTCCAGACAGTACTTCTGGATAGGTTGTTTGTGCTGGCTGCACATGACCCAAACTTAAGCCATATTGGCTCATAAGGAATCCTGCTGCTACCTGTGAAATTCACAGGTAGTAATTTAAGCAACAGATGAACAATGTATCACAATATGTTGGATGATTGTTTCTGTTACAACATTCTGAGCCTGAACATGTAGGTAACTAATGTTATTAACTTTAGATTAGTATCCAGGGTTACAAAACTTAATAAACCTGTAGAAAGAATAAATAATCAAATTTAGCATTAATCTATTATAGGTATTAATAAGCTGTTAGCTTATGACTGATGATGTAGTATTATTAGGCAATAGCAAGGAGGTACTAAGGGCCAACATTCACACTCTATTGAGTAACACTAAGAAATTGGGGTTGGAAGTAAACATCAATAAAACTAAATATATGGTCACACATAGAAATTCATTATATAAAGGAAATAGTTAATGACAAACGAGGAAAATTTTGAAGAAGGATAGAATTCATATACCTAGGAACAATCATTAGAAAGAGGAATGAGATGCACAAAGAAATTAAACATAGGCTCAATTCTGGAATTGCATGTTATTATGCATTACAGGGACTCTGCCATCCCAACTTCTGTCAAAAAGATAAAATGAAAATAAATAAAACTGTTATTCTCCCAGTTATATTATATGTTTATCTCTATCTGAATGTTGTTTAGTGATGCTTAAGGGAGGAGACAAGATTACAAGTATTTGAGAATAAAGTTCTTAGGAAAATTTTTGGACCAAAGAAGTTGAACTGATATGTGAATGGCAAAGACTATGTAACAGTGAGCTACATGATCTTAATGGAAAACGAGATATGATAAGAACAATAAAGTCTCATAGACTGTGATGAGAAGAATATGTGGGACAAATGGCATATGTAAGATGGGATGGAAGCACTTCTTAGGAAAGTGACCAGTAGGTAGACCAAGACTGAAGTGGGAGAATAACATTAAACATGATTTGAGAGAAGTAGATTATACAGGGAATGATTGGAAAACATTAGCTCAGGACAGGGATGTACGGAGAGCTTATGTCCATTCAGCCATGAACCTATGGGATCGATAGTTGGTTTAGCATGAACCTTATTTGGTCCAAAAATATACTTATACCGATATACATAAGATATTGAGAACAGTTCTGTGCGATGGGAAGAGGTATTGAGTGATCAAAGTAGAATGACATCCAGTGACATGTACCAGATGGGATCACAAGAAATTATGATATCTTAGGATATACAACTAAAAAGAATGTTCGCTTAAACTGAGATTTTAACTCAAGATCTCCAACTTTAAATGGCTGGTGCACTGTCACTGTGCTACTTAGGCAATCTAGTAGAAGACAATTTTTTCTCGAATTGAAATCCTCTGCACCTCTATTTGTGATCTTCTATATTCACATTACAACAAGGTCACTTCTATTATGAAGACATTACGATGGGGTTTGTTCCATGTCATATCAGCTAATAACAAATGTAATATTGAAATAAATAAGGTGAGTCTGATCCATCTTACCTCATAAAATGTTTGTTTTATTGGACATGTTTCAATATGTATGCATATCATCGTCCCACACCATAGCTGAGTGGTTAAGGCAAGAAGCCTTGGCGCAGAGCTACAGGACGTGAACTGGTTCAGATCTTCATGGGGAAGAAATTTTCTCATGGAATTTTGGCCAGTATGGGACCAGTGCCCACTCAAGCATTGTGAGGCATTTGGGGAACTACAATAAGTAGTAACTCCAGGTTGAGAAGACCAGCTATAACGGCTGTGGGACCCGACATGCTGACCACATGTCACCCCTACACTGGCTAGATGATCATCTACCTCTGTGATTAACACATGTGGACGTGAGGCCAACAGCCGGCTGGTAGGCCAAGGACCTTCTAGGCTTGTTTGCACTTGGAATTTCATGCGTATCATCAACAGCTGGTCCAGACTGTTGAATTTTATGTTATCAGCCCTAGATGTCGACTCCCACTCCATCCTTTGGTAAACCAAAGAACTTGCAACTCAAGTCCTTTCCCTGGGAATTTCAAAATTCACGATTCTACCTCTGTTCTTCTAATGTAGATCTTTTTTCCAAACTGTCAGTTCTTTTGTATTTTATAACTGTTTTCTGTTTGTTAGAAAAGACATGATCTACATAAAAAATGTAATACTTTCTTAGCACACAAAAATCTGTTCCTTACAAATCATCATAATCTTTAGCTCAAAAATTCATCATGGATCCTGGTTGTGCAAAGAAGTCTCCACCATTTGTCCCTGTTCCTTGTCACACTCCTCCAATTTCTCATTCCAATAGCTCTGGCATCTTCCTTCATTTAGTCCTCCCAGTCTTCCTCTCCACATGCATCCTCCTTGTTCAGATGGGAGAACTCCAGTTTTATTAAATGTCCAGCACATCTCTAGTGGCCCAATTTTATAAACGTAGTTATATTAGGCTTCCTGAATAATTCATTTAGTTTGTGATTATAACAGACTCTCCATTCGTTGTTCACTCTAATTGGTCTATATATACATATATCATAGTGTTCTGCCCAAGAGCAGGTGTTTCGCTGCAAACTTAGCATTCTCCACTCTTTCTTTAACTCAGCTTTCCTTTTTGTATCCACATACAAACCATTTATTTTAATATTGTCTATCATTTGATGTTTTTCTTCTGCCTCTAACTTTCTTTCCGTTCACCATTCCTTCTAGGGCATCCATCAGCAGGCAGTTTCTTCTTAGCCAGTGGACAATCCAATTCCTTTTCCTCTTCTTTATGAGTTCCAACTTTGTTCTTCCTTCACCCACTCTGTCTAGCACATCTTTATGGTCCATATATATAGTTCTCAACATTTTCCTCTCATAGACATTTAAATCTGATTCTATCCTTCTTGTTTAAGATCCATGTTTCTGGAGCATATGCAAGGACTGGTCTCCTAGATATCACTAATTAAAAATAGTACAAAACAGGTGAAGTAGCTGTTCACTAGCTTCATCTCAATAGCTGCCACTAGTATAAGTGATTCCACCACTGTGGTCTCAAGGTAGCATGCTATCTTGTGATGCAGCAGGCCTGGGTTTGAATCCCGGTTGGGACGGGCATCCTGGGTGAAGTTATTTCCAGGGGTTTTCCTCACCTGTAATACAAATGTCAGGTAGCTCTGAAGCCCAATAGATCCCTGAACACCATCTGGCCATCATTATCACCCTGATCATCCTCGGTGTGGAAAGCAACAGGAAGCTACCACACCTATAATTCCCTGGCAAAATTGCAAAGCATGGCATGAAAATGCTAAGATTGCAGTGAAGGGCCTGCCATAGGGCAGAACACTATAGAATAGTATTAGTGAAACATATTTTAATAAAGCAGCTTGAATTGAATTGTATTTATAGGGCTACACTGATTACATTTTACTGCTGTTGAAAATTACTTCCACCACTGTTAACTTCAACCTGTCCATATAGTGGAGGCTGCCATAATGTTGGTTAGTGATGCTTACCTGTGATCCTGACATGGAAGAATTGTAGTCTCCCCCATTCATATTCATATTGTATCCCATACTATCCTGAGGTCCCCCTGGAGGTCAGGAGACATCATGGGAGTAGGGGTCCCTTGTGATGCTGGACCCATACTGTATGGAGAAGCACCTGATAACCCACAAAAATATCTTAGTAATAGCTAATCTAGTTCACAATTTCTTATCTAAACTCTAAAATAAAACTCCACTTTTGAAATAAGTGATCAGCTAAGTATACCATTCATCGGTGGTACAAGTAAACTAATCTAGTTTACAATTATTATCTAAACTCTAAAATAAAACTTCACTTTTGAAGGAAGTGATCAGCTAAGTACGCCACTCATCGGTGGTACAAATAGAATAAAGAGTCCATGGTATTTTCCTTATCATTCACAAACACAAGTTATTTATAAATAATCAAATGACATAGCCTTAGTGTTTACTACAGTACACGAGAATGCCAAATAAATATATAAAAAGGCTTGTTAGGTCATGAATAACAAATACTACACAGAATCTTTATATATAAAATTCAGCCTGCATATGTTTCTGCTCGCAAAACTCAAAAAGTAGTCGGTCGATTGTTATGAAAATTTGTCCATATATGTTTTCAGCTACAGAGAGTGTTTAGTCGACATCCATTATTCCCTAAAACCATTAGATGTAGGGGTTTACCAGAAACGAAATTTAAAAAATTCCTCTAGCGGTCGTATTTTTTTGTTTCACAACGAAACTCAGTATATAATATTAAAAAGATTGAGGTAGATATTGTCAAAAAATTAGCGAAATCCTGTCATTAGGAGTGGGGGTTTACCAGAAATTAAAAATTGACTCTAGTAACAGCCATGTTTCGTTCATCGCAATGTTTATTATACAATTTAATTTTATTTGAACTTATTAAAATAAAAATAAACACATATTTAATTTATTTAGGTGTACTAAGCAGGGTATTTGCTAGTAACATATTTGTTCATATTAAAAGAGGGTGTACCGTGATGACGTAAATTTTACTGATGTGACGCATTATTGTAGACTCTGTGGTTGAGAATATGTTCTGTGCTCGATCCTCTCCTTATTACCCCCTCCTAGTTTCCCCTTCCTTATGTCATTGATGCAAGTTTGGATGCGCGATGACTGATGTCCACGACCAGTGGCCTTTGACAGTTAACAGTCGGAGTCGATCTTTCGTTTTAGCAAGTCGGCAGGGATCAGAAGTGTTCCCTTGCCAAGGACTGTTCGTTTATAGAAGAAGAAAGCTGTTAAGAAGAACTTTGTTTAAGTTGGATGTGTCTGAAGACATTAGTATGGATGTATCATTATTATTCTGACGACTGTTCCCGTTATTTCTCATTATACATTATGTTCATATTTTTTTCATTTATTTCAAACAGCTATATGTATGATTTAATCTCTGACTTATTTAAATTATATTCACTTTCAGTTAAGCTTACGTGTCTTTTCTTTATAGCTTGCTTAATTGTGTCAGTCTGAACTTGAACCTAAGTTTTGTGTGCTTATATAGCGATTCCCCTTTCCTCTCATGATACGTAAAGTATATCATCATTAAATATGATTAACCTTCTCTTCATATTATGTTGAATAACACACTAGAGGTACTTAATAAGAAAGATGAATTAAGTCTGTATTTTGGGCCCAGCCGAAGACTGCGCGATAGCTTGTGTGTCACACAAGTTGATTTGGAAATTACGATAGGTTCTGCTGATAATATTCAAGATAGAGAACTATATAGAGACAGAGACAATAAGCAGCAGAGCAGACCACGAATACGGATCTGGAACGGGTATACGGATGAATAAAGAAACGTTCTACCCTCCCCCCGTGCAAGGGGAATATTCTTTTTTATTGGCATTACTATTAAAACTAATCTCAATGGCACGACAGGCCTAGAAGGACCATGGCCTACCAGCTTGCTCCTTGCAACACATCCACACGTATTAATCACAGAGGTGGACTATCATCCGTCACTAAAGGGGTGACATCTGTTCAGCATGTCATAGCCGTTATAGCTGATTTTCTCAACTGGAGTCGCTATTTATTGTAGTTAGCCAAATTCCTCACGAAGCTGGGTGTGCATCGGTTTCATACTGGCCGAAAACGAGAAAATTTCTACATCATTGGAACTCGAACCAGCAGAAATCCCGAACTTTAGCGCCAAGACATTATGCCTTCAATCGCTCGACTACGACGCGGGACTTCTATTCTCTGTCCAATGTTAAGGTACGTACACATATGCGCGCCGCGAACACGAACGGCGCGCGCGGCGCGTGTTATGTTCGTCGAAATGATTAATTTCAACGAACCTCCTGCGATCCATAGTAAATCCAAAAAAATGAAAGAAAGAAAAATACTTCTGAAATAATAAATAGAATTATTCCTCATCGTAATCCTTTTGACAAACCTTCAGTAGACATTTTGCAGAGCAGTGTAACCAACCATGTCTATTCCCTTTCCGTTCTCCCACTTGCCCTGCATTCTTTCCCAAAAATAAGGACTTTTTTAAAATGCCGCGGGACGCGGAACAAATTGTTAAAAATCGGGACTGTCCCGCCAAAATCGGGACGTCTGGTCACGCTTATTACTTGTTACATCTTATAACTTTATTTATACTTTTTCAAATATTATAGCATTAAAGGAATTAAAAAATATATGATTTGTATATATATGTTTAAAATTATTAAGAATCTATCTCACCATAACATGGCCTTAATTTTTAATAAAGATGTACATGATTATTATACTAGAGGTTGTACTTTATTGCACAAAGATACTAGTTTCTAAAAAAAAGGTATAAAAGGGATTCGTTATGCATTAATCAACCATTACAATAACTTACCTATTGAATATCAACATTTCACGAATGTTAAACATTTTTCTAATTGTATTAAAAAAATATATTTTTTCTCATTGCTTTCTTAGTTAATTTTGTTAATTTTATTATTATTAATATTATCCTGTTTAAATATTGTATTTATATGTGTATATATATTGTGCATCTATACTAGTTTGTATTACTTAAACTTATGCCTGAATTTGTTTTCTTGTTTTTTATTGTTAATTGTTTTATGGCCATTATTTTTTGTATATTGCCCCTTAACATGAGCAATCTTGCTCTTTGGAGTCTTTGAAGAAATAAATACATAAATAATTAGTAATAAATGTGTTTATATATTGTATTGTTCTGTGATACTTCATACATAATATTATGAAATGAACGTCTTAAATAGATAATGTTTTCTAAATAATTATAATTTATTCATACAATTACAGTACACATGAAAAAAAAAAACATATAACATTGAAAAAAAAAAAAACAGGCATCCCCTTTCAATGATTTTTTAAAATGATCCTTATGTTGAGGATCCCACAATAATTGCTTGCTTCTATAAATATCAATAAGTTTTAACATGTTTTCCTCTGACCACTCCATACTCAAATAATAGGTGCGCACCGAAAACAACGAACCTCTCAGGTACCCGTCCAAATCTAAACAGCGAACCATCAAAGTGTTCGTGGAAAAAACCGACAATGAGTGGATCGTGGTGCGCACTTTAAAACCCCGTCCAAACCTGACGAACATGGTGCGCGCGCGCGGCGCGCAAGTGTGTACGTACCTTAAGAAGCACACTTTTACATTTAACTTCCGCATGTATTACTCCGCGTAGCACGTGTAAGAGTGCGGGCGAACTCTGTCAGGTGTTTGTTACAAACCGATAAATTAATGCACAACAATCGTTTTAATGTTTAATGTTACAGGTTGTATTAACATTTACAATAGTATGTCGAAAACTATTTAAATTATAATTGTTAATATTAAACAAATTAATTCAAATCAAACATTTAAATTAAAATAACCGAGTTATGTTATCATAAATTACCCGACAGCCGCCATATTAATAATTGACATTCAACTTATTCTCAAGAATCGTTCAGTTTCAAACAAATGCGAATTTTTAGTTACTATCCGACCTTCGAAGAAACATGCAGGTGTATACTGTATTCTGACCAACTATAGTTAACATAAATAGCTTTAAATACGTAATTATATTAATCGAGTACATGATCTATTTTTTTCGCTTCCTCTGAACTGTGCTTTGACCATGAACGAATCGCAGTAACTGCAACAGTCATGTGCTTCGTGGATTACCCGCCCATTTATTTTCCTGAAGTGTCTTTCTTAGGCTGGACAGAAAATAGTAATGCCATGTCTATTCATTTAATATTATACGAGTTTAATAACAAGTTTTGTAATCATTTAATTACTATGCCAGAATAATTAGTTCAGGATTAATTGGGAGAAGAAATGGAAAGAGCGGTTCACCCAGTCGTTAAAACCAGTTTTCTCAACCTGGATCCGCTACTTATTGTAGCTATCCAAATTCCTCATGTTGTTGGGTGGCACCTCTGCCATACTGGCCGAAATGTCTTTCCGCGCGGGACTCGAACCAGCTCCGTAGCTCAGCACCAAGGCATCATGCCTTAAACAACTCGGGTACGCGCGGGACGTTCTGACAAGGGAATAGTAATTGGGAACAGAGAAACAATGTCAGTTGAAAGTGAAACCATGTGTAAATAATGAAGGCAACATTTCTACTGAAGACGAAGTTTACAATACTTCAAATGTATAGAGTTTTGATACAAAATCGATGCTTCCACAAAATGCTCTGTGTAAATGAAAAACATTCTTAAGATTAATCTATAATTTTTAAACAACAATACATTTAGACGCTTGTGTTTTTATACGTTTTAAACAAGTGCTCCCGTCCTTACATAGACTATGAATTTTTGAAATTCAGAGAATTAGAAATTGGAAAAGCGCCTTTGGAAACAAAAACACAGGAACCATTGAGACTGTCGGAGGCACGGCTACACGCAGTGATATATGAACTCATTCCGGAGTACACTCAACCGAGTAACACAACTACCCTTTCAACGTCCCACTCACTAAATATTCCTTCAAAATCTACTTCTATTGCCTATTTACAGAAACAAAAACAACTGCAACAATTGTCAATGCCTTCATCGGAAATTATACTGTTATCACAATCAAATATGTGTTTAAAGTTTCCGAAAATGACAAAAATGATACTGTTAAACCGATTTACGTAATTTAGTTATTTATGAAAGGAATTTAACTATTTAGGTAGTTCTCATGAAAACATTAAAATAATTAAATACAAATATTAATCGATTCTAGATACTATGTAGAAACTAAAAATGACTATATATATATACACGGTGATTACAAATGATTGGAGCGATTTCATGATTTTATTGTAGCGATCTTATTTGACATATCTTCACAGAACTTTAAAGTTATGTATAAAAACTCATAAGGTTTTTTTTTTGTTTTCTCTCGCAGCCGTGTTTCAGCTTTAAACCGAGAGAGCGCAGCAGTTATCAAAGATGGCGACAGGCGAGGAGAAAGCATATGCTGTGCTTGAATTTCATTCAACTCAATCTGTGATAACTGTGCAACGACACTTCAGAACGAAGTTCGAGAAAGATGCACCGAGTGCCAACTCCATTCGGCGATGGTATGCGCAATTTAAAGCTACAGGATGCCTCTGTAAAAGGAAATCAACGGGTCGTCCTTCAGTGAGTGAAGAAAAGGTTGAGAGTGTGCGGATGAGTTTCACACGTAGCCCACAGAAATCAACACGAAAAGCGAGCAGAGAGCTGAACATTCCACAACCGACCGTTTGGAAGATCTTGCGGAAAAGATTGAAGCATAAACCTTACCACTTGCAATTTCTACAAAGTGAGTCGGTTTGAATTTTGTACACAAATGCAGCAGTTTATGGATGAGGATGGTTTTTGTGAGAAACTTGTCTTCAGTGACGAAGCAACATTCTTTGTGAATGGCAAAGTGAACAAACACAATGTGCGAATCTGGGGCACAGAAAATCCCCGCGTTATTGTGCAGCACATTCGCGACTCCCCAAAAGTTAGTGTGTTCTGTGCGGTTTCTCAGTTCAAAGTTTATGGCCCTTTTTCTTCTGCGAGCAGAACGTTACAGGACACGTGTACCTGGACATGCTGGAAAATTGGCTCATGCCGCAGCTGACGACCGACAGTGAGACCTTCATCTACCAGCAGGATGGTGCTCCACCACACTTCCATCACGATGTTCGTGAATTTTTAAACATGAGATTGCCAAACCGATGGATCGGTCGCAGTGGAGAGAATGATCAGAAATTGTTGTCATGGCCTCCACGCTCCCCCGATTTGACGCCGTGCGATTTTTTTGTTTGGGGGTATGTGAAAGATTCAGTGTTTGTGCCTCCTTTACCAGTAGACTTACCAGAACTGCGAGCTCGCATAATCAATGCCTTTGAACAAATTAATAGGGACATGTTACGTCGAGTATGGGACGAACTTGATTACAGACTTGATATCTGCAGAATCACCAAGGGGGAGCATATGGAGCACCTGTAACATCTCAAAAAAAACCTGGGAAGTTGCTCTATGTATCTGTAAAAGTTCGTGAAAATATGTCGAATACTACAGCTACCATAAAATCATGAAATCGCTCCAATCATTTGTAATCACCCTGTATAGTCTGTATGTCCACCGCTGTGGCCTGTGGTCTGCCTTGTCACGCAGCAGGCCCGGGACAGGCTTCTGGGTGAGATTTTTCTTCGCCTGTAAGACAAATGTCAGGAAGCTTAGGTTCCAACGGTTCCCGAAAATCATCCGGCCATCATCATCATCATCCTTCACTGGTGTGGAAAGCAAAGGGAAGCTACCACCTATAATTTCCTAGTAAAGCTGCAAAGCATATCATGAAAATGCTATGACTGCAGTGAAAGACCTGCTCTCGGGCAGAATTACAATGGATATATATATATATATATATATATATATATAATATATATATATATATATAGAGCAGGTTTCACATCTTCCTGTTCACAATTTATCTACTGCCATTCTCCTCCAGATCTCATTGTCATTCCAATCTCCATCGTCCAATCCTTTTCCACCATGCTGCTCAAAACATCATCAATCCACGTTATTTTTGGTCGTCCTCTTCTTCTTCTATCAAGTGGCGCCCACTCTACGAGTAGTATTCTTCTTGGGAATCTGTCTCCTGCCATTCTTTTTACATGACCATACTATTTTGTTTGTTTTTATGAAATCCACAATTGAAGTTTGAACATAAATCTTTGTTTAATTACGCTGTTTCTTATTTTATCTCTTCTAGAAATTCCAGCTGAACGTCTCCAAAAATCCATTTCTGCAGAATTTACTTCCTGTTCAAGACTTTAATCCCCATATTTCTGCGCCGTACATAATTGTACAAATTATTGTATTAAATGTTTGTTTTTGTTTTAGAACTTATATTCTTATCGCATAAAACAACATTTAATTTTGATATAGCAGACTTACCTTTATTTATTCTCTCATTAAGGTCACACGCACGCACGCACACACACACACATATCTCATTGGCTCTGTCGAATCCATAGGTTCATGGCCGCGCGGACATAAGCTCTACATACATCCCTATCCTGAGCTAATGTTTTCGAATTATCCCCTGTATAATCTACTTCCCGCAAATCATGGATAATGTTATTCTCCCACCTCATTCTTGGTCTACCAACTGGTCGTTTTCCCTCTGGTTTCCTACGAGAAGTTTCCATGTACCTCTTTCATCCCCATACGTGCCACATGTCCTGCACATCGCAGCCGACGAGACTTAACTGTTCTTATCATATATGGCTTCCTATACATGTCATGTAGCTCACTATTATGAAGTTTTCTCCATTCACCTGTCTGTTCATCTCTTTTTGGTCCAAACCATTTTCGAAAGAACTTTATTCTCAAATACTCGTAGTCTCCTTTCCTACCTTAAAGTAAGAGTCCATGTTTCGCATCCATATAATATAACTGGGAGAATAACTGTTTTTATATATTTTCAGTTTAACATTTTTTGAAAGGAGCTGGGAAGACAAGAGTTTCTGTAATGCATAATAGCATGCATTTCCACAATTGAGCCTATGTTTAATTTATTTTTTCATATAATTTCTATTTGTAATTATTGTTTCTAGATACTTGAAATCAGGCACTTCTTCGAAACTTCCTTCATGTATCATTAGTTGTCCAATTCAATTTAATAATGCATTTTTATGTGTGAACATATATTTATGTTTTATTGATGTTTACATCCAGTCCTAATTTCTTAGTGTTCTTCAATACAGTGTGTGTGTTGGCCCTTAGTATCTCCTCCTTATTGCTCAATAATACATCATCAGCATAAACTAACAGTAGAGGAGACAGTGCATCTCCTTGCTTTAACCCATTGTGAATTTCAAAAGTATCCGAAAAATGTTTGCCTATATATATTAAGATATATGGGTGTGTGATCCACTACAGGCCTTGAGATGCACTTGGGGGAGGGATAATAACAGGTTAAGGCTCCCATCTTTCAGACAATCGGTACGAGATGTCAACCACACGTAACTGCCGCCTTTACCCCCAGAAAAAGCGTCCGACACTCATAATATCTATGGCTGCAGTATAGAATTTACTTCCCAATCGTGACAAGGGACTGTCGATCACTATCATTACTTACATCTAAAATAACTGATATTTTAAGTTCCACATAATGAAAATGCTACCTGCATAACAACTATAACTAACTACCCATCTCACTGGCACTATCGAACCCATAGGGACATAAGCTATCCATACATCCCTATCCTGACCTAATGTTTAAGTATCGTCTGTATAATCAACTTCCCTCAAATCATCATATTATTCTCCCACCTCATTCTTGGTCTACCTACTAGGCGCTTTCACTCTACTTTTCCTGCAAGCAGTTTCCATGCCCATCTTTCATTCTCCATTCGTGCCACATGTTGCCCATCGCAATCTACCAGATTTCATTGTTGTTATTATATCGATTTCCTATAAAGATCATGTTATATAGTCTTCTCCATTTGCGTGTCTGTTCATATATCTTTGGTTGAAAAATTTTCCTAAGAACTCTATTCACAAATACTCGTAATATTTACTCCTCCCTTAAAGTAAGAGTCCATGTTTCACATCAATATAATACAACTGGGACAATAACAATTTTATATATTTTCAGTTGCATAACAACTACATTCATCATTTTGTACATTCCTATAAAAATTAATTTAGGAAGATTTTTCTTATTTTATTTTATTCCATGTTTTGTTAGTGCTAATATTAGACTACATTCGCATTGTTCATTGTTTACTCTAAACTTTAATATCTTAGTATTATAATATGTAGAGATCGGATTACATGATTTTGCATATTTAGACCCTTTTCACCTGTTATTGCATATTTTAACTAAAAACTAGTGATAACGCAAATTTTCGCACTATAAAGACAACATTTTAAAAATTTGTGTTTTTTACAACGAACATTTCGAGGCCATCAAAAGTGTAGTAAACGATTTCGATAGTACAAAGGCTTTTTCAGTTTGTCAGTTTTAATGATTCCAGTATTTTAAAAAAACATAGATATGATTAGCACTCATATTTCAAAAACACCTGCAACTATCAGAAAACTTGAAACTTGATGTTTGGCGTTGATTGAATCTATTCAGTCAATGGATAAAATCAGACAACTGAACTCCTTATTGCTGGAGGTATTCCCAAGCAAACATAAGGAAAAGTTTGAAAACATTTTGAACGATAACCCAGGCTTTGAACCTTTGTGTCAAATTAATAGTTTTATAAATGGGAAGAGCGAGCTTTTGCCAGAAACAATAAGTGCCAAAATACAACCCAAATTCAAATTCTGCCCAGTTACTTCAATTGACGTAGAACTGTCATTTTCTGTTTATAAACATATTTTGAGCGATCGAAGACACAACCGTACTACCGAACATTTGGAACTACCTGTTTACAATGGTAACAAAATGTAGAATATTTTAATTTGTGAACAATACTTTTGCCTGACAGTGACTGATAATTTATCATTTATCAGTGATAAATGATAATATTAATAAATAGATAATAAAATACTAATTATGTTAATTTAGAAATAAAACATCTCCGATTGAGGGTCTTTCCACTTTTCAGCGGTTGCCCTTTTACTAGCCGGCTGCTGGCCCTTCACATCCACATGTGTCAATCACAGAGGTAGATGATCAACAGCCAGTGTAGGGGTGACATGTGGTTAGCATGTCGAGTCCCCCAGCCGTTATAGCTGGTTCCTCAACCTGGAGCCGCTACTTATTGTAGCTACCCAATTGCCTCACGATGCTGGGTGGGCACCATACTGGTCGAAATACCATGAGAAAATTTCTTCCCCCATGGAGACTCGAACCAGCGCAAGTACCGTAGCTCTGCGCCAAGGCTTCCTACCTTAACCGCTCGGCTACGGCGCGGGACATAAAACATCTAATAAAGTAATAATTATTGTTTTTTATTATTTGGTATTGTATACATTGGCATTTTTCGTGCATATTTTAAGCACCCTTCATGCACATTTCGAGCTTGTTACGTTGCATATAATCCAGTCTCTAATAATAAGTATATAAAACTTTGTATTATTTTATTATTCGCTGGTTGAGTGGAAGAACGCCTCATTGCCTTAACTCTGCCTGTTTAAATAAAACATATTATTATTATTATTATTATTTCCGTTGAGTCTAACACTAGGGCTATAGTACCGCAAGAAGGTTCAGGCCAACTTAAAAATCCCTACCTCATCGAAACTCTAACTAATGACCTCCTGGGATGTACCGCATTGCCTTGACCAACTACAATAATACTTGTATATATTGTGTATTTGTTAACGATCTAGCGGTAGTTATTTTTGTTAATTCGGAATGAAGCTCGGGAATTAAGAAAACTACGGTCGAGTTCGTAAACAATAAATTCGAAGTAGTGGGGGATTCGCCTGAAGCGAAAATTAAAAAATATCGTTTTAGCTGCCGCAATTTTAGATTTTTCACATTGAAACTCGATATATGCGTTTGAAATAAAACAAGAGAGGTATTCTCAAAAAATCTGGTAAATGCGATCAATAGGATTGGAGGTTTAACTGAAACACCTTTATTTTAAAAATCGCTACAGCAAACGCCATATTTGTTTCTTTGCAACGAAACTGCATAAATACGATTTAATTAACAAAGGAAGACCTGAAACAGAGAGACAAGGGTATCTTGCTTCACAGATTGTCCTAAGGGTTTGACCCTTTAAATTTTATGTAATTTAATTTAAACGTTTGTGAAACATACTGTAGCTAAGTCACGCCGTACAAAAGGGAAAGTCGGACATTTAAATACTTGGGCTGGTTTTTCTCTCTCTCTCTCTCTCTCTCTCTCTGTAAAAAAAAAGTCCCTTTATGTCTACACAATATGATTCTAAAACTCAGAGGTTTACGCTTCAAAAAGCATGATTTTTAAGCACCTAAAATGTCAGAAAGAAATTTGGTCCTCACATATAAAAAACAAAGTCATGCCTGAGCAAGAACTGAATAAACTAGGCAAATTCCTCAGCAATTAGAATTAGTTGTCCGATCTTGGTAGCTTCGGAATATATATTTCTTTTGTTAACTCTTAAATGGGAGAAACTCAATTTCTTATGAACACTTATTTCAATGTATCGGATAAGAAAACAAACCATGCATAACCGTAAGTTATTGCCTATGTCATAAACTATTGTTGTATAATCATCATCACTCCAAGGATTAGGCAATTGCCTGTTCCGACTTCATAATGCATCAGCTCAACATTTCTAGGTCTTCCGACACCACGTCTTCCTCTTGTTAGATAATTTCTTGCTAGCAGTGGATATCTCTCCTTACTCATTCCATTCATGTGATCAAATCCACTTTTGTCTATAAATAATTAATTACTTTATTCAATAAAGGCTTCACTTTTAATTCTTCTCTTATATCTTCGTTTCTAATTCTATCAAGTTTTATACATCCTTCAACTTATCTGAGGAACCTCATATTCGCCGTCTGTATTCTATGTTTCTATTTTGTCGTTGGAATCGAAGTTTCACACCCATACAATATTGTGGGAAACTGCCAGAACTGCCATAACTCTATACATTTTATTTTTGTTTCCTTTTTAATTTTATTCTTGACCGTCCTTTATATGGTTCCACATGCCGTCTGAAATTTATTTATTTTGTTGTATAAACTGATACAAATTTCAACAATTTCTATTGATTCACTTTTAGTACATAATTAAAATTTAATACACAAGTGATCTTCTTGGTGATATAATATTAAAATATATATGTAGTCAATATGGCCCATTTCACCAATTAATGTTTTAAAATGGTCAACAAGTTTCTACAGCCAAGCTGTCATTCTCAAGACCTGAGTCAATATCTGGTCTTGAGAATGACAGCTTGGCTGTAGAAACTTGTTGACCATTTTAAAACATTAATTGGTGAAATGGGCATATTGACTACATATATATTTTAATAATTAAAATTATTTAATTCATTCATTGACCGGTATCATGACAGCTGTCGTTGTCTTCCGGAAACCAAACGCCATTTCTCTCTGCCCATCCACTGATCTTCCAATCCTCTGACAATCACAGACGCTTGCACACCTCTATCCAGGTTTTCTTTGGTCTTCCTTTCTGCTTTCTTTTCATTGAGATCCATTCCATAATAAGTTTAGGCAATCTTTGCTCTGTCATTCTTTTGACGTGGACATACCACTTTAACCTGGTAATTAAAATTATTAAACAAATTGAACCAATGTATCTTATAGGAGGGGGCACGCCATAGTGTAGTGGTTAAGGCACTGCGCTACTAACCGGAAGGTCGAGGGTTCGAGTCCCGGTGGGGTCAGGATTATTAAACTGGCTCAAACCTTCTGGCGTCACTATGGTCCTGGGGTCAACTTAGCCTCTAACGGAAATGAGTACCAGACGCTTGTTCTGGGGTAAAGGCGGCCGTCACGCAGGGCTGACAACCCGGCTGATTGTCTAGAAAAACATCCTACTACCCCAAGGGCTTCCTGAGGCCTGTCGTGGATCACTTTACATTATCTTACAGGATATATTATTCCTAATTTAAGGGTTAAAAATTGTACGGTGAACAGATATATTGCGACAGTAGACGTGGTGGCCGTTAGAGGGGAATTTTTAATTTCCGGTTTCAGGTAAACCCCCACTTCTATCGGTCGGATGTAGCTAATTTTTGGAAAATACTTTCTTCGGTTAATTTTAACTGAGTTTCGTTGGGAAAAATAAAAAATTACGAACGCTAGAGTGATTTTTAAATATTCGATTCAGGTGAACTCCTAGCCCTAATAAAACGATTTTGTGGCAATATTATAATGTAACATACCGTATTAGGGTATTTTTACATTTCACATAGCTATAGACAACATTCAAGCTACAATTTACCTTATCTGAGTGATATTAGGACCTGTGATACAT
This sequence comes from Diploptera punctata, assembly GCA_030220185.1. NCBI lineage: Eukaryota > Metazoa > Arthropoda > Insecta > Blattodea > Blaberidae > Diploptera > Diploptera punctata. Next base: position 368,326 of record JASPKZ010001957.1, on the reverse strand, counting down.
AGCCTGCATATCATCATCATCATATATGACATAACCCACTAGACTTCCTCTGAATGTCCTTCTAGACTTCTCTATTTGTTCCTAAATTCTTCCTATTTCTAATTTTACTAATTCTAATATCCTGCAAGACATCGTCCTCCCATCTTAATTTTGATCTTCCAATTTTTCTGGTTTGTATTGGTTGTGTCATATAGAACTTTTTTAACAGTTTTATTATTGTCCATAAGTATTAAATATCCAGCCCAGGTAAATTTATAAATAAATAAATAAATATATATATATATATATACATATAGGAAGGTAAAGACATCTTACTATATGTCATAGGAGGCCTTTGGGGTAGTAGGAGGTTAAGGCTCCCATATTTCTAGATAATCGGCACTTGATGTCAGCTGCCCTGCGTGACGGCCGCCTTTACCCCTAGAACAAGCGTCTGGTACTCGTTTCCATTAGAAGTTGAGTCCGACCCCACAGTGATGGTGCCGTCAAAAGGTGTGGATCAATTTTAAAATCCTGAGCCCACCGAGACTCGAATCCTCAACCTTCCGATTTGGAGCATATTGTTTTAATTAAACAGGCTACGGCGTGCCCCCCCCCATATATATGTCTGTTAACGTTATAGTAGGCGCAATTTTTTAAACCAATCTCCACATAATTAGGCCTATATCAATTAGTTAGGAAATAGTATATTACGATGCGATGTTGGGAATTGGTTTTTACAGAATTGAGGAAATTTTTTTTTTCGGTATTCTGTAAAACATTTCACAAACGTCGCGTTGTACTTTTTTTTTTTGCGCGATGGTGTTTTCAAAATAATACATAATAGTAAAATAATAACATCTTTGTTGGAAATATTTGCGTTCATTATAAACAACTGACTAACATTAACAGAGCGGGCAATGTTTATTAGTTGAAACAACAGGATGCCGTGAGACCAATTTAGTTATAAAATGGCGGCAAGCATGTATTTATTGTTTTATATTGTTTCAAATAAAGTTTAGTTCATTTAAAATGCAGCGATTTGTTTCGTATAATGAATATTAACGCTACTTTTGGATATATCTTTGTATATACATTGTATGTAGAATAAATAAAAGACAGTGGTTTTCCTTCCCGCACGAGGTTTGTAATATGTAATATTACAGCATAATTATTTCGGTTGGCAATCCCGAAATGTAGGAAGTTAAACATTCAATCATGGTCGCCATTGCTGTAAGTAAGTATCGCGAATATTTTTTTTTTCAAATGCCCCAGGTGTCTTTCGACATTCCTGGTTTCTCTCCTGTCATGACGTACTTGTAACCCACTTCTGAGATTGGGGCGCCTGGAAGGCGGGGTTACGTTGCCCCGATATGATGGGTGATGATAATGTTGCGCCAGGAGAGTCCCTAATCCTAAGCTTAACCTAAGATGAATATGAATGATGATGATTGCGATGGCCATATGATTTCGGGGACCATTTGGGCCTTAAAGTATTCCTGACATTTGTCTCACAGGTGAGGAAAAACCCCGATAAAAACCTCACCCAGAAAAACTGTCCCGACCGGGGATCGAACCCGGGCCCGCTGCGTGACAAGGCAGCACGCTACCCCGAGACCACAGCGGTGGACCGTATCACGAATGTTGATTTCTATAAAACTGCAAAATCGGACCATTGGTAGTGTCTACCATTGCAGACTATAACCACACTTTACTGTACTTATTTATATGTGCTTCCCTATAAAAATCACGTTGCTCATTGTTTTGTAGTCTTCTCCATTCACATTCTGTTCATCTCTCTTTGGTCCAAAATTTTTCCCAAGAACTTGATTCTCAAATACTGGTAATCTTTTCTCCTTCCTTAAAGTAAAACAGATGTTTTACATCCATATAATATAACTGGGAGAATAACATTTTTATGTTTTTTTAGAGAAGTTAAAACTACAAGAGTCCCTGTAATACATAATAGCATGCATTTACAGAATTGTGAACCGGTGCTATATTTGACGAACTTCCATCAGTAATTTTTCTTCCCCCATGGGGATTCGAACCATCGCAAGTCTTACAGCTTTTAAACCGCTCGACTAGTCAACACAACTAAGTTAATATCATAAGACTAACTAAAAATGCCTCATTTTCATGTCGATTAACCATGATTTGAGGGAGGTGAATTAGGGGATGATTGGAAACATTATCTCGGGATAGGGATAAATGGAGAGCTTATATTCGCGTCATTGAACCTCCGGGTTCAATGGTCCTAGTAAATTATGAGACTGTTTCCTATCAAGCATTGTGAAGAATTTGGGTAGTTACACTAAGTAACGGATCAGGTTGAAGACCTGTCGTTTTCATTTTTTGTTGATTCAGCCTCAAACGGAGATGGGAACCAATTGTTGTCGGGGTAAAAGCGGCCATCCTGCAGAGCCAATTGTTTACAAAGGCGAGAAACTCAACCTGGCACCCCGAGTCTCCGAAGCCCTTCAAAGGGATCACTATCATTGCTTATAACCTAAACAACTGTAAATGTATTTGATAATACAATACGAAGTAACATTATGAGGTTTTATTTAATAATTAAGTTTGGTCTGTTACTTCATATGGTTGTTTCTGATAGACATATGTTTCAAGGCATATGTACCCCATCTTCAGTTGGTACAGACTGATTTTTCCCAAGTTGTCAGCCCTGGATATTGACTCCTGCTCCCTCTTTATGTGGTCCGAAGAACTTGCTAATTAGGTCCCTCTCCCCGAGAATTTCAAAATTCATAATTCTCGCCTTGTTCTTCTGTGCATAGATTTTTTCCTATATGGTGAGTTCGTTTTCTTTTTTTAATAATTCTGTGTTTAAATCTATTTTGTGTTTTTCTGATCAGACGTGAGCTACTACAGATTTTTCTACTTCCCTATTTTCCTTTACATTTCTTATGTGTTCTTTCTTCTTTGCCTTGACACTTAGGTACTTTTAACTCATGCTTATACAGCTACCTGTTGTCAAATCATTAATTTTACTCTGTCATACATATTTTTCCCCCTCGTTTTTCTATTTGGTACATTTTATATTTTATTTCTTAAATCTAGATTAAATCAAAATATTTTGCAAATAATAATTATATTATAGACATACTATGTAATATTTAATTTTATTGTAATTAGATGTAAGAATATTTTTGTATTCTTTTTAACCTGGTTGAGTGCTAGACAAGGCCTTGAAGGGATTAACTCTACCAGGTAAAATAATGCTATTATTATTATTATTATTATTATTATTATTATTATTATTATTATTATTATGTCTAACAGAAAGAACAATATGGGGTAAGAATAAAAAAGACCAAACTTAATTATTGTGTAAATGTATTATTTTAAATACGAAACTAAGACCCGCGACCTTAAGGTGTGATAAAAGGATTACCGTACTCCCAGAGAAAGAAAGACTTAAGGAATGCGGCTGAACAGAAAGTCACACTTCGAAAACATAGTTTTGCCCAAAGGTACTCGAACATGAAATGACCATCATAATCGCCTTAGATTAAGATTAAGGACCTTCCAGGCCCACCACCATCACCCATCATATAATCGGCAGTGTAACCAGGTTTTCCAAGCGCCTCAACATTCGAAGCGGATTACTATTACACTAATGTCAAGAGAGAACACCAGAAATGTCGAATTGACAAGCTGGGATAACGAATAAAAAAAAAATATAAATAACATTTAACCCTTAAATTGGCAAACCACTAATTTTTCGTATTAGTTATTCAAATGTTTCGGACCGCAGTGAAAACGAAATAATGGGTAACTGTTATTATCAGGTATATTATGTAATTCGACACACATTTAAGTAATTTCTACTCGATTGTTTTTCTTCTGTTTTATCAAAAATATTATGTAAATTAAAACAGTTGATGTATCGTATAGGATATATTGCCAATTTAAGGGTTAAAACTTGTGTGATATATGAGTAATGGTCAAATTAACACAATAAACATTGCTCGATAGCAGGAATCTGTACAACTGATCTAATTTGTCATGCTTGGTACAACGTTCCACGCCATCAGTAGCAAATGGTATTCGACGAATGCACCTGCATGTAAACTCAACACCCCCCGTTCTGCACTAGACCGCATTCACTGGGGATATAGTACAGTCCACAGCTCAGAAGAAAGCAACCACGAGGAATGTCTAACCCAGCATTTTACGTAATAAGGGATCGTACTATCTGAACTTTCCAGTCCCTCAGCGAACGTACTAGTTCAAAGTCTGATGCAAAATCATCAGAAGAATACGTCTGAAATAAACCACACTGTTATATGACATATGACTGTTCCTTTATTTGTGGGCGTGTTTGGTTGCATTACCCGTCTCGTACCTCGTCCCGCACTTTCATTCATTTCATCTATGAACTGTACATAGTGAGTAGCATGACTTTATGGGAACCCAGAAGTAAAGTGTTGTAGACTGCAATTAGGAAGACATGTGGCACATTGGAAAGGAAAAAAAAAAAAAACTTGAAAGGCAGAGAGAAACATTTCATTTTGAATATTTTCAAACAGTTTAGTCAGAAATAAAGCACGTTAACCATTGAGGATATGGTGAAAATGACTGCAGAATTTAGTGGTGAGTCAGTATGGAACATAAATTCAGCTCATAATGAAATTGTACCGGTAAATAAAGGTTATCTATTGAGATCATGAAAAAAGCATAACGTCTAATTAGGTAGAACCACGTATAATTTGCCATAAATAAATAAATAAGAAATGGAGGAAGTTTCTAATTATTGGTACTATTTTATGTTGTATTCAGTCTTATTTCCTGTAAAATACGGTATAAAATCAGTGCCAGAACATTGAGTTCCCTTCCGCCCTATGCCAGAGACGGTCAAACTGTGTTCAAAAACAAACTAAAGAATTATTCAATAATAAACTAACTTATACACCTCACCGATAGTGTTCTTTCAACAATTAATAAATTAAATTATTTACGATAATAATATAAATATTAACAAATATTTTAATTTCGTTATTTTAAATATTGTATAATCGTAAAAATAGTTTTCTGTATCTCATTAATTTTCTTTGTTTTTTATGTATGTTAGACAGTGACAGCCTGCCAAACAATTTAATTTATCTTGCTTGTGTACATTTTATTATTAGTTTTAGTCTTAATCTTAACTATCATTAACATTACAGTATTATAGATAATAATCTAATAGACATTATCTTATTGATCAAATCTTAATTTAGTATTTAATATTAAGGGTTAATTATTATTGTTATATTATAATGTAACATATGTTTGTCCTGAAGAGTAGAAGAAAAGGTAACATGGCCTTAACTCCACCAGGCTAAATAAATAAATAATGAATGAAATAAATTCCATCATATGGCGATTAAATATAGCACCACGGTTCCCCTAATTGATGGAGTGGGTGGAGTAATATCTTATGTAAGTCTATTTACAGTGTAACCGGAACATAGCTCGGAATTAGCATAGCTATAAGATTATTACTGTACAGACTGGGTACAATATTTTTGAAGAGACTGTACCAGCTGATAGATGTATATAGAGCTTCCCACCCTCAATTCCCGAGATTAAAAATACACCGAATGATTTCTACGACAAAAATAAAACGGAAAGAACGAAGGAAAAGAAAGAAAGAAGCTAAAAGTAATATAAAGAAGTTTTTCTCGAAGTTTTTTTCTCTCTCTTTCTTTCTTTCTTTCTTTTTCTCAAGAGATAAGCACAGTGGCGACGGAAAGGCCAACGCAAAATGAAACTTAAAAAAAGAAATCAAAGAAGAAGAAATAAAGAAGGTAAAGTACAAATCGCAACGCTAAGCACATAATCCATATACATATTCTCGATATCAAGTGACAATAGTAATAAACCGGTAATCGAGGGGGAGTCTTGCGTTTGGTTATGAGAAATAAACAAATACCATCACGCTGAATTCCTCAGTTTGTCGAAATTATGGTCCGATTTTCCTGGTTTACGGAATTATCTTTGTTTTATTAATTAAAGTGTGTGTACCTATACTAATTCCGAGCCAAGTTCCAATTGTACTGTAAACAGACTTTGCATAATATATTACTCCGCCGATTCAGTCTATTGGGGGAACCGTGATGCTATTTTTAACCGCCATATGATTGAATTGTGGGCGGGACTATCATTAAAAGAAAACTGTTCTTAAGCAAAATCGTATTTTACGGAAATAAGACTGAATACAAGGTAAGATAGCAATATTTAGGAAGTTCTTCCATTTCTTATTTATTTATGACAAAAATATGTGGACGTTTACGCTTTTTTCCATGGTATCCTTTACTCACAATTTCATTACGAGCAGAATTTATGCTCTATGCTGACTCACCTGTAAATTCTGCCGTCATTTTCACAAAGGTAGGATATTTTCACTAAACTATTTGAAAACATTCAAAATAATTTGTTTTTCTCCGCTTTTCAAATGCTATCATTTCCAACGTACAAATATTGAGAAAAAGAAAGAAAGAAAGAAAGAGAAATTGTACAAAAACAGCTGAAGTTGCATTTCGCATGCGTACGAATTAACAATATTTATTTTAATCTTTACAATATAATATAATTATATATTTTATGATTCTCCCATATAACTTAAATAGAAAAGCGCTAGATAATATATATTTCTATAACTTTTATTTCCTTCATTCCGACTTCTCCCATAAGGCCTATAACTTAAATAGAAAAGCGCTAGATAATATGTTATTTCTATTACTTTTATTTCCTTTATTCCGACTATTAGCGAACTACATTTTCTTACACGCCTGATGGTTCGACCAATGTAAATTAAGTCATACATCTGGTTTGTTTACAATACAACTGGAACTTAGCTCGGAAGGGATATAGTTAAGTTGCGGGGGAAAAAACTGGCGGCAAGAGAGATATTTAAATTACGGGTTTCAAATAAACCCTCAGTTCGGTCCACCGCTGTGGTCTCGAGGTAGCGTGCTGCCTTGTTACGCAGCGGGTCCGGGTTCGATTCCCGGCCGGGACAGTTTTTCTGGGTGAGGTTTTTATCGGGGTTTTTCCTCAGCTGTAAGACAAATGTCAGGAAAACTTTAAGGCCCAAACGGTCCTCGAAATTATATGGCCATCGCAATATCATCATCATTCATATTCATTTTAGATTAAGCTTAGGATTAGGGACTCTCCTGGCGCACCACTATCATCATCATCATCACCCATCATATCATCGGGGCAACGTAACCTCGCCTTCCAGGCGCCCCAACCTCAGAAGTGGGTTACAAGTACGCCATGCCAGGAGAAAACACCAGGAATGTCGAAAGACAACCTGGGCCATTTGAAAAAAAAACTCAAATCTAATGATAATATTTCGGTTTTTTTAAGAATAACTTCTTCCGTTTTATTCCAATGACATTTCCTGAGTTACGTTGCGAAATGCAGAAAAATGCGAGAGCTATATATACTTCAAAAATCTTCGCTTGAGGCCCTATTTTGATGGTTAATGAATTGGAACTCGTCCTTACTTTTTTATAAATTGATTGTCATATATTGGGTTTTGGGACTCGATTCTGAAGACTTTGAGGTTCGTAAAAGAAACTAAGCCTAAATAAAGAGGTATCTAAAGCAAAATTTACCGATCTTAATCACCCTAGTAATATTTCAGATGCTTACTAGGTCGGTAAGTTGACCGCATACCATTCATGACATCTCTACGGAAATAAATTAACTTGGTCTAGTAACTCCTAACAAAGGAGAGCCTAAGGTCTAACACTGGGCTGTTACGCCATTGTAGATTAGATATGATAAGTTTAGTTCCGAAAAAATATAATGCGGCCGCTAGTGCCTTAAAACACGTGTTCCCGTGTGTTTCTGAAGATTTTTTTTCAGAAATATTTTCATGAGAACAACCTTAACAGCTTCATTCCACCAGAATTTGCTAAAAAGAAATAAAATATATACATTAAGAATATTAAGTAAAAATCGCAACGCTAAGTAGGCCCACACTCGATATACGGAGTATCGATATCAAGTGACAATCGTAGTAAAGCGGTAATCGAGGGCGGGTCTTGCGTGCAGGTTATGTGAATTAAACAAAACACATAATTATAGCGTTATTTCAAATACACAACCTTTCTTCACTAATAACAGTGATTAAAAACTGCAAACCCTCAATTTAAGGAAACCAAACACGCCTGCGTTCTACTTCAACTGCACGCGGCTCCCATACATGTTCAATCTGACAATAAAAATGGTTTACACGCACATTCAAAAATTTTGTTTAATAAAAAAACAATATACGATTGCCACGTACAAACAAATTGAGGTTATAAACGGCCAACATAGATGGAATACACATTGAAACAAATAAAATCTGGAACACATCAATATCCGGGTTCTGTTAACGATGACATATTTATCAAGGCTCCCACAAACGTTCAGAAAGCAACTGAAACAGTATCAGTAATAATAATAATAGGGGCATTGTTTCATATTGCATGCATCTCCCACAGACGTAGAATTAAAACCGAACCAAATCAATATTAGCATTCCACACACGTGCATTGTAATTGCTGAATATAGATATAGGGATCCCATACACGATCCAAAACAGTAAGAAGTTCTACCCATAGAACAGCCTCGTGGCCTTGTGGTTCAAAGCTTCTGAATACAATCCACGAAGTCCTGAATTTGATTCCTGCTCATACTATTAGAGTTTTTTCTTTACTGAGAATGATTCACGAGGTCGCCCATTGTTTGGAATTTATGTTAAGTTTTGGTTTAAGATCTCTCTTGGTGTTTTGTTATAATTTTTATCATATTGGTGGCATAACTCTGCCTTTCAGTCGTCCCCTTGGGAAGTGAGCTACAATTCCGCCAACGCCACTAGAAACTTCCAGAAATATCGTCAGGGCAACCTTGTGTTATTGAACAAAAATAAATGCATCTTAATAAAATAGATAGATCATCGGTTGACATCGTCCGATTCCTAATGGCCAATTTTGTCGGTCCATCCAATCTCTGGTTGTAGATGTTTCTCCTTCATGTATAAACATATTCACTGACTCTAGGAGGTTTTAGGTCTTCCTCTGCCTCGTCTTCCCTCAGGTTTCCATTCCAAAACAGATTTTGGTAGTCGATCCTCTTCCATTCGCTGGACATGTCCGTACCATCTTAATTGCTGAGTTTTAATATAATCTAAAATAGTGTCTTCAATCTTCAATGGGCTACTCACCAATTGCACTGGTCAGCATGCTGAGATATTGACCGATATGGTATTACTTCCACTTCCATACCATATCTCTTTTTTATCTTTCCTATCCAGTCTCTCAGGACTGAACACTTGATGTTTTCCGACCCCGATGGTATTAGAGTATTCGAGGCCGAAGGGATCATTTCATCTTATCTTTTCTGTCAAATTCTTCCTAAAGGGCAGATCAGGCTCTTAGCTGTAGTGAAAGCATCTGATCTAAGAATGGACACCTGAAAAATCCTCGGTCCTCCAGGTTAGGGGTTGATGCGGTAGGCCAGCTCTCTCCCATCAGAAAAAAAATTGCAATGCTAAAAAACCTAATAGAGATCTTAATAAAATAAAAATATTAAATTCTATAGACCTTTCGGAATCGATATCATCATCACCTGATGTTATATTATATTGTGATACATTTTGATAGAACTTATTAGCCTGCTTTAGCCTTAAGACACGTTTTTATTTAACCTCTTTATTGTCTAGCCTTACATACATTAGCACATATAAATTATATACAGGCCTATATGTATATATTAGGTTGTCTCATAAATGCATAAGTAATGTCGGATTTTAGCGAATTTCAGAGAAATGGAGATATTGAGATTGTTCTCATGAAAAAAAAAATGCAGATCTTCACCGATCCTATCTAGTAGGCACCGAAAATTATTATGGTTATATATAATGCATACATATATGGTCCGTTGACAATCCAGCGTCGAAATCAAACTTGGCATTTAGCAAGTAATTTAAAAAAGTAACCAGTTCATTAACCAGGATATTCGGACCATTAGATGTACGAGTTCACCTGAAACGAAACTTTAAAAATAACTCTAGTGATCGCAATTTTCGATGTTTCACAACGAAACTTAGTACATGTTATTAAAATAAAAAGATTAAAAAATCTATAAAATTGGACAATTAGGAGTGGGGTTTACCAGAAACCCGAAATTAAAAATTAACTTAGCAACATTCAGGATTGTTCGTTGCAATGTACATCATACAATTATGTTTACTCCTTAAATTGGCAATATATCTTATCAACATTTTTAAAATACATTAAGAAACTCCGTTGAGGTCACTGCGTTGAAGTTTTAATAAACGTAAAACACTACCTGATATCTCAGTCGTCCTCAATAATTTGCAGTGTTGCTTTATAGAAAACAAAACTGCAAATTATTGAGGACGATTGAGATATCAGGTACTCTTTTATGTTTATTAAAACTTTAATGTATCCTATATGATACAATAGTTTAAATTGTTTAATATTTTTAATAAAGTAAAGGAAAACAATAAATCTTTAAATATTTTTAAATTGGTGTCAAATTATAGGGTCTATAATATGCAAATAGTCCACCGCTGTGGTCTCGAGGTAACATGCTACCTTGTCATGCAGCGGGTCCGGGTTCGATCCCCGGTTGGGACAAACTTTCTGGGTGAGGATTTTTTCGGGACTTTTCCTCACCTGTAAGACTAACAACATCTGACCTTCATCATCTCCGGAGTAGTAAGCAACAGGAAGCTACCACACATATAATTCCCTAGCAAAGTTGCAAAGTCTGCCCTAGGGTAGAACACTATAAAAATATGCAAATAGGTAATAAATTACCTTTATGCATGATTTTTTTCACTGCAGCCCGACACTTTTAAATAAGCTGACATCAGAAATTGGCATTCTCAAATTTAACAAAAGAAATATATATTCCGAAAACCAGCAAACTGGGACCATAGATTCGACTTGCTGAGGAATTCGCTTAGTTTACGCAGTTCCTGCGCGACGGACATTCAATGTAATGTTGTGTGCCTAGTGGAATTCTGAAGATGTGATTCACTGGGAGCCTGTTTCAACGGGAGTGCAAATGAATTTCTTCAGGGTACAGCCAAAAGCGTATTTTGAAAATATTCAAATTAAATACAGATTCTGATCATATTTTGGCAAAGTGGATTTGGATTTGAAAATGATCCAGATAACATTTCACTGCGGATAACAGGTAAAGTATAAAAAAAAAAGTGTTGTGGTGCCCGCAGCGGGCACGTGACCACCTGTCAACTGTCAAATTGTCAAACACATCTGTAAACCGCATGTCTGCCCCTGACACCGCAAACACATTGATTGTTAACACGGGCAGGCCACACACGTTCCATTCATATATTATTATTATTACTATTATTAATAAATTGTGCAAGCTAGACAAGGATCTCACTTCGTCCTATACAGGGCGATTCTATTTGGATGAATCAATAATACACAACATATATTTGCCCATTTGGTCCCACAAGGAACTCCTCCCATTTTAATACCGTTTATAGTTTGTATCGAAACGATTAGAAATATAATTCGGTAATAGCCTGCAAACATTATACAGACAAAAACAACACAAGATGGACAACACAGAATGCAACTACTGTGGTGCCTGCCAGTTCTCGTTGAAGCTGGCAAGGGGACGAAGACGGAGCCTATTAACCTCATCATTTTAATATATGCACTGCCGAAGCATGTACGAATTTGATATAACACTAATTTATGCCCTCATGACGAGTTTCTATTGAACAATTTGTGGTAGAGAACCTAGAGTCCGAGAAGAGAGCCTAAGAAGATATGAAAGTAAACTTGTCTATCACAATGTCTATCATTACTGTTTACCAGCTGATTAGTCATTCAAAATATCTCTGCAGGCGGAAGAATTACGAAGCTCTGTTTGTTGCTATACGTGACGTCACACAAGGCAGTGTACACTGTCAGCGTCCCACGTCCCATTCCCCTCTGCACTCTTAGATAGCAGTGTCACGTGTTCTATTCCTGCATAAACACGACTGCAGTGCCCTCCGTCAACAACTGCTCTTACTCCTTAAACGGGTAATAAAGTGGGTACAAGTTTACATGCACTTTGGTGTTTACTTATATGTACTACGCCCTTTAGTGCTTGTAAGGAAGAGCCTATGATTAGGAAGTCATTATGCAGGAGGTGACCTGACTCCCCTCGGTTATTTCCCCATGGGGGAAGAAATTTTCTCATGAATTTCGGCCAGTATCGGACCGGTGCCCACCCAGCATCGTGATGTATTTGGGTAGCTACAATAAGTAGCGACTCCAGGATGAGGAAACCAGCTATAACGACTGGGGGACCCGACATGCTGACCACATGTCACCCCTACACTGACTAGATTATCGTCTACCTATGTGATTAAACACATGTGGATGTGAGGTCAGCAGCCGGATGGTAGGCCAAGGGCCTACTAGGCCTGTCGCGCTTGGAGTTAGAGTTATGTATAAAGTGATTTGTGTTTGAGACTCCAGTGAAATTAGACAATAAATTGTTGCCAGGATTGTAGCTGCCTGTGATGCGATTCGAAGCACATCAGGTTGCGGCAGAATCTTGTATGCTGATGTCATGCTTGAATTGATGTTCGTGGCCGTCACTTTGAGCAACAGAATCTTGTATGCTGATGTCAAGGTTGCATTGAGGTTGGTGGCCGTCACTTTGAGCAACAAAATATTGTACGCTGATGTCAAGCTTGCATTGAGGTTGGTGGCCGTCACCTTGAGCAACTGTTGTAAGATGATACGTTAATTGTGTCAATGGTGGTATTTGCATGTAACTGATAAATAATTTAAATTAAAAAAAACTACACAGTAATGTGATAGACAAGTTTACACCATATCTCCTTAAGCTAGCTTCTCGGACCTTAGGTTCCCTATCTCAAATTGTTTGGTGGAGCATCCCCCGTGTGCTGTTTAATTTTTTACACACTCTTACAGAATCACTCTGTATAAGGGTACTCGAGTCACTTTCTAAAAGCGATTTCTCATCAAATCAAATGTATGGTCCAATTTACTGGTTTACTGAATATATCTTATTTTATTTTACTTAAATCATATGTATAGTTTCGTTACGAGAAAAACATGGAGGATATATGAGGGAAATTTATCGTTATGTATTTTAAAATACCTTTTCATGATTCTTGGCGGTGTCTTGCAGTGTTGTCTTCATCACAGACTGTGGGTGACATCTTCAGGAGATATTATTTGCTTAAATTCTCGTAGTAAACTGTAGGCGATGAAACATCGAGAAGACAAACTGCAAGACACGGCCAAGAATCCCGAAAACGTATTTTAAAATACATTTTGGAGAACACTTTTCTCATTTTATTTTGTTGACATATACCTTGTTTAGTTGTGAAATATAAAATATTGCGGCCGCTAGAGTAATTTTAAAGAGAATGAAATGGGTAGGACATGTGTTGCGGATGGAGCGAGAAAGAGGTGCAAAAAGATTTTAGAAGGGAAACCGAAAGGAAGAAGAAAGGTTGGAAGACAGAAACTAAGATGGTTAGATAAGGTTGAGGAAGACATAAGACAACTGAAGGTAAAAATGCGAAGACAGAAGAGAATGGGCCGTTGTTATGAAGGAGGCCAAGGTTCTTAGAGGACCGTAAAGCCAAAGGAGGAAGAAGAAGAATTTTAAATCTTCGATTAAGGTTAAACCCCAACTCCTAAAGGTCGGACTTTTCTGGTTAACGAATTCGACCTTAATTTTCTTAAATTATTATTACACACTGATCTTGATTCCGAAAAAAAAATGCAACTCCTAGACCCTTGGCGTATAAATAAATAAATACCGAGCTTTGGTGCAAAGCAACGGGGCATTCGCTAGCTCGGATACCCATGGAGGAGACATGTTCTGACGTAACAACTAACACTTCTGCAGGCTGTTTTAAATAAAATAAATAACAATTCTTTGTTAAGTATAAGTTTGTTCATATTCTATATTTTGTGATGTAGACACTTGAAAACCGTTTTAATAGTCCATATACCACTTAAGGAAGCAGGGAAGAAACTTTAATTTCCATGTGTTATGTCAAATTTTACATGAAATTCGCCAAGACTTGAATAAACATTACTATTAAATTCAATTGCTAAGTCTTGATCTGTCATTTGAAACTGACGGCACTTCGAATCTTAAGCCTATGCCAATCACATTTATGCAAGAGAAGAGTCAGTGTCAAAAACTGAAATGGGAGATTTAAATGGTTCAAAACACTTCAATTCATTATATAGAGATTTTAAAGGATGGAAAGAAACCCCGTTTGGATAAAAAGAAATGGGCCTATGTGATAGTAGGAGATAAAACAAATGATCTGCCATTAGAAGATGGACATGGAAAAATAAAAGTTTATGACGAATATGTATATTTGGGGACAAAAATTAGTGCCAGATACTGAAATTAATGAGAGGATAAATAAGGGGAAACCTGCAATTTCAAAATTAAATGGTGTTTTTTGGGATCAGAACATAAGTTCTGAAATAAAAACAAACATTTTAATACATTAAAAAAGGTGTACAATGCCATACGATGCAGAAACAGGGAATTAAAATCTAGAACAACATGTAATTAAATTCTGCAGAAATTGATTTTTGGAGGCTTTGAGCTGAAATTTCTAGAAGAGGTAAAATAAGAAACATCGTAATTAAACAAAACCTCAATTGTGGATTTCATGAAAAAAAAAACAAACAAAATGGAATGGTCATGTAAAAAGAAAAACAGAAGTCTCATTCCCAAGAAGGATACTAGAATGAGTGCCATTTGGTTGAAGAAGAAGTCGACAGCCAAAAATAAAGTGGACTGATGGTGATTTGAGGAGCATGAGGAAAAAATGATTGAACAATGGTGTTTGGAATGACAGAGAAATGTGGAGAAAAATGACAATATTTTAATGGACGCATGAAAATTTTGTGAAACATTGGGCAATCTGCTAAAAAATAGATAAAAGAAACTCCGTGTATGGAACGAGGGATTTTAAACTTCGGATAACTTACACAGTTTTTTCCGACCAGCACAAGGGCATAGAGTGACTTATCACCTCAATCCAAGATATCCTCCGACCAAACACACACATTCTGAACACTTGGAATATGAACATGATGGTCAAATGATGATCGGTTACCGTTTGGGCTTTAAAGATTCCTGACATTTGTCTTACAGCTGAGAAAAAAAAAATAATAATATCACTCAGGAAACTTGAATCAACCGGGGATCGGACCCGCGGAGTTGCGTTCGGGGCAGTGACATTACCCCATAAACTCACCTGTTATTACTGAACATGCGTTTCAAATGTGAATTTTTACTTAAGTTACTTCTAAGTTAAACAACACTTGTAACTAACTGCAAAATGATCGCGTGTATCAAACCACAGAAGCCATTTCAACACTGATATGAACAGAAAGCGTTTCTTTTCAGTCTATACTAGGGATTGGAATGTACATGGAGAGGTAGCCCTTAGGCTATAAGATGACAAATAAGTAATGGTCCCCACCGCCCACTAAACAAAGTGCGAAGAATACGAATTTTAAAGCTAAAGTCTACTTGCTTTAAAGTGATCCTCATCAAAACAAAAACCATGTGATCTGCTCGCTTTTCATAGGTTATGGGTAGCGACGTATGATATAGAATCAATAAGTACGCGAAAAAGTACTCCCTTCCATTAAATTGAAAAATGTTTTCTGAATAGGCCTATACTTGTTATTCTTCATGTATGAAAATAATACTAAGACGTACGATGTAGAATCAATAAGTAGGCGAAAAATTACTCCCTTCCATTAAATTAAAAATATGTTCTCTGAATATACTTGTTATTCTTCGTGAATGAAAATAACACTATCCGAAACGTAGAAAATATTCTAAATATACGTAATCAATAATTGCAACTAAAAATAGTTTATTACACGTGGATGATGCATTAGGCATGCTTCCGTCGATTCTGATGCAGAAAAATGGCTGAAGGTGTCGAGTCTTCTGTTGCTGTATCGCTATCTAAATTTTTAAAACGCAAGTCTGGCAAAACTTTGACTAATGGTAAAAAACGTATATTTTACATGTATTTCAGATAGTTAAGTGAAAAATCTCACCAGCTTTCTTGTAATCTACGCCATTCGACGACGATCACATCTCTTATATACTTCACACGTGCTCCCTGTCAATGTGACAGTAATTGTGTCGTTTATGTTAGGATCACTCTAAGAACGGATAATGTATAGGTGAAAACAAACAATGTTGACGATGCATAAGTCACCCATTTCTGTTTATATTCGCAAGAAGTTTCAATGTCCCTCAGCGAATAACTAATGTATTTAATTTCATTAGTTTAAATTGGTAAATTACATTCCCAAGGCTACTCGGATTGTCAGACAAAATGGTCATTAACAGCACGAACAAATACGAGTTGATGAGCTTGGATCGCCTGTGGCCAACCCATCATGTGATAAGTCGTGAACGTGTGTGGTCGCTAAATTATCATTTTATTATTATTTTTTTTTACATTTCACATTTTCTTAATGAGATAATATTTCATTTAACGGCACTCTTTAACAATTCAAGTCATTAGGATCGCAATTCAAATCTGAAAAAAATATAAACTTTGTACAGAGACCTCTTCTGTTTTGGCGTTCTTTTAGTGAATTTCGAAGGAATGGATATTTTCTTATAGAAAATATTTTTTTTTCAAAAATATTTGCAACGACCCTATCTAGTTGATAACGGAAATTATCATAAGCAATGCCACGAGTGTTTCCGAATTATCGATAAATTCAGGACTCACCAAGTGGAAATCAAGAGTGGCATTTGTTAGGACTATTTAACGAATAAAATTAAGCTGTTTTTACTCACAAATCATTATTTAACTATAGTTATTTTAAAATATTTATATATTTAATTTAAATGGCGATGTTTGAAAACAAATGAGAAACGATTGGTACGCTTTATATGCTCATCATTGCAACCAGATCGCATTATTTATTGCCAAAGGATCTCAATATTGTAAGAATACACCCTAGTGGAGAAATTTATAACGAACATTATAGGTATTAATTAATTTCTGATGTCCTATGATGTAAATTAGTCAATTATATTTTATGCAAAGTTATTTCCTGAGAAATAATTCGTTTAAGAAAGTGCAAACAGTGTTTTTTTGTTGGTATAATCAAATGCTACAAATGTTTTTATATTATCTTTACATTCATGTACTATAAATACAATCTGGTAGTCACATGCAGTTGCTGTAAAATAATGCTACGACCTATTCAGAATGTTAAAAATGAGGAGCTTGATTTTAAAGTGATAAAATAAACTGATAAAACCGAGGTGAAAAACGACTGTGATTGGTCGTAAATAAATAATCATTGAAATGTGATTGGTCATTCACTCCCATTTCGGGATGAGTTAAATAGCCATGAAAAAATGTACACTGTATGTACAGAGTGGTCCATAAAAAATATCTGAAATGTTTGTGCCGCAGAAAATTACTATCTTACAACTAGTGTTCTACATGTCTTCTGTCATCGTCCATGACTTCTTCCATGCACTCTATCATCTATCATCCTGATTATATATATATGTGTTTGACACGAAAAGAAAAATAACTGCTGAGTCGGGACTTGAACCCTATAACTTTATACATTAGCGCTCTAAACAATTGAGCTACTCAGGAATCCTAACACAAACATTTATTTTTCTTTTATATATATATATATATATATATATATATATGATATAATAAAAAAATGGAACGAAGAAACAAATAAAGGAATAAAATTAGATAAAACACACTACTTGAAAACATTATTATACGCTGATGACCAGGTAATAATAGCAAATACAGAAGACGAACTTCAGAGGAATATTTTTAAACTACATAATATATGTGAACAATATAATCTCAAAATATCCATAGAAAAAACTAAGGTAATGGCATTCCAAGGGAAAAATCAAATCAGATCCAAAATAGTAATAGGAAACAAAATCATAGAACAGGTGAACCATCTCAATTATCTAGGATGTGACATTTCATTTAATTATGATAATGATATAAATAATAAAATAGCAAAATTCCAGGGAATATGTGGTACGATAAAACGAACACTAAATAACAAAACAAGAAGAGAGACCCAACTGAAATTTTATAAAATGTTGGCAGTACCGGTACTGCTCTATGGTTCAGAAGCCTGGATACATAAAAAACAAGACCTAAGTAGGATAACGGCGGCAGAAATGAAATTTTTGAGATCTGTTAAAGGGTGCACTAAGGAAGACAGAATCAAGAACACAGAAATAAGACAGGAACTTGAAATATTTGCAATAACTGATAAAATGGATACATATAGACAAAAAATGGAAGCAACACATGAATGAAGATAGATATCCAAAACAAATAACAAAATACAAACCTAAAGGCACCCGAGATGTGGGCAGACCTAGAAAGAGATGGGCTGAAGTCGGAACGGGTCAACAGACCTAATCCATGAATGAAGATGATGATGATATATATATATTATTCTCAATTTACACGAGAGACAGTGGGATATCGTTCCAACTGCCATCAAGTGGCTACTATAACAAGTAAGCATTTTTTACTTTAGAGCAGTAACGCTTATATATATAATGTACACTATGCAACATGTCCATCGAATGGAAGATCACAGGATACCCAAACAAATGTTAAGATATCAACCTGCAGGAAGACGAAGACCAGGGCGTCCACTCAAAAAAAACTTTTGGATGGTGTTTCTCTTGAGGCCGAAACAGGTCAACAAATGGCCTAAATTCGCGAATGTACTATGATGATGATGATGTACACTATTTATTCTTACGTTTGTAAAGGAAATAGAAAGGTATGTCACAAACGACATATAATTTCGGTTCTTTTTTTATGGGCCACTTCTTATATACAGAGTGTATCAAAATTAATAGTTCAAACTGAAACGGTTGGAAGTATACGTTAACAGAAGCAAAAAGGTTCTAGTCAACATGGGTCAGCAAACGAGCCATGTGCGAGATAAATGCAACTATGTAAAAGTCGCCACTGACTTCATTAAGAAACATCGTCCTAATTAGTACAAATTAATTTTAAAAGTAGACTTCTCGTTTAATTGTCATTCTATGTTGCCTGAATATTCACTCAAAGTTTTTCCTACCAAGGAATACAATTATTGCTTTACATGTTATATCATACAGTAATACTACACACTCGTACCTGTTAACGGAAGTGTTAAAAGTGTCGTCCTTGCATCTGGTTGCATTGGACTCGTCTCTGCAGTGAGTTTCGATATGATGTTTACAACGCAGGACGTCTATAGCGGCTCGTAACCACATATTCGCAATGATAAATCTCGCAAACTGTTTGTTTGCGGACCCACGTTTACTGGTACCTTTTTTTGCTTTTATTACCGTATACTTTCAAGCATTTCAGTTTGCTCTATTCATTTTAGTACACCCTATATACAGAGTGGAAATTATATAAATGCGCTAATTCAAGTGTTACATTAAAATAAAGAAACACATGTTCTCTCTTTCATTTTATGATTAATCCCACGGTTAATGAAATAAGTAAGACCGAACTTTCTCAAGATTCAACAGCGCACTAAGATTCGCGTGATGCTTGGGACGAGACGTACACAACTGTTCGACGTTCGTAAGATCACCTCTTACTTGCAGTTCGACGTTTTAATGCCTATATTTTTGTGTTATTCCAAAATGTCAGAAGTTTTCACTTAGTCTAATTATCGCGATAACTACAATTCTATTTCAAAACTTGAAAGAAACAAAACATTTCTATTTTCGCCTTTAATCACTGTCTAAATAAATACTAGACCTTTACGACAGATATTTATCGAGTTAGGCGGCATTTAAAGTTTAGGGAAAAATAGTTTTTAAAGAAAAGCATTTATTTGGCACCAAAATGTTACTGAAACTTTTTTTTCATTCCACCCAATAAATATGTAGCCTATTTAAATTCTGCGCACTTATTTCCACCCTATATATATATATATATATATATATATATATATATATATATGCATGCACTGCAGTCTAATTTGAGTCTATGGCCGCTGACATTACTTATAAGCCAATCGGATTTAGATTTGGGTCGTGTGCAGCCAGCAAAGACTCTCCAGAAGTGCTTTCTGGATGAAACATTTTCCAGATGCGTCGATTCTAGAAAAATCTAACTCTCGAGGCTTCCGTTCGACGTAAGTCAGAACTGGTGTGCAGTTGGTTCCTACCTCCCATATATAAGGAAGTAAGAGGATCTGACCGGCCAGTCGTATTCTGGTGGTAGACCAGTAACAGTGTGGAAGAATGACGAATAAGGAGCGACCCAATCTTGAAGTCTTAAAATTAAAAACTTAACCAAAATATAAATACTCACTCTAACCCCTAAGTAAGATTTGATCACATTTAGAATAGAAAATAGAAATTAAATTTAGATTAGAAAATAGAAAATTAAAACTATACATCGGCTGCAGATGTAGAATATATTATAAGAATTTTGGATTTAGGCCTATATGTTGGCTGCATTAAATAACAATACCGTTACGGTTCCTGATTATAAGGTACTGTACATTATTAATTAAAAAAACTTTTAATAACCATTACAAAAGATTAAAAATAAAAGTGTTATTAAAAATTATCGCAAAATGGAAACTTGTGTACAATATCAGTTTTCCTATCAGGATTTCGCTAATTCTTATATATTAAGTAGCGTCCACAACCGGTCCGTTAAACAGTGCTCACTAGGTACGAAAAGACAGTTCCCTCTACTACGCCTCAGGTGCACTCACAATGAAAGAACACAACTGACAAGTGAGTAACAATGTCTTACCTTGTCAGCCTATCCGATGTGGGACTGAATAGGAGGTGGAGAAGCGTCTTGTAACACACATTGAGCACTGTATAACGGCCTTGGTCTAGAATTATCCTCACGTGGCTGAGTGGATCATATTGCATGTGTACCATAATCATAACATTCAACAAGTTGTATTTACAATATAAAAATAAGATAATACCGTATGGACTTGAATATTTGTATGAAATACATAACATATTTATATTAACATGAAATTTTCTCTACACTGAACAAGCTACTCCAAATAACATGCTGAACATTTTTTTAGGAGATAACAACATGAATTTAACCCCAAAGTAGTCGCGTTGTCATTAAAATGACTCAAAGGTCTACAGATTCCCCTATACTATTTATACCTTGATTCCATCAGTTGATTGTAAAACCAAAGTGTGAATCACAACTGTGGCTTTATATCATTTAATGTTCTAATGGCAACTATAAAAAACTGAAAATCACGCTCATAGGAAAGTTATTTAGTCACTTCATCTTAAGGCACTACAACTTCAAATTTGAATGTTTTGGCCTTCTCAATAAACTTCCGCCAGACTCTTCTATCTTCTGCCAATTTCAGATTTGTCACCCTCATCTTCTTCAAATCCTCCCAAACATCGCCCTGTCATCTCATCTTAGGTCTATCAACAGCTCTAGTTCCTGTAAGCCTCCTTCTATATATTTAATACACAAGTGATCTTCTTGGTGATAAAATATTAAAATATGTATACAGTCAATATGCCCATTTCACCAATTAATGTTTTAAAATGGTCAACAAGTTTCCACAGCCAAGCTGTCATTCTCAAGACCAGATATTGACTGAAGACAAAATTGATGATAAATAAATAAACAAATTCAGTTAAAAACAAACTACGTCACATGACGCAATCATTCATAAGTAAACAATAAAACATAATAAAATTAGTCATGTGACGTAGTTTGTTTTTAACTGAATTTGTTTATTTATTTATTATCAATTTTGTCTTCAGTCAATATCTGGTCTTGAGAATGACAGCTTCGCTGTGGAAACTTGTTGACCATTTTAAAACATTAATTGGTGAAATGGGCATATTGACTGTATACATATATAGTTTTTTAAAACTAATCTCTGTTGATCCATTCCCATGATGACCAAACTATCCAATCCTAAGAGATCTGATATGATTTATTATATTTTGATTTTTAATTATATTATTTAATTCACCGTTTGTTTTGATTTTCTAAGTTTGGTCTGGTTCTTTATTTGGATCATAAATGTTTCTAAGTATCTTTCTTTAAAAAAATAACAATTTTTGTTTGATTGTTTCTTTGAGAGTCCAAGTTTCACTTGCAAAAGTCACTATTGGTCTTATTAGTGTTTTGTATAATCTTAGTTTACTTTTAAATAATGTTAAATGTGCATAATACGCCTTATTTCCATTTATTTAGTCACTACAAATTACAATATAAAACATTTTAACACAATTTATGAGAGGTTATGTAAAATTTGAAAGTTATTTCACGAGGTAAAACATTAATCCAGATAGTAAATATAATTTGTAAGTATCAGTATAATCAGTAAAACACTCTAACTCACTATCGCTACCAAACCTATAAGTTCATAACAGCGCACACTAAAGCTATCCATATTTCCCTATTCTGAGCTGTTTTCCAATCATGCCTTCTATAATCTACTTCCATCAAATTCATGATTAATGTTATCTCTCACCTCATTCTTGGCCAATCCCGAGACCAAGCGGTGGACACTGTATGAAATAATACATAATCAAATTATAACCAGGTGCTGACACGTAGTTTGGTCTCCTTTAGTTGTTAGATGGTCAAGGACCGTAAATTTTAATTATTAGAATGTGGAGTATACACGGGAATAATGATGGACGGTTACCCATCCAACTGATGTGCATGAGTTTGGAGATGGACGGTACCCATCCGGATCCCCGGACAGGGACCACTATAGAGGATCCATGGCAAAGGCTTACGAATAAAATTTAGGAAAATTGTGGACCAATAAGAGAAAACAAATAGATGAATGGAAAACCAGATGCAATAAAAACAGTTGTGTATCATAGACTGCGATAGACAGGACATGTAACATGAATGATCAATGAAAGAGGGGCATGCAAACTTCTTGTAGGAAAAGTAGATGGGAAAATCCCAGTAGATAAGGCAAGAACAAAACGGGAGAATAATATTTAACCATACTTCTCAGTAAGGTGGCTTACACACAGAATGAAAGCAAAACATTACCTCAAGATAGGGATGTACGGAAAGTTTATGTCCGGGCGGCCATGAACGCCTGGGCTCGATAGTGCCAATGACTTGGTTGGTTATATATGTTAAATATAGACGTTTTAATATCTAAGATCATGTCGCGTACAGAATCTTTCGTGTCTCCTTGTCCTCATATTTCTACTGTGTTTTGATAAGTTTACTAAAGACGTTCAATGATTTAAATTGCTCAAATTACCGCCTTTGAATTTCGCAGACGGGTGCCGGACTCATGGCAATAGGAGTTAGATTCGTGCATATGCAGATTGTAAATTATATCACAGACTTGCTCTCTGGAGGAATCGGTTTCCAGATATACCGATTCTAAAAATAAATATACTTCTTGGATTTTTTATTCGAGAGGAGTCCAGACTGGCTTCCAGATGGTTCTGACTATAGCAAATAAAAGGTGATGCGAGTCGGCCGATTCATGCCACTGCCGTATTTGTTTTCGTTATGCGAGATACCAGTTGTCATTGCAAATTGAATGTATTTATATGATCAGATAAGTAATTGACACGGGAATATTTATACGCGACTACTTATGGGTTAAAAAGCTACAAATTCACTTTAAAGGTGCTGAATACAATTCTCACCATTGCATGACATTGTACTTGGTTTTTCAAATACCCAAATAAATTTCCTTACTTCGTTGAAATATTCAGTCGATTGGAGAAACGAAGTTAAAAACCACGATCACGGTTTTGCAATTTTATAGCTGCTATGAAACAAATAAAAATGTGAAACCGTGGTCATAGTTTAAATTATGTTTCTGCAATCAGCTGGATGTTTTATAATTAATATTACTATATTCCACAATAATAAAATTTGGAAAATATTCATTTAGATGTGATGTAAATATGGACAAGAAAAAGGGGATCTAACAATTTTCCTTTAAATAAATGCATGTTTTTTTACGATAATCCATGATCCTACTGAACATTCATAAAATTATATTTTAGGGGGTTAGCATGTTCCCTGGCCTGACCGCCGTGCCATAGTGAGAGGAGTTGTGGCACCTGATTGGTCGAGTCCCTACCTGGTTTGCCGTTCCTACCTGCTGCCTTCTTTGCCGCGTAAAGGTTTGCCTCTTCCTGTGCCTTCCCTATATTCTTCTTGTATCGTATCCTTTTGTTTCCAAACCAGTTCGACACCTGAAACAATCCGAAAAGACTAACTATAGTAGCATAAACTTCCAAACCATACATATAACTTTGATTGAAAAGACTAACTCTAGGGCATAAACTTCCAATTGCTATTTCCAACTTTGAAAAGACCAACTCTAGGGCACGAACTTCCAATTGCTACTTATAATTTCGATTGAAATAATGTATCTAGGGAATAAACTTCCAACTTCTACTTATAACTTTGATTAAAGAGACTAACTCTAGGGCACAAACATCAAATTGCAACTTATAACTTTGAAAAGAGCATAAACTTCCAATTACTACTTATAACTTTGAAAAGAACTCTGGGGCATAAACTTCCAATTGCTACTCGTAACGTTGAAAATACTAACTCTAGAACATAAACTTCCAATTGATATTTATAACGATTTAAAATACTAACTACACGATATAAACTTCCAATAATTACTTGTAACTTTGAAAAGAATAACTCTAGGATATAAACTTTCAATTGCTATTCATAACTTTGAAAAGACTACTCTAGAGCATAAACATCCAATTGGTACTTATAACTTCGATTGAGAAGACTAACTCTAGAAACATCTGATACTTATAACTGTTTGAAAATACTACTTACAACTTTAAATAAATTGGTACTTATAGATCTAAGGCATAAACTTCCAATATCTACTTATATCTTTGATTAGAAATACTAACTGTAGGGCATAAACATCCAAACTTTACTTATATACATGAATGAAAACACTAATTCTGGGGCATAAACTTTGAATCTCATATAATTGGCTAAAAGTAACTAAATATAGACCTTAATTTCCTATCTGTAACTTAAGTACTTGATTGAAAAGACAAATTCTAGGGCATAAATGTTCAATATCTACTTATATAATCGATTAGAAATATAACTCTAGATAACGAAATTCCAATCTCTACTCAATATTTTTAATGAAAATACTAACTCTAGGGAATTAAGTTCTTATCTTTACATATAACTCTGATCAAAGAGAATAATTATAAATGTAAACAAAAGTAACTCTTACCTGGGATACCGTGATGCCACATTTACGAGCCAGCTCTTCCTTGGCCTCTTCGGATGGGTAGGGATTGCTGAGGTGCGAGTAGAAATACTCGTTAAGGATCTCCGACGCCTGCTTGCTGAAGTTACGTCGCTTTCTCCTGGAGGAACGCATAGGAACCTCTATATAATAACCAAACTATGACAATTCTCAAAAATAAATACAAGTATAAGGCAATATCTAAGATAAAATTCATGTCATTTCTCAGAAACGAACGGAAGCTTTATTTACTGGTGCTATTTCAATTATTTGTAAAGTTACTAATTGAGTTTGTCATGGGATATGTGTTGTCCAGTGAGGTAGCCGCACAGATTAAGACATCATATCTTGGTACATAGTTACGGGACTTGCGTTGGTTCGACCCCCATGAAGGAATACATTTTATCAAGTTACCGGTTCCCACCCAGTCATTGTGAGGAATTTGGATAGATAAAAGAGGTAGCGGCTCGAGGCTGATAAAACTAGCTATAACAACTAGGAGACAGGTGATGCTGACCACACGTCACCCTTATAAAGGCTGGACGATTGTCAATTTGTGATTAACATATGTGGATGCGAGGGCAGCAACCGACTGGTAGGCCAAGGGTCTTCTAGGCTGTTACGCCAAGGTGTAACAATGTATTATCACATCTTTCTGTGACCAATGTTCTACATTCTTATCGTTTTCCCCCAAATCCATCTATCTTTCCAGTCCCGGTCTTGAAATTCTTTTTCATTCAAAGCTTTATTTATGTCCTGCAGCCAAGTTTTTTTTTTTGGTCTACCTCTACACCTTCTTCCCTCTGGAATCCAACCCAAAACTCTTCTTGGTAAATTTTCATCATTCATTCGTTTTACATGTTCGTGTTATTGCATTTTTTTTTGTATTTTACAAAATATATAACTGAATGTTCTTTATTCATATGTTCCCTAATCACGTCATTTTTTATTCTCTCCAGTTTAGAATGTATTCCGATATTTAAAATGTCTTGTGACGTTCAGACAAGACAATTTCTAATCAATTATAAATAATACCACTATTTATTATTATTAGGGGCTCTGGCACAAGTGTTAAGTCACAAGCCATCTACCTCTGAGTCGTGAGTTCTGGTCTCGCTCACTCCATGTGGAGTTCTAGATTGACAAATTGGATCCGGTGCAGATTTATCTCGGATTCTGTGTCGTTTTCTCTTGCCTAAAATGTATTCCATCATTTCTCACAGCTCATATGATCTATTTATTTCCGTGTAATCTGGTCCAGTGATGGAGTCACAGGCACTCGAGTATACCATACGCTTTCAATAAGAGGGCTTCATCTCATCTCATCTCTCGAACTGGAATTACGCCTGTGAAGAGTATATGATATACTTTATTATCATTCCCGAGAACTGCCAAAAGGGTTGGTTACCCATGCCGGACAGATCAAAGGCGATAAACCAGACAAAAAAGTAGTTCGATAGAAAGAGTGACGATCTTTCATCGTAAAAATACAAAATAAAAACGCAGACGTGAGTTTCACTGGGTAAAACTTTCCTCGGATAAAATAGTTTCTCATTCGGATTGACGGGCGGGGACTTCTTCAGGGAACCCATGGCAAAGGATGTATGGAGAGATTTTATCTGCGCGATCATGAACCTAGGGATTCGATAGTACCAGTGAATTAGTTTATTATTATTATTATTATTATTATTATTATTATTATTATTATTATTATTATTATTATTAATTATTATTATTATTATATTATCATCATCATCATCATGAACAAATTCGTTTTAGGCCATGTGGCCTGTACGGTAGACCTAGCGAAGATGGTCTTGATTTTTCCACCGACGTTTTGGTCTTCCTTGGTCCTCATGTCCAGTTGGGGTATATTGGAATGCCAATTTTGGAAGTCTATTTCTTGCCATTCTCCTCAGATGATTTTTCCATTCTTGTTGGTATATTTGTATATCTTCATTTAAACTTGTTACTCCAAGTTTTCCTCTGATAATAGTGTTCCTTTGGTGATCCAGTCTATTAACTCCTAACAATGATCGTAAGAAGCGCATTTGGCTTATTTGAAGTTTATGAGTTCCTTTTATTTAAAATCCAAATTTCACTTCCGTATTTTAGAGCAGCTTTTGATGTGATGTTATGTAATCTTATTTTTGTCTCTGTCCTCATCTGTTTACCAAAATGTCTTCGTATTACCCCATTCATTTTATTACATTTTTGTAATTTTGAATCCTCTTATACTCTGCAAATACACTTCCTAAGTAAGAGAAATCTGACAGTTGTTCTATAATTTTTCCATCAATCTCAATTTTCACCCGTTGTATGTTTTTTCCACACACTGCCATTGTTTTGGATTTTGAAGTGAAAATTTTCATATTATATTTGCTGGCAATTTTGAATATTATTATTATTATTATTATATAAATATTGAACAGTATATTATATAATATATGAGCAGTTAAATTGGTATGGGCACGTACGACGAATGCAAAAAGAAAGGTTACCCAGAAAAACATTGGAAGAAAGGAAGCCCTCGAAACTCATGGATGCATCAAATAAGAATTGGAATGACATCAAGATGATAGAGGCCATGGATTGGATGGATAGGAACGAGTGAAGAAGGTAAATAAAACTTTAGGCACAGAAAGATGTGTAAACATTGAAAATCTGTATATAAATAATAATAATAATAATAATAATAATAATAATAATAATATTATTATTATTATTATTATTATTATTATTAATATTATTAGATATTTAAATGCTGCGGAGAGAAATCTATGGCGGAGCAAAATACATTCGGGCTGAAGGTTAACTACTGTAACGTAGAGAAATACCTTAATGAAAAATATTATTATTATTATTATTATTATTATTATTATTATTATTACATATATAACCTAAGAAGTATCTGATTGGACTCGCCACAGAAGAAAAGAAGACGGTTCGACCAAATATTATATGGATACAAGAAATTAGAAGATCAATGGTCGTGAATGGATTGGAAGTACGAAATTGATAAGATTAGAATGAATGGAAGAGAAAAATTGAAATATTATAACTTTGAATAAAGGAAGACGTTTATACATTGTAACCCTGTTCAATAAAAAACACAGTGCTGTTAAATGTGTAGGCCATTTTATAAGACCGTAAAGTACTGAAACGAGAGATAGGCCTATAAAACAAATGACAATATTGTATAATTTCAAAATAGTAGGAATTCATCAAAATATGTTCTTGTGCCGAGAAAAATTAACATTTTCCCGGTAAATCTGTTGCTTTTTTTGGATAAAATATTGATAGAAATTATTAGTCAAGAGTATTGCTTTTTTCCCGTAATGAACTTGTGGAATATATGAATATGTTTTTGGCACAGATAATATGTATGGCGACATACCTACATAAAGATTACAGGGCAATAAGGGGCCCATCCCCACGCACCATTACGAATCAATTTCCCCGCTCTCGCGCTGCCTGGAATTTCCTAATAAAACCCGGCGGGCTCCGGGGGTGGGGGCTGCAGTTTTTTGGGTCGGGGGATGAGACTGCCATTGATCCGAGCTGCGAGCACGATTCTGCTACCAACTTACCGCTTCCCATACCTTCAACTGTTTACGTTGTTCTCTCTTTTCACGTGTTTCCCAGGTAAATACAATGTTCCTATCTTAGTTCAAAACCTATCTGAGAAACATGCAAGGATTTTGAACGATTCGTTTATAATGAACGAATCATCGTGTTGTTACTTATCCCAGATTCTCCTAAACTATGTCCACTAGATTGTTTTGATAATATTTTATTACATCTGCAGGTTGATTCCCAGCTGTTGATGCAGTGTTGGGTCAAGTAGTCTATCAACTCCATCTGACCATCGCAGTTACCCCCAGCATATTAGCCTGGTTTAGAATAAAATACTGAATTCAAACACCTAGGAACAATAATTTTAGAAACAGGAAAGAGCTGCACAAAGGAATTAAACATAGGCTCAATTCTAGGAATGCTTGCTACTTTGCATTACAGGGATTCTTGTCGTCCCAAATTCTCTCTCTCAAAAAAAAAAAAAAAAACTGAAAATATATAAAACTGTTATTCTCTTAGTTGTATTATAGGGATGCGAAACATGCTCTTACTTTAAGGAATGAGAAAAGATTACGAGTATTTGAGAGTAAAGTTCTTAGGTAAGATTAAAGATGGTAAAAAAATATATACCAATGGCCACCCCCTGGAAGAAATAAACGTGGCAGACCAAGATGGAAATGGAAAATTTATGTCAGAACTATAATGGATGATAGGAATTTGGAAGGAGATTGGAATGATAAAAATAAATGAAAACTGAAGACGGCAAACCTATAAGTGGGGGAAAGCCGAAGAAGAAGAAGGATGAGGAGGAGGTAAATTTTGACCAAAGAGAGATGAACGAATGGAGAAGTCTACTTAACAAAGAACTACATGATCTTTATAGGAAACCAGATATAATAAGAATAGATGTTTCATAGACTGTTCTGGCAGGATATGTGAGACTAATGGGCAATGAATGAGAGGTATTTAAACTCCTTGTCGTAAAACGAGGGTAAGTGCACAGTAGCCCACATATTACTATATGTTGAGTCTGTATTTCTTGCAATGTATTTTAAACCATTGTCAGTTTCGATCTAAATACCGAGCTGTAGCCAGTTCAGTTGTGGATGCACCTTGTATTGTATATTCCTCGGATGTTTGTTTTCTTTCTTGAAATATCGCAAAGTATGGCCTCCTCGTGATCTGTAATTATTAGTTTCTTCTCCATTTACACACCCATGTTTTATCTGGTTTTCATTTTAAGCAGGTTTACTTTTCAGTCTTTCATTATCTAACAATTGTTTTTCTCTTCATGTTACCTGGAATTTATAGCTCACCTCATACCATGATTTATAACATGTTTGCCAACTTTCTTCGTTTAAGGAATGTTGTTTATTCTCTGTACTCATTCCATAGGTCCAACTCCACAGTTTACTGTTCAGCATCACACATTTTGTCATGAACTAGATGGACGGACGTCTACTTCAAACTCCAACAACTATGGAATGCAACTAAGTACTTTCTCAAAATAAATTCCATTTCCATAACGCAGTTTTACCTCTCACTTTTACATGCCACAAACCATCCACGACTTACAGTGACACGATCTATCGGGAGTGGAGTTTTAACTATGGCTTACACACATACTTTCAGACAACACATGAACATAAGCGATCAGCTCAATGCCCAAGGTCACCTCCGAGACAACATAACATTAAGACGAAACACAATATTCCCACATAAATTCATACTAAACATGGCAAATATGATGATTATGATTGCCAGATGATATTTGTCTTACAGGTGAGGAAAATACCCAAAAACAATCGCCCAGAAAACTTGTCTCGACCGGGGTTCGAATCCGGGCCCGCTGCATACGAGGTAGCGACACTACTCCGAAACCACAACCGTGAACTTCTAAATAAATAAATAAATAAAATAAATAATAAAATCAATTGTGAATATTTAACCATCAAGTTGGAATGAAAAATCTCTGTAATGCATAACATCATCATTAACACTATGGAACCCGAAGGTACGTGGTCGCGCCTACATAAGCCTCCATTAATCCCTATCCTCAGCTAATGTTTTCCAATTAGATGAAGTTCGGGTAATGTGGACCCTGTTAACATTTTCTTTTAATTAGTGCTGTCCTCGAACAGAAAATATTTTAACTTCTTCCCCTCATTAACTTTGACGTGATTAAAGCCAGTTTCTTTTATTCTTTGTGCGAAGAAGGGTTTATTTCTGGTATTTATGAAAATGCCATTTTAAAAGTTTTTCAAGCTAAGAATTAAGTCTTAATTTCTGCTATTGAATATTATAAATATTGAAAAATCTCCTAAATATGTTATATTATACAGATGTTGCATTGGTTTCCTAGATGTCAGTATGAGGCGGAACGCTGACCACGGATCACTCAAATGACGTCTATACGAAAACAAGTGTAACTAAATTAGTATGGTTCAACTTCTTCCCTGTAGGGGGTGAGTGCCTTTTTTTTATTTCTTTCTTTGTCGTTTTCTTTCTTTGTCGTTTTCTTTCATTTACAATGTTATTCCTTTTTGTTTAACTTTGTTAACCTTTTCATCTTATTCACACATACAAACACAAGACAGGACACACACCCAGACCCAAGGTGGAGATTTAAAATCCCCTACCCGCCGGGAATCGAACCCGGGTCGCCGGAGTGGAAGGTAGGGACTCTACCGACTACGCCACGGCGACGGACATCTAAATCTCTGTTACGGGAAATATGGACTTACAATACAATACAATACAATATAGATGCTGTTTTAATATACTACCGGATTTGATATTATGTAACATGGCGGCTGTATCAAATAATTAAACATAACAAAGGAATTCGGTTAATGTGGTCCCTCCATGAGGCGGTTCACGAATACATATATTTTATCAATGAGGATGATATCTGTAAAAACCAGGCTCTTAATTAATTTTATTTAATATCCTTGTAATTTTACTAATCCAAAAACCGTGGCTGTCTGCAGAAGAATGACGTATGAATGTTATAACTAGAGAAAGGATTTTGAGGTGCGGCACCTTTACAAAACTGTAGTTGTTTTAATACGAATAGTTCAATAAAATGTATTTGGGGGATGAAATGAAGCGAAATAAACACAATTTGATGCACCTTTTCGTGAAATTACTACACTTCGCCCCCTTTTCCCTCTTTTTTATGCTTTAGCACCTTTTCCTCCGCGTTTTTAAAAGATGTATATTTTTTCTTCTTGAAGAGCTTATCAAAATCTCAATCAGAAGTCAACAACATTAAATAAATATGAAAATATAATTTATGTAAGTTCTACCAGAAACAATGGTAGTGTGAAGTCAACAACAGTAAATAATAACTATTAAAATATAATTTATATTGGACAGAATCGAACTGTGAAATGCGTCATGTCACTACCAGATTGGCAGTCCATGGCTTCCATCATAAGATATGCTGCAACAAGACATTTCATGAACCTAATGACAAGTGTATATGTGTTTTGTGTTCAGAAAAATGCGAAAAGTACCATATTATAAATTGTAAAAAAATACTTAAAATCAATCAGCGCTTATAGCAAAGACAATTAAGCACTTTAAATGTAATATCTGCACGGTTTGTGCGCATTTCTCCTCTATTATTGAAATATAATTTATGTACATCACTAGCAATTTATATCCCTGCAACAATGGCCAGTCTCCAGCTGTGAAGTCGAATTTAAATTTCAACAGTGTTGCTCTAACAGTTTAAAATAAGTTCAGTTAGTACTGGCAATAATTTAACAGTTTTCTATCTACCGGCTCATTGTTGGCTGTGTTTTGTTTGAACCACAACATACTGTTATTAGTATTACAATTGAGTTTTCATAACAATAACGTGGCGAATGTTAAGAAGGATAAGTTGTATGCACTTTCAGAAGAATTTAAAACGCAATTTATCGAAACTGATGGCATCATTCTTCGATGTTCCACCTGCGAAGTAAATATTGCAATAAACTAAATAACTATGAATTACCTCTTATGGATTCTACAAAGAAGAAAAATGTGGTGCAAAATGATATGCATATTATATAAATTGAGTTCATGTAACTGGTTTAAACCTTAATTCAACTGTTTCAGCAGCACCTTTTTTGCACATTTTTGTATGTATTTTCAAAACCTTTCCCCCCAAAATTTACACCTTAAAATCCTTCCTCTCCTTATAGCCAACAATAATTTTTCAAAACGTTAAATAAATATCAATGCTTTTGAATTACGATTAGTCATAAATACTTTCACATTTATATGTGCCTGTCTGTATAAATTAAGAGATAATAAATTTGATACACTAATGATCTTCTTAGTGATAAAATCGTAAAATATAGTCAATGTACCCAATTCACCAATTAATAATTAAAAGAGTTAACATGCTTCAACAGCGAAGCTATCATTTTCAAGACTAAAAGTGTCAACATATTTCAACAGCGAAGCTGTCATTTTCAAGACTAAATATTGAGTCAATAATTAGTCTTGAAAATGAGAGCTGCGTTTTTGAAACATGTTGACTCCTTTAATTATCAATTCGCGAATTGGGAATACTGGCTGTATATTTTAGAGACAATAAACTTAAAAATAGACTAAAAGCTAGGATGGACTCTGGGGCCCACTTTACCCGAATATGAAGGTTAAAGTGGATATTTCTTGTAATGTAAAAAAATATATAAATTATGAAGATGTTTTCATATTTGAATAAAATAACAATGCTATTTCATATTTATAACGCTAATGATAATCACAGTAATTAAACAACATTAAATCCCCTTAATTAAAAGAAGAAAAATAACAATTCAAAATAGGAGTCCACATTACCCTAAGTTCCTGTATATCCTAACGTTTTGCAATTATGTCCTATAGTTTATCTCCTGTATAATTTACCTCTCTCAAATCATGATTACTGTTATTCTCCCGCCTAATTCTTGGCTATCTATCTGGATGCCCCTTT
Source organism: Diploptera punctata (assembly GCA_030220185.1). Lineage (NCBI taxonomy): Eukaryota > Metazoa > Arthropoda > Insecta > Blattodea > Blaberidae > Diploptera > Diploptera punctata. Next base: position 334,426 of record JASPKZ010001957.1, on the reverse strand, counting down.
CACTCCCCGCTCGTGCCACATGTCCTGACCATCGTAGCATACAAGAATTAGTAGTCCTTATAACATATGGTTTCCCACTCCAACACCTTCTCCCTAAGGTGTTGGTTTTATTGCCGAGAACTTGAACGTGGAAGCGATGTAGATAAGGGAGGACAAGAATCTGGGACTTGGGAGTATGGTCCTTGATTGAGATATCCCAAGAGATGGAGGCATGAGTCCATATGGTTTCCCATAAGGCTCATGCAGCTCTTGTTATGCAGTCTTTCAATTCATCTGTTCGTTCATCTCTCTTTGGCCCTAAAATTTTTCCTAAGAAGTTTATTTTAAATAATGGTATATAAAATTATAAATCCACTAAAAATATCGTAACTTAGTTCTTATTAATATAATAACTCACTGTCACAATCGAACCTGTAGGTACATGACCGTGAGAAGCTCTCCATACATCCCTATCCTGAGCTAATGTTTTACAATCGTCCCCTCCACAATTTACCTCCAGCAAATCAGATTAATGGCATTCTCTCGCCACATTCTTTGACTACTATACCTCCAGTTTTTCTACGAGTTTTCATGCTTCTCTTTCATTCCCCATTCATTTCACATATGCTGCGAATAGCAGTTTATGATATTTAACTGTTCTTATTAATAATTTTAGCTTCCTATAAAGATCATGTAGCTCACTGTTATGTAGTCTTCTCCATTTTCTGTCTGTTCGTGTTTTTTTTTCGTCCAAAAAAATCCTGAGAACTTTATTCTCAATAATATTTTCTCTTCCCTTAAATTAGGAGTCCATGTTTCACATCCGTATAATATAACTGGGAGAATAACAGTTCATTATACAAACATATTCAATTTAATTATTTTTTAGAGAGGTTGGAACGACGTAAGTCCATGTAATGCGAAATAGCATGCATTTCCAGAATTGAACCTACCCTACGTTTAATTCCCTTCTGTACTTCGTTCTTGTTTGTAACCATTGCTCGTAAGTATTTGAATTCAGCCACTTCTTCAAAATTTACCTCTTCTATTCTTATTACTGTAGGAATATTTATTCATTTTTTTGTTAATTTAGTGGACATATTTAAGTAGTTATTGAAGATAAAGGTTAAAGAAGAAATGCACTGTTATCTCTATCCTTAAGGTAAGTATCCATGTATATTCTTCATATAACTGGAATAATTTTACATATTTTTAGTTTCCAGAAGTGAAGCTTATATTCATTTCTTTATGCGTCATATTCCTACTCATAATTGAGGGGTCTAGTGAGAGAGGGAGCTATGCCACTTTGAGAAGAATCAGTGATATTTATATTTTTTCCTTTTGCATAGTTTACACAACAGTAAGTTAAAGAAGAAAAAAAGTTAACCCTTTATTGTACCAATAATTTCGTAATATGTTTATAAACCCAATTTATTTCCATTTCTTCTCAAAGTGGCATAGCTCCCTCTCTCACTAAACCCCTCACTTCTTCAAACTTTCCTCTTGTGCTGTTGGGTGCTTATTCCCATTTAGTAATATATTTCCAAGTGTGACCATTTTGTATTACAGTTATAATTTGATAACTTACTTATTTCATGAGTTTTTTTATTTAACAATGTGTTCTAACAGCATTGCTGTGTTCATATTTCTAGTGCCCACTACTATATAAAGTCCTAACTTCCCCCCCCCTGTTTTGAGCATTTGAATGAATTCCATGAAGTAGTTCCCGTCCGGAGAACGAAATGGGTAAATTTTTACCCCAGTGGAAACCATGTAGGCGTTTCTTGACGGTTGTATTTTTTACGGTTAAAGATTGTCATTCTTTCGATCAAGGTACTTTTTTCAACTGGCATATCGCATTAGATTCGTCGCCTTCTTATAGGAAAACCAGAGGGAAAACGCCCAGTTAGTAGCCGAAGAATGAGGAGAGAATGACATTAACCATGATTTCAGGGAATTAGTGGGGATTATTGGAAAACATTAGCTCAGGATTGGGATGTGTGGGGAGCTTATGTTCACGCGGCCATGAACCTACGGATTCGATAGTGCCAGTGAGTTCTAACAGCAATAAGAACGAGTTAATAAGCACTCCCTGTACCACAAGTGCATGTTTCCTCTTAGCAGTAGAAGAGACGTATTTCTAGCATACAAGGGGTAAAATTCACTTACACGAGTAGCAAAGGGGAAGAACTGAACAATAATACGAAGGGGAATGACAGCCAGCACGTTGCTAGGCACATTCAAATACCCCTCAATAATGCATTTAATTTACGTTACTATATTTCTTTCCATCAAAAACTTCAGAATGGGAAATATATTACAGTTTCAAATTATTCAAATCCTACTAGGCCAACAATGAACTATCATCCAAACACTATACGAATGACATGCGATCCCCTAGTCCAGGGGGCACCAATTGGCGGACCGCGGTCCGGATCCGGACTCTGGGGCTTTGATTTTAGGACTGCCCGAAGGCAGGTCCTTCACTGCAATCATAGCATTTTCATGCTATGCTTGCAACTTTACTAGGGAATTGCAGGTGTGGTAGCTTCCCGTTGCTTTCCACACCGGTGAAGTTTGATGATGATGATGATGATAATGATAAGGATGATGATGGCCATATGATTTCGGGGAACGTTTGGGCCTTAAAGTTTTCCTGGCATTTGTCTTACAGGTGAGGAAAACCCCGATAAAAACCTCACCCAGAAAAACTGCCCCGACCGGGGATCGAACCCAGGCCCGCTGCGCGACAAGGCAGCACGCTACCTAGTGACCACAGCGGTGGACTTAGGACTGGTTAAATATCGAATTAATACAAATTTTTAAAACCGGTTAAACATAAAATAAAACCAGTTTACTAAATTTCATGTTATAAGTATTATTGATTGCTCGCTTCGCAGTACTGCTTATGGTCGGACATTTGACTGATGATGAACGGGATTCCGTTTGAAACCTGGTATCGAAATTTGTGAGGCGAGATATTTAAATATTACTCTGACCATATGTTAATTTTATCATAAACTTATTAATAATTATTAGAATTAATAACTGTTTACTACCACTGTGCTGTATCCTTTTAGTATTTACCATGTGTTTTGTTTAATTTGTGCAATTCATACCCTAACATAATTTAAATAATTTCCTTATAATATTAATTACTTAATTAAAGCTTCCTATATTTAATCAACTGTGGTTCCGGACCTCGACTGAATTTACTACTTTCAAAATGGACATCCGTGAAATCTATTGATGACCCCTGCCCTAATCGTTATAGCTGATTTTCTTAACCTAGAGTTTGTCTTTATAGCAGCTACCCTAATTTTCGAAGATGCTAATGCATGCTATTACGAATTGCAGGGACTCTTTTATCACAAGTAATATCACGAGTGATTTCCAAATCATCGGTAAATTCACGAGCCACTAAGTGGCGAGTAAATTTATATAGACGATTTGGAAATCAAGAGTGACATTTGTTAGAACTATTTAACGAATAAAATTAAGCTGTTTACTCAAAAATCATTATTTAAATACAGATACCGGTATTTTAAAATATTTATATATTGAATATAAACGGCGAACTTTGAAAACAAATCAGAAATGTGAATTTATATATATTCACTGCTACTTGATCATATTTATTTATTCTCAAATAGGATCGCAATATTGTAAGAATGCACCCTAGTGAGGAAATAATGTAACATATCAAACTGTATATTATAATCAACGTTATAGGTTTTAATTTATGTTTTTAGTAAACAACTCGGTAAAATCACGAAATCTGTTCATTATTTGCTATATTCAATATATTTGCTGGATAAAAATAATGCTCTGACCTGTTCAGAATATTAAAAAGGAGGAGCTTTCTTTATCACAAAAGCAGGAGCTGATAAAGAGAAATCGATAAAGAGCGAGACGAAACACGACTGACATTGGTTGTAAACCTAAATTCATTGAAACGTGAATGGTCATTGACTCCCATTTGGGGCATGAGTTAAATAGTCATAAGTAATGCCACAAGTGATTTCCAAATTAGTGAGGAGTGAATTTATCTAGAGAATTTGGAAAACAAGAGTGGCATTTGTTAGGACTATTTAACGAATAAAATTAAGCTGTTTACTCACAAATCATTATTTAACTACAGTTATTTTAACATATTTATATATTTAATGTAAACGGTGATGTTTGAAAACAAATGAGAAACGATAGGTACGCTTCATTTGCATCTTTTGTCCATCACTGCAACCAGATCATAATATAATTTATTGCCAAAGGATCGCAATATTGTAAGAATGCACCCTAGTGGAGAAATTTATAACCAACGTTATAGGTTTCTATGTTGGAGAGTCAGTCACTGCAAAATAATGCTATGATCTATTCAGAATGTTAAAAAGGAGGTGCTTTCTTTATTATGATAAACTTTAGTTGGTAAATTCTAGGCGAAACACGACTGTGATTGGTTGTAAATAAAAAATCATTGAAATGTGATTGGTCATTGACTCCCATTTGGAGCATGAGTTAAATAGTCATTGAAACTTCCCTAAAAAAGTTACACTGAAAATATATAAAACTGTTATTCCCTCAGTTATATCATATGGATGCGAAAAGGTAGCGAGTATTTGTGAATAAAGTTCTTGGGAAAAAATTTGGACCAAAGAGAGACGAACAGACAGGCAAATGGAGAAGACTGCTTAACAGTGAGCTACATGATCTTTATGTAATACGTCGGTCTCGACTTGCCTTTAGGCCGATTCAAACCCGCCCGGATTGAATGGATTTTTAGGATGGAGAAATCTAAGGTCAAGTCCTCCTTAGGATTTTAAGTGGTGGGTCCTAAGTCTCAATATTTTCGGACTCGTAATAGAATATCAAACCTAAATTAGTGCTTCTGAGCAAAATTTAATCTACCTTCCCTATACAAGTAATACTTTAGTTGCCTACTAGATGTCTACCTGAGGCGATGTGCTGACAATCTGTCACTCACTGACAGCTGTAGAGAAATATGCGTAACTAAATTGTCTAATTAAAAAACTGCCGCTAAGGGAGTACCCACGTCTCAGAAGAGACGTATAAGGTGTATGGATACAAATGTAAAGAACGGTTAAATCTCATTAACTGCGATGAGCAGAACATGACGCACGAATGGGGAATAAAAGAGGGGCATGGTAAATCCTTGTAGGAAAACCAGAGGGAAAGCGTCCAGTAGGAAGGGCAAAAAATGATTTGCGAGAGGTGAATTATACAGGAATGACTAGAAAACAGCTCAGGATAGGGATGCATGGAGAGTTTATACCTGCGCGACCATGAACCTATGGGTTTGATGTCAGTGAGTGAGGGGACTTAGCTAGGAACAACGTTTTAGATAATATATTTAGCGAGTTCCGAAGGAAGACAGACAATGCGGGTTTTCTGGTGAAAAATATTTCGATTTATACATTTACAATATTCATCGATCCTACTTAGTAGACACCAAAAATGGCCTTAACGCTCTACCAACCTCAATTATTTTCGGAACGAAACTCGGCATATTCGGTATATCAATAATTTAAATGTTAAGGTTCGTTATCCAACAATATCGGATCATCAGAAGTCGAGAGTTTACATGAAGTGAAAATTGCTCTAGAGGATAAATCTTTCGCTTTTTTCGCTATGAAACTCAATATATAGGCCTACTATCGAAAAAAAAAAGATAAATATATCCTCCAAAAATTAGAGAAATTGGACCAATAGCAATGTAAGCTTACATGAAAGCAGAAATTTAAGAATATCTCTATCGGCCGCCATATTTGTTTTCTCGCAACAAAACTAGATACGATGTAATTTTAAAAATAGATAAACACCATGTCTCATTCAAACCTCTCACATTTTAATTGATCATAAAGTAAAGTAAAGTGATCCCACAACAGGCCCGGAGGCCCTTGGGGTAGTGGGAGGTTAAGGCTCCCACTTTTTCTAGACAATCGGCACTTTATGTCAGCAGGGTTGTCAGCCCTGCGTGACGGCCGCCTTTACCCCAGAACAAGCTTCTGGTACTCATTTCCGTAAGAGGCTGAGTCGACCCCAGGGCCATAGTGCCGCCAGAGGGTTTGGGTCAGTTTAAAAATCCTGACCCCAAAGGGACTTGAACCCTCGACCCTCCGGCTTGTAGCTCAGTGCCTTAACCACTACGCTACGGCGTGCCCCCTTTTAATTGATCATAACTCTCAAAATATGCGGAATTATGAAATTAAGTTGGTATTAAAAGAAAGAGAAACTCAAAGAATTTTTGTTTTCATTATTGCAGTTAACTCATCTCGCATGTTGGACAATAATGATATAAAACAAAATGGCGACTCCTCAGCAAACGAGGATAGACTGTTTTTTTTTTTTTGTATGCAGCTACAGCTTATTAATACCATTGAGTTGTAAGCCTTCTTCATCCTCTAAAGATTTGATGGCATGCTCTAGCACAACATTAAATAGTAGATGAAATAGTGCATTTCATAGCTCTAGCAGCCTCAATTTTTTTTTTCAGAACCAAACTAGGTATACTTGATATAACAATCAATATTAAAAGTAAGGTCGTGCTCATTATCGAACAAATATGCTATTGTAATAAAAACGAGAAAGATAAATCAGCGAAATTGGATAATTAAGCAGTAGACGTTTACCTGAAAGCCGAAAATAATAATCGCTATCGGCACTAATAGGCTATTTGTTTTCTAGCAATGAAACTAAATACATAGTTTTAATATATATGTATGTATACACACACACACACACACACACACACACACACACACACACACACATATATATAAGGCAAAGTAATGCCACTACAGGTCTCAAGAGGCCTTTGGGGCAGTAGCAGGTTAAGGTTTCCACAATATAGACAATCGGTATGAGATGCCAGCTCTACGTGACGACCGCATTTACTCCCAAAACATTCATCCGCACTCATTTTCCTCAGAGGCTGAGTCAACCTCAGGGCCATGGTACCGTCAGAAGGTTTGGGACAATTTAAAAATCCCACTCACCGGGACTCGAACCAGCGACCTTCCGGATTGTAACATATTGTCTTAACCAACTACGCTACGGCGTGCCCCCCCTATATATATACTTTTTTTTTTCTGTAAACCAGCAAAAACGGATAATAAATTCTACTTTCTTAGGAATGCTCTTAGTTTACGCAATTCCTGCGTGATGGACCTTTTGATATTACGAACCCTGATTCTTGGTGCAGTTATTTTTTAACAATAAAGCAATGTGCTGACAGAAACAACACCATTTTGAAATTTTTGAAACTATGTTTTTTTCTCTCTCTATTCTCTTCATATGCTGAACTGTCGGAAGCCCAAATATCCGTTAGTTCAACTTCAGCAATGTTTGAGTTGAAAGAATAAAAATTGCATTTAAATCAAGATTAAAGAAAAGAGAAAAACCAAAAGTTGAAATTAGAGCAAACATGTAAAATTTAAAAGTGGTAAACTGTAAAGTTGAAATGGGAAAGAAAATTTACGTGGATGAACAGAAAAAGAAAATTTACATGAAACAAGAAAGAAAATTTGCATGGCTGGTGGCATTATCTGTTGTAGTTCATTTTGACTGACAGCAGACCTTCTCAAACTCCGGGTTGTGGGGGGGGGGCTGGAGCTGTCAAGCGCGGACATGTCTGTTTCATTCCACTGAAATAAAACCCAGTCACTCATGTCCGGCTCTGGCCGCCTCCGCTTACAAAAATAAAATAAAAAAATAAAAGAATATTATGAAAAACTGGATTAGAGATTAACATCGAAAAATCTGAATATTTAGCAGTAGGTAACAAAATTGTAAGTAATTTACAGTTAGAAAATGCAGACATTGAAAGCGAGGAAAAATGCAAATACTTAGAAATTATATTTAACAATGGAGGCAGTAACGATGAGGAAATCACATACGTATAGAACAAATAAAGGAAGGGGGATTCTTCACATGTAACGCCATTTTTTTTCTAAGTTATAATCATCCAGCATGCGCCAACAAATGCGGAGCGGTTTACACTATGGAATCACGGGATGCAGCCAACATATACACTATGTTTAACAAACCTAAAAGCTAATCTAATGCAATTTAAGTACTCTAACCTGTGAAAGGGCAACCTAAAAGCTAACATACCGCAATTTAAGCACACTAACCTGTTAAAGAATGCAACTTCCAAAAATAAATAAGTTCTGAAATCTGAAGCATGTATGTACAGTTATTTAGTACATACTCTAAGTTGGCTGCACTGGAATAGTCTTTGATGGTGTATAGAATATTCGTTAAAATCAATATGGTTGTCATGTATTCGTCCTACGTATGTAGTTAAATATCATAGAAAAATATATTGAAATAATCGTCAGAAAAAAAACGTAAAAATCATTGTAAACGATGGGAAATAATTTGAAAAATGAAACCCTAAGAATAAAATTTGATAGGAGTTTATGTAGGAATTTAAAAAAGTCGCGTCTCAAGTTTAAGGAATAGTCTAACGGAAGAAATTTAACAAGATAGATCAAATCCGACTTATTAAAAAATACAAAGATGCATCATTTTCACCCATCATAACATCGGCACAACGTAACTCTAATTTCCAGGTGCCCCATCCTAAGAAAATGGATTACAATTCCCCCAATGCCAGGGAGAAAGCCAGAAATGTCAAAAAAGACAACCTGGTTGTATTGAGAGAAAAAATATATATATAGTTGCCTGGTGTCTAACGTGCTGCATTTAACACTGAATTCATTAGTAGTCTTGCTCTCCAGTACTTCGAAGTTTTGGAATTTCCTGTTTGATGGCTGTACAGTTGTTGAGATAAAAATAGAATTTTTGAAGATGTTTTCTTTAAAAAAATCGTTTGATGAGAACAACCTCAATACTTACATTCCTTCGGAATTAACTAAAAATAAAATAAAATAAAATAAATGTTTTACTCGGTGAGGTTGAAGGTTTGTACCGCGGGTAAATCTCATGGCGCGCGGGGGCACAATCTAATTATTGCTGTATTAAATTTCCATGCATTTTCAAGCTTCCTGCTTCGCTGCTCTTGCTGTTATTAATTTGGAAGGGCAGCTCCTGACAAAGTTCATATCTTTTAGCGCATCACTTCTACTTAGAGCAGTCTTCAAAAACTTAATAATGTGCCTTTTCTCCGCTCCTCGCCGAGTTAAGAAAATCAAATTCTTGTATAGAGACAAGGTGCTTTATTTTCAAGCAAAATGTTAATTCATTATCTCCCCAACAAACGCACTAACAATATATTTAGCACAGCTGACTCGTCCAGACATTCCATGCCACCAACATAAATTCAAATAAATAAACAAAAAAAAAATTTATTGATTAAGACTTTCACGGCTATCGTTATTTATTCTAAAATACTTTCCGGGATCCTTGGCCGTGTCTTGGAGTATTGTCTTCTCGACGTTTCATCACCTTCTGTGGCTGACATCTTCAGGATATTTTACTTGCGTAGATTTTCGTAGTAACTGCTAATTAGTTGTTATGTGATCTTTCCGCAACTATGATTTTTAGTAAATAATTTCTAATTGGTCGAGTTAAACATAGAGTAGCTTGCCCATTTGCTGATCCCATGGTATATTGTATATTATAATACTTTTTTTTTCACTGAGAGTAATTAATAATCATAATTACAAGGAAATAAAAGTTATCTCAGTCAAAACATAAATTTATTAAGTCGGCGTTTCAATCTCCATATGTGAGATCATTTTCAAGACATGTTATAAACAACCATGTGTTAAAAATTATCTCACATATGGAGATTGAAACGTCGACTTAATAAATTATGTTTTGGCTGAGATAACGTTTGTTTATTTGTAATTATGGCCATGGTATATGTCATGATTTACTATATTTGTCAATAAAGTTTTATTTGACACTTTTCTAGGGCAGGATACCATGTTTTATTAATTTTCAAACCTTCTTCTATTCTGTTAAAATTTAGTTTATGTTTATATATCTGAATAGCTTCTCTGTTCAATTGACTATAATACTGTATGGTATTACGTAAAACCTGAGTGTCATTAAATAAAATCATATTATTATGAAAATGTGCCGGCGGTAGCATTGCTGCCGATAGGGTTACCCATGCCGGACTGGTCGAAGGTGATAAGCCAGACGAAATAAGTACCTTGGTCGAAAGAGTGACGATCTTTCACCGTAAAAATACAACCGTCAAGAAATGCGGACATGGGTTCTACTGGGGTAAAATTTTCCGGAGGTCAAATAGTCCCCCATTCGGTTCTCCGGGCGGGGACTACTTCAGGGAACCCATGCCAAAGGCTCAAACACAGGGACATGTTCCTAGGAACATGGAATGTTAGGACTTTATACAATAGCGGGGCACTAGAGATATTAACACGGGAATTGGATAAATCGCCCTTGGATATAGTCGCTTTACAGGAGTTAGAGGGTTAGGTGGCCAGGAGAAGGTAGTCAGGAATCAGGAAGCTTTGCATTATACTATGGGGGTGCAAGAAAGACCTGCATTTGGAACGGGTTTTTTAGTCAGAAGAAGGATCCTATCCGCTATCCGAGATATTAAGTTTGTTAGTGATAGGATATCATACATAATTCTAAAGGGTAAACGACATGATTTTATAATTGTAAATGTACATGCCCCCACAGAAGATAAAGATGACAAGATCAAGGATGAGTTCTATGAAGAATTAGAATGCTTATTTGATAGCCTTTCACGATATCATATGAAAATTGTCTTAGGAGATTTTAATGCAAAAGTGGGGCGGGAAGATATATTCAAACCAACAATAGGCAAATTCAGTCTTCATGAAGATAGTAACGACAACGGGGTTAGATTAGTCACATTTGCCACATCAAAGAATCTCATTGTTAAGAGCACAACATTTCAGCATAAGGATATTCATAAATACACCTGGACGTCCCCAGATGGAGAAACTCGGAACCAGATAGATCATGTATTAGTGGATAAACGGCTGGCACAGTAGCATCATTGATGTTAGATCAGTTAGAGGGACAGACTGCAATTCAGATCATCATCTGGTCAGGGTGAAAATCAGACAACGGCTATCGCTTATGAGAGGAACAAACGCTAAACATGATTCTGTAAAATATGAATTAAAAAACTTGAAAAATGATGAAATGCGGCAAGAATACAACCAAATCAAAATTGCTAATAGATTTGAAGTACTGGAATCTTCAGATGACAATGTGGCAAACGAAGAAGAAACTGATATAAATAAAGAATGGGAGGCTATAAGAGATACTATTAAATTGTCAGCATCAGAAAGCATTGGTTGTTTAAAAAAGAGCCAAAACAAGAAATGGTTTGATGAGGAATGTGCCGACATTGTAAAGAAAAGAAAGCTAGCAAAAATGAAATGGTTACACGAGCCAAATGAGGTAAATTTAGAGCAATTGGGTAGTGTTAGACGGGAAACCACCAAGTTACTAAAGAGTAAAAAGAGGGAATATTTGAGAGAGAAGATTAATGATCTTGAAATGAATGCAAAAAATAGGAACATTAGAGAATTATATCAGGGAATTAGTATAGAGAAGAAAGGGTTTCAGGCTAGAACAAACATAATTCGGAATGAAAATGGGGATATGATTGCAGATTCCAAGAGTATATTAAATAGATGGAAAAGTTATTTTAATCAGCTATTAAATGTACATACAGAACAGGACATTGAGGAGGATAAGTTACAGACAGCAGAAATGCTAGTCGCAGAGCCAAGTGCATTAGAGGTTGAAATGGCAATTGAAAAATTGAAGATGTATAAAGCATCAGGTTCAGATGAGATCCCAGCAGAACTGATAAAATCAGGGGGAGAAAAATTGATGGACAAGATACGCTGTTTGCTTAGTATGATTTGGGAAAAAGAAGCTCTTCCAGATGAATGGAAGGAATCAATTATCGTACCAATTTATAAGAAAGGAGATAAAACTGATTGCAACAACTATAGGGGCTTCTCATTACTTTCGACTTCGTACAAAATTCTAACAAATATATTAGTAAGCAGACTTACTCCCTATATTGATGACATTCTAGGAGATAATCAATGTGCATTTAGAAGAAACAGGTCTACAACAGATCAGATTTTTAGTATAAGACAGATTTTAGAAAAGAAATGGGAATATAATGGTACTGTACATCAACTATATGTAGACTTCAAAAAAGCATATGACTCAATTAAGAGGGAGAAGTTATATAGTATCCTTCTGGAGTTCGGAATTCCTAAAATGTTAGTTAGACTTATACGAATGTGTCTAAATGGCTCAACGAGTAGGGTGCGTGTAGGCAAACAGTTTTCAGACACTTTTGAAATCCAGAATGGGTTGAAGCAAGGAGATGCACTATCTCCTCTACTATTTAATTTTGTACTAGAGCATGCCATTAAATCTTTAGAGAATGAGGAAGGCTTACAACTCAATGGTATTAATAAGCTGTTAGTTTATGCTGATGATGTAGTACTACTGGCCGATAGCGAGGAGATACTAAAGGCCAACACGCACACACTATTGAGTAACACTAAGAAATTAGGACTGGAAGTAAATATCAGTAAAACTAAATATATGGTCACACATAGAAATACATTATATAATGGAAATGGACAGCTAATGGCAAATGAGGAAAGTTTTGAGGAATTGGCTGAATTCAAATACCTAGGAACAATAATCACAAATAGGAATGAGATGCACAAAGAAATTAAACATAGGCTCAATTCTGGAAATGCATGCTATTATGCATTGCAGAGACTTTTGATGTCCCAACTCCTTTCAAAAAACGTTAAGCTGAAAATATATAAAACTATTATTCTACCAGTTATATTATATGGGTGCGAAACATGGACTCTTACTTTAAGGGAGGAAAGGAGATTACGAGTATTTGAGAATAAAGTTCTTAGGAAAATTTTTGGACCAAAGAGAGAGATGAACAGACAGGTGAATGGAGAAGACAACATAACAATGAACTACATGGTCTTTACAGGAAGCCAGATATAATAAGAACAGTTAAGTCCCGTAGACTGCGATGGGCAGGACATGTTGCGCGTATGGGGAATGAAAGACGTGCATGGAAACTTCTTGTAGGAAAGCCAGAAGGAAAACGCCCAGTTGGTAGACCAAGAATGAGGTGGGAGAACAACATTAACTATGATTTGAGGGAAGTAGATTATACAGGGAATGATTGGAAAGCATTAGCTCAGGATAGGGATGTATGGAGAGCTTATGTCCGTGCGGCCATGAACCTACGGGTTCGATAGTGCCAGTGAGTAAGTAAGTAAGTAAGTATTATGAAAATGTTCAGCTACAGCAGATTTCTCTGAATGACCAAGTTGACAGTGTCTTGTGTATTCTTTGATTCTGGTATTAACTGATCGTTTTGTAGTTCCAATATAAAACTTTCCACAACTGCAAGGGACACGATAAACACCACCGAAAAGTTTAGAATATTTGGTAGATCTAAAATATTCTTGAAATTTTTAGTAGGTCTGTATACAAGCAAAATCTCCTGAAGATGTCACCCACAGAAGGTGATGAAACGTCGAGAAGACAATATAACAAGATGTGGCCAAGAATCCCGAAAAGGTATTTTAGAATACAGAATTTATTACAGTAGGGGGAGGTGGTATTATGAAACGGGGTTGTAAAATGAAACAGCTTATTTCTGGAAATTAGTTGTTGCCCATCTTGTGGAACTACTCTAATTTCCATCGTTGGTTTCTCTTCTAACTCCTAGAAGCAGATTACTTCAGTATTATGTTGTATACGGTTGTGATTGACGCAGCTTGAAACTTTTAGCAACATTAATTCTACTCCTTATAGTACTATGAGTGACCTGTTTTTCTATTGTAAATTATTGTTTATTAATTGAACTTCAAAACTGTACATTCATTAATCTAGAATTAATTTTTTTAGGTCGTGAATAGATCACTAATATTAAAAATGGTGATTGGTGGTAATATGAAACAAGATGTTCCATAATATTACATCTTTTATTTTAAGTGTCGTGGTACCAAGAAGCCAATTAGGTCCTAAAAATAAAGGTCTGAGACAAAAACGGCGGGAATAATATACGATAAAGGGAATAAATACCGTTCGTGGGAAACAAAAAACAATAAATGAAGTGTTTCGGTGTGCCTGAAGTCACCCTCTGCAGAAAGGTAAATAAATATATAGATCCCAATATTTTGGAGGTGAATAAAACGTTGAAAAACAATAGCCTGTTCTATTTCCAGTGCAAGGAAGCATGCAAGAGATAGCAGTGAGGTGAACTATGGTTCCAAAAAACATGCGTTTCATATTACAACCCCAGTTCCCAGAACCACATTTAAAAAAAAAAAAGTGAAAACTAAAAGTCTTAAACGTATGTATTAAAAAGTATTGGTATTTCTTTATTATTGTCATATACTCAAACACGGAAGAAAGAAACTGTAAGATAAAAGTTTATTAATCCTTAAATGCTATAATATGCTCTATCTCTCTCTCTCTCTCTCTCTCTCTCTCTATATATATATATATATATATATATATATATATATATATATATATACATATATATATACACACACACGCATATATACAATGTATGCTTACTCCATCAAGGGCAACATTTTGAACAGTACGTATGATCCTGTTTTTGAAGCAAATATGAATAAAGAGATTTTATTTTTCTGTAGGAGTGAGATCAGGTGAAAAGTGGAGGCCATGCTACAGGACCGCCGCGACAATCCAACGTCCAGGGCAAATAAATAAAAATGAAATAAAACTTAATTTCAAATAAAATAGTAAGGAAGATACATCGCATCCGAGGAAAATTACACAAAAAAGTATTCTCATAAACAAAATTCTCGCATATTCCGCTAAAAAAATTAATGCAAATCTCCCTCTTCTATACTCTACATTAAACCCAGAAACCAACTCCGACTCCCCTTAAGACATTAACCAGATGATTCCTTACATTCCTGTCAAAGTGAGAAGGTGCTCCGTCGTGCTGGATCCTCATCAGACGTTGGATATCAAGATGGACTTCTTCCAGGAGTACAGAAAGCACGTGTATCAAAAACTGTTTGTACACATGACCATCTAACCGTGGGGGCAGAAGATAGGAACCAATGATGTAATTGGAAATTATACCAGCCCATATGTTAACGGCGAACGTGTGATGATAGCCTCTCTCTACAATGGCAAATGAATATTCATGTTCCAAAATATGGTTGTTCCTCTGGTTTAGAACAACCTCTTCTCTTGTAAAATAAGCCTCGTCGGTGAAAAGCACTTTTGAAAAGAAATCAGGCTGCTCAAACAGCCGCTCAGAACCCAGTTACAAACCTGCACACGAGGTCCGAAGTCTACCGGTGTCAAGCACTGTACCTTGAAATAGTGGAAGGTGTGGAGTCCTTTTTCCTGCAAGATTGTCACACGCTGACGTGGTTTTTACTCATAGCACGTGCAACTGTTCGTGTACTGGTAGAAGGATTCTCTCGAATCCTGTCGAGCACTTCTTTTTCAAAATCCACGGTATGACGAGTTGGTCTTGCGCCGAAATCCGGTTTATGCACCAACAGGGTTCCAGTTTCCCGTATACGCCGGCGGATGGTTTGGAAAGTTGAATGATGAGGATGTTGTCTGCCAGGATATCTTTCTCTGTACATTTGTACAGCTACATGCGCATTTCCTTTGCTTCACCATAAACGTAATGCAAATCTGCTAATTCAGTGAATGCATAAACATTAGCCATGACATTCATGTTAATGTTGCTCCTACAAGTTTCAAAGCAGTACTGAAAGCGATTGGTATCAGTCGTTAATATCACGGGCACGCGCATGAGTAGTTGGTATAAATGTACAGTATTTAAAAGTGCTTTTTATGTAAACAAATCACGCGACTAGTTTAATTAAAAACAAATAGTAATGCTTAAACAGCATATCAGAAAGTCAATTGCCGTAAGTAACTACAAAAGCAATATCCCTCTCTGAATAAAAAAAAAAGAAATAAAAATACGAAAACCAAAAAAGAGATTTGAACCCGGCATTGCAACATTCAATGATAAGCATGCTACCCACTGAGCTATTATTGCGAACGACGTTTGAACTACCAGACATCTAATACATACGATTGCACGACAGAGCATTAAATACTAACTGTCAGTGGCGCACTGGTTCTTGCCGAAAGACGAAATGTCCATAACTTATGGCTCAAAATTTTGAAAATGCTGCTATATTTGCAATCAAAACTAGGGTTATCCTACTATTGGAGCAGAACTGAAGTATTCCCAAGACAAAATATTAACAGTTTGCTTTGTACCGAAATGTCCATTTCGGTACAGGAATTACGTCTTACTGCGCAAACTATACGTCATCGCGTCTCCATCTCGAGTGTCATCTTTATGAACAGTGCCAAATGCTTTCCTATCTATCCCTTCCCTTCCTAGTGCGCACCCTGTGCTATCGCGAATTCCCCCTCTCTCTCTGTGAACTCATATAAATAGCTGTGTTTTGTAACATCGAATCATCATCTACTTAGTCACCATTGGAGTCTGGTCAGAGTAGCTCAGGAGAGCTGGTTTTGTTTGTTTAGTCCAGTAAGCCAGGGTGGGGACGCTAGGACAGTATTTCCCCCAACCCGAGGCTGGACTAGAGTGAGTGATAATGTATGTATGTATGTTGATTTATATCATATTTTCTTTTTGTATAGATGATCTATTATGATTTATTTTCTTTGTAAATTGAATATTTATTTATTTATCTTTATATTATATCTGACTATATTTTGACTCGCATTAAAAGCTTTAGTTGTGCTTTTTACTTACTCTATGCCTATTCATTCAGTAGTTAGCATAAGTCAGATATCAAAGTCAAATTCCAAAAGCTTGCTCAAGCGTGTGTTGGTTCCTTTATCCCAAAGCTTCCACGATTGTATTTTATAAGTCAGTAAACATTACATATTGGGAGAATTGAGTAAAGAAAGTTGAATTCCTCTTTGCCTCTATGGGCCCGGGCAAAGATGTCACAATTTGAACAATCTATGCTTTCCAATCAAAATAGTGATCAACAATATAACCCTGCATGGGTGCAAAATGGTAGTAGAACGTGGTTATGTAATAATAAGACGCCACACAAATGGTTTAGCAGAGCGTGGTTCAGACTGCACAGCTTCACTGTTGATTAAATGAGTACGAACGTCCAGTATAAAAAATGTCATATAACTTTAAAATTTGATTTCACACACCCTAAGATCCTTATCTTAAATTGTTCGTCTAACTCTCATCCATAATATACCCGAAAGTTTTATTCATTAATACTCTGTGTGTGTGTGTGTGTATCACTCTTACCAAAACATGCATACTATATCATAAAAATCCATTCTTCTTCTTCTTCCTATTATTATTATTATAAAATGAGAGTGTTGCTATAATGTGAATGTTCAATAAAGTATAAAGTAAGTCGTCAGGCAAAAAAAGGGTTGGAAACCGCTGCATTATTCATATTGCTGTTAGAGCTGCCTCTTGTGAACAACGCTCGATACTAAGGGGAATTACAAGTAAAAGATCCCTCCTTGCCTTCCTTCATCTATGCAAATTTTCACAGCTGTTGGGCAATATGAGTCATTCTTCAAAGCAGAGCACACAGCTCTGATTCTAAATGCATCACTCATAATAAAAGGAACAGTTAGTGATTTGCTTGGTATTTAGGATGCGAATTGTTCATTTGTTTTTCTGGAATTGGCTTACACCTGTCGAATGTTTATTTATAATTACAAAATGGTATAAACCAGTAGTACAGGGTGTGGCAGAAATAGTTAGACGATTTAAATTTCGCACCACAAGTGTTTCCCGCTAGGTAGCGACACAATTCTTGCATCATTTTGTAGACAAATTCATAGCCTTCAGTCGCCATGGAGCGTTGGAGCAGTGATCATAGAACATTCGCAGTGGAATGTTATTTTAAAAAATAACGATCCTGCCACTCTAAATCAACGTGAGTTCAGACGCCATTTCAGTAGTCTATAGGGAGAAATGGAAAACTTCCGACTCGTCAAACAATTCTCAATTAGGTGAGGTAGCAACGGCCAAAAGCAAGAAGAGCTCGGGACGCCCACGAACCATGAGAATATCGAGAGAGTACGAGATGCATTGTTGCGTAGTCCAAAGCGCTCTATCCGTCAGCATTCCGCATCTTTGGGCATTTCTAACAGAAGTGTGAGATGAATGTTATAGTTAAGACCTGCATTTGTACCCATTTAAAATGCAGCTTATACACGAGTTACGTCCTCTGGATTAGAATCAACGCTCAGAATTTTGTCACAGATTGTTGGAAATTATCAACGAACAACCAGCCTTCCCGCTTAATCATGTCGGACGAGGTGCACTGCCACCTCAATGACTATGTTAATACGCATAACTGCAGGTACTGGGCACCGACAAATCCATGAATTTTGCACGAATCACCTCTTCACAGTCTTAAAGCTACTGTATGGTGTGGCATTTGTTGGTATGGAATTCCTGGGCCATACGCATTTGAAAATGACAATGGAAGTACCGTAACTGTGAACGCTGCACGATATGTGTTCATACTAAATAACTTTCTTCGACCAGAACTGCGTAGGGATTGTCTTAATGGTTTCTGGTTCCAGCAAGATTGAGAGACAGCCCATACAGCGAGAGAATCGATAGGACACTTTCTGAAAATTTTGCAGGTAGGGTTAAGATTTAAGATTTAAGATTTATTTAAGATTTAAGATTTATTTAGCCTGGTGGAGTTAAGGCCATGTGGCCTTCTCTTCCACTCACCAGGACAAACATATATTACATAAGAATATAACAATCTTAATTAACTCTAATATTAAACACTAAGTAAAAATTTGATCAAAAGATAATATCTAATATACATATTACGATCTATAATACAATCAGTTAATATTAGTTAAAATTAAGACTAAAACTAATAATAAAATGTATACAAGCAAGACATATTAAATTGTCCCTGTCTAGTGTATATAAAAAACAGGAAAATAATGAGATATAGAAAACTAATTTTACGATTATACAATATTTAAAACAAAACAAATAAAACTATTTGTTATTCTTAATATTATTTACATAAATAATTAAATATATTAATATTGCTAAAAGAATACTATCAGTGAGGTGTATAAGTCAGTTTGTTATTAAATAATTCTTTAGTTTGTTTTTGAAGGATGTTATAGTTTGACAGTCTCTGACATAGGGTGGAAGGGAATTCCATATTTTGGTAAGTGACACCGTAAAAGATAATGAATAATATACAGTGTGATGAGGCGGGATATAAAGGACAATGTGCTGATGGGATCGAGTGTCAAGATTATGTGTGTCGGATAGTCTGATGAAGCGGCGTGATAAATAATTAGGCGATGATGTGTGAAGTATTTTATAGAGAAGGGATAGGGAATGGACAGTTCTACGATCTCTTAGACGAAACCACGATAATTGTTCCAGGGACGGTGTAACATGGTCAAATTTGCGAATACCACAAATAAAACGTGCGCAAGAATTATGAACACGTTGAAGTCTTTGAGTGGAAATAATATTTAAGTCTGTAAAAAGAGTGTCACAATAATCAAAATGGGGCATTGCAAGTGTTTCTACTAACATTTTCCTAAGGGCGAATGGCAAACAATTTCGTACACGATTTAATGAATGTATTATTGAGAAGACTGTTTTGCATGTATGGTTTATTTGTGTATTCCAATTTAAGTTTTTGTCAATAAATACTCCTAGAATTTTTACTGTCTCACTATAAGGGATTTGAACTCCGTTTAGTGACACATGCGAAACTGTGTTTGGGTTAATTGTAGATAATAGTCTCTGATGACCCATAATGATTGATTGTGACTTTGTAGGATTTAATTGCAGTCCATATTTAACTGTCCAAGTCATTAGTGAGTCAAGATCCTCGTTAATTTTGGCAACAGCGTCATTTAGTGAATATTTGTCTGTGTGGATGTAGATTTGCATGTCGTCTGCAAATAAATTATGTTTGCAATGCTTTAGGGAGTTAGATATGTCATTTATGTAGATTGAAAAAAGCAAAGGTCCAAGTACCGAACCCTGTGGAACCCCAGCTTTACGGAAGGACCAAGAAGAACATAATGTATGATTTCCTATAACAGATTGCTGGCGCTCATGAAGGTAGGAATTGAACCATTTCGTGGCACTATCAGAGAGTAAGAGGTTTTTAAGTTTATGCAACAATAAGTCCAAGTCTACCGTGTCGAATGCTTTACTAAAGTCCAGTAATGTAAGAATGGTAAGTTTTCGATTATCAGCAGCTTCGCGTATGTCTTCGCAAATATTTAGTAGAGCAGTATTTGTATTGTGTCCTTTCCTGAAGCCTGACTGGAATTGATCTAGAAGGTTGTAATCATTTAGGTATTCAGTCAGTTGTTTATGGACTAATCGTTCCAGAGCTTTTGAAAGAGTAGGTAAAATGCTAATGGGTCGAAAGTCGTTCGGGGTTGAGGGCGTTTTAACTTTAGGCAGTGGACGTACGAGGGCTTGTTTCCACAATGAGGGATATGTAGAAGTTTGTAGTGAGGAGTTAAAAATATGAGTTATAGTAGGTAGTATAGCTTCGATTATTTTATTCAGTAAAGTAATATTTATACGGTCAGTTCCTTCTGCTTTGGTTTTTATTCGCATGATGGCTTTCTTTACGTCGTAGTCTGTAACATATGAGAAGTGGAAATGTTCTCTGTCGGGTTGATTTGTCAGTGATAATTCATTTATTGTTTGTTCTTTATCCTTTGGAGTAGTAGTTATACCTGTGAAGTGATTATTGAGTGTGTCCAGGGAAACAGGTAATTTGTCTACCTGTGTGTCTTTTCTCCCAATTCCCATTCTATTCAAGTTTTTCCAGATTTCTGAAGTATTGGTATTTGTTAGGTTGTATAAATGTCTAAGTTTGGCGTTTCTTATAGCTTGATTTGTCTTGTTACGTAACTGTTTATATTGAGTGAGACTTGTGTCTGTTTTGTTGAGTCTATATTTCTTATGTGCTGCGTCTCTATCAGTCATCAAGTTACGAATTGAAAGAGTCATCCAGGGTGCAGGGCGTCGTTTCACGAGTTTAGATTTTGGTGGGGCATGTCTGTTGTATAATTGTAGTATAAAGTCATTTAGTGTCTCAACTTTTTCATCTACAGAATGCAGCGTCCATATTGAATGCCACGGCATCTGCATAGCTTCTTCAATTAGGGTTGCATTGTCTATATGTTTTAAGTCTCTATACGTAATAGTCTTTCGAGTCGGTTTAGGGCACTGCAGTGAATATGCTAAGAATATAATATCATGTGCTGATATTCCCGGGGCTGGCAGTTGCCCGTGAGTAAGTACTCTGTCTGGATTATTAGTTGCAATTAAGTCAAGTAACGTCTCAGAGTGATGAGTGTGATGTGTAGGTCGTAGGGGTAGGAGTGTCATATCACAAGCCTGGAACGTAGCCATCAGTTGTTGTGTATGTCTGTTATCAGTGTCTAGTATATTTATATTAAAGTCGCCCATAACGATAACGTGTTCATATTGTATTCGCGCGTTTTGTAAAGTGGACTCAATTTCAGCGATGGCTTTTATTTTAGGAGGTTGGTATACTACACAGAGAAGACATTTTTTGAAACTGACAAATATTTCTATGAACATAATTTCGGCAGATGGTTCGTTATTAGATAGATACACAATTTTAGGAGTAAGGTCTGTTCTAACGAAGGCTCCAATACCGCCCCCGCGACTGTAAACACGATCGTGTCTAAGAAAAGTATAACCATCCATGTCAATTAAAGAAGAGGTAATGGTGGGATTTAGCCACGTTTCGGATATGAGAAGAGCATGAATATTTAAAGAGAAGAAAATAGTTCTGATCTCATCTATATGTGCAGTAATACTCTGAGCATTGAAATGGGCTACCTGCAAGGAAGTAGGGTATGTGGACAAAGCTATTTCTAAAGCATTCCTTGAAGTAGTGGGGTCGAGAAGGGGAGTGGGAGGTTATTGTCCTGTAGCCTGTCAAAGACTGTCAAAGGAAAATCATCATTTAAACGAAAAATGGTCGTAAAATATTTCAACAAACTTACAAACTAAACTTGGTATCACGTCACTAAGAATATCTTAATTTTATGTACTATTAATAAAATGTTTAAAGTGATAACTGTCGGTTATTCACTGGCCGTGTTTGCACTAATTATATTTCTGAGGCCCGGAGAATGATGCGTTTGTTATCTCCTTCTTTAACATGGATTGCTCCGTCAATTGTCCACACATTTGTTACACCATATTTGGTGATGCATTCTTTTAATAGCTTATATCTCATTTGAGTTAAGTCTTCCCTAATTGTAACACCACTCCCTTTCAGCTGTTTTTTGTTCTGGAAAACCTCTCTCCTTTTCCGATAGCTTACGAATTTGACGATAACCGGCCGTGGCCGGTCAGCCTTTCTCCCCACACGATGACTCCTATCTATATCGCATGTTTCCAATTTAATACCTATTTTAGACGCCACATCGATAGCTATTTTGTCTGTATCCTCAGCGTCCATCTCCGGGATGCCAAAGATACGTAAGCATTGGCGGCGTTGGTACTGTTCAAGGGAATCAGTTTTTTCGCACAACAGTTGTTCTAGTTTCATTATTTTAGTATCCCTTTCCTGTAACGACAGCTCCAACTGTTTAATGACCTCAGTGTTCCGATCTATGGTTGTTTTCAACTCACTCACTATAGCCTCACGCACCGAGTCCTTTAGCAGCTGCAACATGGCAGGGTCCCTCAAACATTCCTGCATCACACGCTTTGTCATTTCTTCTTTATTCTCGTCGGAATTCTTTGTTTTGCGTGGCGCCATTATTACAGAATAAATGTACACACAAATAATTTCAAAATATCCTATACTACCTGTAAAACACAAACAATCACCTGGTGAAAACTGTGCAAAAACACGAGCGACCAGTATATTCACTACTCACTGTCCGCCATGACACTTATGTCACATCGAGGAAATTTCGTATGGCCTCTATGTTCTCCGGACCTATCTGCGAGTGATTTCCTTTTGTGATTCTTTTTGAAAGAAGTCTACAAAACTCCAAATCATACTCTGCAAGAGCTGAAGGAGTCCATTACATCTTCAATAGACGGTATTCCGCTGCGGATGCTACGCAGGGTTATGACTACGTTCGCCAACGTGCAGAACTTTACTTGAATGACAATGGCGGTCATCTGACTAACTTCATCTTCAAGACATAAACATTACATTGCAGGCTTTTGAAAGTAGTTTCTTATGATGTAATAATTTCTATAATATGTTTATTTTGCACATCATAGTCTATTTCTGCCCCACCTGTATAATGAACCTGGGGGTTAGAAATGTGTTTTCTAATTAGGTGGAGGGACGCAGATTGAAAATAAAAGAGATTCTCCTACCAAAATTGTAATCAACATGTACACTTAGATTAGTACTTATCAGAGAAAAAATTATAATTATTTTACTAGTAGCATTGTTATTGAATGTGACTTCAAAAATATAATTGCACAGAGCGGGGATAGAGGAGGGAGAAGTTATTTTGTAAATATTGTACTTCGTCACATAGCATGCCATAAAAAACTCTCTCGCTACTAGGGGTTGATCGGTGGATGAAGATGTTTATAACAGTGCAGAATCGATAAATACAGAAGTAATTTCAAATGTATAATGACTAATATAATGCTTAACAGTTTCATATATTATGCTATGAAATTAAAAAAAAAAGAAATCATAAAATAAATGACAGCTCTTAAAATACTCTTGAAAAAATGTTTTAATAAAAAATAACATTAAATCGTAATACAATAAGCGAGAACTTCGCGAATCATTTGAAATGGCTGGGAGGGCCCGCCATTTGGACACCTTGATATAAACGATCGTTTACAATATACTATTATACTCTGAGTTGAACAACCCATTATAAGAGTAATGTTGTTCCAATGACATCAGAGTGTCGGGTGAACGTATTCGGGCAGAAGTATAATAGAATTTTAAAACATACTATTTAAGTTTATCAAAACAGTAAGACTGGAGGTGGCGGCTTGAAGGTCGGCGTTTCTGGATTAATGTATCCGATTTCTTCCCCGCAGTTGTACTATAGCTCCGCACCTGGTTTGTTTTCGTTCGTTACCTCTCCTGCAGTGGGTTGTTCAGATCAGCAGAAAACAGTGTGAGCAACGAAATAACAGCTTCTTTATGTAGGACTATAAAAATTCAAGTTGGGCCTACAGTATTAAACACTGTATTCTAGATAAACTTTCTTGCTAGGTTCCGATCATGTGAGCAACTGATACACATAGAGAATATAGTTCGAAGCAAACGTGTATGATTAATATCACACTTCTTGGTTCGAGAGATCTAAAAAATTCTTGGTCTACCATCCGGGTGCTGCCCTGACATCCAGAAGTACTCCAGCCGTTATAGGTAGTGTTCTCAACCTATAGTCGCTACTTATTGTAGCTACTCAAATTCCTCACAATGCTGGATAAGGACCTGTTCCATACGGGTAGAAATACCATGAGAAAACACCATCCCCTTGGTGATTCGATCCTTCATTATCAATTATCATCATCATATAATCGGGGTAACGTAACTCCGCGTTCCAAGTGCCTCAACTCAGAAGTTGGTTACAATTCTGGCAATGCCCAGAGAGAAAACCATAAATGTTAGAAAGACACAGCAGGTGACATTGGAAAAAACAATGAAATACTAAATATGTACGCCGAAGGTAACCAAATGATTCACCTATCTATCTACAATGGCATAACAGCCCAATGTTGGGCCTTAGCTTCTCCATTTACTATTCCAAACTAATTTATCTCTCCTTATTGATCTAATCTATCTATCTGTAATGGCGTAGTTCATTGTTGAGCCAAAGCCTCTCCTTTGTAAGGAGTTACTAGACCAAGTTATTTTTTTAGTTACTTTTTTTTTTGCTCTTAGATGTCATGGATGGCATGCGTTCAACACACTGACCCAATGAGACATCTAACAGGCAACTAAGGTATTTCTAGGACGTTGATGTGGGTAAATTTTGCTTAGAGGCCTCTTTATTCAGGCTTAAGGATCTTTTACGAGCCTGAAAATCTTCAGACTTAAAGTCCCTAATGAATGTAGAATTTCTGCATGTTAGTGGTTTACCTGGCATCAAGGAACCTGGAGCGGAGGATCATGACAGCTTCACACGTGCTTTGTTTCAGCTGCATCTGGATGGAAGAGAATTTTTTGTGGATGATCTGTACCATCCGCTCTATCTCCTTGGGCGTGATGGGACGAGTCCGAGACTGCTCTCGAAGTAGATTCATCACGTGAGTCGTAAACTCGTTGCAAGCCTGTAACAAGTGCAAACAATTGTTATTCCATCAGATTATGCAGAGCAATTCTATGCAATAACTCAAAATAT
The DNA here is from genome assembly GCA_030220185.1 of Diploptera punctata. Classification (NCBI taxonomy): domain Eukaryota; kingdom Metazoa; phylum Arthropoda; class Insecta; order Blattodea; family Blaberidae; genus Diploptera; species Diploptera punctata. The sequence goes on along the minus strand of JASPKZ010001957.1, from coordinate 309,010 downwards.
CCATCCGAATTAAATAATGTGACCAAATGATTCAACAGCATGAAAAGTTATGGATATGCGAATTAAAGCCTACTTCCTTTTCTGCTTCGGCAAATCATTTCCCTCCCTGCATTCCTATCTCTCTCTTTCTCCCATCCCACTACTCACAATGTTGAGTCTTCTTGCGGGATATTATGTGCACTTGCACTCCAGTGTTGTCAATTCAACTCCAACCTTGCATTATTCAATATTCAACAGCCATGACACTGGGGGAAGTTTGGCAACACCCCTAGTCGATGAGTTACCGTGGCTGCTGTTTGACGTAGTGGGAGGGGAGTGCGGTGAAATGATACGAGTATAGACGTGTACTTTTCTAAGAACGACGTCAGTGCTATAGGGGCACAGATCCGTTGGTCCGAGTATACTATTGAGATTTGATCATCTCCAATAAGAGACCCTGGTTGATTTAATTCTGCTCGAATTAGTATTCATAATGGACACACTATGGGATTGAGAATGCAATCTTCTTGAAATGTTTTTTTTATTCAATGCTTCAGGTTGTCATTTCAACATTTCTGGTGTTCTCTCCTGGCACTGGCTTAATTGTAACCCACTTTTGAAGTTGGGGCGACTAGAAGGCGGAGTTTCGTTTCCCCAATGATACGATGGGTGATAATCTGATAAATAATGATGATGGGCCTGGAGAGTTCTTAACCTAAATTTATATTTGCTCTAAACTCGACTTCATTATTATCCAGTGTAAGATATATATATTAATTGGTGTTTCCCGTATAATGTACCATATTTATATTTATTATTATTATTATATTATTATTATTATCGTATCATTATTGTTATTACCCTATAAAATGTTGTTTGTACATTACATTTACATTGCTACATTTATTGTATCTTTAACTGTTTATAATTAGTATAGTGTATATCTATATTTGTCGCATATTTATTTGTAGGCACTAAGGGATCGAGCAGTAGTTAGAATAGCTGACCACTAGCCCATGAGGCTAAAATTACAAACTTACTTTTCACATCCGTAAACATAATTATTACAATAATTGTACAGAGCAAGACCTACACAACGAAGCTAAATACAAAAAATGGAATATCATCATTAAGATACCAGAAAAAGTTCCTGTCACTTAAAACTGCAATAGCAAAATGTATCCACCGCTGTGATCTCAAGGTAGCATGCTGCCTTGTCACGTAGCGGGCCCGAGGTCCGTTCCCCGGTTGGGACAAGTTTCCTGTGTGATAGGGTTTTTTCTCACCTATAAGACAAATGTCAGAAAACTTTAAGCCCAAACGGTCCCCATCATCTAGTCATCATTATTATCATTACCATATTCATTATGTTTAGGATTAACGCCTCTCCTGGCGGATCATCGCCTATCATATATCATCGGAGAAGCGTAACTCCGCCTTTCAGTATCAGAAGTGGGTTACAATAACGTTAGGAGAGAATACCAGAATGTCGAAATGACAAGGCGGTGGCATTGAAGAAGAAAAAGAAAAGAAAAAAGCTGGGATTTTGTGCACCATACAACATACATAAATTAAAATAAAAAAGTAGAAAAACGCAAGTTTATTGTTGCAGTATGTGAAAAATGAATTACCTGAGCGAAGTATATACGAGGGCGGATCGGAAAGTAACGCACAATCATTTTTTTCTGCCTTGGTATTGCAGCTAGAATGTTGAAATTTCACAGAGATATAGTTTGAAGTTTTCACTACAGATGGTATTTTTTTCTCAGGTGCACCTCTTGCGAGAGAAGCTTGAACTATGCAACAAAGATGACGCGCATGCTACAGTCGTCCACCTGTGAGGAACAGAGAAGTGTTGTTCGATTTTTGTGGGCCAAAGGGCATAAACCCAGTGAAATTCACAGGGACATGCGTGGCGTGTATGGGGATGATTGTATGGACCGTAGCAATGTCTCCAGGTGGTGCACATTCTTCCAAGAGGGACGCGTGAACCTTAGTGATTCGCCACGCTCCGGCCGGCCGACAACAGCAGCAATCCCGCAGAATGTCAGAGGCATTGAGGCGGCAATTCTGAACGACCGGCGTGTGCAACTGCGAGCCTTATCGCAGAAGTTCAACATTTCCTATGGTGCGGTGTACGATATTGTTCATGAAAATTTGAAATTCCGTAAAGTTAGTGCTCGCTGGGTGCCTAAGAACCTGACAGACGACCACAAGGGCCAGCGAATGATGGCGAGCTTGGACCACTTAACGCGGTACACCGCACAAGGACATGACTTTCTGGAAGGAATCGTCACAGGTGATGAGTCGTGGGCGTACCACTACACGCCCGAAACAAAGCAGGCATCAATGGAGTGGAAACATGCTGGTTCCCCAGTAAAGAAAAAATTCAAAGTGACTCAATCTGCCAGGAAAGTGCTTGTGAAAGTGTTCTGGGATATGCATGGTGTTTTTATTGGTGGACTTTGCTGAACACGGGACCACTGTGAATGCTGCGGCCTACATTAAAACTTTGGTGAAGTTGCGTCGTGCCATTCGTGACAAACGTCACAGCATTAACGTTAAACTTCTTCATGACAATGCTCGCCCCCATGTTGTTGCTGCTGTCGTTCGTCAGAAAATCGCCGAATTTGGTTGGGAGGTGCTCCAGCATCCACCATACAGTCCGGATCTTGCACCATCGGACTTTCATCTGTTTGGTCCCATGAAGAAATTCCTGGCCGGCAAACGCTTTGAGACAGATGTGGAAGTGAAATCAGCAGTGCGCAGATGGCTACACTCCAACCAAACGGACTTCTACGAACAGGGCATATTGAAACTGGTAACACGATGGGAAAAATGTGTTGAGAAAGTTGGTGACTATGTCGAAAAGTAGGTAAAAGATGTAAGTTCATTTGTGATTTTTTTCCTTTTTTTACTATTAAACTTTTTAAAAAAAAATTATTGTGCGTTGCTTTCCGATCCGCCCTCGTATGTTGATTGAGAGAGAGAGAGAGAGAGAGAGAGAGAGAGAGAGAGAGAGAGAGAGGGAGAGAGAGAGAAAGAGAGAGAGAGAGAGAGAGAGGTGTTTTAATATTAAGTGAGAAGTTGTGCTCAAAGTAACCTAAAATTATCTTATTTAATGTAAAATATGTGTCTTCTTGTTTATATTATTTCATTTTGTTTCTATGTATTCATTCAGGGTTGTTCGAGATTTTATATTTTCATTAATATTGTTATCACCGCAAACTTGTAAAACATGTTGATATGATACATCATTCTAATTTTATTCTGTTTACTATATTAAACATACTTTTTAGTTAAAAGAATGCTATTTAGTGTTGTTTTCAACAAACTAAGAACCCTCAGCAATGTTAAAGTCTACAGTCTAGTTTCCAGTAAAGTTACTATGAGTGTGTTTAATGTTTACTTAAATTATTTCTCCACCTTATATGATTGCTTAATTAACTAACTAGCTAACTGGCTCTATCGAACACGTAGGTTCATGTCCACGACGACATAAGTTCTCCATATATTCAGAGCTAGTGTTTTCCAATCATCCCCTGTATAATCTGCTTCCCTCAAATTAAGCCTTTGGCATGGTTTCCCTGAAGAAGTCCCCTCCCGTAGAACCGAATGGGGGACTATTTTATTCCAGTGGAACACATGTCCGCGTTTCTTGACGGTTGTATTTTTACGGTGAAAGATCGTCACACTTTCGACCAAGGTAATTTTTTTGTCTGGCTTATCGCCTTCGACCTGTCCGGCATGGTAACTCTTTCGGCAGCAATTCTAACGCCGGCATAGCTCCCGGGGTTATTTAAGCACGTAAGCCACTCCACCATGACAAAGTAAAGATACCATGGAGGGCCTTATCTGGTTGCTACTCAAGTTCATTATATTTATGCCCGGAAATGGCGTAATCATTATCGTAGCCAAGATTCTATTTGACTACGTGTGTTTATTCAACTGTGTGGTCCATCTGGATAGAGATCTACGGCGCTGTGCCAGTATATTTAGTTGTAGTGATCTTCAAAAGGGGCACAACTCATATAACATAATTATGGGACTATTTCAAGAAGAATAAAAAAGGGTAGAATCTCACAGCCGGTGAAATGTGTTTGTTTTTCCATATCATACCATTCATATATCCCACAATTCTCGCTGCTTGAATAGTTACTGGTCTAGGAGAAAGAACTCCGATACAGCCTAAAACTCATCAACAGCGGGCCCAGCAAGCCACTCGAGGTTTATTTTAATTCAAGCTCAAAGTTCCAGAAATGAAGGAAAAAATAAATAAAAAATGAGCATTCTGTCTTTTGCGGAAGAACAACAGATGGTCCGAAAGATTTAAAATCTGGTATGAGAACGAGGGCAAGGTATCAAGTGGTAATTTTGTTTGAATGGGACTATACACTCTTTCACAATACCTATATACAACCAGAAATTGCTGTACAACATCTGCGTGTTATGAGTGACCTCTGGCGCGGACACCGGACTCTGAAACAAGTGACCAAGCCGTCCACACCATCTCAAACTTTCCACTTGATATGTTACTGCCTTCAACTTAATAAAAAATACACTCCATGGAGAGAAATACTTTAACGCTTCAGCAAATATTTAAACTATTGTTTGAAAATTATTTTTGTACACATAAACTCAAATAAAAAGTAATTTAATAAAATTCTATGCCAGTGTGTCCCCGCGCTGTAGCCGAGTGGTTAAGGCATCATACCCTGGTGCAGAGCTACGGGACATGAGCTAGTTCGTGTCCCAATGAGGGAGGAAATTGTGTTATGGAATTTAGACCACGGTGGGACCGGTGCCCACCAGCATCGTGAAGAATTTACGTAGCTACAATAAATAGCTGCACCAGGTTCAGAAAACCAGTTAACCGGCTGGAGGGTCCAATATGCTGACTACGTATCACCCCTACACTAGCTGGATGATCATCTATCTGCATATTTGATTAACACATGTAGAACTGAAGCCAATGGCCGGCTGGTAGGGCAAGGGCCTTCTAGGCTTGTCGCGCAATGGAGTTTCCTTTTTGGTTTATTTGTTGTAGTTAATGTTATTTACTTTCTTGTTAGTTTTAAAAGCGACTTTTATGTTTTATCGTATTTCTTGATTCAATTAGCCAATTTTGTCGTTTAATTTTCTGTATAAATAAGTGAAACCTAATTATTTTTATTTATATTATTTTCCTCTTTTTAATTTCGTTAGTACAGGTGCGGCATAAGTCAGTTAACAACTGCACAGGTTGCAAGTAAAAAAATAAGGTTTATTGAAACTGGGGATTGAATACAGAACCTTCACAATATAATCTCAAACACTACTGCTTGAGGTAATTTGCTAACCCGGGAACAATTTCGTTAGTTGTTTTTTTTTGTATAGATGTTGAAAGCTGCAGAAAATGATATATTTGTATTTTTGATTAACTAACTTATTCTGTATCTGTATGTTAACTTTATTCTTTGCGCGATAGTGCGTTTTGTCGTACTTACAGCAATGGCGATCTTGATTCAAAGTTCAACTTCCTACATTTCGGAGTTGCCAACCTAAATAACTATACTGTAATATTACATATTATAAACCACGTGTTTCCCTGGGGGAATAATTGCTTAGTATTTGCATCAAAATAGTACATGATATATAGATCTATATATGTGATATTTTACCGACTAAATTTAACATAAATGTACATTTTCTTACAATATAAGCAAGTGATTACTCATTCAAGTAAATAATTTGTTAGGAATAAAAAATCTAATATAAATTTAGAGGTTATCGGTGTGAAAATAAATGGGTAAGTTAACACCGCTGAAATGATCAACGCATGTACATACTAATTATTAAACGTAGAAGCCCATTTTATGTATGCCTTAGGTTTTCAGCCTAGAATTTTTTGTTCAAATCCACGGTTCGCAGTCAAGATACCAAATTCATATCTCATATGCAAGACTGGAACCGTATAACTCTGTAAACATATCTAGCCCGTGGTATTTTAATCTTCCCTCCTTTAGAATTCCATATATATATTGTATTCTGAAATTGAATTCAATGAGTTTTTTTTTTTTACTTTTTACCCAGATCTTAGGCACAAATCCAATATGTCTTTTTTCCTTTCAATAAGTTTACCACTATTGTCGTAGTAGTAGATTTACTAAGTCGCAGAATGGTTCCCAACGAATATTTCTTCAATGTGAATCGTTCAAATAAATGAACGATACAGATTGTTAAAACTTAGGTTATGTTATTATACGTGTGAACCATCACAAACCTTGCCTGCAAACCCTTAAAGAGAGTTCCTTAAATACATGAAAATAAAAAAAATATATAATACTAAATCTTAGTTTAAGAGATGTAATAATGGTAAATATTTATAATAAAAACATCGAACTATTTACTTGTTAATCTAGGGATTCGTTCAACTGAACGATCAAAGATGAATTATTCCATTGTAACCATGGCAATATTAATAACAAATGGTATGCTTAAATGTCATTTTTAAATTATATTTCCTGATATGGATATTAGTATTTCAAATATGTTTCACGATATGTATTTATACGAGGGCGGATCGGAAAGTAACGCACAATAATTTTTTTTTAAAGTTTAATAGTAAAAAAAAGGAAAAAAATCACAAATGAACTTACAACTTTTACCTACTTTTCGACAGTCACCAACTTTCTCAACACATTTTTCCCATCGTGTTACCAGTTTCAATATGCCCTGTTCGTAGAAGTCCGTTTGGTTGGAGTGTAGCCATCTGCGCACTGCTGATTTCACTTCCACATCTGTCTCAAAGCGTTTGCCGGCCAGGAATTTCTTCATGGGACCAAACAGATGAAAGTCCGATGGTGCAAGATCCGGACTGTATGGTGGATGCTGGAGCACCTCCCAACCAAATTCGGCGATTTTCTGACGAACGACAGCAGCAACATGGGGCGAGCATTGTCATGAAGAAGTTTAACGTTAATGTTGTGACGTTTGTCACGAATGGCACGACGCAACTTCACCAAAGTTTTAATGTAGGCCGCAGTATTCACAGTGGTCCCGTGTTCAGCGAAGTCCACCAATAAAACACCATGCATATCCCAGAACACTGTCACAAGCAATTTCCTGGCAGATTGAGTCACTTTGAATTTTTTCTTTACTGGGGAACCAGCATGTTTCCACTCCATTGTGATGCCTGCTTTGTTTCGGGCGTGTAGTGGTACGCCCACGACTCATCACCTGTGACGATTCCTTCCAGAAAGTCATGTCCTTGTGCGCTGTACCGCGTTAAGTGGTCCAAGCCTGCCATCATTCGCTGGCCCTTGTGGTCGTCTGTCAGGTTCTTAGGCACCCAGCGAGTACTAACTTTACGGAATTTCAAATTTTCATGAACAATATCGTACACCGCACCATAGGAAATGTTGAACTTCTGCCATAAGGCTCGCAGTTGCACACGCCGGTCGTTCAGAATTGCCGCCTCAATGCCTCTGATATTCTGCGGGATTGCTGCTGTTGTCGGCCGGCCGGAGCGTGGCGAATCACTAAGGTTCACGCGTCCCTCTTGGAAGAATGTGCACCACCTGCAGACATTGCTACGGTCCATACAATCATCCCCATACACGCCACGCATGTCCCTGTGAATTTCACTGGGTTTATGCCCTTTGGCCCACAAAAATCGAACAACACTTCTCTGTTCCTCACAGGTGGACGACTGTAGCATGCGCGCCATCTTTGTTGCATAGTTCAAGCTTCTCTCGCAAGAGATGCACCTGAGAAAAAAATTCCATCTGTAGAGAAAACTTCAAACTATATCTCTGTGAAATTTCAACATTCTAGCTGCAATATCAAGGCAGAAAAAAAATTATTGTGCGTTACTTTCCGATCCGCCCTCGTATTTGAGTTTACTTCACATTTACACACACTGTTTCCCTGGGAGTCCGCTTCATGGGCTCCACGCTGTGCTCACAACAGCAATTGGCGCGTCCCCAGGCGGCGTATAGGGGAACGGTTGGTGGACCTGCTAGCAGTCCTTCGGCCAGGTTCTTTCGAACCCGCGGGCCATTTATGAGGTTATCAGGATTGAGCGACCTGATGTACGACTAGCTCATGCTGGACCAACTTCAGCAACAGAATACGCTCACTCGGTGGCGAAGAGGGGGAAAGGTAGGTGTTTGTCAGTCCTCCCTGCCAAGTCCAAGGGACTCGTGGACCATAAGTGGGGTCGACAGGAGATGAGCGCTCTGTCGTACTATGTGCTCACTATCCTGGCCCCACATCAGGAATTGCGCTCCGAGTGGAATCCGTGGGAGGTCGAGGACAATACCCGGTTAGATGCAGGGGAACTACCGGCTTGGTTATGGGGTACCCCAGATGCCTCGGCGTAGTATTACGATTCGCTGCGTCGACCCTGGTAAGGCCAGTTTAACCCGATACCAACTGTGGGAGCGCAAGGGCAAAGAGCTCCCTGGATGCCTACATTGCTCAGTGTGCTGGTCTCACAACAGCGGCACGACAGTCCTAGTCTTGCGAACGGAATGATCTGAAAAATACCACGGCGACTTCGGTTGGGAATTACAGATCAGGTCAGTCGGCGATGGAGGAGGCGCGGAGCAGTTCTTTTGCTGGTTAGGGGGACTTGCGCCAAACCTGGGACCGAACTCACTGACCCGAGGACAAACAATGAGGTCACCAGGAGTCGAGCGACCTGACGTACTAATGCTCAGGCTGGACCCACTTCAGCAACAGAACGCGTCCCTGGGTGGTGCAAAGGGGGAAAGTCGGTGGATCTGCTCGTCAGTCCTCCCGGCTAAGTCCGATTGACTCGTGAACCATTAGTGGGGTGGCAGGAGACTAGTGCCCTGTCGTACTATAAGCTTTCCTGTAGGAACTTGCGAGGTCCAAGCTGGCACACAACGGCGGCAGGACACGTCCCTGGGAGGTAGACCAGGGCACGGCCCAGGTCAGCCCAGACTGGGAGAACCTGCGCTGACTCCTGGCTAAAGCTACAGCCTCGTGAACCAACTGTGGGGTCGCCAGGAGATGAGCACCTAAAGTCTTACATTGCAGGGCTTGGTGAAACCAAAGCCCTAGCCGGTCTTACAACGGCTGCAGGATGCGTTCATGGAGGTAGAACAGGGGGATGATCGGTGGATCTGCGATGTTCCCAAACAAAGCAGGCTCGTGGAGCCCGTGAACAAACTGTGGGGTCGTAAGGACTGGGCGAACTGACGTACTATGTAGCTCACCAATTTACCCGAATTGGTAACTCCAACACATCATCCCGGGTGTTGGTTTTAAGTTTATGAAGTTCCAATGTGGTTTAGAAGTAGAATAGGGAGAAAAAAATCAGTTGGCTGGGGAGTAGAGGAATTATCCTGAGGTATCCCCAGGGGTGGTAAGTGGGCCCAACTGTGGGAAGAAAAGCCACTGCCCTCTAAATATACTACTTACAATGTATATACAAAACATCCAAAGGTAGTGTTAATATACATTATACGAAACATATCACAGCATTTTAAATGAACTGAACTTTATTTGAAACAATAAATACGTATTTGCCGCCATTTTATGACTGATTGGTGTCACAGTCTCCTGTAATTTCAACTAATAAACATTGCCCACATTGTTAACGTTAGCCAGTTGTTTATAATGAACGCAAAAATTTCCAATGAAGATGTTATTTTATTATTATTCATTATTTTGAAAACACCATCGAGCAAAAGAAACAATGTACCACGCATGTTTGTGAAGTGTTTTACAGAATCTCAGAAATTAAAAATCTCTTTTAAACATTTTCCTCGCTTCTGTAGAAACCACTTCCCAACCTCGCATCGTAATATGCTATTAAGCAGTTTGTTCGTTTTTTTTGTATCCATTTTTTACTTCCAGAAAGTGTATAATTAAATTATTTATTTAATTTTTTTAAGTTAACTGCGACATTCTGTTTATTACGCTGATAAAGGTGTTCATTTTCTGTTGAATGGGGTATCTTGATTGCTATATACCAAAAATTAGTTGTAACCATCATTAAAAACAACTGGGCATCGGAATCTCTATCTCAGTGCAATTGAATCAACTAAAGATCATTTTGATGCCACTGGAAAAATGTTGCAAGTAACAGTTTAGTATAAAAAATAATAGTTCCCGCTGCAATCTACGGAGCATAGGTCTTCCACGAAAGATGGTTTATTTAATGCTTTGTTTATTTTATCTTCTACGGTGGAACACAACAAAATAAAAGAAACTAATAGACACGAATATGAAAGTAAACGTATTTATAAACTCAAATGCAATAGTTGTGACAAGCTTTACATCGGCAGAACCACCAGGAATTTGAACCAAGATTTAATCAACATGTTAGGGATTTTATTAACAACAAAGGAAAATCGAAGTTTGCTAAGCATATAACAGAAACAGGTCATCAGCTCCACATAATCGATAACACAATGCCAATCTTGCACATAGAGAATAAAAACTACAAAATCAATATAAATGAAGAAAGTGAAATTTTAAAAGAAGAAAAGAATACCAAACATGTCGAACGAGAACACACCCAAAGACCTGAACCCTCTACGAAAACCTCCAGTGCCATTTTAAATGCAGATGACTAGGACTAGGGTTTTTTATGGTATTAGGATATATTTTTTGGTAAGAGTGATATGTTTCTTTAAAATATATAAAAAAACATTTTTAAACCAATTGAATTGAAGTGTTTTGAAGTCATGTTTGTGCATATTTGGCCATTTATATGTGACTGAGCACATTATAGCAATTTGTTGGTCATATTTTCACCCTTTTAAGAATTAAATATATTTTATCGTACAATTTCTTTTTTCCGTGTTTGAGTTAATGCATTTCTCAGAATTTAGTATCATGTAAAATCTATCTTCCTCTCCTAATTTCATTTCTATTAACAGTATGAACTTTTCCGTTACGTAACTGAGCAAATATTTATGTATTGTCTCACGACAAGCAGGTAGCTATTGATAATTTTAATAACATAAAAATCATGCTACAATATCAAATTCCATAGTTTAGTTTGCTTCTCACTTGCATTTTATTGTTAAATAAATAGATTGTCATAAACTGATTTTACAATTAAAGTTATTAAATAATCATAATATTAGGTCATATTTTTATGTCATAGTGCATATTTTTGCAAATTTAGGTCATAACTACACACACACACACACACACATATATATATATATATATATGATAAGAAAAATAAAAGATTGCATTGCTCAATGTTAAACATTTAATTATAACATTATATATATATATATATATATATCATCATCATCCTTATGATTATCATCATCTTTCATATATATCTATTGCATATTTTGGTGGTTTTTAGGTCATAAAAATCCTAGCCCTATGATGATGGAACAAACCTCTGAAAGGCCTACATTGTTTGCCGAAGTTTTAAAACAAAAAGGTAGTTTTAGTTGAGGATGACTGATGTATCAGGTACGGATTTTAAGCTTTTAACATTTTATTTAACATCAACTGTAGTTTAACATGAATTTTAAAAGTACGAATAACTCTAAGAGCTGCCAACCGCAGAAGTTTAATAATGCAAGCAATATTGATGTAAGATGTAATATAGAAAAGAAGTTGAATAAAAGTGGATTTAAAAACAATAGAAAAACGGAAATCGTGGGAAATACCCACCAGACTGGGCAAAGTTATTGTTATCAACTTCATCGTTAGGTTACCTTCTGTATATAAAGTTGAAATTTTTGTTGAAAACATCGAGTAACGTAAGTAGAGTAGAATCACAAGAGATTAGAGATTTGATAATTCTATACATAACAGAATTGTCTGATGTCATGCAAATATACAGAAAATGATGAATTCCAGATTTATTCCTAAATATAAACACTCCATGAGACGACAGGTTTAGAAGGTCTTCGCGAAAACACCAGCCGGTGCTGGTTTCACATCGACTTACTACAGACATACAGGACCGTCTAGTCAGTATTAAGGGTGACATGGTTAGCATGTGCCATCCGCCAGCCGTTATAGTTCTTTTTTCAACTTGCAGTCGCTACTTATTGCTACCCAAATCCCGCACAATGCTGGGTTGATTCCGGTTCCATACAGGTCGAAATTCCACGAGCAAATATCTTCTTCCATAGGGACATAAAACAGCGCAAGTCCAGTATCTCTGCACCAATACATACCTTAAACCGCTCGGTTATGGTGCGAGGCAAGTGCCCACTTAAAATATACTTAATTCGAGCATTCAATAGAATACCTATCAATTCCATATAACGGCAATATGCGACAAAGAAGGCGGATGTACATGGCGTTAATATAGTTTATTTTCAGTGCATTACTATTTCTACAGACCATGTTCGCAGGAAAATGTTTGGGTCAAAAAGAGATGAACAGATAGATGAATGGAGAAAACTACATAATAGTGAGCTACATGATATATATATGAAGCCAGATATAATAAGAACAGTTAAGTCTCGTAGACTGTGATGGACAGGACATGTGACACGTATGGAGGATGAAAGAGGTACATGGAAGCTTTTTGTAGGAAAAGCTGAGGGAAAATGCCTAGTTGGTGACCAGAGGTGGGAGAATAACATTATCCATGATTTGAGGCAAGAAGATTATGCAGATGATTGGAAAACATTGACTCAGGATAGGAATGTATGGAGAGCTTATGTCCGCGCGGCCATGAACCTACGGGTTCAATAGAGCCAGTGAGTTAGTTAATTATGTTAAGTGGATGATGTGCATGTGTACTGTATAAAGAGAGAAGTGTATGGTAAGTGTATATCTGTGTCTTTATGCAGTGTAAGTGTGTTGTATTGGGGATGATGATGAACAGAAGGATGATTTTAAATCCGATGCCGACATAGAGTCTACTGATACCGGAAAGCACCAAGTGGGCCATCAAGCTTTAATGTCCCATCCGACGGAACTCGGTATATGCCATTGAAATAAAAGGAGAAACGTATTATTAAAAAATCAGCGATATTCAACCATTAAGGTTTACCCGAAAGCCGAAATTTAAAAATATCTTTAGCGATTCCACGTTTATTTTCTCGAAAAGAACCTGAATACCTACAATGTAATTAAGAAAATAAATATATTCCATAATAGCAAAATCGGACCGCGGGACGCACTTCTTCCAGATTTGAAACTGTAATATATCCTACGGGATGAATCCAAACTCTACCGACAAATTTCACATGTTGCTCAAGAATCTTTCCGTGTGTTTTGATATAAGGAACCCATGACCTCTGGTGGCTCTTTATCAAGTAATTGAATTGTTTTCGTTTTGTATAACTCAAGCAAATTTGCATTTGTTTACTTGAACTGCCACAAAGCCCACACACGCTCTAGCAATCCCAGGAGATTGACGCACATCGTTAGCGACTGCTACAATCCTAGTAACCAGGTCAATACACGTTTCGAGAGGAGTCTTTTACACAAGGCAGACTACCTGACTACAAGAAAGAAAGGAAGAAAGAAAGACAGAAAGAAAGAAAAGTTCATGGAAGTCATGTCTGGTGACTAAGCTGCCATGGCTCAGGAGCACTACGACCAATCCACCTTTGCCCAGAATGTTCATCAAGGCATTCCCTAACATTCACTGCAAAATGTGGTGGCGCCCCATCATGTTGAAAGCACATAATTCCGAGCAAACATATACAAAGATGGGCGAAATCAAAACGAAAAGAAATTGAAATATTTGGTAACGAGATAATGGAGACAATGTGCTCTTTATATTAAAACACTCAGAAAAATCTCAGAACAACGTGTGAAAGTTTGTCGTACAGTTTGGATTTACCCTACATAATTTCTTTGCTTGATATCCAATTTATTGAGTGAATGTTTTTTTATATAATTTACTGATGATTAAGGAGCAGATTTGTATGACCTAAAATATTTACTTATGACCCAAAAGTGTTTAAATATAACCCAGAAAGACAAAAACCTGTTTGTGAAACAAACATACTCAGAAGGATATATGGACATATTAAGGAAAACAGAGATGAATGAGATATAACACGAAATTATGAGTTGTATAAATAATCAAATATCATTACAGATATTAGAGTAAACATACAAAGACGGGCAAGACATACGCAGAGGATGACCAAAAATAAAATGAAATAAAATAAAGTGACCCCACTAAAGACCTTTAGGAGACCCTCGGGGTAGTTGGAGGTTAAGGTTGCCACTTTTTCTAGAAAATCGGTACTTTATATCAGCCGGGTTGTCAGCCCTGCGTGACGGCCGCCTTAACCCGACATCAAGCGTCTGTTACTCATTTTCGTTAGAGGCTGAGTCGGTCCCAGGGCCATGGTGCGACCAGAAGGCTTGGGTCAGTTTAAAAATCCTGACCCCACCGGTACTCCAACCCTTGATCTTTCGGCTTGTAGCGTATTGCCTTAACCAACTGCGATATGACGTGATCAAATAGTTAAAATATTATTATAGATGAATGGAGTAGTAAAGGAGGTCAAATCTTTAAAACTTAGGAATTGGTGGGCAGTTACCAGAGATAGAGACGTCTGGAGAAAAATACTGAAGGAAGCATTGACCCACTCTGGGATGTTGTGCTAATGATTACGATATTAGGCCTATTATTTTGTCTGAAATCCAAAATGTGTCTCTGCCTAAAATCCTATATAATCGGTAAATTTCTTCAGAGTAATTTACTTGTACCATTTAGGTTATACTATTTTAGGCCACTTTCTGTTCAGTTTATTTTCATCATCATCATCATCATCATCATCCGGTATCATGACAGCTGCCGCCGCCTTCCGGAAACCAAACGCCATTACTCTCTCTCTGTTCATCAACCGATCTTCCTCCAATCCTCTGATAATCATAGTTGCTTGCACACCTTCTATTCAGGTTATATTTGGTATTTCTTTCTTCCTCTTTTCCATTGGGATCCATTCCATAATAAGTTTAGGCAAGCTTTGATCTGGCATTCTTTTGACATGGCCATATCACTATATTTTCTTTTCTATAAAGTCTATGATGTCCGGCTCCTCTTCTACACCCATAATTTCCCTTATTTCTTTATTTTGTATTCTGTAGAAATATTTTGAATATAGAGATACCTTCAAAAAGTAATTTCAGGTGGAGATGGATGACGGAAGTATCATGGCGATGCCAGAAACTCACTTATTTTTCACGTTGGAAGTGTGTACGGGTATTTTCGTCAGCAATGGAGTGTTTTGTTTTAGAGTCACGAGAGGGCGTTTAGAGCGCTAGCAGAAAAGTAAGTGAAGCAGAAGAGACATCCATCTTGTGGCAGAATGGGCCATTAGGGCCCGCGCGACTAATTCCTTACTGTTTGCGCGTACGCACCCTCCCGAGATCCATGTGCTACAGATTACGCCCACACTTTCACTACTAGCTAACTTTAGCGTATCAAACTATAATTATTTCATTTGCATTATAAAGGCAACTCCTGATGTGCTTAACTTTTACACGGCGCGACAGGATTAGAAAACCAGTCGGCTGCTGGCCTCACATCCGCATACGTTAATCACGGAGGTAGACGATCGTGCAGCTAGTATAAGAGCGACATGTGCCAGCATATCGAGTCCCATAGCTGTTATATCAGCCTTTTTTTTTCAAACTGGACTTGTTACTTAAATATAAATACGCTCAACTCGTGTCCAACTCAGGTTCGGGTCGACGGATGAGATGAGATGAACCCCTATATATAGAGGTCTGCTATTGACAAGGGTACCGGTCGACCACCCTCACGCACCATCACAGGGGCAGATGAACGAAATGAAAATGAAATGGATGAGATGAATATGGAGAAAGTGGTTGAATGAAAATGTGGCAGAGAAAAAAAAAAAAAAACCACCAAGCTCCGTTTCGTCCTCCACAAAACCCACATGGAATGACCGAGATTTGATTTCGGGACCCCAGCGGTGAGAGGCGAGCGTCTAACCGCTTGCGACATGGAGCCGCCTTCCAGGACTTATTGCAACTAATTAACTAACTCATTGGCTATATCGAACACATAGGTTCATGGCAGCGCGGACATAAGCTGTCCGTACATCCCTATCCTGAGCTAATGTTTTCCAATAATCCACTGTATTACCTACTTTCCTCAAATCATAGTTAATCTTTTATCTCCCACCTCATTCTTGGTCTACCAACTGGGAGTTTTCTCTCTGGGTTTCCTATAAGAAGCTTCCATGCCCCGCTTTCATATCCCATTGGTTTCCACATGTCCTGCCCATCGCAGTCTAGCAAATGCAAATTTAGATTTTTCGCAACGAATCTCTGTATATGCAATTGAAATAAAATGGTAACAGTGACTTATTTATAGGGAAAATTAATCAATGGTGACAACATAATAATTTAAAGACTTTTTTAATTATTGTTATATGATTTATTGTAATTATATTTATACTGTTTTATTAATTTAGTATTAAAACCGTGAAGGGTGGGGTTTTCCCTAAAAGCTTAAACTTAAAAATCACCCTAGTGCATCTAGTTTATGTAGTTCATGGGTGACGTAATTTTCTTCTTCCCTCGTCTACCTTGCATTGACTTTCTTCCTTCTTCAAGTTCAAAATCTTTTCGAACATGATCAGAATTACAGATAGAATATTAACCGCTGTGGTCTCGGAGTAGCGTGCTGCCTTGTCACGCAGCGGGCCCGGGTTCGATCCCCGATTGGGAGTTTTTCTGGGTGAGGTTTTTCCTCACCTGTAAGACAAATGTCAGGAAAACTTCAAGGCCCAAACGGTCCCCGAAATCATATGGCCATCGCAATCATCATTCATATTCATCTTAGGTTAAGCTTAGGTTTAGGGACTCTCCTGGCGCACCACTAATCATCATCATCACCCATCGTATCATCGGGGCAACGTAACCCCGCCTTCCAGGCGCCCCAACCTCAGAAATGGGTTACAAGTACGCCATGCCAGGAGAGAAACCAGGAATGTCGAAAGACAAACCTGGGGCATTTGAAAAAAAAAATTAAAAAAGGTCAGAAAATGTCTATCTACCTTCGGGTTTTACAGCTGTTGCCGTCTTCCCGTGCCAAACCTCCAAAACCTACGATCTTGGGCATTGATCAGAAAAATACCATTTAAAATTTTAGAAGGTTATGGCAGTACAAAAAATGAGGAGTGAAACACTGCGAAAGGGACATTAGAATAAAATACAGTCAGCAGAAATGAAATGTTAATTAATTAATTAATTAATCAATTAAGGGATGTTCTAAATTAGATAAAATAAGAAAATAATATATCCGCAACAACCTCAACATATCTCCCCTCCATATTTGGATTATATAGTAGTAGTAGCAGTAGTAGTAGTAGTAGTTTCTGACTCTCCTCTTGGAAGCAGGGGCCTTCGTGAAGGACGCCACCGGACTCTTTTCTTTTTCTGCCAATTTCTGGACTTCATTCCAATATTTTACATGCTGTTCAATTTCTCTTGTTACTGTGCTGCGACATGTAATTTTTTGTCTTCCTCTTTTTCTAGGCAATCCCATTTCCTATGCTCTCTTTGGCATACTGTTCGTTCTCTTCTGAGAGTGTGTCCAATCCTTTTCCATTTGCGACATTTAATATCCTTCCAGATCTCATCCTGTGATATTATCTTCCACAATTCCTATTTTGATAAGGTTTTTGACCACCTGATTCTCAAAATAAATCTCAGATATCTGCGTATACGTACTTGCATTTTTATATAGGCCTAATGCGATTGCTCTTTTACAAGGATCGTGCCCATATACCAATATAGAAGTAGATGTAATTGCCATGTACTGAGAATGCCAACATTCCGCATTCCAAGACAAGCCTATGACTACAAAGAAACAGGAGGATGGAATCTGGGACGACCAAGGATAGGGTTGGAAAGAGTCCATTTAACTATAATACAGGCCGAAACAGGAGATTTTCCTAAACATTGAAGTGATGATACTAATTATACAGTAGATGGCAATATCGCACCTAGGGAAGAAGACGGCCACAAGTGTAAAAGTTTAATTCCGAGTTATTCACATTTAAAGTTCTAAAAAAGTGCAGTAAATTCAATTTTTTGATAACTAACTAACTCACTGGAACTATCGAATCCATAGGTTCATGGCGCGCGGACAAAAGCTCTCCATACATCCCTATCCTGAGCTAATGTTATCCAAACATTCCCTATATAATCAACTTCCCTCAAATCATGGTTAATGTTATTCTCCCACCTCATCCTTGGTCTACCAACTGGGCGTTTTCTCTCTGGTTTTCTTACAATAAGTCCCACACCCTAGCCGAGTGGTTAAGGCAAGAAGCCTTGGCGCAGAGCTACGGGACTTGCGCTGGTTCGAGTCCCATGGGGGAAGAAATTTTCTCATGGAATTTTGGCTAGTATGGGCCGGTGCCCACCCAGCACCGTGAGGCATTTGGGTGCTACAGTAAGTAGCGACTCCGGACTGAGAAGACCAACTATAACGACTGGGGGACGCGACATGCTGACCACATGTCATCCCACACTGGCTAGATAATCATCTACCTATGCCAATAACACGTGTGGATGTGAGGCCAGCAGCCGGATGTTAGGCCAAGGGCCTATTAGGCCTGTCGCACTTGGAGTTTTTTTTTCCCCCTACAAGAAGTTTCCATGCACCTCTTTCATCCCCCATACCTGCCATATGTTCTGCCCATCGCAAAGCTACGAGACTTAACTGTTCTTATTGTGTCTGGCTTCCTATAAAGACCATGTAGTTCACTGTTATGAAGTCTTCTCCATTCACCTATCTGTTCATCTCTCTTTGGTTCAAAAATTTTCCTAAGAACTATTCTCAAATATGTATAACCTCATTTCCTTCCTTAAAGTGAGACTCCATGTTTCGCATCCATGTAATATAACTGGTAGAATATTCAATTTTTTATATGGACACAATTTATCCTGTCTCCATTTTCTTGGCACATGATTTGTGGTCATTAAAAATAAACTTGTATTTTTTTCTATCAGATAGTAGTCATAAGATAAAAATAAAAAAAAGAATGTACCTGTTGGCAGGTACATTTTAATTGTTTAATTTTTATCTTACGACTATTCACTCAACGGAATTTGATATGAATTTTATTAGTATTGACAGATAGTAGTCTTAACTCAATTTATGACTTTTTACACTTGTGACCCTCTTCTTCGCAAGGTGCGATATCATATTTAAAGCAGTCACAAAACAAAAATCGCACTCATATATTTATGATAACGAATGTGCATCTCTTCCCATCAAAGTATTTTTGAAGCTAATAGGCGCTATTGTTGTTGTTTTTGTTGGTCGGACGGGAACCTGCGCCATTAATTCCATCCGCGGAAACGAGAGGGAAGTCAGGCTCTTTGTGCACGTCGGAAAACCTCTACAGCAGCTGTCAAAAATGATCCAGTATGTTAAATAATAAATCAACCACTTAGAAAGTGCATCCGGGAGAGGAGGGACGTGTCCCAATGTGTGGTCAAATTGTTTATGATGTACATTTCAACGAGCTGGCGGTAATTGTTCTACTGGGCCTCGGAATAATTATGCGTTTACTGGCTCAAAGGGATTCGAACTCGCATCAACTAGCTAACAGAGCTTGTAAAGACTCTCTCTTGTCAAGATTAGTGACTAGTTATTTACATTACGAGGATCAGTTGTGAAAGTTTTAGGCGTAAGTTGAGATGCTTCTATATAAATTCGTTTTGATCAACTTTAATTTACATTCAATAGAATTAAACGATTTCAAGAATATAACAAATTCTTGTGCATTATACACCTAAATGAAGAAAAAGTAAGCTAAATCAAGCTAATGGGCTCATACCACATCTATAGAGGAAGAAACCTGGCAAAATACCTTCAATACTTAAACCCATAAATATTTATTTCTAATTAGATAATACCAGGCGTGCGTTGCTAAGCCTAAATAAATAAAATATAGTTTAATTAAATTCTACGGAATACACTACGACATATCAAACATAGCGATTGCTAGAATCAATTTTTAATTTAGCACTTCATGTAAACCCCTACTTCTAATGATCTGATGTCGCTGATATTTGCACAAGACCTATCTCGGCATATTTCAATAGCATATACTGTAGGCCTATTTCGTGGTAAATCATAGAAAATTGCGATCGCTAGAGCTATTTTTAAATTTTTGTTCCAGGTGAAATCCTACGCCTTTTAGTTTTAGAGCAGAACAGATAGCGACTAAACACTCGCTATAACTGTAAGTATAAATTTTCATGCATATCTGTTGAGAGGTTTAAGATGTTTATAAATCGCAAACATACCCAGGCTGAATATTTATATATACAGATTGATTAGATCCAACCCTGAAATAAACAAAATAAACACAGATTTTTAAAAAATCATTTTTTTCTCGATCGTAGTTTAACCTCTCTCTTTACAAATACAGTACTTTTACATGCCCCATGTCATACGGTCCTCACAGTGGCACCATCTATCATGAGAGAGATTTAAAACTTGGGATCACACACATACGTTTGGCCACATAAGGAAATGGAGAGCCTCACGAAGGATTAAAAGGTTTCAACTAAAAATTAAGAGTGAAAAAAAAAATCTACAATAGTGTAGCAGGTCAATTTTGAGCTTCAGTATCTTCCTTGTTAGGAGTTACTAGACCAAGCTAAATTAGTTACTCTTATTTCCCAAAAGATGCCATGAATGATATGCGGACAACATACTAATCCAATGAGACATCTAGTAGACAACTAACGTATTGCTAGGATGAAGGAGGTTGGTATATTTTGCTTAGAGTCCTCTTTATTCAGGCTTAAGGATCTTTTACGAGCCTGAAAATCTTTAGAGTCGGGATTCACGGCTTAAAATTCCTCCCGGAGGAATTGTTCCTTGGATTTTTCCATCCTAAAAAAATCCTTCGACCCCGGCAGGGTTTGAACCCGCGACACCTGGGATCAGAGGCAAGAAAAAAGTACTGACGTGAGAAATTCTACGCCTATATTTTAGTTAGTACTTTCATACAACGACAATTTTCAATGACATTTGCGTCGAAATTCGAATCTGGGCACGAAAGTACAACAAATTATGCTTTTCCGGCTCGAACTTCATTTATGAGCTGTACATCTGCGACACCGAATGCTATAATCATGATTTTTTTTAGGATTACGACCGGGTTCTAACCTCAGAAATACAGGCGAGCATTGTAATCATTCATCCCGCCGGACGGACACCTTTATTCTTTCCATGGCGCGATAAGCCTAGAAGGCCCTTGGCCTATCACCCGATAGCTGGTCTCATATGCAAGCGTTAATCACACCGGTAGTTGATCATCTGGCTTAACTTGTCAAACAATTTGTAGAAAGAGACAGCTGTACTTATCTCTCTCACTCGCACCAGTGTTGTCTGTGTTTCTTCGCCAGATATTAATAGAGACAAGGGGGAAGACGAAAACTGATAACAGGGTGGATTATTTCTTTTGTAACTGAGCGAAAACGGTCAAGGATCTACTCTTATATCTCTGTTTGCCAAGTTAAGCCAGGTATATAATAGTCAGTGTAGGGGTGATGTGAGGTTAGCATATCAGTTCTCCCAGCCGTTATAGCTGGTTTTCTAAACCTAGAACCGTTACTTATTGTAGCTATTAAAAAAACCTCACGATGCAGGTTGGGCACCGGTTCCACATTGGCCAAAATTCCATGAGAAAATTTCTTCCCTCATGGGAAGACGAACCAGCTCAAGTCTCGTAGCTCTACGCCAAGGCATGATGCTTTCAACCACTAGGCTACGACGCGAGATATACCTATATGTATATTATAATTTATATGTAAACATATTTTCGTCGCCTTTTTTCTTTCGGTGTATAAAGTTGAGTAAACATGATAAAAATAGAGATTTGAGATGGGTCATAAATCCGTACAGCTGTGATAAATTTTGTGCATGATGTACAAAATTCAGTAGTGAAATTAATTCGTAAAAATTGGCTACTCAATTTTTAATTAACTTGTACACGATTTATGGGAGAGAAATAGCTTTACAGCTTGCTATATTTGTTCAGTGCTCAAATTGTTACAGCATTTTCACATACATTCAATTTCAGTAATCGTAAAAAAAATTATCATCTATACGTTTAGAATGTAAACTCACGTTCCCAACTAATAATGCAATAGCACTGTTTACACTGCCATTCAGATCTCTAGCATTGATTTCTAATTATAGTTTCATAATTTTCAAAATACCCCATTTTAAATTAAAAACACTGCTTTAGATTCATGAAGAAAACACTTATGTGGCTAGGCCGTGGTGGTCTAGTGGTTATGTTCCATGCCTCTAGTCCCGAAGGTT
This sequence comes from Diploptera punctata, assembly GCA_030220185.1. Taxonomy (NCBI): domain Eukaryota; kingdom Metazoa; phylum Arthropoda; class Insecta; order Blattodea; family Blaberidae; genus Diploptera; species Diploptera punctata. The sequence goes on along the minus strand of JASPKZ010001957.1, from coordinate 286,737 downwards.
CAAACTTGGCAGGGGTCGATGGATTTTTCGCATGGAAAAATCCAAGGACAAGTCCTCCGGGAGGGACATCTAGGGTCCCAGGTCTAAAGATTTTTAGGCTCGTAAAAGAACCTTAAGCCTGAATAGAGGTCTCTAGACAAAATTTACCAAGTTTTTTTTTATCTTAGTAATATCTTAGTTGCATACTAGATGTCTCATACCATTCATTGATATCTTTAAGGAAATAATCGTAACTAAATTAACTTCTAACAAAGAAGAGGCTATGGCCCAACATTGGACTGTTGCCATTCTAGATTTTAACTAAATTACAAAACTGAATGCTTAGAATATATCGATAAAATGGCAAATGACAGACTACTAAAAAATCCTGAAATAGGCCTATTAAAAAAACAATTGGGAAAAGCCGACGAGGACATCCAATTAAAATACTTCTGGACTGAGCCGAAAATGGGACCGGAACAGGCCAACAAGTAGCCTAACTCCATGTAAAGGAAATTATGATAGTACTACTAAATTTTTTACAAGTAGAAATTCGTTAATATTTGAATAACAACATTTAAAAAATAATTATATTGTATAAAATGTTGACCTTTCAGTTAAAAGCGCTAAATGGTCATAGAGGACGTTTCCCAATGCGAAACGGTCTGCCCGAAGATAGAGGAGATTAAACATAATTTTTAAGTAGTGAAAGAAGCATGCGACCTTCCCCATTCGGCCAAGGCACTTTTCATGATTTTCGGTCACTGTGGGACCGGTGCCCTTCTAGATTCGTGAAGAATTTCGTTATCTGCAATAAATAGAGGATGTAGATTGAGAAATTACCCAGATGGGAAAAGTTATAGTGAAACTGAGAAAAGAATTAGTGAAGGAAGAAAAGTAATTTGAATGTTAAATTCAGTGATATGGAGTAAAAATACTATAAATAACACCAAGACATTGATATTTAAATTATTAGTACAAAGTGTTTTGTTCTATGATGCAGAGATCTGGACTTTAGATAGACAGCAGGCAAACAAATTATTGACAACAAAGATGGATTTCTGGCGAAGGGTATCAAGAAAATCAAGAAAGGAGAAAATTAGGAACTAGAAAATTAGAAAAATTGAATGTTAAACTTATATAAGTAATAGAAGAATGAAGATTGAATTGGTATGGGCATCTGAAGAGGATGGAGAATAATAGAATCTCAAGAATGATACTGGATTGGAATGCTGAAGACAGAAGGAGGGGCAAACCCAGGGAGCAGTGGATGGATAAAGTGAGAAGAAGCACGATCAGCAGAGACCTAAAAGAAGAAGATGCTGAAGATAGAGATCTGTGGCGGAGGAAAATACATTTGGGCTGAAAGATAACTACTGTAATGTAAAAAAAAAATCCTTAATAAAAAAAGAGATTGAGAAAACCACCTATAACAACTGGGAGGCCGACATGCTGACCACATGTCACTCCTATACTGGCTGAATGATCGTCCACCTCTGTGATTAACGCATGTGGAAGTGACGCCAGAAGCCGGCTGGTAGGCCAAGGGCCTACTGGGCCTCTCCCCCAAAGAGTTCAGTTCTAGTTTGGAATTTAATTAGAATGCTTATGATCTGAGACGCTAAAGAGCGCCGTTAAATAAAATACTACCTGCCTCAACTCAAGGGATAAAGCACCTAGTAACTCAACAATACTGGAAGGAAGTGTCACCACGTCTCAAAGTTTCTCGTGACATTAAAACTAAATGAATTTTGCACAAATGCTCATTTCTTTATCGCTAGTCTTAAAAATGAGGTGAAGGAGGGAAAAAATAAAATTTCCCATTCCTTGTCTTCATCACGTCTCACAATCAATGGGCGCATCCCCGCCTCATCAGACACCCGCCCCTAATGACTAGTGATAGCACACACCCCATTTCATGAGGGTGCAAATGAGGGGAGGACCTCGTTACAACTTCTCCAAGGACCTCATTAAACACACTTTTTAAACTAAATGGAAAAGCATTTTCTTCAACTTTGCAACTTCTGTATGTGTCTGTTTCAAAATGCAGTCTCAAGACCGCAGAGAAACAATAACATTTGTATGTTTTCCTATCACCAGAATTCAAATCTCAAATTTCAATAACAAACAGGAATGGACTGAACTAACTTAATGTCACTATAGAACTACACCGCGGCTAGGAAACATATGCATCCCTATCCTGAGCTAACGTTTTGTAATTATCTCCCTGAAATCATGGTTAGTTATTCTTGGTCTAACTTACTGGGCGATTTTCCTCTGGTTTTTTACAAGAGTTTCCATGCCTCTATTTCATTCCCCTCTCGTGCTAGATGCATATAAATAAACAATAGTTTTAAAAAAACTAAACACACTTTATTAGAAAACCGAACTAAAAAATGAAAAATAATTTTAATTTCCAACACGCTTGGGATAAAATTAAAGTGGTCAACAAAAAATCATCTCCAACACATTTAGAATAAAACTATTTTAGTTTTAATATTTTACAGAATAAGATAAAAATGTAAATGTCTTTAAATTCGATACTATTGTAGTATGAGCTAAAAGTAATACTCTTCTAAAAAAATCCTCCGGACCGGGTTTAAACCAGCGACCTATGGAGTAGTGACATTATATACCACTACAGTCTATCATCTGAGCTCTTATATCGATTGACTAAAAAGTTGATCAAGTCCGTAACCTATTATACCGGTTTTTATTCTTTTGATTTTCTGATGATTCTGGCCAGAATTTTAGAAAACATTTATGAAATTACTGTATTGTCATTGGTCCTTTACAAGTATACAAAGTTTCAAGTCGATCCAATGTTTCTAAGTGTGTGAAAATCGTGTTGAAAGATTCCGTTACATAATTACAGAGACACTTTTTTTGATTTTCTGATGATTCTGGCCATGATTTTAGAAAAAAATGAAATTATTGTATTGTCATTGGTCCTTTATAAGTATACAAAGTTTTAAGTCGATCCACTGATTTTAAGTGGTGGGTGAAAATCGCGTTGAAAGATTCCGTTACATAGAGACAGGTCAAGCTAATATAAAGCGTGTAAAATACGGATTAATAATTATTGAATGTATTAATGATGCATATATTTATAATGAGTATCATGTCCTGTCCATCGCGGTCTGCGATACTTAACTGTTCTTATTAAATCTATAAAATAAAATAAAAATATACCTGTTGGCAGGTGCCGTCGTCCTCAAATGTGTTAAAATATTTTATTAAAACGTTATCTTGAGGCCTTTATATAGGCAGGACAATTAGAAACTTCAACACAAGGAACATCTCAAGGATTAAATGTACGGCCGGTGGTAAATCAAGCTATGCCAAACATATCATTAACGCTGGTCACCGAATAAACACAAATATAAAACACTCTAACAATAATTCACAGAGAAGAAGTTCCAGGAAGGATAAATATATTGGAAGACCTACAAATTATAAAATAAGTAAACGACTGCTTACTAATCAATGAGAACACACTCCAGTCGTACAACCCTGTACGAGATCGTTAAAAACAAGTCAGAACTAATGACCAAGTCCACATCGTCGTGAACAATAACAGCTAGTAGCAGACTCATCCTGCTGATAATGGAAGTTACCTTCCGAAAGGCCTCCAGATAGCACTTTAATATAATATTTTAACACAGTTGAGGACGACGGCACCTGCCATCGGGTATATTTTATGAATATTCACCTCAACTGAATTTGATATGAATTTTATTAGTATTGATTATTATATCTAGTTTTCCATAAAGATCACGCAGTTCACTGTTATGTACTATTTTCTATTCACAAGTCTGTTAGAATAATAGTTTTAGACACATTTATTTTAACGATTCTTTTACAGCATTTGGAATAGCAAGAGCCCTTGTAGTGTATAACAGCATGAGCGTATGTTTTTTAATTCTTTGTGAATCTCTATCCTGTTTGTAATTATTGTTCCTAGGGATTTCAATTCAGCTACTTTTTTTTCCAAATTTTCATTACCATTTGAAGATTTTCAGGTTTGTAAAAGAACCTTCCATCCATCCATCCATAGTAATTCTGCCCGAAGGCAGGTCCTTCACTGCAATCATAGCATTTTCATGCTATGCTTGCAGCTTTACTAGGGAATTGTAGGTGTGGTAGCTTCCCGTTGCTTTCCATACCAGTGAAGGATGATAATGATAAGAATGGCGACGATGATAATGATAAGGATGATGATGGCCGTATGATTTCGGGGACCGTTTGGGATTTAAGTTTTCCTGACATTTGCCTTACAGGTAAGGAAAAACCCCGATAAAAACCTCACCCAGAAAAACTGCCCCGACCGGGGATCGAACCCGGGCCCGCTGCGTGACAAGGCAGCACGCTAAAAAGAACCTTAAGGCTGAATAAATTTACCGACCTTCATCCTAGTAATATCTTAGTTGCCTAACCTGTCTCATTGAGTCGGTATGTTGATCGCATACCACTAATGACATCTTTAGGAAAATAAACGTTAACTAAATTAACTTTGTCTAGTATCTCCAAACAAAGGCGAGGTTAAGGTCCAACATTGTAGACATAGAGAGTCAAGAAAGAAACATTTATAATTTTATAATCGCCATTAGAATAAAGTAATTAATTATGATATTTTAACGTCTCTTTGTAATATATATATATATATATATATATTGCATATGCTATATATGTACATTAGGGTGTCCCAAGACATGAAGAAGTTTTTTTTTCGCAAAATGAAATACGCATACCATCTATTTTTTTCTGTTTGACTTTAATAACTCAAATAACTAAAACTATTGCGATAGGATCATGACAACACGTGCCGACTTCATGCCAAACATAAGACATGAAAAAAATTTGTACTGGCTTAGTATAGGATTCTTTAAGTAAAAGTACATTCAATAAATAAAACATCAACATGCCCAAAACGTATAACTATTTACTAGTTTACAATAAAAAAAATATGTTCAAATTTTCTTTTGAAGTCTGCAAGTACTGACATGTTTCGAAGCAAGTCGGTACGGGTTCCTGTGGGTCTACGTACACCAAATTGTACTTACAATTGTTTTAACATTATACAAAAAAAATTAAGAGGGTATGAGTTAAAAAATATGCAATTGTATTGATATGAACAATAGCAGAAAGATATATAGAAAAAGATAAATACGTTTATGCAGTATTTGTTGACCTGGAAAAGGCCTTTGACAGAGTAAATTGGAATAAACTCCTCAAGATCTTGAAGAAAATTGGCGTGAACTGGAAGGAGAGGAGGCTCATAAGTAGTCTTTATATGAAACAGCAAATAAAAGCGAAGATAGGAGAAGAATTGTCAGATGGAAGAGAAATTGGAAGGGGGATAAGGCAAGGATGTCCTCTATCACCCACCCTTTTCAACATCTACCTGGAAGACCTAATGAAGAACTGCGTCAGTAATACGGCAGGAAGAAGAATAAAGTGCATAAGATTTGCTGATGATATGGCTTTGTTAGCAGAAGATTCAATGACACTGAGGAACATGCTGATGGAGCTGAATGATAAGTGCGAGGATTATGGGATGAAGATAAATATAAATAAGACGAAGGTCATGATTATAGGAAAGAAACCAAGGAAGATAAACATGAGGATTAAAGATGAAGCCATTGAGCAAGTGGAGAGCTTCAAATATTTGGGTTGTACTATCAGCAGTAACATGAACTGCGGTCAAGAAGTAAAGCAGAGGATAACAATGGCAAAAGAAGCTTTCAACAAGAAGAGAAGCATTTTCTGCGGACCTTTGGCAAAATAATTAAGGAAGAGGCTAGTGAAGTGCTTTGTGTGGAGTATAGCATTGTATGATGCAGACTTGGACATTATGACGGAATGAGGAAAAGCGACTGGAAGCTTTTGAGATGTGGATATGGAGAAGAATGGAACGTATAAAGTGGACAGACAAAGTAAGAAATAAAGATGTGCTAGACAAAGTGGGTGAAAGAAGAATAATGCTGGAACTCATAAAGAAGAGGAAAAGAAATTGGATTGGCCATTCGCTAAGAAGAAACTGCCTGCTGACGGATGCCCTAGAAGGAATGGTCAACGGAAAGAAAGTTAGAGGCAGAAAAAGGCATCAGATGATAGACAATATTAAAATAAATTGTTTGTATGCAGATACAAAAAGGAAAGCTGAGTTAAGGAAAGAGTGGAGAATGGTGAGTTTGCAGTGAAAGACCTGCTCTTGAGCAGAACACTGTGAATGAATGAATGAGTTAAAAATAAAATACTTCGATTTTTTGGGACACCCTATTTATATATTTCATAGGAAAATACTACATAAACATACGTTCTCCATTCATCTGGATTCCAAACTTATGTTCAAAATTCATATTTTTAATTTACAACATAAATCTATTGCAGCGATAGCAATTTTTTAAACCATATTTCAAGTCGTATACATTGTCTCGCAGGATTAAGTTTACACTTTACAATGCTGTGGTACGGTTGTGATGCTTGGATGGACTCGCATAGTGTCACAAAAAGAGAGCTCAGGTCATTCAAAAGTGTCTAAAATCTCATGAGCCGAGGTTGAAAACAATTCCCAGTTTCACTCTTTGTAGAAATTTGTTTCATCTAAAGATTCAGAAGTTACAGCTACTGACTGCATTTGTTTTATTATACTGATAAGTAGAAAACCCGGTACATTGATTTATTTACTTTTAGTATTATATACGTAAGATATAACATCGGATGGAAATTGGGTTTTATACCGGCATGTAATTGTGATTGTACCTGTAGGTACCGGTATCGCACGTGGAAATGGAAATCAGCAGCAAACGAGAGGATTGCGTGAGGGCCTCGCCCCTTGTCTCCTCCGCCAACCCCTTCCCATGGAACAGCATGCAAAGCTTGAAAATGGTACACAATATCGATTCAAGAGGCAGTCAGCTCTTTCAATTGTTCCCACCGCCTTCTAATTCGTTTTCACAACATTCTGTTTAATTGGCGATGAGAACGCCATCACATGAGCCATGACCTTGTACATAATTCTATGGACAACTCTCGTAAATAAATTCAATGCAAGCAATATTCATTTTATACATCAGATTGTTCAATTCATATTCTGTTTTCAGTAGAATAATCAGTGTGACGTCAAACCCTCAAATCACAGGTAATTCAAGTCTCTCACCGGGCCATAAAACAACGTTTATTATTTAATTTCATATTCAGAACCTTATGACATCACAAAAAAAAATGGAACATTACAGTTAGTCCTATAAGGACTCAATTTTCGCCAACATATTACACCCATTCCGAGCTAAGTTCCAGATGTAATGCAAACAAACAAGAAGTATGACTCCACTTTAATTGGTCGAATGGCGGTTTTACCTTTAAGTGTGTAAGAAAATGTATTTCGCTCTCTAACCCTCGAAATAAAGTAAATAAAAATAGTAAAAAAAATACATTATCTAGTACATGTATATATAAGTTTTATTTTTTGTTCAATGCCACCACGTGTCATTTCGACATTCTGGTACACTCTGCTGACATGGCGTGGTTGTAACCCACTTTTGAGGTTGGGGCGCCTGGAAGGCGGAGGTACGCTTCCCCGATGATATATGATGGTGATGATGGTAATGATGCGCCAGGAGAGGCCTCAGCCTTAATGCTAAACTTAATAAATATGTTAATGAAGGCCAGATGATGTTCGGGGAAGGTTTGGATATTAAAGTTTCCTGACATTTCTCTTACAGGCGAGGAAAAAACCCGATAAAAACCATCACCCAGGAAACTTGTCCCGAACTGGATTGCATCCTACCTCGAGACCACAGCGGTGGACCTACTATATATAAGTTATATGGGAGAAATCTTAATATATTATATTTTAATTAAGTTAAGCATTGTTGTATCCTTACACATGCTTAATGAAATTGTACCGGTAAATATGTTCTAGATAGGATCAATTACCCGCGCGGTCTAGTGGTTATGTTCCTTGCCTCTCGTCCCGAAAACCGCGGGTACAAATCCGGCCAGGGGCGATTGATTTTTTAGGGCGGAACAAGTCATTCGGGACGGGCATTAAGCCGTGGGTCGTGAGTCTGAAGATTTTAGGTTCGTAAAAGAATCTTAAACCTGAAAAAGATACCTCTAAGCAAAATTTTCCGAGTAATTCCTTAATTGTCTATCAGATGTCTCATTAGGTTGGTATGCTGCCCAAATGTCATTCGTAACAAATCTAGGGAATCGCGCTAAACTTATCTGCTAGTCAGTTACAGCAACCACTTTATTCGGGCTTGGCTCTACGAAGTTGTCATGTGATGTACCTATTTATTCATTGAAAATGTCCTAAATGCTGAATATGTATATTCGGGGACAAAAATCAGTGCAGATGGAAGTCATGATGATGAAATCAACGAGAGGGTAAATAAGATAAAATGAGAAATAACAAAATTAAATGGTGTTTTATGGGATCAGAATGTAAGTTCTAAAACAAAACAAACAACTTTAATATAATAATAGTGAGAAGAATAATACAAGGTGCAGAAACATGGGAATTAAAATTTAGAACAAGAAGTAAAACAAATTCTGCAGAAATTGATTTTTGGAGGCTTTCAGCTGATATTTATAGAAGCGATAAAATAAGAAAGAGTGTATGAAACTAAAGATGAATGTTCAAACTTCAATTGTGTATTTCATAACAAAAAAATGGCATGATCATGTCAAAAGAATGACTGAAGACAAATACCGAAAAAGAATACTAGTATGGGTGGTACTTGACAGAAGAAGAATAAGACGGCCAAAGATAACGTGGATTGATGGGAGTCCCGCGCCATAACCGCGTGGTTAAGGTAAGATGTCTTGGCACAGAACTTCAGGACTTGCGCTGGTTCGAGTCTCCATAGGAGAAGAAACTTTCTCATGGAATTTCGGCCACCGAGCATCGTGAGCAATTTGGGTAGCTACAATGCATAGGGGTTCCAGATTGTGAAAACCAGCTATAACGGCTGGGAGATCCGATATGCTGACCACATGCTGCCCATCACTGATGATCGTCTACCTATGTGACTAACACAGCAGCCTGCTGATAAGCCAAGAGCCTTTAGGCCTGTCGCGCCATGCAGATTTTGAATAGCATGAGGGAAGAAATATTGGACGATGAATATTGGTATGACAAGAGAGATATGGACAGTAGATTCATTGGGCGCAGGAAGATGCCAAACCTGCTAAATAAATAAAATGTCCTACTTTTTAAAAAAGTCTAGCGGAAAAGAAGGAAGATAAAGCAATACTGTAGTAATTTGAAGATTGTAAAACCGTCCTCCGGGAGAAGACGGGAGGATAAACACAATGCTAAAAGTACATTTATTAAGCTATGTAATTTCAAATGATAGCTTCCCGCAGAGGTCGCCTCTTAACGTGTTATTAGGGCGGGACTCGTGTCTCCATCTGGGAACTTGTAATTGAAATTTCAAACACCTTGTTTTCAATGATTGTTCCGTTAGGAGGCTGCCTTCATTTCCAACTCTTCTTGTCTATACTACTTCTTGTACTTCATTCAATTCGTAATTCAATCCATGCAATTTTGGAAAATTTTCAAAAAACCAACTATATCAATTCCGAGCTAAGTTCCAGTTGTACTGTAAACAAAACAAATGTATGACTGAATTTTCATTGGTCGAATAACGGCTTTACCTCTAACCGGACAGCGTCATAAAGTAGAAAAATAAAAGTGCGTCACACAGGAACTGCGGAAACTAAGCGAATTCTTCAGAAAATCGAATTTTTGGTCCAATTTTCCTGGTTTACGGAATATACATTTCTTCAGTTAAATTGAAGTAACTCAATTTCAGATGCCAGTTTCTATAAAAATGTAGAACCCCAGTGAAAACGAAGGCTGATTTTTTGTTTGGAGTTTCAGGTAAACTTCCGTTTCAACGTCGTCTTTCGCTGATTTTTGGAGAATACCTTCCTCGTTTTATTGTAATAGCATATGGACTACTGAGCTACGTTGCGAAACGTCGAAAATTGTGACCGGTATAGCGATTTTTAAACTTTCTTTTCAGATGAATACAGCTAACGGTTAGATTTGCTGGTTAATGAATTTGACCTTACTTTTTAAAATTGATTTCTATATGCCAAGTTTGGTCCTGACAAAGCAAATTGGAGCCGCAACAGCGGTATTATATACGTAGTAGTTATGTTCCTTTCCTCTGGTCCCCGGTTCGCGTATTCAAACCCGGCCAGGGTCGATATTTTTTAAGCAATGTCTTCTCTCACTCTAAGCCAGGCGTGTCCAACCTTTTTTTTAAATGGGCCACTGTCATTAAGCTCAATTGGTTTGCGCGCCACACGATCCGATTTATTTACCGTGTTAAATAGGATCTAAGATAAACCAATGGATTTAAATAAAGAATAGGTAATATATTGATATATTTCTACTAAAATATTAATCATATATTAGTTAATTAAATTATTTTTAAAATAGAATAAAAAGTATATATATACACACACACACATTTCATGAATAATCAAATTCTAAAATACAAACTGAACAACATAAATTATGTATTATTAACCATTGTATGTTCAATATAAATTTTAGTTTAAAATTTAAATAAAATTGTTATATTAAAATAATGAATTTTTCATCTATCAGTGCGACACCTGGCACTACTCTTCACGAACACGGCATCCAATATGTGGTTTGATTGATGTGTAGCAACTCAAAGCGAACTCTCCAGATGATTCTCGGTGGTTCGCGTTCTCATTGCGCACTTCACACGTTTCATCCTGGAGAACACTTTTTCACATATGTATGTGCTACCGAAAAGTGATGCGAAACGACGTGCATATCTATTAACGTCCGGATATTTTTCTCTGTGAAAGTAGAAGCGATAGAATATCGTAATAAGGGGACATTGTTAAACTTATTATTTAGGTCTGATGCACATTGGAAATCAAAGCACTCCATTTGCAGATCCTCGGGACTTCGTCTAATTTAATGGAGAAAGGGGAAGAAAACATTGCAACTTATATATTCTCCAGGAAGACTTGAAAATCTAACGCGGAATTAGTTTCTTAATTCTGATATAATTTCTGCGCACTTTTGAGAATTTTGATTAGGCCTATTACACTTTTGTAGGGCTAGTTGTTTTTTTATTTGTGATTCCCCTAAGTCGAAATTTTGTTTCAAAGACCTTCACGTGATCAAACATAGTACTGATCAATTGGTCTTTACCTTAGAGACGTGAATTAAGTTCAACAATAGGTTTATCCTTCTTGTCCATAAATGTTTGTATTTCGTTTTTTAAATCGAACACTCGCTGCAAATGCAGGAGCTCCGTCAGTTAATACACCAGATGGATTTATATATTTCAAGCCAAACCGGTTCAAGGTTTCAGTGACACCCCCATTAAATCACTGGCTTTAGTGATGCCCTTAAGAGGGACAAGAGCAGCTAATTCTTCTGTAATATTAAAATCTTTATCAACTCCCCTTAAAAAAATTAACACTTAATTACACACAGAATTAATTATATTATTCAAATATCTCACTAACACTGATACTACAATGTGAGCGAACAACTGCAAACTGGAAAATAACTTGAAATGTACAAAATGTAACGATAATAAAAATCTGGTACACACTCGCCTTTAAAAGTAGTGACCGCCCGATCAACAATGCACAGAGGCTTCAAAGCGATGCGCGGTAAGTAGGATCATAAATACAAATGTGGGCTGGGTGTTTCTTAACACCGATGTGATTTATCTATGGTTTGAGTAAGAGGATGAACTTTCTTAAACACATGTGTTGGAAACGGAAAGATTTTTTTCTCTTTCAAGTTTATATTATACCAAATTGAATTACTTATTTCATAAATAGTATTGGGCTATAACTTGCAAATATCACTGTAGGATGAATGCGATGTGATAGAGCAAATATCACTGCGGACCACTCGCGATGGGATCGAGGGCCGAGGGTTGGACACACCTACTCTAGACCACGACTTTTCTTTATCCACTGGCACACTTGTTTGATTGTATGTATTTTAAAACTCCCTTGGACGTGAATTCATGTTGAGTTTCACCCATCATTCATTTGTTCAAGTTCACTGGCATCGTAGACTGCAATGACGCTTCATAGGCTAGACAGTGTTCTGGGTTTGTGATGGCGGGGCGGGAGGGAGACAGTGTTAGCCAGCTTGTGAATCTCCGAAACTCATGTTCGTCGCATCGGTGCATTGTCTCTGCCAGTTGGATCCAATGATGCCAGATACAGATAGGTCTCCTGCGGCATCGAATATATGACAATTTTTAAGACTGGCGGGAATTTTAAATCAAACACTGGACATTTTTATACTAATTTTGAGTATAAGACGCACCTGAATTTTGAAAACAATTTTTCGAACAAAACGTACATCTTATAGTCCGTAAAGTACGGTATATATATATATAATATATATATATATATATATATATATATATATATAGGAGTCTGCTAGATACGATCGATGATCTAAACATGTTTCAACAATATTTTCATGAGATCAATCTCAATAGTTTCATTCGCTAAAAGTACAATTAATGGATGAACTCACCTGTTCGTATTTTTCCAGTTCTTGGTGGTAAATTTGTCTGATTTGAGCGAGTTTAGCTCTGTAGTCTGAATGTTCGATGGCGTTGTCGGGCTGTCCCGGGCCTCCCGAAGCTGCTGCAGAAGCACTAGCGGCCGCACCGGCACCTCCTCCTTTTTCCGGGCCCGCTACTCCTTCTGCTATAAGCATGTTGTCCAGCCTCATTAGTTGAGGGTCCGGAGGCTCTTCTTCTTGTGTGTTACGCAGACTTAAAACTGAAACAAAAAATTAATACAAAATTATTAAATTACTATTTCAAAAGTAGATAAATGCACAGTAAGAAAATTCCTCCCCCCTTCTGTGCTCGAAACGAGATACTCGGGCATAATTTTTTGAAGAACCCACTGTTAGATAATAGTGTTTAAAACAATAACATGTGTACCCGTTGTGGCAATCGTCCTCAACAAATCAGATTTGTATTAAATATTCAGCTAAGCCTTTTGGAATCGGTTCCATTTTCAAACCTGCCACAACAGGTACAAATGTTATTGTTTTAAATATTTAACAATAACCTCAACGGTGCAAAATGTTTCTTAGTAGTATATTACGATGCGAGGTTGGGAAGTGGTTCTTACAAAAGCAAGGGTTTTTAATTTCCGAGATTCACAAACGTGCGTTGTACATTTTTTGCGCGATGGTGTTTTCAAAATAATAAATGATAGTGAAATAATATCTTTGTTGGAAATATTTGCGTTCATTATAAACAACTGACTAACGTTAACAGTTGACCAATGTTTATTAGTTGAAACTACAGCACGCTTTAACACCAATCAATGATAATATGGCGGCAAGTATGTATTGTTTTATATTGTTTCAAATAAAGTTCAGTTCATTTGAAATGCAATGATTTGTTTCATATAATGTATATTAATACTACCATCTGGATATATTTTTGTATATTCATTGTACGTAGTTTACATAGAGGGCAGTAATTTTACTTCCCACACGTGGTTTGAAATATGTAATATTACAGTATAGTTATTTAAGTTGGCAACCCCGAATTGTAGGAAGTTCAAATTTCGATCATAGTCGCCATTGCTGTAAGTACGACAAAACGCACTATCGCGCAATATATATATATGACGGTGAAAACATAGATGCCATAGAAACAGCTAGCCCGGTTCAGGACAAGTTTTTTGTTGGGATTTTTAAGGGGCTTTAATAACTTGTAAGTCAAAATGTCCTTCAGTATGAACGTAAACGAATGAGTAATACAAATAAACTCCTTAGATACACTTTTTTTGTTTCATTTAGTTTATTAGTAACACATATTATACATAAATTTTATTTTTCTGCACTCCTTATCTATATGAACTTTAATAGTGCAAAATATCACACTCCTCTGTGCGTGCAAACTGTTTAAAAAATGGGTACACAATTTTTCCTTCACGTATTAATATATAGATATGAGAAATAGTGGTCATGGTTCAAGACCTGTACAATCGATTGAATCTATCGAGATAATCTTAAGGGATAATGGATGTTTCCTTGACTGAAAATGTATTCATAAATAAAAAGAGAAACAACATGAAAACACTGTGAAGAAATGAAAGAGTTGCATGTTTATGACAACTGGACATTGGGCCGCCGCTGTACAGTGGCCAAGTGGCCACTCGCCCACATTTACCCCGAGTCTTTTTAAACGAGAAGTGTTACTCGTAAAAAATTACTGATATGAAAACGCAAAGGGCGCCCGGGGAGAAGAGAGGGGTGCGAGATTTATGTACTGCTATGGTCAAGATGGCCGGCGTCCCACGACACGCTGCGCCCAGTCCACAAGAATATGCTGCTTACAGAGAATGCGCCGTTTTTTCAGGGCACCCTGCCTTCAAGATAACCATAGTGTGTTCCTTAATTTTATCACCCATGAAATTCTTTTTCATAAATTGCCCAATTAATACTATATAGGATTACTTAGTTCCGCGCAATAGCTGAGCGGTTTATGATATGTGCACTGATGAAGAGCTACGGGACTTGCGCAGGTTCGAGTCCCCAAAAGAAAACAAATTTTTCTGATGGAAAATCTGCCAGTTTTGAGCCGGTGCTCACCCAGCATCGTGAAGAATTTCGGTAGTTACAATAACAGAAATCAGGAGACCCGACATGCTGTAACACATATCACCCCTATACTGAGGCCGGCTGGTAGGCCAAGGAACTTCTCATACTGTTTCAGTGTTACTTCTTCAACAATGAAAAATCTTTTATTTTTCTTTTAATCGGCATTTACAGTAAACTGATTGAAAAACTGCATTTCTTTATAAAAAAAACTAACATTTTTTCTACGCTTTCTTTTTTTTATTAATTAGCGGTTATAGACTATAAAAGAAACATCACTTTATTGCACCCCCTTTTTTGTTTATTAGGCCTATATAACTTTTTTCCTTTCTTTCCTAACACGAGAAAGTCATTCATATTCTTTCACGAAAATGACCCATAACAAGGGAACTGTCAACAATTGCACGCCGAAACCTATCTTGAAATTTCTCCCAGAGAAGCATTGTGATGTATCAAGGTCGTGTCCAAAAATGTATCTGCTTTTAACTGCAAGACACAGAAATCGAAACTAGAATGCAGTAATGGCAATCCATTGTGCGGAGCAGTATACGTTCCAGCTTGAGTAACTGCGGGGTGGAGTGAGGCAGCACGCGGCGCGGATTGCAGGTAGAAGGGTTATCCAATCTACCAAATCAGATTAAACGAGAGATTTGGCGCTGGATTATTGCGCACTGCAGGTCAAACCTGCAGATATATTTTTTTTGGACACATCTTTGTTGCATCACAACGTTTCTCTGGAAGACATTTCAAGGTAGGTTTCAGCACGTAATGGTTGACATTTCCTTGTAAGGCTTGTTATCAGCAATCATATCAATGGGGTTACGTAATTTCGTCTTCCAAGAGCCCCAATCTCTGAAGTCAGTTACAATTCTACCAATGCAATACAGAATGCCTAAATTCACAAGACAATCTGGTCGCATTTAACAAAAAAATCCACTTACTATATTAGTTAAACGTGAAACATATATGGTAATAACTAACTCACTTACATTATTGAGCCAATAGGTTCATGGCCGCGCGGACACAAGCTCTTCTCCATACATCTCTATCCTGAACTAATATTTTCCAATAAACCCCTTTATAATCTACTTCCCTCAAATCATGGTTAATATTATTCTCACACCTCATTCTACTGCTACTAGGTGTTTTGTCTCTGGTTTTCCTACAAGAAGCTTCCATGTCCCTCTTTAGTTACCCATCCGTGCCACATGTCCTGTCCCTCACAGTCTACGAGACTTACATGTTTTTATTATATCTGTTTTCCCATAAAGATCACGCAGCTCACTGTTATGCAGTGCTCTACATTCGCCTGCTGTTCATCTCTCTTTGGTCCAAAAATGTTCCTAAGAACTGTATTCTCAAATACTTGTAATATTTTCTTCTCTCTTAAAGTAAGAGTCCTCGTTTCGCACCCATATAATATATTTGTATTGTATTGTAAGCCCATGTTTTCTCTTTACAGAGATTTAGGCGCTCTCCCCCTACAGGGAAGAATTTGAACCATACTAATTTAGTTACACTTGTTTTCATATAGATGTCATTTTGAGTGGTCCGTAGTCAGCGTTCCGCCTCATACTGACATCTAGGAAACCAAGGTAGTACTAGGACGGGAAAATTCGGTAAATTTTGCTTAGAGCCCTTTTCATTCAGGCTTAAGGATTTTTTACGAGCCTGAAAATCTTCAGACTCGGGACCCACGGCTTAAAGTCCCTACCGGAGGATCCCTGCTTGGATTTTTCCATCCTAAAAAATCCATCGACCCCGGCCGGGTTTGAACCCGCGACCCTCGGGACCAGAGGCAAGGAGCATAACCACTAGTCCACCGCGGCCGACCATATAATATATATGAGAGAATAAAAGTTTTATATATTTTCAGTTTAACGTTTTTTTAAATAAGTTGGTACGGCAAGAGTCCTTGCAATACACAATAGCATGCATTTCCAGAATTGAGCCTATGTTTAATTTCTACATTCATGGTAATTGCTATAGAAAATATCCACCAAATGTCCCGGTTTGGAATACGTTAACTCTAAGTAAAAATGCATGCACGAGCCTGATGCATTTTTAGCGCGATATAGATGTTGTCTTGTTTCGTCGTCTCCTGTGTAGAATAACAGCAAGACGTGTGTTTTAAAGTACATAAAGTGAGTACGATTAGAATTTAAGTGGGCGCCATCACAGCTCTCGTAAATCTGTGAGTAGGGAGGAGGAGGTTGAAGTACCTCTCAGACTGCACTCCGCTCGCCAAGACTTCAACAGGCCGTGAATTCATTTATTCGAGATGATGCAATGAGACTGATTTCTGTAACAACTCCACACCCCCATCTTCAACCCTAATTTACATAGGGAGCATTATATTACCATTCCGCCTTGTAAAAATCACCTCTATCACCGCATGAAAATGAGATCAAGTGTCAACACACTTTCAAATTCAACAGCCCACTACTTCTTTCATCTAGTTAGAAAAAGGTAAAAAATATCCTATTACAGGCCTTTGGAGGCCTTTTATGTAGTACAAAAATAATTTCTCATATACAGGGTTCTTCACTTATACGCGTACGTCTTATAATCTAACGGGTACACGGCGTTTTGCCTGTGTGCGGTTAGGTTAGAAATGAAGAACCCTGTATCTAGACAATCAGCATGGCATGTCAACCCTCATTGACGACCGCCTTTATCCCAGCACACCATAATACTGGCATAAAAATACATTTTTTATCTATCGACCAAATTACTGAAACTAACTCACTGGCTCTAACGAACCCTTAGGTTCATGGCCGCGAGGACATCAGCTCTCCATACATCCCTATTCTGAGCTAACGTTTTCTAATCATTCCCTGTATAATCTACTTCCCTCACATCATGGTTAATGTTTTTTCTCCCAACTCATACTTGGTCTACCAACTGGTCATTTTTCCTCTGGTTTTCCTACAAGAAGCTTCCTTGCACGTCTTTCATTCCCCATTCGTGCTACATGTTCTGCCCACCGCAGTCTACGTTACTTAACTGTTCTTAATATATCTGATTTCACATAAAGACCATGTAGCCTTCTCCATTCACCTATCCATCTCTCTTTGGTCCAAAATTTGTCCTCGTACTTCATTCTCAAATACTCCTAATCTTCTTTCCTCCCTTAAAGTAGGGGGTCCACGTTTCGCATCCATATAATATAATTGGGAGAATAACACTTTTATATATTTTCAGTTTAACGTTTTTTGAAAGGAGTTAGGACGTCAAGAGTTCCTGTAATGCATAATAACATGTATTTCCAGAATTGAGCTTATGTTTAATTTCTCTGTGCATCTCATTCACGGTGTATTTGTGATTATTGTTTCTAGTATTTGAATTCAGCCACTTCTTCAAAATTTCCATCATTTGTCATTAGTTATCATCAAGCAAATTAATATTATTTTCATTTATGCATTAATGATCTTCAATATATTCCTAATTCCAATATATAACCAAGAAAGAACAACTTTTCTATTAGCCTAATCAATAATATAACAAGAACCCCCCTCCTTAATTAAATCATTCACTTCGCTACACATAGTATTACCTTAATATCCATCTGGTAGCATTTCTGTTAAATTCGATCAAAGGGATGGTGATGCCAAAATGTTTAGGCCAGTTTATAAAACTTGACTCAATCGAGTCTTGTGCCCTAGACTTTTCGGCTTGTAGTGAATTAGCATAACCAACTACGCTAGGACACCCCCTCTTTTTTTATATAAACTTACAATCTTTTTCTCGTGTTGCCTTAGTTTATTCTATTTTTTTTCGAGGTACCTTATTTTTCTTATAACCAGTATATGGGTGATATGTGGTCAGCATGTCGGGTTTCCCAGGCGTTATAACTGATTTTATCAAACTGAAACCACTACTTATTGTAGCTACCCAACTTCCTCACGATCATGGTTGGGCACCTGTTCCATGCAGCGGAAAATTCTATGCGAAAAAATTCCCCAGCTCAAGTCTCATAGCTCTTTACCAACGGAATATATCTTAAACCGCTAGGTTACGGCGCGGGACTAATTAACTTTATTCCTATCATAGTTTCTACAACCATTTTGCTCCTTCAAAGCCCACTTTAGAAGAATTTAATCCAATCAAAAGTAAAACTTATGCAACAAATTACCAAAAATCAACTCAGTAAAGATTGCTTGTAGGACGTACTGGGCTAGTGGATATATGATATGTCTTATCTCTGGTCCCGAGGGTTATGGGTTCATCCGGCCGGGGTCGGTGGATTTTTTAGAATCGTAAATTCCAAGCAGCAAGTCCTCAGAGAGGGACATTAAGCCATGGGTTCGGAGCCTGAAGATCTTCAGCCACGTAAAAAATCCATACGCCTGAATAAAGAGGCCTCTAAAGCAAAATTTACCACCACCTTCATCCTAGTAATACCTTACTTGCCTACTAGATGTCATTGGGTCGGTATGTTGACATCTTTAGGGAAATAAGTCTAAATTAACTTAGTCTAGTAACTCCTACAAAGGAGAGGCTATGGCCCAATATTGGGCAGTTACGACATTATAGATAGATATAAATGTTTGTGACTGCTTGCCAAAAAGTTTTTCTTTTCTTCCATTATGCATATAACATTTTAGAAATATTTCAATCTCGATTTTTAATCAATCTCCACTCTTGAGAAAAAAAACAAGAAAACCAAAAAAGCTGCATTATCGTTTGTAACGAGCAGTTTGCATAAATGTGGGGCTGGTTGTGCAGTTTGGTAATGTAATAAAATATTCTGAATGACAAAATTCGATGTGGGAGACAAACTGATCTGAAGATTAGATTCACAGACTTGACTTGTGGACCACCCACGTACGGGACTGGGAAATGTTGATATTTGCTTCCCACATTCCCCTTTTTTCATCACATTCCAAATGAAAGCTACATTTTTAACGAACCCAAGAATTCTTTACGCCATCTACAGCTCTCTAAATATAACATTCCACAATTTAATCGCAGACATGTTGAAAACCTGGAATGCGAACCATAAGTTAATCCAGAATTTTATGTTTAAAATTGTATAACAAAACTCCATACGTTTAAGGGAAGTTGGGTTTAAACCTGGGTGATAAGCGGTAATACGTATTACAACAATCTCCGAATCTAATAGTGTATAATAAGCCTACATGATATACTTTTAAGTATGTGATTAATAACTTACACTGCTCAAAACAATTAGGGGATATTGTAGAATAACCTATTAAGACTATATTTTTTGGAATAGTATTAAATGCAATCCCTTTCTATTACTCCAAGATAATGTAAATAAGAGTTTGAAGTTGTTACGTAACATCGGTACCACACCAGAGGGCAGTGTCTGTACTGTTGATGTGAAAGGGTGGTGTGGGGGTGAATGTTTTGTTGCTGCTTTTAAATCCAGTCCAGTTTTCAGTTAGTGAATGACTTGCCTTAGGGACAGTGATGCCTCGACAACGTGATTTACCTGAACCAATGGCTTGGAGGGCCATAGGAAGGATGGAAGCTGGACAGACACAACAAGAGGTGGCACAAGCCATTGGGGTGTCTCAAAGCGTGATTTCCAGACTTTGGAATCATTTTCAAAGAACATACTGTTCACAGAAGAGCCGGACAAGGTCGACCAAGGGCAACAACAGCAAGGGATGACCGTTACCTCTTGTTAACAGCCCGTCGGAATAGACAGCAGAATGCAACTCAACTGTGAAATACACTTCAAACAGCAACAGGACGCAGGGTGTCAACTCAAACTGTCCCTAATCGACTGCATGAAAGTGGTCTCTATGCCCGTAGGCCCATGGTGTGTACCAGGTTAACTCCACAACACCGTAGAGATCGCAGAAACTGGGCGGAGGAACATCATGGGTGGAGGCATGCTGAATGGAGATCAGTTCTTTTTTCTGATGAGTCGCGATTCAACGTGGAATGTGATAGTCGGTGTGTATTCATCTGGAGAGAAAAAGGGACACGAAACAATCCAGCTTTTGTACGTGAAAGATCCCCATATGGTGGCGGTGGATTGATGGCGTGGGCAGGAGTCAGTAGTGGTGGACGTACGGACCTCTACGTCATCCAAGGTGGTACTTTGAGTGCGGTAAGGTATAGAGATGAGATTCTCCGACCTTTTGTCGTGCCTTATGCTGGTGCCATAGGTGATTCTTTTCTTTTTATGGACGATAATGCACGACGCCACAGAGCTGGCTTGGTGGACGACATGCTGGAAGTGGAGGGTATCGAGCGTATGCAATGGCCAGCTTCCTCCCCGGACTTAAATCCGATTGAGCATGTGTGGGATGCATTAGGCAGGCGCATTGCAAGCAGACCAGCACCTCCCACAACTGTTCCAGAGCTGCACATTGCTCTTATGGAAGAGTGGCCACGTATCCCCCAAGAACTCATTGCTAACCTCATTGCATCAATGCCACACAGGTGTGAGGCAGTGCTGGCCGTTCGAGGAGACCATACACCATACTAAAGAAACATTTTCACTCATGTTAATGTTGCTTTGTTTGTTTGCCATATTCCTAATCAGGATCTCTTTGACATCTGGTGTGGTACAGAGGTTACGTAATAATTTCAAACTCTTGTTTACATTCTTTTGTAGTAATAGAAAGTGATTGCATGTAATACTGTTCCTAAAAACATAGTCTTAATAGGTTATTCTACAATATCCCCTAATTTTTTTGAGCAGTGTAGCTTATATGTATTTGGTTGCTGAACAATACCGTTTTTTGTTAACTGATTCAAGAGACATATTGTTGGCATCGTCCCTTTATCGTAACTTGCAGTGAAACATACTTTTTTTGCGCGATAGTGCGTTTTGTCGTACCTACAGCAATGGCGATCATGATTGAAAGATCAACTTCCTACATTTCGGGGTTGCCAAACTAAATAACTATACTGTAATATCACATTACAAACCTCGTGCAGGAATTAAACCACTGTTTTTTATATATAGTACGTACAATGTACACACAAAAATATATCCAAAAGGTAATGCTAATATACATTATACTAAACAAATCACTGCATTTTAAATGAACTGAACATTATTTGAAACAATATAAAACAATAAATACGTACTTGCCGCCATTTGATTACTGATTAGTGTCACGGCCTCCTGTAATTTCAACTATAAACATTGGCCACACTGTTAACGTTAGTTAGTTGTTTATAATGAACGCAAATATTTCCAACACAGATGTTATTACTTTACTATTATTTATTAGTCCACCGCTGTGGTCACGAGGTAGTATGGTGTCTTGTCACGCAGCGGGTCCGGGTTCGATTCCCGGTCGGGACAGGCTCATGGGTGAGGTTTTTCCTCACCTGAAAGACAAAATGTCAGGAAGCTTAGGGCCCAAAGGTCTCCGGAAATCTTCCGGCCATCATCATTATCATCACCATTCATCACCGGTGTGGAAAGCAACAAGAAGCAACCATACCTATAATTCCCTAGAAAAGCTGCAAAACATAGCATGAAAATGCTATGAATGCAGTGTAAGACCTGCCCTCGGGCAGAATTACTATAGATGAATTATTTATTACTTTGAAAACAACATCGCGCAAAAAAATTATGTGCAACGCACGTTTGTGACGTGTTTTACAGAATCTCGGAAATTAAAAATCTCGCTATCGCTCGGTTTTTGAAGATTTTCTTCGCTTCTGTAAAAACCACTTCCCAACCTCGCATCGTAATATACTATTGGACACTGAAAACAAGAGACAGGCCAGTGAGATTTATAAATGTGATAAACAACTTAAATCTCACCACTATACGAGTAACACTTGTGTTGATTAATCAAATGTTTATCTTTAAAATTGTGCACTATTTAAAACATTCTAACTACCTAACTATTTCACTGGCAGCGATCGAAAGCGTGGACATAAGCTCTCCATACATCTCTATCCTGCCAATCCCATATATAATTTACTTCCCTCAAATAATGGTTAATGCCCTTTCCCATCATTCTTGACCAAACTTCTGGGCGTTTCCCCTCTGTTTTTTTTTCGTACAGGTGAGTTCCCATTCACCTCTTTAATTAATTTGTGCCAGATGTCCTGCCCATCGCAATTTCACAGTGAGAGCTATTTTTAAATTACGGTAAACGCCCACTCCTAATGGTTCTATTTCACTGACTTTTGTATTGTGCATTTCTCGGTTTATTGCAGTAGATCGTGCCCAGTTCCGCTGCGAAAAATCAAAAATTGCAGACGCTAGAACGATTTGTAAACTTTCCCTTCAGGTGAACCCCCACACCTAATGGTTAGATTTTGCTGGTTAATGAAATCTACTTTACTATTCCCAAATTATTATTATTATTATTATTATGTGCCGAGCTTTGCCAAAAGTAAAATTCCGTCCGGTAGAGCGCTAGCAGATAAATAAAGATACAGACAGAGCAAGATGGATCGATGAAGATTTGTATAACATTTACAAAAATCTATAATGAGAACAACCTCAATATGTCCATTCCTTCGGTATTAGCGAAAAAGTGTGTAAATATAAATTTTGTTTAAATCAATATAGATTTATCCACAACTTCTCGCAGTTTTATAGCCAAACCAAGGAATTCTAACATTTTGTATCCCACATTCTTGGCAGAGGCAAGTAATGTTCATTAAAAAAAATATAAACTCATTCTGAACGACTGAAAGAAAATGCTCCATGGAACTATAAATGTGTTATTTCAAACTAACATAAAGTTATGTATTTCAGAAACTTACTGTAGGAATGCACACAATGATTTACACACATTTGTTTACACATCTGCACCAATGCCTGAAACACATCCATAAGAATTGTACAACAGGGTCATCATCATCTTGCTTCTAATATTGGACCACAGAAGTCCGTAAGGTCTCGTGCTAGCGCTTTCTCGATGTATAAATTACATATAAGATATTAAATGCAAAATTGATACCTGGTAAATCAGTCGCCCTCAACTAAATAAGTTATTAAGTTGAGCACGACTGACTTACCAGGTACCAATTTGCATTTAATATCTTATTACATAACCTCAACGGTGCTTTAATATGACTATTTGACTCATGCCACAAATGCTGGTCAATGAGCAATCACGTTTCAATGAATGTTGTTTATGTAACCAATGACAGTCGTGTTTCACCTCGCTCTTCATCGAATTATCTTTATCAGCTCCTGCTTTTGTGATAAAGAAAGCTCCTCCTTTTTAATGTTCTGAACAGGTCAAAGCATTATTTTTCTCCAACAAATAGATTGAATATAGCAAATAATGAAACGATTCCTTGATTTTACTGAGTTGTTTACTAAAAAAATAAATTGAATAACCCGTAATGTTGATTATGATATATAGTTTTGACGTGTTTCATTATTTCTCCACTTGGGTGCACTCTTACAATATTGCGATCTTATTTGGCAATAAATAATATGATCAAGCAGCAGTGAATGAACATAACCTCACATTTCTGATTTGTTTTCAAACATCGCCGTTTACATTAAATATATAAATATTTTAAAATAACTATAGTTAAACAATGATTTGTGAGTAAACAGCTTAATTGTATTCGTTAAATAGTCCTAACAAATGCCACTCTTGATTTCCAAATTCTCTAGATAAATTCAGACCTCACTTCGTTAGTCGTGAATTTTATCAATAATTTGGAAATCACTCGTGGCATTACTTACGAATATTAAAAGCGTTGATTAAATTGCATATTATGTCCCGCGTGGGTGCTCCCTAGGAACACTTTTTTTAACCAGGTTAATTTAGTTACTCTTATTTACCTACAGATCCCGCGCCGTAGCCGAGTGGTTAAGGCAAGAAGCCTTAGCGCAGAGCTACGGGATTTGCGCTAGTTCGAGTCTCCATGGGGGAAGAATTTTCGGCCAGTATGGGACCGATGCCCATCCAGTAACGTGAGGCATTTGGGTAGCTATAATAAGTAGCGGCTCCAGGTTGAGAAAACCAGTTATAACTGCTGGAGGACCCGATATGTTGACCACATATCACCACTACAATGACTGGATGATCATCCACCTCTGTGATTAACGCATGTGGGTCTGAGGCCAGCAGACGACAGTTAGACCAAGTGCATTCTAGAATTGTCGCGCCACGGAGTTAAGTTATTTGTTTTTTTTCTGAAGGATACGTATATACATAGTGTTCTGCCCAAGAGCATGTCTTTCACTGCAAACTCAGCATTCTCTAATATTTTCTTAACTCAGCTTTCCTTCTTGTATCCGCATACAAACTATTTATTTTAATAATCAATTGAGTTGGTGTTTACTTGATGAAAATCCATATTTATTAATTAAATAAAAATAAAACGTAGTTTATTTGATTTTCATATTTATTATATAATTCAGTGACAGCTGTTTCGGTACACTGTACCTTCTTCAGACATGTTAACAAATTATGAATTGTGTTCCAACTGATCTAAGCAACAATACAACAAACAATATTTATTTAAATTTTTTAATTTAACAAAGGGGATTCATTCAAATCAAATTGAGAATTTAACAGTTTTTTACTACTTTTAAATGTATTGTTGCTTAGATCAGTTGGAACACAATTCATAATTAAACATGTCTGAAGAAGGTACAGTGTACCGAAACAGCTGTCACTGAATTATATAATAAATATGAAAATCAAATAAAACTACGTTTTATTTTTATTTAATTAATATTTATTTTAATATTGTCTATCATCTGATGTTTTTTTCTGCTTCTAACTTTCTTTCAGTTGACCATTCGTTGTAGGACATCCGTCAGCAGGCAGTTTCTTCTTAGCCAGTGGCCAATCCAATTTCTTCTCCTCTTCTTTATTTTTGGAAGGATAAAGATCGATTAAATTTTGCACAGAGATCGTTTTATCCAGGTATGCGGTTCTCTCAGGAGCCTGAAAACCTTCAGACTAGGGGTTCAAAGCTTAAATTCCCTCCCGGAGGATTTTTCCCTTGAATTTTTCCAACCTAAAAATTCATCGACCCCTGCCGGGTTTGAACCCATGATCCTCTAGACTAGAGGTAAGGATCATAACTATTAGACCATCCCGGCCGACAGCGCTACTTACATCTTCACAAAATGTTAAGCCCTTTTTGAAAATCGTCATTAACATCATGAACCTACGATATTGAGCTATCAGTACAGACCGACATTTAAGGCATGATGCCTTGTGCAGAGCTACGGGACTTTCCACTGCATCGTGATAAATTTGGATAGTTATAAAGTAAAAGCTCCTTATTCGCGGGGGATATGTTCCGAAAATATACCGCGAATACAGAAACCGCAAATATGGAATAATAATTTGTGTGGGTACATAGGGGATACATTCCAAGGTTACTTACTTACTCACTGACACTATCGAACCCGTAGGTTCATGGCCGCGCGGACATAAGCTCTCCATACGTCCCTATCCTGAGCTAATGTTTTCCAATCATCCTCTGTATAATCTACTTCCCTCAAATCATAGTTAATGTAATTCTCTCACCTAATTCTTGGTCTACCAACTGGTCTTCTTACAAGAAGCTTCCACGCACGTCTTGTATTCCCCATACGTGCCACATGTCCCGCCCATCGCAGTCTATGAGACTTAACTGTTCTTATTATATCTATATTCTTATATAAAGACCATGCAGTTCTTGGTTGTATAGTCTTCTCCATTCACCTGTCTGTTCATCTCTCTTTCGTCCAAAATGTTTCCTAAGTACTTTATTCTCAAATACTCGTAATCTCTTTTCCTCCCTTAAAGTAAGAGTCCATGTTTCGCATCCATATAATATAACTGGTAGAATAATAGTTTTATAGGCTATATTTTCAGTTCAATGTTTTTTTAAAGGAGTTGGGACATCAAAAGTCTCTGTAATGCATAATAGCACGCGTTTCCAGAATTGAGCCTATGTATAATTACGTTCCAAGGTTACAAAATAAAATAAAAGTTATCAAAATAAAATCAATTAATGAGAGATTTTGAACAATTTCTATTAATTATTACTGTCATGTTTAGGCAAGGACTTAAAGAACTTAGTAACTTTTTTCCTGATTTGCCACTTTTAAAAGATTGATATTCAGCTGTGAATTCTGCGATAGAATTCCTTATGTCTTCGGATTTCTTGATTCAACATTGAAATAGCGTGATATAGACGCAAACGACTCGCCAACGCGTATAAACCGTCAAGCATTTCTATTTTAACTTTAAGTGGCAAGATTTTTTTTTTCTTCGGTACTAATTTTTCTTACCTTTTACTCGACATTATAAACTGGGAACAAAGCACAAGAGACACGTGTTATTCAATCAAAATTATTGCAACGAATGACAGGTTGAAACACTAACATACCGATTGTGGCGAAGGAGGTATTTATCAAAGTATATATCGGCACGTGTAATACAACAGCATTAACAATGAACTTTAGGGTTAGTGACAATAAGGTTTGTTTTGATATTTGCCCACTTGGTTTGAATCATATATGTGTAAAGTCGCCTTGGCACCTGCCGGCAGGAAAAAAAAAAAAAGAAAAAAAATGCTGATGGCTAATAAAGGGCACTAATTCCAATATACTGACTGGATCCGCGAATAAAGAAACTTTTAGCCGCGAATACAGGAACTGTGTTGCAATGTTTTAAACCAGCGAATAAGGAGCTTTTAGTGTAATAATTAGCAGCGCTAAGTTAAGAAACCAGGTATAATGACTGGAGGGTCCGATATACTACCACATGACACTTCTTTACTAGCTTGATGATCGTCCACTTCTATGATTAACACATTTGGATGTGAGACCATCAATCAGCTGGTAGGCCAATAGTCATCTAGGTCTTTCGCGTCATGGAGTTCCTTTTTAAATTAAATTCCAAATTGAGAATTTTCCCAGGTGATTGATTGAAAGAAAGAAAAAAAAAAAAAAGAAAGAAAAAACACAAAAGAAAGAAAAAACTCACAAGGGAACTGTAAACAATTGCATGCAGAAACCTACCTTGAAAATTCTTCCAGATAAATGTTGTGATGTGCAAAGGCCATAAAAATCTGCCGTTTTTAACTGCAAGACATATAAATCCAGCACCGATCTCTCGTTTAAACTATGTGGAGGTAATACAACTCTCGTATTAGCTGACCGGATAACCCTCACTACTCGCCGTCCACACCGCGTCTCGCCTCACTTCACTCCGTTCTTAACACATGCAGGCATGTACATTTTTTCCATACAGTGGGTTGCCATTGCTAGATTCTGGCTTTGATTTCTGTGCCTTGCAGTTAAAAACATCACATAATTTTTTGGACCCGGTCTAGGTAAAACACAACGCTTCTCTGGGAGAAGTTTCAAGGTGGGTTCGGCATGCAATGGTTGACAGTTTCCTTGTCAGATTATTAGAATACCGGGATATCCTAAATAGGGCATCGAACACCACCATTTAATCCAAATCCGGTAAAAAAGTTTGTACTATTATAGAAAGCCAGAAGGACATAAGTTGTAAGTTGCCTTTAGAAACATCTATACCATAACCTGGTGTCGATATTATGTATAAAATAGCCATATTATTGTGGAGATAATTTTCAGAGAGGACGAGATAGGGTTTCTTTGCATATAAGAACGTTAAGCGATCCGTTAGAGATGTTTTGGTGACCAAGAGGCAGAGGACAGGACTATTTTATTCAGGAGGCTCGTAAATGGAACGAAAACTTGCTATATATACGGGTCGCCATTCCAGCCAGGAAGTGTTCCTTACAATATTTGTAATATCTTCAACACACACACCCTTTTATGGACAACAAAACTTCACTTTCTTCAACACTTCAAGTATTCATGATAATCTTCGATTATTTACTAAAAAACACAAACCAATTTTTAAAATATTATCAATCCATGTATTGTACAGCCTTTGAAAAAAATGATGGCGCAACTCTTGATGGTGGAAAGTTAAAAGGGCTCAACTGCACTTCTACTAGCACTTGATTTTTCAGTTATATTGTTGTAAATTATAGCTTTTCTTCTGTATTTACTAACATTATTTAATATTTTAAACTTTTTCAAACAATTTTTATAACATTATTAGATAATTTTGAAGTATTTATTTAAATATGCAAATCACGATATTGACAATGTTAGACAATATTGTGATACTAACTGCTATTTTCTCCACAGAGTATATTACTTTGTCTATGATTTTTCTATCGCAGTTTTGGGTTATCACTGGTTGGATTAGCGTTAGTGAGTGATAAGTAAGTGTACACCAATTTTTAATAAACATTGGGTAATTTTAATATTGTTAATATATTTTTTAACATAGATTTGGAGATTTATTGCAAATATTGGTCATTTAAATTTCATAGCGACGGATAGTAATCGAGCATGATAATCGATATGTGGTTCGATTGTGGGTTATCGCTGGTTCTATAAACTCTGGTGCATGCGCATTGTTGCTCTATAGGACTTTGAAAATATTTTACGCTAGTTTAAGTGCGATTGACACTAGTAAGTTGTTACAAGTGCTGTCTCCTTGGAGGTCAAATCCGGAGGCATAAGGGGCCAATCACAGATTTATACCGATATTATTGAAATAATTTCAACAAATAATTTTATTAATTGAATTTCTAAGTTAAGAGAGTTATCAGATAACTGAAAGCAAGTAATGACCTCTTAACCAATCAATTGTAAATTAGCGCTTACTCTCTGATGCAGCATTTGTGTCGTTCGCTTCAGTAGAGCAGTCGGTAAGATGCTTTCTTACGACGACGCAGACCCAGGTTCGATCCTGATCAGAATTTTTAAAATAACGTTATTTTTTTAATGCCTACACGTTACCGGCTACGTTATATAAATAAATTCGTATATATAGAGAAATTAATTAATTAAAGGAACAGCTCATATATAATGAATAACGATTGTAAAATCTCGTTACTTTGTTAAAAAAACACAATGCATAACAAGATTGTTGATTTCCAGTACTAATGTAAAATGCGTCTGATTAATTAAAATTAATACAAGACAATATAATTTCATTATACAAGTAAGTCCTGGACTATAGCACCGCTTCATACAGACAGTTTCTAGTAGTAACGGTCGTGGTCTAGTGGAGGGAGCTTTTAATTTCCCATGCAGGAGGTCGCATGTTCGATCCCGCTGTCATGCTTCTTTTTCTTTTTTCTTCTCGTCCTTATCTCAATTAATTTTCTTTCTTTTGTTTTATTTTTTGCTTTGTTTTATTTACAGCATTTACCGCACTACTTCCCAAACCCTCTGGCGGCACTATGGCCCTGGGGTCGACTCAGCCTCTAACGGAAATGAGTACCAGACGCTTGTTCTGGGGGTAAAGGCGGCCGTCACGCAGGGCTGACAACCCGGCTGACATAAAGTGCCGATTGTCTAGAAAAAGTGGGAGCCTTAACCTCCTACTACCCCAAGGGCCTCCGGGCCTGTTGTGGGATCACTTTACTTTACTTACCGCACTACTTATAGGCCTATACGCGAAATTGTTTTTCACTGCACGACACACGACGAAATAGAACGGATTTTAATTTCTCAAATAGTTGTATACTTATGAACCAAAAAAACTGATCTCTGGTCATGCGCAGTAACTTCGTTCTGGAACTTGAAAATTACATGTGCGCCAAAAGTTATTTCAAAGGCTGTACATAATTCAAATGAGGAAAGTTTTGAAGAAGTGGATGAATTCAATTACCAGAGAAACAATACAAATGAGATTGCCAAAGAAATTAAATATAGCCTAAGCTCAGTTCTGGAAATGCTTGCTAATATCCTTTATATGGCTTAAGAGGGACTTGTTCCAACTTCTCTACGAAAAAAAAATTAAAATAAATAAATTATATATATATATATATATATATATATATGGTATGATAAGAAAAATAAATGCCTGGACGGGATTCGAACCCGGATCTCTGCTAGCATTGTACCTCAGTGTGATATCCATTACACCACCAGGCGAATCCAATTCAAACATTTATTTTTCACACTGAGGTACAGAGATCCGGGTTCGAATCCCGTCCAGGCATTTATTTTTCTTATCATACCATTGTTAAATATTTAATTATAACACACACATATATATATCTATAACTGTTTATTCTCCCTGTTATATTGTATGGATTGGAAACACGGACTATTACTTTAATAGAGGACGAAAGATTACGAGTGTTTGAGAATAAAGTTCTTAAGATATTTTCTCTGCCAAAGAGAGATGAACAGACAGGCGAATGGAGAACACTATATAACAGTAAGCTACAATATCTTTATTGGAAACCAATTTTAATAAGAACAGCTAAGTCTCGTGGACTGATGTGTGGGCAGGACAAGTGGCACGAATTGGGAACGAAAGACGGGCGTGGAAATTTCTTTTACGAAAATCAGATAAAAGCGCCCAGTAATTAGGCAAAGAATGGGGCGGGGAATAACATTAACCATTATTTGAGGGAAGTAGATTATACAGAGGATGATTGGAAAACATTAGCTAAACATAGCGATCTATGGAGAACATTAGCTCAGGATAGGAATCTATGGAGAGCTTATATTCTTGAGGTCATCATACTACTGATTTAGTTAGGCTTATGTTTATTCTATCACAAATTTCTTGTGAAACACAGGTAATTTATCATTAAAATCATCATCATCATCATCGCCGTCACTCCAGGGATTAGGCAATTGCCCTTCCGACTTCATAATGCATCAGCCCAACGTTTTCTAGATCTTCCGATATCACGTCTTCCTCTTGTTTGATAATTTCTTGCTAGCATTGGATATCTCTCCTTGCTCATTCCATGCATGTGATGAATCCATTTTTGTCTATAATTCGTGACTTTATTCAATAAAGGCAGCACTTTTAATAATTGTCTTATATTTTCATTTCTGTCCACCGCTGTGGTCTCGAGGTAGCGTGCTGCCTTGTCACGCAGCGGGCCCGGGTTCGATCACCTGTCGGGGCAGTTTTTCTGGGTATCGGGGTTTTTCCTCACCTGTAAGACAAATGTCAGGAAAACTTTTAAGGGTCAAACAGTCCCCGAAATCATATGGCCATCATCACCATCCTTCATCGGTGTGGAAAGCAACGGGAAGCTACCACACCTACATTCCCTATTAAAACTGCAACCATAGCATGAAAATGCTATGATTGCAGTGAAGGACAGCAGAGGG
The DNA here is from genome assembly GCA_030220185.1 of Diploptera punctata. NCBI lineage: Eukaryota > Metazoa > Arthropoda > Insecta > Blattodea > Blaberidae > Diploptera > Diploptera punctata. Next base: position 254,980 of record JASPKZ010001957.1, on the reverse strand, counting down.
CAGATAAAGACAAGAACCAGTACGATGGATGGATCTTCATTTCCAGTTCCATCAAGTTTTGTACATCCTTCAACTTGTCTGAAGAACCTCATCTCCGCCGTCTGAATTCTTTCTGCTTTTGCGTTGGAACCTAAGTTATACATCCATACAATATTGTGGGAATTGCCATAACTTTATACATTCTTATTGTTTGTTTCCTTTTTAATTTTATTCTTGAACGTTCTTTGTATTGTTCCACATACAGTCTGAAATTTATTTATTTTGGAATCAATATCTCTTTCCATATCTTTAAAATAATTTTCACAATTATAACCGAAATTGTGTTTCTTAGTATTTAAAAACCGTGACTTGTAACAAAAAAATTACTAACTACCTTTAAATTCATAACTTAGTGAAAGTAGGTTCGTTTTTGTAAATACACGGTGCAGTAATGTTTCATTTTCCGGAATAGATTTAAAAAATGTAATAAACTGAAACAGAGATTGAAATAAATTGCATAAAAGTAATATTGTGGTTCAGACTTCAATTCTGTAATTGGCTGAAGAGCTGTGAAGATATTTGATTGAGATATTGGATCAATATGGATTAAATTAAAACATTCTTGTACTTAGATTAGGGTAGTTGGTCGCGGGTATTTGTTAGGGTGAGAAAACAAAAAGGCGTCGAGATCTGGTCAGGAACCTGCTGGGAAGGTGACAGCCACCAATAATATCATTGAATGTGCTGACAGCTGGGGAAGTCCCCCCTCCCTTCGCCATCCATCAAACTCAACTACCGCTAGAATCAAAATTGATGATGCTCACAGTTCGCAACTGTTTTGGTGCGGTCTGGCCTTGTGGTCCGCAACTTTGTCTGTATTGTCTTTGTCACAACATTTCAAGCCAGTTTTTATAATGGGCCTACTTAGACATTAAAAACTAATGACAACATATACATACATAGTGTTCTGCACAAGAGCAGGTATTTTACTGTAAATTCAGCATTATCCGTTCTTCCCGTAACTCAGCCTTCCTCTTGTATCCGCATACAAACAATTTATTTTAATATCGTCTATCATCTTCATGTTCTTTTTTTCTGCTTCTAACTGTCTTTACATTGATCATTCCTTCTAAGGCATCCGTAAGCATGCAGATGCAGTATCTTCTTAGCCAGTGGCCATCCAATTTCTTTCCCTTTTCTTTATGGGTTACAGCAGTATTCTTCCTTCACCCACTTTGTCTAGCACATCTTTATTTTTTTATTTTGTCCGTCCACTTTATACTCTTCATCCTCCTCCATATCCACATCTCAAAAGCTTCCAGTTGCTTTTCCTCATTACGTCGCAATGTCAGTCTCTGCACCATACAATACTACACTACACATAAAGCACTTCACTAGCCCCTACAGTAATTATTTTGCCAAAGGTACGAAGAAACCGATCATCTTCTTGTTAAAAACTTATTTTGCCATTGCTATCCTCTGCTTTACTTCTTGACAGCAGTTCATAATTTTTAATTTTTTTTAATGCAATAAAGTTCCCTGCTATTTCAATAATCAAGTTAATTTCATGACACCACAGATCTAGTCCATTAACCGAGCGGCTTAGGTCATTATTCCTTGTGCAGAGCTGCGTAACTTGCGCTGGTTTCAGTTACCATGGGAAAGTAAATTTTCTCATAAAATTTCAGCCAGTATAGGACCGGTGCTCACCCAGCATTGTGAGGAATTTGGGTAGCTACAATAAGTAGTAATAAGCCCTTCTGTGTCTCAACGATACTTAGGCGTCCTCCCCATACAGGGGAAACATTCAACCATACTAATTTAGTTTAGAACTTCAGTGCGTTGTTCCCACGTATATCTATGTATGCCCCGATGTTTAAACATCGAATTCATAATAATTAGTTCATTCACTTTACATTCTTCTCTTAAACGTTTGTCTATTTTCATTTTCAATATCTTCTCCATCATACTGAGAGGGTGAGTGAGTTTACAGTGGTATTATTGACATGTATAAACGGATGTCGGAAGAACAGTGGCTTAAACGGGCGTTAGATTGGATGGTACCAAGACGAAGAAAATGGAGGAGAAGCAGAAGGACGTGGTATAAGGGAATATATGATGCAATGATGAAGAGGGATATGGAAGAAGGACAATGGGAATATAGAAATATCTGGAAAGAAGGAATTAAGGGCTAACTGCTGTACAATGGAAAGCCTGTATTTAGAATTAATTAAGTACTAATTTAGTTACACTTATTTTCGGATAGATGTCATTGAGTGGCACGGGGTCTAGCTTTCGGCCTCATAGTGACATCTAGGAAACCAAGTTAATATTAAGATGGGAACATTCGGGAAATTTTTAACAAGGGCCTTTTTATTCAGGCTGTCGTTTCTTTTACGAGCCTGAAAATCTTTACACTCGGGACCCGCGGCCTAAAAGTCCCTCCCTGAGGACTTGTCCCTTTGATTTTTCCATCCTAAAAAAATCCATCCACTACGGCAGGGTTTGAACCAGCGTTCCTCGGAACTAGAAGCATGGAACATAACCACTAGCCCACAGTTCGTTATTCACTAGAAGAGTAGCGGGATCTGAAGAAGGACGAAAGTTTTACAATGATATGTATAAGAGCATCTATATATTTATCCCTTAAATTGGAAATACATCAACTTCTCGTGTCAGTGATTTAAATGTGACGGACCGCAGTGAAAACGAAATCTTGTATAAATGTTATTATTAGGTATGGTAATGACCAAAAAAATTACAAAGTAGAATACAAAGCGTAGAAACAAGCTTACTTTAGAAGAACAGCAGGCTGCACAAGACAGGATCGGATAAAGAATGAAGATATAAGAACAGTGTTAAATATATGTTCATTGAATAGTAAAATCTAAGAATATAGAGATAAATGGTTTAGACATGTAGAAATAATGAATGTAACAAGGTTACCAAAAGTAGCATTTAAATACAAGGAATGTAGGAAGACCAGTGAAAAGATGGACAGAACAGCTGTGAGGTGGAACAGGCAATTTGCCTAGCCCGTGAAGTGAAGAAGAGGATTAGGTAGGCTATATTGTGAAATTTAACACAAATTTAAGTCATTTTTATTCGTGCGTTTTATTCCGTTTTATTAAACTATTAAATAAAATAAAGCAATTGCTGTATCCTATAGGATACATTGCCAATTTATGGGTTAACTACCGAGGAAAACATCTGCCTGCATAAATATTATATTTATTAGTTTTACTTGCATTATTTGATACAGTTGGCATGGATAATAAGTGTTGTTTGTAAAAATCGGGTGACATTCCATCCGCTAGTGTTCTCCTGAGAAACCCAGTGTTGGAGGTTAGCTATAACGGCTGGAAGACACGACATGCTGATGATGTGTCATTCTTTATATTGCCTTGGTATGATTAACATATATGGGTATGAAGCCAGCACTCGGCTGATAGACGAATGTTGATAAAAGAACACAGGGGAACATCAGTCTGCGTAGTGAGCCAAGGCAAGAATTCATTATCATAAGTAATGCCACGAGTGATTTCCAAATTATAGATATATTCGATAATTTATCTAGAGAATTTGGAAATCAAGAGTGGCATTTGTTAGGACTATTTAAAGAATAAAATTAAGCTGTTTACTCACAAATCATTATTTAAGTATAGTTATTTTAATATATATATTTAATATAAACGGCGATGTTTTAAAACAAATGAGAAACGATTGGTACGCTTCATTTCCTTCCTTTGTTCATCACTGCAACCAGATCATAATATTATTTATTGCCAAAGGATTGCAATATTGTAAGAATGCACCCTAGTGAAGATATTTTTAACCAACGTTATAGGTATTAATTAAATTTGATGTCCTATGATGTAAATATGTCAATTATATTTTTCTGCAACGTCATTTCCTGGAAAAATAATTAGTTTAAAAAGGTGCAAACAGTGGTTCCTTTTTTGTGGTATAATCAATTATTACAAATATTTTTATATTATCTATCGCATGCGCTTTCTGCTGACATTTATGCACTATATATACAATCTGGTAGCCGTATTTCTTGGGAGGTCAGTCACTGCAAAATAATGCTATGATCTATAGCCTACTTACTTACTTACTCACTGGCACAATCGAACCCGTAGGTTCATGACCGCGCGGACATAAGCTCTCCATACATCCCTATCCTGAGCTAATGTTTTCCAATCATTCCCTGTATAATCTACTTCCCTCAAATCATAGTTAATGTTATTCTCCCACCTCATTCTTGGTCTACCAACTGGGCGTTTTCCCTCTGGCTTTCGTACAAGAAGCCTCCATGGAAGTCTTTCATTCCCCATACGTGCAACATGTCCTGTCCATCGCAGTCTACGAGATTTGACTGTTCTTATTATATCTGACTTCCTATAAAGACCATGTAGTTCACTGTTATGTAGTCTTCTCCATTCATCTGTCCGTTCATCTCTCTTTGGTCCAAAAATTTTCCTAAGAACTTTATTCTCAAATACTTGTAATCTCCTTTCCTCCCTTACAGTAAGAGTCCATGTTTCTCACCCATATAATATAACTGGTAGAATAATAGTTTTATATATTTTCAGTTTAACGTTTTTTTTTAAAGGAGTTGGGACATCAAGAGTCTCTGCAATGCATAATAGCACGCATTTCCAGAATTGAGCCTATGTTTAATTTCTTTGTGCATCTCATTCCTATTTGTGATTATTGTTCCTAGGTATTTGAATTCAGCCACTTCCTCAAAATTTCCCTCATTTGTCATTAGCTGTCCATTTCCATTATATAATGTATTTCTACGTGTGACCATATATTTAGTTTTACTGATATTTACTTCCAGTCCTAATTTCTTAATGTTACTCAATAGTGTGTGCGTGTTGTCCTTTAGTATCTCCTCGCTATCGGCCAATAATACTACATCATCAGCATAAACTAACAGCTTATTAATACCATTGAGTTGTAAGCCTTTTCATTCTCTAAAGATTTAATGGCATGCTCTAGTACAAAATTAAATAGTAGAGGAGAAGGAGATAGTGCATCTCCTTGCTTCAACGCATTCTGGATTTTAAAAGTGTCTGAAAACTGTTTGCCTACACGCACCCTACTATTTGTGCCATTTAGACACATTCGTATAAGTCTAACTTTTTACGAATTCCGAACTCCAGCAGGATACTTCTCCCTCTTAATTGAATCATATGCTTTTTTGAAGTCTACATATAGTTGATGTACAGTACCATTATATTCCCATTTATTTTCTAAAATCTGTCTTATACTACAAATCTGATCTGTTGTAGACCTGTTTCTTCTAAATGCACACTGATGATCTCCTAGAATGTCGTCAATATAGGGAGTAAGTCTGCTTACTAATATAGCCTATTTGTAAGAATTTTGTACGAAGTTGAAAGTAATGAGATGCCCCTGTAGTTGTTGCAATCAGTTTTATCTCCTTTCTTATAAATTGGTACGATAATTGATTCCTTCCATTCATCTGGAAGAGCTGCTTTTTTCCAAATCTTACTAAGCAACCAGCCACCGTATCTTGTCCATCAATTTTTCTCTCCCTGATTTTATCAGTTCTGCTGGGATCTCATCTGAACCTGATGCTTTATACATCTTCAATTTTCCAATTGCCATTTCAACCTCTAATGCACTTGGTTCTGCGACTAGCATTTCTGCTGTCTGTAAATTATCCTCCTCAATGTCCTGTTCTATATGTACATTTAATAGCTGATTAAAGTAACTTTTCCATCTATTTAATATACTCCTGGAATCTGCAATCATATCCCCATTTTCATTCCGAATTATGTTTGTTCTAACCTGAAACCCTTTCTTCTCTATACTAATTCCCTGATATAATTCTCTAATGTTCCTATTGTTTGCGATCATTTCAAGATCATTAATCTTCTCTCTCAAATATTCCCTCTTTTTACTCTTTAATAACTTGGTGGTTTCCCGTCTAATACTACCCAATTGCTCTAAATTTACCTCATTTGGCTCGTGTAACCATTTCATTTTTCTAGCTTTCTTTTGTTTACAATGTCGGCACATTCCTCATCAAACCATATCTTGTTCTGTCTCTTTTTTAAACAATCAATGCTTTCTGATGCTGACAATTTAACAGTATCTCTTATAGCCTCCCATTCTTTATTTATGTCAGTTTCTTCTTCGTTTGCCACATTGTCATCTGAAGATTCCAGTACTTAAAATCTATTAGCAATTTTGGTTTGGTATTCTTGCCGCATTTCATCATTTTTCAAGTTTTTTAATTCATATTTTACAGAATCATCTTTAGCGTTTGTTCCTCTCATAAGCGATAGCCGTTGTCTGATTTTCACTCTGACCAGATGATGATCCGAATTGCAGTCTCTCCCTCTAACTGATCTAACATCGATCATGCACTCTGCCAGCGTTTATCCACTAATACATGATCTATCTGGTTCCGAATTTCTCCATCTGGGGACGTCCAGGTGTATTTATGAATATCCATATGCTGAAATGTTGTGCTCTTAACAATGAGATTCTTCGATGTGGCAAATGTGACTAATCTAACTCCGTTGTCGTTACTATCTTCATGGAGACTGAATTTGCCTATTGTTGGTTTGAATATATCTTCCCGCCCCACTTTTGCATTAAAATCTCCTAAGATAATTTTCATATGATATCGTGAAAGGCTATCAAATAAGCATTCTAATTCTTCATAGAATTCATCCTTGATCTTGTCATCTTTATCTTCTGTGGGGGCATGTACATTTACGATTATAAAATCATGTCGTTTACCCTTTAGAATTATGTATGATATCCTATCACTAACAAACTTAATATTTCGGATAGCGGATAGGATCCTCCTTCTGACTAAAAAACCCGTTCCAAATGCAGGTCTTTCTGCACCCCCATAGTATAATGCAAAGCTTCCTGATTCCTGACTACCTTCTCCTGGCCACCTAACTTCCTGTAAAGCGACTATATCCAAGGGCGATTTATTTAGTTCCCGCGTTAATATCTCTAGTGCCCCGCTATTGTATAAAGTCGTAACATTCCATGTTCCTAGGAACATGTCCCTGTGTTTGAGCCTTTGGCATGGGTTCCCTGAAGCAGTCCCCACCCGGAGAACCGAATGGGGGACTATTTGACCTCCGGAAAATTTTACCCCTGTTGAACCCATGTCCGCATTTCTTGACGGTTGTATTTTTACGGTGAAAGATGGTCACTCTTTCGACCAAGATACTTTTTTCGTCTGGCTTATCACCTTCGACCAATCCGGCATGGGTAACCCTATCGGCAGCAATGCTACTGCCGGCATAGCTCTCAGGATCATTTAAGCACGCAAGCCACTCCACCATGACAAGGTAAAGATCTATTCAGAATGTTAAAAAGGCGGTGCTTTCTTTATTATGATAAATTTTGGTTGGTAAATTTTAGGCGAAACACGACTGTGATTGGTTGTAAATAAAAAAATCATTGAAATGTGATTGGTCATCGACTCCCATTTGGGACATGAGTTAAATAGTCACTGCAATTTGTCCCCTGCCAAGCTACAGCTATTTAAATTCCATTTGTATTTGATTATCAGAGAATGCGCGCACATTTTAAAGAACTCAATATTTATTTGTTACTTGTTGATATCCGACGTGCGCTGCTACGCCTGAATAAATTAAATGTGTTTTTATTTTTAGTTTAATAAGTAAAAGGAAAAATTATTATTAATTAAACTATTGTATAGCTGGCTTAACTTGGCAGAGAGAGAGAGAGAGCGAGATGGAGATACAATGGTAAATAGTTGACCACTTTAGTCCAGATACATAAGAAAGAACCTACCCTGTTGTCAGTTTTCCTCTTCCCCCTTTACCCTATTAACATCTGGTGAAGAAAACCCGGCAACACTGGTGCGAGTGAGAGAGGTGAGTGCAGTTGTCTCATTCTACAAATTTCTCGTAAAGTTAAACTAGAGAGACTATAATACTATATCTAATATGATAGTGTCAAATTTAAGGGTAAATTATATTGTATGATATACGCTGCGACGAATCAAATATGGCGCGGTTGCTAGAGTAAATTTTTCATTTCCAATTTCATGTAGCCCCCCACCCCCATTAAACACCATTTCACTGATTTTTGCATAATACCTATCTTCTTTTATTTTCATTAGATACACAAGGTTTCGTTGTGAAACATAAACATTGCAACTGCTAGAGCGACTTTTTTAAATTCATTTCAGGTTACACTTAATGACTTTAGAAGATAATAGACGTATCTGAAAACTGTTTTTTTTTCTCCCAATGGTGCGACAGATCTAGAAGGCCCTTGGACTAACCGCAGGCAACTGGCCTCACATCCACATGTGTTAAACACAGAGGTAGACGGTCATCGAGCCAGGATAGGAGGTGACATGTGGTCAGCAAGTCAGGTTTCGCAACTGTTATAGCTGGTTTCCTCAACCTAATTTCAAAACCTGCATATACAAATGTTTATGAAGATCGGTCGAGTGTTTTACAAACCTATAAAGGACCACCGCTGTGCTCTCGAAGTAGCATGCTGCCTTGTCACGCAGCAGGCCCACGTTCGATCCCCGGTCGGACAAGTTTCCTGGGCGAGTTTTTTTTCGGGTTTTTCCTCACCTGTAAGATGAATGGCAGGAAACTTTAAAGTCCCAAACGGTCCCTGAACACCAACTGGCCATCATTATCATCAATATCATATTCACCTAATTAGCTTAAGTTTAGTTTAAGGCCTCTCCTGGCGCATCATTATCAACAACACAACTCTCATATTATTGGGGCAGCGTAACTCCGCCTTCCAGGCGCTCCAACCTCAGAAGTAGGTTACAAATACGCCATGCCAGGAGAGAACACCAGAAATGTCGAAATGACATCCTGGGGCATTTGGAAAAAAATAAAATAAAATTCAACAAGCACTAACATTTAATTCATATAGCGTGTATTTATTTTATTTTTTGCATTTTATTGATATTTAATGACATAATGGAACAGTGAATTAAATGAAATGGGTCCTGATAATATTAAATACCAACCAACCCTCTGCTTTGACAATTGAGAAAAAAACTGTGAGATTGTTCAATACAAGAATTTGAAACAGAAGCCTTCAGAAATCGAGACTCGAACCCAACCATTAGAGCTAATTCGACTTCTAAAGATTTTTATAATAGGACATACACCCACACAAACATATTATATATATATATATATATATAAGATAATAAAGGCTTGACAAATGCGTTATTTTCTTTTCAAATAAATGTATAATGGCGTGTGTTAGGACTCAAGTTCTTCCAAGAACTTGTTGTTTTTAATGTGGTTCACAGCTCGGTGTAAGAGAGCTCAGGAAATTGAGTTCTTGGCTGCGAGCAGCCGTGCCGATTACACCAGACTCCATTTCCGGATTTATCCCGCCTGATAAGGCAGGGACATCGATAGTGACCAGGTGGACTCCACTTCCCATAAATCACTGCGGAAGGGGACGGCAATAATAATAATAATAATAATAATAATAATAATAATAATAATAATAATAATAATAATAAATAGCTCTAAAATTCATTGTAAAATACCGTTCAGGTTATGTAATAACATGTTAAAATAAGTACCTGATATAACAGTCATCCTCAACCAAATGGAATGCAGAAGATGGAACATGATTCTCGAAGGTCCTCATTGTTTCAACTACTTGACGAAGTTTCGTAAACAGACATTTAATTTAGTTGAGGACGGTTGTTATCTAGGTACTTATTTTAATAGTGTAACACTTTAATAATAATAATAATAATAATAATAATAATAATAATAATAATAATAATAATAATAATAATGATACCTGGCACTATCGAAAGCGTAGATTCATATCCGCGTGGATTCTTAACGTACTGTTTGGACATTAAACGGGACACGATTTTTAAGTCTTCTATACGGGAATACCGTAAAATAATAGACTCCTGGTAAGTCTAGAGACTGAATTACGCTAACCAAACAATTCTCTTATAGCTACTGACAGCAATCACTTCATTCAACCTCGGATCTTCGCTTCGGTGCAGTCGTGTCATTGATTTAATTTACATTACGAACTCGTTTAATGTTGATCAGCCTCATACGCTAGTGGTCAGAGCTTCTAACTATACATGAGGTCCCGAGTTCAATTCCCGGTCAGACAACAGGATTTTTCCTTTTTTTTTTTAAAGGGTCATTAGGGTCGCCCAAGTTTGGATTTAGGTTAAGCTTAGACTTAAACACTCTCCTGGCGCTTCATTATTATTCATTACCCATCATACCATCGGGGTTACGTAACTCAGTCTTCTAGGTCCCCCAACTTAATCAGAACTTCGTGATATTGTGTGTGTGTGTGTATATATATATATATATATATTATATATATATATATATATGTATATATTCCACCGCTTTGGTCTCGTGGTACTCTGCTGCCTTGTCATGCCGCGGGTCCGGGTTTGATTCCTGGTCGAGACGCTCCTGGGTGAGGGTTTTTTTGGAGTTTTTCCTCACTTGTAAGACAAATGTCAGGAAGCTTAGGGCCCAACGGTCCCCGAAAATCATCCGGCCTTCATCATCATCATCATCCTCCTTATCATTATCACCCTCATCCTTCACCGGTGTGGAAAGCAACGGGAAGCTACCACGCCTGTAATTCCCTAGTAAAGCTGCAAAGCATAGCATGAAAATGCTATGATTGCAATGAAAGACCTGCCCTCGGACAGAATTACTATGGACATATATATATATATATACGTAGCCGAGTGGTCAAGACAAGATGCCTTGGCACAAATTACGGGACTTCGCGCTAGTTCGAGCCTCCATGGGGGAATAAATTGTCTCATGAAATGTCGGCAAGTATGGGACCCCCATCCAGCATCGTGAGACATTTGGGTAGCTACAATAAGTAGTGATTCCAGGTTGAGAAATCCAGCATTAACGGCTGGGAGACTCGATAACCTGACCACACGTCAGCCCTACACTGCATGATCGTCAACATCTGTGATTAATGCATGTGGATGTGAAGCCAGGAGCCGGCTGGTAGGCCAATGGCCTTCTAGGCCTATCGTACCGTGGAGTTTAGTTTGTTTATGAGATTCGTCTGGTGATGATATAGTCTATTGAAACAACTGTTACAAATGTTAAATAAAATACATATTTATGAAAATCATATACAACTTTGATAGTTTTATTTATTAGATAAATCATAGAGTTTTATCAAGTAAACACCAAATCAATTTATGAAATTAATTAATTAAATTCAGGAACGAAGAATAGAAACGTCAGAAATTAGTTTTCTGAGGTGTGGCTTGCTATACAATAACAGATCAAAAAGCAAATGAAAATATACGAAGAGAACTAAATATATTCAAACTATAAGAAAAATTGCAAATACAGAGATGAATGGATGGACCACATCAATAGAATTGATAACAATATAATTCCAAAACAGATTCTTCATTACAAACCACTAGGACGAAGAAATATATGAAGACCCAGTAAAAGACTGACAGACCAATTCTAGCATGAGATCGGAACAGACCTTAAGGTCTAATCCTTGATGCTGATGATAATGATGAAATTAATTTATCATAATCATACTCCAATCACGAATTTTGGTCATTTGTTGACCTGTTTCGGCCTTAAGAGAAACACCATCCAAAAGTCTTTTGAGTGGACGTCCTGGCCTTCTTCTTCTTGCAGATTGATATTTGTGTGAGTATAATGTGATTTTCCATTCGATGAACATGCTGCATCCATCTTGACTTACAATCAGAAATTTTGTTTGCTAAAGGTTCCATGTGTAGTTCTTCTAACTAGTCTTCATTTTTATGATCTAGTAGTGTGTGTCCTGCAGTCCTCCGAAGGTATCTTACTTCAGCAATTCTGAGATTAATTTAACTATTAAAATTTTCAACGCCGTTGGGTATCGAATCTAGACCCGCTAGTTAGGAAGCAGGCATAGTACCACATGAGCCAGCACAGTGAACAGTATATGATTGTCTACTTCTGTAAATTACAAGTGGATGTGAGGCCAGCAGGCGGAAGGTAGGTCAAGGGCCTCCTAGGCTTGTCCCGCCATGGAGTGTGCTTTGAGTCATGTAGTAGTAAATGTCCAAGTGAAATAGTGACGTTGCAGAGGTAAATATAAAAAGTGGGGTACAAGGTTGTGAGGTTAAAGGGCAAGACGTTTAAGTGAAACAAATTAAACCTGAGGATTTGTACGTATGATAAATGGAATGTCATGTATATAATTGACGGGTGGAATTTTTGGATGTCGGAACACTTTGCTGTGCACACAGGCGATAACACGCCGATCGCAGTGTAAACAATGGACGACGTCACCCACACCAGAACAATACAGGCGCTGTCATCTCGCATTGCGTCCGTCATTTGTCACCATCTTGCGTCTCCTTCACGTCTCCCTTTCATTATAATTACAAACAAACTTCAGCGACATGAGCATCCACCCACTTTTTTTCTAATTTTTAATTTCTAAACAACAAAATATTTCATAAGCATACACAAATATATTATTACAAACAGATGGATACACAAGAGAACAAACAAATAAGAGTATTTCTATCGCTCGGTTTTTTTTTAATTTCCGAGATTCTGTAAAACACTTCACAAACGTGTGTTGTACATTATTTTTGCACGATGGTGTTTTCAAAATAATAGTAAAATAATAACATATTTGTTGGAAATATTTGCGTTCATTATAGACAACTGGTTCCGCGGTGTACACTAGTAGTTAAGGCAAGAAGCCTTGGCGCAGAGCTACGGACTTGCGCTGGTTCGAGTCTCCATGGGGAAAGAAATTTTCGCATGAATTTCGGCCAATTTGGGACCGGTGTTCACCCAGCATCGTGAGGAATTTGGGTAGCTACATTAAGTAGTGGCTCCAGGTTGAAAAAAAAAAACAGCTATAATATCTGGAGGACCTGACTTGCTGACCACATGTCTCCCTATACTGGCAGCATGAACATCTACATCTGTGATTAACACATGTAGATGTGAGGCCAGCAGGCGGCTGGTAGGCCAAGGGCCTTCTAGGTCTGTCTCGCCATGAAGTTTAGTTTAGTTTATTATAAACGAATGACGTTAGCAGTCTGACCAATAAATACACGGTAAACGCCGAAAACAATTTAGTTGAGACTGCACCAGGCCGTGACACCAATCAGGCATAAAATCGCGGCAAGTACGAATTTATTGTTTTATATAATGTCCAGTTAATTTAAATGCTGTGATTTATTTCGTATAATGTATATTAACACTACCTTTTGGATATATATTTGTATATAGCCTATATTGTACGTAGTATACATAAAGGGCAGTTGATTTACTTCCCGCCCTAGGTAGGTAATATGTAATATTAGAGTATTGTTATTTAGTTATTTATAGGTTGGGAATCCCATTCCTAAGTTCGACAGAACGCACTAACGTGCAAAAAAAGTATTTATTGCTTCTAGCTGAGTAAACATAAGGCCTAGAGGAATTGGCAATCTCTGAAATAAATAAATAAAAAAAAATCCAGTTTACTGAAGATGTTTGTAACTTGAGAGAAAATATAGAACGAGTAATAACACACAAAAATAGCTATGTGAACATTGGAGTTAAGGGATTAACAAGAAAAATAAAGATCAGCTAGCACAAGAGTTGGGTTAAATAAATAGATGGATAATAGTATACAGTAGTTTTGTGTTACACTGCAGGTGTCAGATCTTCCCACTAGACCCACAAGAATTCCCCAGGAGAGGTTAACGGAACACTGAATACAGCATAATGAGCTATTGTTAAAAAGGGAAAGGTACTTTTTTTTTAATTTTACCTCAGAACTTACTAACGAATCAACTTGTGTCTCTGCGGTGTTGCCACATTTCGTGAATTTTCAAAGATATTTTGAGATTATTCGAGTGATCAGTGGCGGCAATCCTACATGTTCAAAAGGACACTGAACCAAGCCAGATAATTAATTTCAGTAAAACATCATTGAATATATATATATATAAATAAGGAGTGAAAGTTTGTTTTTTTTGTCTATCCCTCATCATCATTATCACAGTCCCAACCATGAATTTAGACAATTTGTTGACATGTTTCAGCCTCAATAGAAACACAATCCAAAGTCATTTGAATGGACGTCCTAGTAATCTTTTTCCTGAAGGTTTTGATAGCTTAACATTTGCTTTTTTATGGACTCAAAAACTTCTTGATCGATTTGAATGGGGTTTTTACCATAATTTAGAGAATATTTTTTCTGGGACAAATAACGTATATGACATTACTGTACATACTATAGGGTAGGAGCTACGACAAAAAAAAAAGTGCATCGATGCACTAAAAAAAGTAGTTTTTTTTTGGACGCTTAAATGGCCTACGCTGCCTAAACCATAACAAATGAATGTACACATAATTGATTATGTAAAAAAAAACTACAAAATAGTTCGTGACAGCATTATGTCTTTCATTTACGGATAACTCACAATAACTATTTTTGTCTTTCAGCTCTTTGGTGCCAAGAAGATAGGGAGGGATAAATAGATTCCTGGAGAACGCTAGGTAATCAGCACGAGGTATCTAAAAATAATTACGATATAAATTTATAATTATTTTTCGTTTTACGTATTCAACTAAAAATAGAAACAAATTTAACTTATTCTGACATAGCAGCACACTCTGGGTATCAGCTAGTATGTAATAATTGCAATAATAAACAGTGTAAATATACAGTTGTAAATAAACAGCTATTTATTTATATCGCGGAAATCTCGAGCAGGAACCTTAAAAACGCAAAGGATAATTATTTTTCTCTATACGAATCCCTTGTGAAATCAGCGGGTGAAGGGAAAACTGCTTATTTTCATGTCTCTTATATCTGGTGGACCTACCAGCGATGTACGAAGTCCTTCGGGAGGAATTTTATGTCCTAAGTTCAGAGTCTGAAGATTTTTCAGACTTGTAAAAGAATCGCAAGCCTGAATAAAAAGGCCGCTGTGCAAAATTAACAGACCTTCATCCGACCAAAAAATACCTTAGTTGCCTACTAGATGTCTCATTTGGCCGGTATGTTGACTGCAAAACATTCATAAAATATTTAGGGAAGTAAGCGTAAATACGCCTAAATTAACTTGGTCTAGTAACTCGTAAGAAAGGAGAGGCTAAGGCCCAACATTGGGCTGTTACGGCATTGTAGACCGACTACTAGGGCTGAGACTAAGGAAGGCCTACAACAAAAAACGCAGAACAATAAGAACACAAGTATATGGAAACTGATTTCTTATGTAAGTTATACATAAAAAAACTAAGAAACAATTTAATTTGTGTCTGATTTTGGAGACCGTTCTGAATGCAGTACGGTATACATATATTTTTTAGCAAGATGACCACAGGAAGTGGCCAAAACCAAGTGATGAGTTGTAGAAATTTGGAAGGTATCCAACTGTCCAGAAAACAACATATTCCGGTGGCGTGGAAGCACAAAACACGACATTAATATATTGCAGTAAATTTTTATGCCAACCCGAGCGCTCATCCCAGTGGCGCAACGATGAAGTGAGAGTATGCATATCAACTTTAAAATCACATAAAATATGAACAAATGGTAAAGTTCTTAGGACATTTTTTTTTGGACCAAAGAGAGCTGAACAAACAGGTGAATACAGATCTCATAACAATGAACTGCACGCTCTTTATGAGAAACCAGTTAAGCCTCATAGACTGCGATGGGCACAGGACATGTGGCATGAATGTGTCCCAACAACAGCAGAAGGTAGAACAACAGACTTATCTCCTGCTGATGATGGGACTAGTCCCAAAACATATACAGTTAGTTAATATTTTAAAAATTGAGGAGACGGACCTACAAAGTACATGATTTTATAATTTAAATAATGTAGACTTATGGGGAAAAAAAAAACCGAAAAAAAGTCTAATCCAAGAAACTTGTCATGATTTTCAATTAAAAAATATTTTTCTGATTAAAAAGAGACTACTGTAAAAAAAAAAAATCGCAATAACCTACTAAAATATAAAAGGGCTGCTGCTAAACTGTTAAGTACAGAGTGTCCCCAACCACCAAACAAACGATAGGTCGCGGTTAGAAAACTGATTTGTACTTTTCATAAACATTTTAGAACAGAAAAAAAACTAAACATTGAAGAAAAGCGTTTGAAATGGTATAGTCACCTCATTAAGAATGAAAGAAGATAGAATATCAAAGAATACCCTTGATTGGAAAGCTAATGAAAGAAGTGGAAGAGGCAGACCTAGAGAACGTTGGATAGATGGTGTGAGAAGAAGTATGGAAGCCAGATATTTGAGGAAAGAAGTTGCTTTAGACAGGAACCTCTGGCGACAAATCACTTTAGGTTGAAGGAGAGACACTGTATTGTGGAATATTCCTAATAAAAAATTAAACATTGCACCGTTGAGGTTATTGTTAAATATTTAAAAATACTAAAATTTGTATCTGTTGTGGCAGTCGTCCTCAACAAATTAATCTATAAATTATATTTGTAAAAACATTCCTGTGAAGTAGTTGATAAGGTTGTAAAATTTGTTGTAGTTCCGTATAATTTCATTATACTTGTAAAGTTTAATTTTTAAATATTCAGCTAGATCTTTCGGAACCGGTTCCATTTCCAAAGTTAAACGATAACCTGATGAACGAAAACATGCCCTACCAGATCAAACCCACTATATTATCACCTCACTATGATGGTTGTCCGTTTATATAAAAGCGGGTGCCGCGCGATAATGCCTGGCAATGATTAACGCGCTGAATTATTACAGTGGCGGTAGTCAGCATCTTTGTATTTAATTATATATAACAGCTGCTGGGAAACAAAGCGAGCCGCTTGACAACTATCATAGTGAGGCGATAATACAATATATTCGTTAAAAACAACCAGTACCCAATGAAGAGCCGGAACCGGTTCCGATAGGCTTAGCTGAATGTTTTATACAAGTATAATTTTTGAAGACGACTGTCACAAAAGGCACAAATTTTATTGTTTTAAATATTTAGGCCTAATCGATTTGTTACGTTTTAAAAATATGATTTTTTAAACAAAAAAAGTTATTGGTTTCGCGGTCCCCAAGTGGGCACCAGCACACCTGGAAACAGCGTGACAATATTAATAAACTCGCTCACGACGTCTTCAAGATGTCAAGGTTACGAGCAATTCGGGAAGCTGTAAAACTCGGGTTTTACAGACCTCTTCAACATGATGGCCCTATGTACTAGACAGAGTGAAAACGCTCGCTTCACTACCATTGCTTCTCCAGAATAAAAACCAACAATTTCCTCTAACTCATGAAAAACCACATTCTGTCCAATTCTTCTCACCTTAGTTACAACATTCAAAATTATACCATGTAAAGGAATAATATTATTTAGTGATTTTTTTATCTGTTAAGTTGCATCCTGCACACAAAATCATATAGTAATAAATGTTTGTTCACTCCTTTACTAATAATGGCCTAATTATCATTCTGTTTTAGGGCAGTAAGTTGAATTTACAATAGAGGCCTTGGTATCCATTGACAACGGGATGAAATAGCTCAACTTACTTCCCTTGGGATGAAAAGTAATTGACTTAATTAATAATGTAAAATGTTACCTACTTAAATTTTTATTGAGTAATACAATACAATTTTATTGTATTACACTTATTTCTCACTTTGATAATTCAAATTTACAGTGATTGAACAGCTGTTACAACTATTAACATTAACAAAAAACATTGTATATTTTCATTAGTTATTGTATGTTTCTTATTTATTTCAATATATTTCTCTAATGTTGAGTAATATATTCTTAAATATCTTGTATACTTTTCATATATATATATATTTTTTTTCGACTTTGCTGGTAACAGTAAATGAACCGCATCATTCGCCGCATCCTCTAAATCACAATTAAACATATCTGTAATTAATATGCTGTCTGAAAATGCCACTAATTCAGACAACAATAAAACATTGCAATTGTTTTAAATTTCCTTACTATGAAACATTTGAACTCTTCAAACGAAGATATAAATTCACACGAAATATAAAAATTAAACGTAATTATTAGTATAGGAGTGAACAATAGTATATTGCGATACAAGTGAGATAAGCACTTGTTACTGATCGAGAAAAAGTTTGAAAAAAAACGAGGCGCTTGCGCCGAGTTTTTTCAATTTTCGAGATCTGTTACGGGTCTGTTACGTGCTTATCTCATGTGTATTGCATACTATTTTTTGGTCGATGTGACTAATTTTTATTAAATATAGTAATGAATGAATAAAAATATTTGTTGGATGTAAATGACGTCTATGAGAAAGAAACATTTGGTGATCGTTGCTATGTATCATTTCATTTGTTTTATTATAAGCAAGGATTGTTGGCTGTGGAGACATTTTTATATGTAGTACCATGATTAGAATCTGTTTGATAATTGTATTATGGAAGGAGTCATGGTAGATGATAGAGAAATTGAAGAAGAGTGGAGAGTCGGATGTTCTGCATTAATTCCGGAAAAGTCTAAAGAAAGGTACGAGTTAGTGTACAAAATATTCAAGAACTGTTTTATTTTACTTACCGAACGTGTGCTTTTTGAGTCCATATCAGCATTGCGATTTATTTTGTTTGCATAGCAACCAGGTAAGATGTGGGAACGTTGACTTACTTCAAGTAACAACAATATTGGTTAAGTATGAGAAATTAGTCACATCGACCAAAAAATTATACACGCAATTCGAAGTAAGTACATTACTTACTTCCCTTGTTGCGTACATGATTATTAAAAATATTTTTTTTTAAATCAATGCCACCAGGTTGTCATATTTCTGGTATTCTCTCTTGGCATGGCGTACTTTTCTCAAGTTGGTGTACCTAGAAGGCAGGGTTACGGCTGCCCCGATGACATGCAAGATGATGATGGTGGTGGTATGATGTACCAGGAGAAGCCTTAATCTAATAAGGCGAATTATATGATAATGATGGCCAGACTACTTGGGGACCATTTGGGCCTTAAAGTTTCCTGACATTAGTAGTACACTTAATTTTATTAGGCTATACAGTATTATTATGTGATAGCGAAGAAATAAATAAGTGGGGCTAGGATTTGTATGATAATATTTACAGTATATATTTTTTGGTTAGAGTGATATATTTCTTAAATATTAAACGTCTTTTACATAAAAACTAACTGAAATAAAGTATTTTGTCAAGTCATATGTATGCATATTTGGTAATTTATATGTGGCAGAGAATATTATAGCAATTTATTGGTCATAATCGTCAAATTTTCACTCTGTTAGGAAGTAAAGAACTTTTATCGAACAATTTCTTTCTTCCGTGTTCATTGAGTTGTTCAATTTCTCAATTTTTTTTATTGTAAAATCTATCTTCCTCTTCTATTTCGTTTAAATTCGCAGTATGAACTTTTACCTTACATGTATATCTGAGCAAATATTTATGTATTGTCTCGCTACAAGCAGGTATAGTCCAGCCGTTGAGTATCTGGTCCTGACGTTTTCATGACAGTATTGCCGATATGGATTCAATGGAGAGGCCGTTTTATGTATGCGGTTACCAGAAATACAGCGGACAACATCGCAGCAATTTCTAACCTTACTAGCGACCTCAAGAGCAGAGATTGGTTGTAGCAGACGTCCACTCCCATTCCAACCGTTTCCTGATTGGCAGTAGAGGGCAAGTTTCTCCCTTTACTCCTTGTACAACCTAAACGTCAGGGCCGGAGATTCAGCGGCTGGACTATAGTTACTGATAATTTTAATAAAATAAAAAAACATGCTACAATATCAAATTCCATAGTTTAGTTTGCTTCTCATTCATTTTATTCTTAAATAAATAGGTAACTATCTTAAAGTGATTCACTACTTTGATTTAACAACTGAATTTATTACATAATTATAATATTATTAGGTTATATATTTTTATGCTATAGTGTTTACTTTTTGTAAATTTTAGGTCATAACTGCATATATAAATATGTTTTTCATATCTCGGTGGTTTTTAAGTCACAACAATCCTAACCCTACTAATAAGCAACACACTTCTTACTAAGGTTAAGTCCAGCCCTAGTAACAGCCAACCACTTCTTTCTATCCTAACTCTTGATTTTCCATCTCCTGACCTCCAGAATTCACAATTCCAACCCCACATTGTCTAACAATCTTAACTTTTGCCTTCCTATATTATGTCTACTTTCGAGTTTTAAATTGACAGTTAATTTTGGAGTTCGATCATCCTCAATTCAGGTTCTGATAACATTTCCCTACCATCCAATCTTCGTGCTTTGATCTCAGTTCCTTCATTGCAACTACTTTATGTAATAGATGAAATTAACATACCAGCTGTTACAATAAAAACTATTGGTCATCAATGATATTGAAGCTACGAATATTCAGATTTCTTAAAGGTTGAATTCGACTCATATATAATCCTCTAACATGAAAGAAACTAAAGGAATTGTCGCCTTCTGGATGTAAATAATCGTGCGGCTTTACCATTAAATACATTTATTCGTATCATTATTACTGCTATAAACTTACTAACTATATCAAGGGAATATTTATAGATTGTGCCCTCCCTGTAGTTAACAACCCTGTAATATCTGAGAAGTATACTGACATTCCAACTGAGAATTACATCTTATCCTCCATTTACAATTTTCAAATTTTGATCCATAAATATTTCTCAATATTTTTCTTTCTCATGTCGTAACTAGACTCCAGAATTCTATATAAATAAATTACATATATTTCCCTCGATTTGTTTCAGTCTGAGAATTTAAAATGTTGAGTAAATTTACGCTAACTCTTCCGGGCTAAGTTCCAGTAGTAATGTAAACAAACAAGATGTCTGGACTGCATTTTCATTAGTTGAATAACAGGTTTTCTTTTAAGCGTGTAAGAAAATATAGTTCGCTCTCTTAACACTCGAAATAAATAAAATAATAAAAAATATGTATTATCTAGCACATGTATATAAGCTATATGGGAGAATCTTAAAATATATAATTACAATTTTAATAGATTAAATAAATAAGCATTTCAATGTTTAAATATTACACAGCGCAATGCAGGATACATTAGGATATGTTGTTTTAAAATGACCGCTTTCTACAGAATTTCTCAAAAGACTGGAAAAGAAACAATTTGGAAAGCGGAGAGAAACACATTATTTTGAATGTTTTCATTACAGTTTAGTGAAAAATATACCACATTAGCCATTGAGGATGTGGTGAAAATAACAGCAGAATCTAGTGGCTTGCAGTTAAAAACGGCAGATATTTTTTGGACACGGCCTTGGTGCATTACAAAGCTTCTCTGAATGAAATTTCGAGGTAGGTTTCGGCATGTAATGGTTAACAGTTCCCTTATGAGTAGTGAGAGATGTAGAATGGAGGAAAAAACGTATTAGCACCGAATTATGTTCGTTCTCAAACTATAGTTAGAAATTATACAAATTCTATAAGCATGATATACTAAGAAATTGGTGTTCTAAGTAAATGAGATTAAAGCTATACATATAGGATAACACGTAGAAATACTTCACTAAGTAAAATGGACAGTTAATAAAGGAAATTTTGAAAAAAAAATGGAAGAACTCAAATTTCTATGAACGATAATTACAACAGGAATAAAGCGAGGAAAAAAAAAAAAAAAACATGGGCTCAACTCAGGGAATGCATGTTGTAATGCATTACCCTTAATTTCACAACTCATTTTTAAAAAGTTACAAACTGTGAACAAATTTTTTTTTCTCCGAACTGTCGTATATGGGTGCGTGTCACGGTGGTTTAATGGTTGTTCCCTGGCTCTACTTCCGTGAGTGGGTCCCGAGTATGAAGATTTTCAGGCTCGTAAAAGAACCATCAGCCTGAATAAAAGATCTCTGAGCAAAATATAATTATCTCCCTCATTCACAGTTTAACTTTAGTTGCCTACTGTGCTGACCACATTATACATATCTGTAGGTAAATAAGCGTAACTAAATTATCTTGGTCTAGAAACTTCTAATGTCCCGCGACGTAGCCGCGTGGCTAAGGCATTAGCGCAGAGCTATGAGAACTTGCTCAAGGAATTTTGGCCAGTATGGGACCGGTGCCTATCCAGCATCGTGAGGCATTTGAGTAGTTACGATAAGTAGCAAAACAGCTGTAAAGGCTGGGAGACCCGACATGAAACCACATGTCACCCCTATACTGGCAGAATGATTGTCTACCTCTGTGATTAAAACACATGTTGATGTGAGGCCAGCAGCCCACTGATAGACCAAGGACCTTCTAGGCCTGCTGCCATGGAGTTAGGAGACTATGGTTAGACTCAAAGGGCCTTAAAGCCAATCATCAAGTAAATAAAAAATAACTTTTTTTTGCCAAACAGAAGAGATAAGACAGCTCAGATTTTCTTCATAATCTTCAACTCTTCATTAGAAAGTTGAGAATTTAGTGAAGACAGATGGATGAATGTACTTTATATGCATCATTTCGTGAAGACGAAAAGTGATAAGAAGGGGAATTAAACAAAGGAGCATCGCTGCAATATTAAATTGTCTTGCCGCTCGAATGCAGTTGGAAGCTGGAGAGACGCTACGAGAATCTTAAACCAGGACTTGAGGATATACTGCAGAACACAGCATGCAGCTAAAATTACTTCTCTCATATCGACTCCACCCAACCCTCCACGTTTTCTGAATCTTCTCGGGATATTTCATCTTACAGAGGTCACGTTCTAAAAGGATAAACTTATTGGAAACTGAAACCAAACCCAAAACGTTTTAACGCATATTCTACTTTCAACTGTATTAATACTTTAGAACACTTCCTTGCATTCAAGGTCATTTTATTCCTAAATGGATTTCAAAAAATGTTAGATAGCCTATTTAATAAAGTTAAATGTTAAAATATATACCTTCTGGCAGGTGCCGTCGTCCTTAACTGTGTTAAAAATCTTGGTTTTAAAAATTAGTAGGCCTTTCGGAAGTCGACTTTCATCATCAGCGGAAGAAATACGTACTACTAACTGTTGTTAGTCGTTGCTACCAATGACGCTTCAAGAATGTCAACGTCCAAAATGTCGTACAACCATAACAACAGTAACACATTTATTCTGCTGATGATGGAAGTCGACTTCCGAAAGGCCTACAGTTACCATATTTTTTTTTTTACAAATCAAGAACATTTTAACACAGTTGAGTACGACGGCACCTGCCAAAACAACAGTTAGTGCAAATATGTCTTCTGCTGATGATCGTAGTCGACTTCCGAAAGATATGTGCAGTTATTAATTTTTAAAATGAAGAACATTTTAATACATTTTTAACGACGACACTTGCCAAAACAACAGTTAGTGGCACATACTTATTCTGGTGATGATGAAAGTCGATTTCCGAAAGGCCTACAGTTACTAATTTTTAAAATCAAGAAAATTTTTAACACAGCAGCTGAGGACGACGGCACTTACCAAAAGATATAGGCCTATATTTTAACATTTTACTTTATAACTATTACATCAACAAAATTTAATATCATATAAATTCTGTTAGTATTGAATATTGAATAAATTTATGCCTCGCCCGTACCAGCGTCGTCTAAGACATCAAGCAGAAATACGAGACTTGCGTTGGTTCGAGTCCCCATGGAAGAAAATATTTTTTGGGTATTATATGACACCATACTACCCACATAAAAAAACATTATTTTTGCAGTATGTGGATAATTACCCGATATATATATATATTGCTTTATCCCCTAAAAATGTGAGATATGCCTTAAACGAAGCGAGGTGTTGAGCTGAAAGTAATAAAAAATCACCATATCTACAATGCAAAATATGTTAGTCATTGTTTAGATAATGTAGGCAACTTATAACAAATAAGTGAACGGTAAACTAACCTGGTGTACTAACTCGCCCACTTTTTTACACTAACTTGCCCAAACTAACACTAACTTTCCTACTAATATAGGTGGATCCCTTTATAAGTGAGCAAACATGTTGGTTCTAGAGGGAATGTGTGTTATCACACTGATCAACATGACGCTAGCAGCCATTCTTCGATCGATTATTCATAGATGGTACGATGACATAGAATGGTCATATTTTCTAACTAGTTAATACCCGGCGTGCGCTGTTACGCCTAGATAAATTAAAAAATGAATTTTTATTTTTAGTTGAATAAGTAAAAGAAAAATAATTATAAATTTACCTATCGTAATTATTTTTAACAACTCATGAGATTAACAGAAATTAATACTTTAAAAGCCATGGTAAACAAAACAAGACTTAAAAGAGTTAGGAACCAAGATGTGAGGGAGGAATGTAAGATAATAGATGTTGAGACATTTACTACAAGGAAAAGGGAATGGAATGCCCACGTGGTCAGAGATGGCAATAAGAGGGTTATTAAAGTAGGGAAGAACTTGAGTCCTAGAGGGAAAAGATTAGTGGGTAGACCCCCAAAGGATGGAATGAGATGTAATCATCGTTGACATTAGTGTGTGTAAACAAACAGGCAAACGTCTATAGAAAAGAAGAAGAAGAAATGATTTATATAAACCGTCCGTCTTGAAATGAAACAGATTTATAAGTATATTTTATTGAATATTTTAACTTAATGAAAATTGATATATATTTTCCCCATTTCAGGTAAACCCCCCACTTCAAATGGTTGGATCTGATTTTTTTTATAATACCTCCCTCGGTTTATTTTAATAGCATATACTGAGTTTTGTCGTGAATAATTGAAAACTGCGACCGCTAGAGCGATTTTTAAAGTTACGTTTCAAGTGAACTCCTACACCTAATGGTTTTAGAGCATAATCTGAAAAGCTGTATATACAAATTTTCATGAAGCGGTTTAGAAGTTTATAAAGAACAAACATCTGCAGAATGCGACATAAGTAAATTATCCGAAAATGCAAATATATTATTTTCTGTAACTTACAACATCTATGAAAAAAACTACCGAAATTGTTCAAAGTGCCCTCCATAGTTGTTTAAGCATTTATGACATCGTTTTACCACTGAATTGCAGATGTTATCACACAATTTCCCACTATTACCAAAAGTGTTTTCAAATTCCTGTTCAATCGAATCTCGTAAATGTTGCAGTTTTGGGTAGTTTTGTATTGAAAAATTTGTCCTTCAAAATTCCCCACATTGGAAAATCACATAGCGTGAGGACGGGTGATCTAAGTGGCCAATCGATTTTACTACGCCTTCCAATCTACTCTTTAAAATGGTCATCCAAAAATGCACGGATGTTTAATCCATAGTGCGGCGGAGCACCATCTTGCTGTAAAACAAGATTGTTTCGTACTGCTTCAATCACAGGGCTGTTGCCTAATTCTACCATAACATTATTTAACATTCGAAGGTACCTATTGGCAGTCACGTTTATATACATTCCTTAGTTAGCAAATTACCTCAAGCAGTAGTGTTTGAGATTATATTGTGAAGGTCCCGTATTCAATCCCAAGTTTCAACCAATCCGATTTTTCCCCCCTTACAACCATGTGCAGTGGTTAACTGACTTATGATGCACTCTGTATATGCAACTTGACCCGGTATCGTCATGAATTGTGATAGCTACAACAAGTAGAAGCCCCAGGTTGAAAGTTTTGTTACTAATTAATGAATTTGTTAATGGGGGGGGAAAGTAATTTAAATTTAAACTGGTTTCATCATGTAATGAATTGAATATTTAAAAGCATATGCGTAACTGTCAATCGTAAACGTTCTCACTATTTCCAGACATCTCCCATTCCCTATAACTATAGTTTAACATTTAAACTTAACTATTAGGCCTGTGAATCGGTCGCGGTGGTCAAGTGGTTATTTTCCTTATCTCTAGCTCCTAGGGTACGAAACCAGTCAGGGTTGATGGGTTCTTTTAGGATGGACTTTAACCTGTGAGTCCCGTGTCTGAAAAAAAAAAAAAACTCAAGCCTGAAGGCAAAATAAAACCGACCTTCCACTTCGAAATACTATCTTAGTTGCGTACTATAAGTATCATTGCGGCGATGCTGACCACATGTAATTCACATCTACACGGGAATATGAGTAACTTATAATGTTTTGAGTTGCAAATAAATAATTGTTACTGTGTTTGAAAAGACAATATTAAGAAAAATATATGCGACAAGGGAGAATGTGTCCATCAGAAGTATGTCTCCTTACGTGGTTACATAAATTAAAGTTTCAAGATTGCGATGGGCAGGATACGTACAAAAAAGAAAGATTGAACATCAGATAAAACTCCAAGCGCGATAGGTCTAGAAGGCCCTTGGGCTACCATCCGGCTGCTGGCTTCTGGTCCATATGTGTTAATACCCAAGATAATTATAGAAAGTATATTTGAAGGAAAAATGAATGTGGAACGACCTAGACTGCGTTGGATGGATGGAAATTGTGAGGATCTGAGGAAGCTGAGAGTCATGGGGATGGTGTGATTGGTTGCTAGAGGCAGAGTTGCCTGGAAGAGGGATCTGAGGGAAATCGAGGCTCGAACCGGTGTGTAATGCTTCTGCTGATGATGAGCTGTTAATGTAAGATTGCAATATTTGTAAATACTGTAACAAATAACCCCAAGTAGCAGCCTACAAGGTAATGGTGCAGTAAAAAAAAAAAAAGTAGAGTCCCATATATTTATACAGAGTTTTATTAAACTCCCATTACAGACTTTAAAGACGTGTAGTGGGGACCAAGAAGGTTACTTTTAGCATAAGAACTCATGTCCGGAAATGTACAGTTTTCCCGCTACACGCAAAATATCACAACACATGTTGCTCTCTCTCTCTGACGTATGCTGCTTGTCGTCTGGGTCCACTTACAAGAAGGGTATGATTTGACGTCCACCGACGTCAACATATACGGTACCTCTGCATCATGTTCTGGAACATACGATCACGAATCCTACGTCCAGCAACATCCGCCGCTGCCATAACCCACGCCAATAGGTCTTTCTCGGATTCCACAGGATTTCATATGACCACTCAGCGGAGTCAAATCGGGAGTATGTGCAGGTCTTTGGTGCCGAAAATTCGGGAGAGTTGAACGTGTGTTGTGATATTTTGCGTGCAGTGGGAAAAATTTCCAAACATGAGTTCCTACGCTAAACCTAATCGTCTCGGTCCCTACTACACATTCTCAAAGACTGTAATGGGAATTTGGTCACACCCTGTATAATTGACGTTTAAGGTATTACTGTGTAGACACATTAATTGAAGTAAATATTCATTTGTCAACTTTAAGCCGGAATTTTGATTTCAGCCCTTAAAAAAATATTATTATGAAATCCACAACCGAAACGTATCCTTCTATAAAAATAAAATAAGCTGTAATTGTAGGTCCAGTTTATTATATTGAACGTTATTAGACGTCCCTATTGCTCAACTCTCAAAATTGATGTTCCAAAGGAAGTGTAGGGATTGGAAAACAAGTTGCACGATCCAATAGGCCCTATGAAAATTCTGAGAAACAAATTCACATTTGAAAGACTTTCAACAATAATTGAACATTGGTTGTCGGACGTTAGAATCATTTAAAATAAATATAAATTTATATAAGCTCTAAGTTTGGCTTGATCATTACCTCATGTATTGAAAAAAATAATGGCGCAACTCTTGATGGTGGAAAGTTAGAAGTTTTGAAGAGCGATTCACACTAGTAAGTTGTTACATGTGTTGTTTCCTTTGAGGTCAAATCCGGTGGCATAAGGGGCCAATCATAGATTTATACTAATCGTTATTGAAAGAATTTCAACAAATAAATTTATTAATTAAATCTCTAAGTTAAGAGAGTCGTCAGATGACTGAAAGAAAGTAATGGTCTCTTAAACCAATCAATAGTAAATTAGCGATTACTTCTGATGCAGCGTTTGTATCGTTCGTTTCAGTAGAGCAGTCGGTAACATGCTTTTTTGCGACGATGCAGGCCCAGGTTCGATCCTGATCAGGAAACTTTTTTAACAATGCCGTTATTTTTTATAATGCCTACATGTTACCAGGTTACGTTATATAAATAAATTTGTATATATAGGGAAATTAATTAATTAATTAAAGGGAACAGCTCACACACACGCGCACACACTCACACGCGCTCTCTCTCTCTCTCTCTCTCTCTCTCTCTCTCTCCTCTCTCTCTCTCTCTCTCTCTCTCCCTCTCTCTCTCTCACACACACACACACACACACACACACATATATATAAAATGGATAACGATTGTAAAATCTCGTTACTTTGTTTAAAAACACAAGGCATAATAAGAGTGTTTATTTCCACTGCTAATGTAAAGTGCGTCTGATTAATTTAAATTAAGAGAAGTGAATATACAGGGTGGACCGCTCGAATGGACCTAATTTCAATTGCTTGTTACTGGCAAACGGTTGAAGAAGAGAAACTTAAAAACAACGTTCATAGTACAGAAAAACTCACCAAGTTTCGAATCCTGTCGGTAGATGGCACAAAGATACGTTTCTCGTTCTTAGATTTAATTGTTTGTGAAAATGGCGACTCCGCAGATGAAAGCGCAAGCTGTTTTGTGGTATGCGGAGTTTAAATCAATCATTAGAGTTCAAAGGGAGTTCCGGCGTGTGTTTAAACGTGATGCTCCAACTGCTAGAAGCATAAAGAAGTGGCGTAATACATTATTAGCTACAGGATCTGTGTTGAAGAAGCATGGTGGTGGTCGCAGAGCATCCGATGAAATGGTAGCAAATGTTCAAGCCGCATTTGAGCGAAGCCCCCGGAAGTCATTAAGAAGAGCTTCGCGGGAACTTCAAATACCAAAATCGACATTACAACGGATTGTCCACAAACGCCTCAAACTGCACGCATATAAAGTGCAGTTAGTGCAACGTCTGGAGCCGAATGACATGCCGAAACGAGTGGAATTCGCCAATACGATGCTGGACCGTCTCGGCGCTGATCCTGACTTCATGACCAAGATTTTCTTCTCGGACGAAGCCACTTTCCATTTGTCAGGCAAGGTAAACCGGCATAATGTGCGGATCTGGGGATCGGAGAATCCTCACGCTATTCAAGAGCATGTTCGTGATAGTCCGAAGATGAATGTTTGGTGCAGTTTGTCACATAATAAGGTCATTGGACCGTTTTTCTTCGCCGAGAAAACTGTTCGTGGTACCACATATCTTGACATGCTGGAGCAGTTCTTCTTTCCACAAATTGAACAACTGCAGCCTAACATCGTTTTCCAGCAAGATGGTGCTCCTCCCCACTGGTCCAATGAAGTTCGTACGACTTTGGACAACATTTTCCCTGGCCGTTGGATTGGTAGGGGAGGACCAATCGCGTGGCCCCCGAGATCTCCCGATTTAACACCACTGGATTTCTTTCTCTGGGGCTATGTCAAAGATAAAGTTTACACCACCCCAGTCAAAGACCTTCGTGATCTTCGTGAGCGCATCATAGAGGCTATTGAGAACATTCCAGAAGACATACTCCAACGTACTTGGCAAGAAATTGTTCATCGCTTTGATATCGTCACAGTGACTGCTGGGGCTCATATAGAGATGTGGTGATCTGGATATCAAAACTTGGTGAGTTTTTCTGTAATATGAACGTTGTTTTAAGTTTCTATCTTCAACCGTTTGCCAGTAACAAGCAATTGAAATTAGGTCCATTCGAGCGGTCCACCCTGTATAATTTCATTATACAAGTAAGTCCTCGAGTATTGCGTCTCTTCATACAGACAGTTTCTAGCAGGGAACGGTTGTGGTCTCATGGAGGGAGCTTCTTTCCTATGCAGGAGGTCGCGTGTTCGATCCTGCTGTCGTGCTTTTTTTTTCTCTCTGTCCTTATCTCAATTAATTTTCTTTGTTTTTTTGCTTTGTTTTATTTACAGCATTTACCGCACTACTTATATACGCGAAATTATTTTCCATTGCACAACGAAATAAAACGGATTTTAGTTTCTCAAATAGTTGTATACTTGCGAACCAAACAACTGACCTCTGGTCATGCGCAGTTCCTTCGTTCTGGGACTTCATTACCCGTGTGCAACAATAACAAAGGCTGTACATTGTACATGTATTCATTAGTACTTTCTGTTTAATTTATTATATTACAACTGTTATTAATTAACTCATTGGCATTATCGAACTCATAGGTTTATGACCGCGTGGACATAAGCTCTTCTCTTCTTCTTAATCGCAATCTGTAGGATTTTCATCCTGCTTATTTCCAAAATCACGAACTGGACGCGCATTCACTGTCTATCCATCTCTTGGCTGATCTTCCTCTTGTTCTTTTCCCGTCCGTTGGTCTATCTTCTTAACATCTCGTTAGTTATTTTTTTCCCAGTGGAACCCATGTTCGCGTTTCCTGATGACTGTACTTTTAGGGTAACAGATCGTCACTCTTTCGACCAAGGTATTTTTTTTTCGTCTGGCTTATCGTCTTCGATCTGCCCAGAAAGGGTAACCCTATCGGCAACAATGCTACCACCAGCATAGCTCTCCGGGTCATTCAAGCATGCAAGTCACTTTACCCACAAGGTGAAGATGTCATGGACGAACTTTTATTATTATTATTATTATTATTATTATTATTATTATTATTATTATTATTATTGTGTTTATCGTATAAAAGTTGTATGTACATGAAATCTACACTCTAAATATTTATTTGTATAAAATTTAAATTTAAATTATTTATACGTCACCTCATACCCAGTATTTTTATTAAACCGGTTTCAAAACCTATGTGGTTTTATCTTCAGTAACATCTCGACCGATGTTACGTCGTTCATGAGAATAGCTACTTACTCCATCTGTTGGTGTGAAGTAAAAAGCAGTTCTGCATCACCAACAGATGGAGTTTCCATCTGCTTCTTACTCCACACCAACAGATTCTCCTGAACGACATAACATCGGTCCAGATATTACTGAAGATGAAACCACCTAGGTTTTGAAACAGGAAGACTTGATATGAACTAAGGTATAAATAGTTCAATGTAAATCTTAAATTAAACTTCATAGTGATTTTTATATAAAGTTCAATGTACAGTAAAATTCCTTATTCGCGGGGGATATGTTCCGCAAGTCCGCCGCTGTGGTCTGAAGGTAGCGTGCTGCCTTGTCACGCAAAGGGGCTGGGTTCAATTCCCGGTCGGGGCAGGCTCCTGGGTGAGGGTTTTTCGGGGCTTTTCCTCACCAGTAAGACAAGTGTCAGGAAGCTTAGGGCCCAACGGTCCCCGTAAATCATCCGGCCATCATCATCATCCTTATCCTTATCACCATCATCCTTCACCGGTGTGGAAAGCAATGGGAATCTACCACACCTATAATTCCCTAGTAAAGCTGCAAAGCATAGCATGGAAATGCTATGATTGCAATGAAAGATCTCCCCTCGGGCAGAATTACTATGGATGGATGTTCCGCAAATATGAAATAGTAATTTGTATGGGTATATAGGGGATACGTTCCAAGATTACAATTTCTATTAATTATTACTGTCAGGTTTAGGCAAGGGCTTAAACAACTAAGTAATTTTATCCTGTTTTGACGCTTCTAAAACGTCTTTCAATTAAGATTGATATTAAGCTGTGAATTCTACGATAGAATTCCTTATTTTGTCTTCGGATTTCATGATGCATTAACATTGAAACAACGTGATATAGACGCATACGACTCGCCAACACGTAAATGATCAAGCATTTATATTATTACTTTAAGCCCCTTTTTTCCACTTCGGAACTATTTTTTTTTTCCTTTACAAATTGACAACAAAGCAGAAGAGACACGTGTTATTCAATGAAAATTATTACAACGTATGACAAGTTGAAACAATAAAATACCGATCGTGGCGAGGGCGGCATTTATCAACGGACATAGCGGCACGTGAAATACTGTGGCGGTGGCTTTTAACGAAGAACTTTAGGCTTAGTGACAATAATGTTTGTTTTACTTTGATATTAATTTGTCCATTTGGTTTGAATCATCCTTTGTAAAAGCGGCCTTGGCACGTGCCTGCAGTAAAAAAGTTGGCGATGCGTTAATAAGAATACGAATCATTCTGATATACCGACTGGATCCGCGAATAAAGACATTTTTAACCGCGAATACAGGAACTGTGTCTCAATTTTTAACCCTCGAATAAGGAGCTTTTACTGCACTTATATATTTGTGCTGGTTGAGTGGAAGAGAAGGCCTTACGGTCTTAACCCTGCCAGAATAAATAGAATATTATCATTATCATCATCATCATCATCATGTATCATGGCAGCTGCCGCCGTCTTCCGGAACCAAACGCCATTCCTCTCTGTCCATCCATTGATCTTCCTCCATTCCTTTGATATTCATAGCTGCTTGTACTCCTTCTATCCAAGTTTTCTTCGGTCTTCCTCCTTTCCATTGGGATCCATTCCATAACAATTTTTGGCAATCTTTGCTCTGGCATTCTTTTGGCATGACCATACCACTGCAATCTTTTCTTTTTTATAATGTCTATGATGTCCGGCTCCTCTTGTACACCCATAATTTCCCTTATTTCTTTATTTCGTATTATATCAATTCTAGATTTTCCAGCTGATCTTCTTAAAACATCCATTTCTGTACTTAAAATTCTTTTCATTTCCCTGATAGGAATTTGCAAGATTTCAGCACCATATGTTAAAATGCTCTGAATTATGGTTTGATATATTTGTAATTTTCTATTTTTGTAATATTTTTGCTCCACCAGAGTTAAAAGCATTTGTTGCTTGTTTTGTTTGTGCGATTCTATTTTTAATTTCCACTGTGTTATCGCCTGAATGGTCTAATTTTGTTCCTAAATAAGTGCATTCAATACTAGGTTTTAGTTCATCTCCATTGTTGAAATTTATATTTCCATATTATTATTATTATTATGTCCTATACAGTGCTGAGGTTTGATTTATCCAGTTATGGAAATGTGGGGTTGAACCCGCGAACTCGGACCAGAGACGTGGGGATTAAAATATGGCATATTCCCCAGTGTTATAAAAAGTCTTGCTTTGCTACTGTATATGCGTTGATTCGACTCCCCATGGAGGATTTTATAATAGGATTTCGGCCAGTGGTATTAGACAGAAGCCCATTCAGCATCATGATCAATTTAGGCTATTGCTCGAAACAGCTACATCGGCTGGAGGATCTGAAATGCTACCACCTGCATTCGAAGCATATGGATGTAAGACCAGCAGCCTGCAGGTAGACGTCCTAGGCCTGTCGAGCTATGAGTACGGATGAGTTTGAATATAATCCAGGGGATGTTTCTGCAGTAGTTGGAGGCAGTTCTCATCTGCATAGTCTTGCGTCAGAAGAAGAGCGGAACACCTCTGAATTATTCATGCACCAAATGAAGCCTAGCGCACGCTCTTAACAAGTTGGCCGCAATTAGGAAAACATAATTATTATTCAAGTAGAAGCACTTGGAGCATTAAATACCTCGCAAGTTTCCAACTTGGTGTGTGTTCACTTCCAGCGTCTTATTCCCTCCATATTCATGAGAACTCTGCTAGCCTAGTTCCTAGCAATATCTCAACCACTGGCCGAGCGTCGCGGGGATTTCCAACTCATCCGGCTTTAAGGGGACTTATTCAGTAAGAACCAAGAAAAAATCTTCTTATTCTTCTTCTTCAATCAGGGATTAGGCTCGTAAGCCTGTTCCGGTTTCACATATTCTCCAACCAACATTTCCGTAGTCTTCCCAAATCTCTCTTTCCTTCAGGTTTATAATCAATAATTCTTCCAGGAATACGACCGTAACTCATGTTCAATCCACTAAACTATAATGATGAATCCTTTCCTCTAATGATATTACATTTAATTATTTTCTTACATGAAAAAAACTGTTATTGGCTCAACTGTTATTTCTGTACTCTGTTCCAAATTTTCCGTTTAAAATTCCAATTATCAGTGATGATACCGTTTTTTGCAAGATTGTGCATGATGTAAGTACATGTTGAAACTTTAAACTCGCTTTCCTTAAAATGTAATTTTTCAATACAAAAACACAATATCTCGAGAACTGCTTGTTGAATTTCAATAACATTTTGCATACAAATCTGTTATCACAATCTATAGACAATGGATCTAAATGGTTAAATTTAAAAGGAAAATGAGTAATTTGCTAGGGTAGATGTACTGCAAAATTGTAATTTGTTAAAAATACATATTTAAAATCTGTACCTTCATTATGAAGCAAATTAGAATCTTCATTGAGGTCCAGCATTTGTATTATAATGTCAGTTTTCAAGTAAAAAAATATAGTAACTGGTTTTTATTTATTAAATTTAGGTGCAAAGGCAGAATACATCATACAGAAGCGTGACGCAGTTCCTAACCTTATTTCCGATTTACTTAATCACATTTAACTATTTCCTATATTACTTTAGTTCTTTATTTACACTGGGTCGGCAGACTGCCCTGAGCACCGCGATCTGAAATATCTATTGCGCTATCCAAATATATTAAGGAAGAATAAAATGAAGTGTACGGTACTTTATGGGCCCGGAAAACAAGTTCAGTTCTCTATCCAAAACGAAATTTTTTATTCGGGCTATGATCGGGAGGAGGGACTACAAGTCACCCTTTGGGCCCATCAGCCATTTTTCGTTGCTCAATCTCGGAGTCACGCGCCAGCACCCTGATGACACCCATTAGATCCCCGCAATCAAAACACCTGTGGTGTCGACCAAAGTATTTTCCCTAAGGGTAATACTTGAAATGAATGAATGA
The DNA here is from genome assembly GCA_030220185.1 of Diploptera punctata. Taxonomy (NCBI): domain Eukaryota; kingdom Metazoa; phylum Arthropoda; class Insecta; order Blattodea; family Blaberidae; genus Diploptera; species Diploptera punctata. Next base: position 220,259 of record JASPKZ010001957.1, on the reverse strand, counting down.
ATGAATGAATGAATGAATGAATGAATGAATAAGAAATGAAATGGCATAGGCCTAACCTGAAAGGGAGAATGGAAAGTGTTGGTGCGATTAAATTAAGGAATCAAAACCACAAGAAAAACTGGAAAATTCTATTTGGAAACCGCCGGGATTGAACCTGGGATCCAGTCGGGAAGCTGGGCATCTACCGATACGCATACTTCTCATATTACGCAACCACTTAATTGCTTTCAGGACTATCAGTGGAACCTATTCCAATTCGAAATATTACTTTCTGGGACTAGTGCTGGTTCGAATTCCTATGGGGAACCATTTTTTCATGGAATTTCAGCTATTATGGGACTGGTATCCATCCAACATCTTGAAGAATTTGGGTAGCTACAATAAGTAAGGGCTCCAGGTTGAGAAAACCACCTATAACGGCTGGAGAACCGACATGCTGACAACATGTCACTCCTACTCTGGCTGGATGATCGTCCATATCTGTGATTCACACATGAGGATGTGATGCCAGCACCCTGGTGGTAGGCCAGGGGCTTTCTACGCCTCTCGCGGAAGAAAATATGCTATAAGCTGGAAGTTCGAGGGTTCGAATCCCGGTGGGATCAACATTTTAAACTAACCAAACTTTCTCGCGACACCAAGATCCTGGGATAGACTCAGCCTCTAATGAAAATGAGTGTCTAAACAAAAATAAGGATCTCTTTTAGAAGTTCAAAGAGTAAACTTTCTCTTCTTTAGAGAAGTCTCCAAAGATTTTTGGGGGGTAAAGGGGCCGTCACGCAGGACTGACCATTCGTCTGCATTCCAGTGCCGATTGTCTATAAAAGGGGGAGCTTCAACCACCCAAAGGGCTCCTAAGGCCTGTAGTAGGATCACTTCAGCTAATATAGCAGGAATCGAACTTAGGAAACGAGTAGGTTGGTCAGACATGGTACCATTCCATCAGAGAAATGATACCTAAATAAAGCTATAGGATAATCGTACCACAGTAGTGTTCTAAAAAAATAATTTAAATTCGCATTGAAATGGTTAACATTAAGTGAATTTTACAGTTGGCAATTCCACTAGTCGGAACATGTTTTAATTAAGGCAGTGGTGCCAACTAGTCTCATGAATACAATGGACACTGCAACCTCCAAAAAGCAACGCAAACTTTACCTCATAGGGCTGAGTCTCCAGAGGATGGGAGGGACGGACTGGCTCTTCGAACTGGACCATTACCCATTAATTTCAAGTGTAGCGTAATTTACCCTCCTTTCGCTTCTCACTGTGTAATAGCTTCACGTATGGGGAGGTGCTCGATCGATATGCACTCTCTCGCCCCCAATTTGTATCTGTATCCGAGCAATTCAACCTGTATCCGCGGATCTGCATCCACCTCCTACAATTTTTTGGACGATCCTACATTTTTCTCAACTTACCACTGTTGTGCCTCACTTACACTGAATGTAATAACAAACTGCGTTAACTAAGCGAATTCTCAACTAATTAACTCACCCGCACTATCGAAACGGTAGGTTCATGGCCACGTGGACATAATCTCTCCACACATCGCTGTCCTGAGCTAATGTTTCCCTGTATAATCTACTTCCCTCAAATCATTGTTAATATTATTCTTCTACCTCATTCTTGATCTAACAAATTTATGTTTTCACTCTGAATTTCCTACAAGAAGTTTTCGTGCTTTCATCCGCATTCGAACCACATGCCCTGCCCATTGCAGTCTACGAAACTTAATTGTTATTATTATATATGGTTCCTATAAAGATCAAGTATTTCACATTCGCCTGTCTCTTGTTGGTCTAAAAAAAGTGAATTTCTCAGCAAGTCGAATTTATGGCATCATTTTATTTTGTCAATTATAAATAATCATCCTTATGCTAGAGAGAGATTCAAGTGTGCTAATAAAAATATGAATAGACTTATATCTACATTAAAAATAGGAGATTTCAAGAGTTTGGAGAATTAATAGAACATGAAGTTTACTTACTCACTAATTGGCTTTAAGACCCTTTGACTGTAGCCATAGTCTCACCTATGTTAGGAGTCTCTAGACCAAACTAATTTATTTACTTTTTTTTCCATATAAACGTCAATGAGTGGCATATAGTAGCAAACCGACCCAATGAGACAACTAGAAGGCAACTAAGATGTTCCTAGAGAGATGAAGCGTCAGAAAATTTTGTTTAGAAGCCTCTTTTTCAGGCTTAAGGTTATTTTAGGAGCCTGGAAATATTCAAAAGACAATTCATCCTAAAAAATCCATCGACCCCGGCCGATTTTGAACCCGCGACATTCGGAACTTGAGGCAAGGAGCATTACCACTAAACGACATTTTGCTGGTTTATGATTTTATATACAGAGTGTAACAGGATCTCACCGAAAAATGATAGGGATGATAGGCCATGCAGAGAGGAAGGAGCATATAGTCGCAAACACGTGGTTCATGAGTTATGCGCAGATGAAGGTGTTCAGCCATAAGAGTCGGTATTGAATAGAAACAATTGTACACGTACCATTTTATTGAAAAAGACACGCTTTTACAATAAGTGTTGAAACAATAAGGGTTTTGACGACATTAAAATTAAAACTGCCATGATCGTTGCTGCGACGATATAAAACATGCAATGAGGCACAGGGTCGACTGTTTGAACACTTATTATAAAAACATATATTTTTCAATAAAATTATACGTGTACAATTGTTTGTATTAAATTCTGACCCTTATGGGTGAACACGTCATCTGCAAATAACTCATACGATTACTTATATGTTCCTTCAGAAAAATTATCCTCTCTGCCTGGCCTATCATCCCTATCATTTTGGGTCGGTGATGTCCTATTACAGCCTGCATATAAGTAGTATCGTAAGTAATGTCGGGTTTTAATGTAATGTAGTATCTGGTGGAAATTAGAAGGTGCGATTCACTGGTTTTTTTTTCCAAATTGACGTGCAGTCGATGATTGAGGATCTTTATTCTTAACAACTATAGCGAGTTCATGGCATTTTGAGGGTCGAGGGTTCAATCCCGATCGGGATACATACCTCACAAATAACCATAACAAAAATACAGTAACTGGAAATAATCGAACAGTTACCACTCCTCTCCTGGCGCGACAGGCCTAGATGGCCCTTAGCCTACCAGCCAGCTGCTGGCCTAATATCCACATGTGTCAATCAAAGAGGTAGATGATCATCAGCCAGTGTTGGGGTGACATGTGGTCAGCATGTCGAGTCCCCCAGCCGTTAAAGCTGGTTTTCTCAACCTGGAGCCGCTACTTACTAGCTACCCAAATGCCTCACGATGCTGGGTGGGCACCGGTCCCATACTGGCCGAAATACCATGAGAAAATTTCTTGCCCCATGGAGACTCGAACCAGCGCAAGTCCCGTAGCTCTGCGCCAAGGCTTCCTGCCTTAAGCACTCGGCTACGGCGCGGGACGAACAGTTACCACACTCATCATTATAAGTTATGATCATGTGTCTTCGGATTACCATCTGTTTCGATCCATGACCCATTTGTTGCGTGAAATTTCCAAAAGATTGAAGCTGTGAGGTGACCAGAGACCGGTACGATCGCGGGATAATAAACCTCGATGAAAGAATTTGAATAATAGTTCAATTTTTTGTCAAAATAAAAAAAAAAAATAAATAAAATTTTGTTTAAAAAATGCAATTATTTTGAGATGATACATGCATTTCGTTTGATAACTCTTAAATTGGCGAAACACTAATTTTTCATCCCGGCTATCTAAATGTCCTGAACTGCAGTGAAAATAAAAATCGATATTTTACTAGCGAGTTTCGGGTAAACCTACTGGTATACAAACAAATATCCCAGATACGATATAAGCAAATATATTTAAGTATCTCTAAATTAAATTTAAAAAAAAAAACAACAAATTAATAACGCTTTTCTGGATGGGTCAGAATACAGAGATGAATGTCATGTCTTTCATGAACAGACTGTACAACTGTCACTTTTATGTGTCACATAACTTAGATGTGTTCGGTATTACTGAATGTCACTTCCAATTCTAACCGAAGCACACCTGCAGGATGGCCAACCTGTGCACACTAATTTACCTTCATTTGACACATATCACCACGCCATTATTCTAATTAATTCCACAATTCCCCTACTTAATTTAAAGGAATACTTTCTTGTGTGCTTTAAACATTGCAACAATTATAAAAATGTGTGGTAAACTATCACTGATCATTAGGATAATGCTATTTTGATACGTGACACGAGCATAACATTATAATAATGCACACAACTCAAAAGGAAGGAAGTTAGAGTAACCAAATTTTACAAACAAAAACGGATTCTTTGAATATTACAGGGTATATAAATGAGGACAAATGGGCCATTTGAGGAACGATCAACATCATCACCCTACCACATGTTATATTGCTATCACCACGGCAAATCCACTGGAAGTCACGCATAAGAATCCTCATTCTACTAACTAAAATCGGCTAGTATTAAACTTGGCACGTATCTGCTTGGGTTTAAGGACAGAGGGGTCGGTTGGGCCGGACGGCCGTCGTCGGAAAGCCAACGGAGAACTCTCCACATGCACCTATGACTCCATTCCGGAAATGTCGGTTCACGAAGCTTCCACTCTGAAAGGGTCTCGACTAAGGTTCCCGCATCAACGTAATAATAAATTATCGCTCAAATATTCAGTTCTCGGCTTTAAATACGTAAATAGACCCAACGGAGCCAACACTAGGTGCCACATATGCTGTCGGTCTCACCATATGGCACCAACGATTGTCTAAACTATATACATACGTTAATTAAATTAAACACCTCGATGGTACATATATCAAAATTTTATGGTGTTGATGGGATCGACCATCATCCCCATGCCAGCTCCTATCTCAACAGAAGCTGGCAGGCATCACAGCAGTCGCTTCAAAGCCCGCACTCTGTGTTATTGTTCTCTTTAGACTTGACTTTTGACTAGAGGTAGTGTAGTCGTATCGAGAGTGTGGACATGAATAAAGAATAGGCCGACCAAATTAATTGTGAAGGAAGACACTTTATTAGCAGCAAATTATTTGTGCAGAAACAGTGAATTAAACTTACTTAATACAAGCTTTCCACTTTACAGCAGTTCGCCCTTAATTCCTGCTTTCCAGAGATACCTATCTTCCCATTGTCCTTCTTCCATACCCCTCATCATGGCATCATATATTCCCTCATACCATATTCTTCTACTATTCCCCTCTACCTTCTGCCTGGCACCATCCAATCTAACACCTGTTTAGGCCACTGTTCATCCTACATCCGTTCTTCATTTCCATACATATTTCCCATTGTCCTTCTTCCATGCCCCTCTTCATCATGGCATCATATATTCACTCATACCATATTTTTCTATTTTTCCCCCTCTTCCTTCCTTAGTTAATAATATTCAATAATTAAAAATTATTTTTCATACTTGGTCCTTTCGTACTATAGTATAATAAAACTTAATAGATAGAAACCGTACCATACAATCTAACATCTATTTAGGCCACTGTTCATTCGACATCCGTTGTACATGTCCATACCTATCTTCCCTTGTCCTTCTTCCATACCCCCTTTCATCATGGCATCATATATCCCCTCATACCATATTCTTCTACTTCTCCCCCTCTTCCTTCTATCCTGGTACCACCCAATCTAACACCTGTTTAGGCCACTGTTCATCTGACATCCGTTGTACATGTCCATACTACTGTAAAGCTCTCTTTGTTATCCTATCGATAACAGTTTATTGTGCAGCAATTTCTTGTCTGATATATGTATTTCTAATATGGTGTAGCCTGGATATTCTCATACTTCTCTGTAATCCATCCATTTCTGTCGCCAAGATTCTTTTCTGCATCCTTTTATTTTCTCCATCCATATGTAAGTATACTTTCTATTATTGTTTGTATAATTTATTTCTATTCCATAAAAGACCATTCAGGGATTTAATCGCCTTCATTGCACAATTTACTCTGTTAATAGTATATTTTTCCACAAGTACCAGGTCTATTATAGAACCAACACATTTAATTACCAAATTATTTATTTGAAATCATCTGAATTTCCTCCGATTACCACATATTCTGTTCCAATATAATTTATCTTCAGTGGATTATTGTAAAAAGAATAAAGTGAATATCGGGAATTCTGTATAAACATTTGTGGAGTTAATTTTAAGAAGTTCTATTTGAATCCTACAAACCAATATCTAGCATGTGTGTGTGGATGTCAACGCTTTAAGACTTGAATTTTTTTTTTATTTTTGGAAGCAATTCCGACCATTAGAAATAGGGGGTTCATATACCGACAGAAAAAAAAATAGAAATAGATTTGGGCGTCAGGAATTTTAGATTTTTTTCGGGAAGAGGCTGGATACATGCAACTGAAATAAAATGAGAAAATTGTTCTCCAAAATTCAGCGATATCCGAACATTGGAAGTGAGGATTCAACTGAAAGCCGTAACTTAAATTTATTCTACCTGCCAACATGTTTATTTTCTTGCAAGGTAACTGAACACATACTATGATTTGATTATGATTAGCAAAAAGAAGATAAATTCCGCAGACTAGCAAACTCGGGCGATGCATTTGACTAGCTGAGAAATTCGCTCAGTTCACTCATGGGAATAAGCTCTCCATACATCCCTATCCCTGAGCCAATGTTTTCCAATTATCCCCTGTGTAATCTACTTCCCTCAAATCATGGTTAATGTAATTCTGCCACCTCATTCTTGGTCTATGAACTGGGCGTTTTCCTTATGGATTTCCTACAAGAAGCTTCCATATACATGCATCATTCCCCGTTCGTGCCAGATGTCCTGCCCTTTGCAGTCTATAAGACTTAACTGTTGTTATCATATCTGGCTTCCTATAAAGGTCGTGTACCTTACTATTATGTAGTCTTCTCCATCCACCTGTCTGTTCATCTCTCTTTGGTACAACATTTTTCCAAAAAACTTTATTCTCAAATACTCGAAAAACTGGTGGCATTGGTGAAAAATAAAATAAAAACTGGCAAATGCCAGCATAAAATTTTGTCCCTATACGGAAACCTTTAAGTTTTATGAAATATATGAGGATACCCTCTCTGGTAGAATTTTTATACAAAAATTTGCGCGTGATCAACAAGAATAAAGCTTGTCATAGGCACGTCTCTGGCTTGTAATTGCTCCTCCATTATTTTTACTGGAAATTTAATGATGTTCTCTTGTTGTAACATGAAAGAGGGGGGGGGGTTCGAGCTTAAAAACCCCAAGTCAATCACCTGCAGTTCTTTGTGCAGGTATCTGCATATGTGTGTGTGTGTGTGTGTGTGTGTGTGTGTGTAAAAAGCGGCTTTTAGTTTCTCTTTTCTTTCTATCCCGCTCGCTCTATGTTGGCAATATCGATAAATTCTCATTCACTAGGTACGCAGGCCGAGTAAACAGGGTACAGTCACGTGCATCAACATTGCTACATTCTTCACAAAGCTTTGTTATCTAATTCTTACAACTTTCATTACTGACATTCAAACATTAAAAGTTGATACCATCGCATGCAGTGACGCTGATTTTTTATTACGTAAATTATCATACGTACAACCAAATCGAACACTCTATTTAGTAACACTAAAAAAATCAATAATACATTGTGTTCTGCTCAAGACCAGGTCATTCACTGGAAACTCAGCATTCTCCATTATTTCCGTAACTACCTTGGAAAGACTTACCATGCCATGTTTGCAACTTTACTAGGGATATATAGATGTGGTAGCTTCCTATTTCTTTCCACATTCCACTCTTTCTTTTGCATCTTAAAATCTTAAAAGGTCTTAAAAAGGTCACCAGGGGCCCCAACTTGGAGGCGAGGAGAGTGGATTTGGCTAAGTTAAACCCTCCGGACTTTACCGACATTCGTCCCAGAGGTTAAACATCAATTCCATCAGGGTTTTTTGACCAGATCACAGATCCAGAAATCCCAATTAGCATGTGCCCCAACTAAATAAATAATCATCACACATGGAAATACAATATATAATAGAAATGAACAGTTAATGGCAAATGAGGAATATTTTGGAGAAATGGCTGAATTCAAATACCTGGGAACAATGATTACAAACAGAAATGAGGTGCAGAATAAGATTAAACATATACTAAATTCTTGAAATGCCTGCTATTATGCATTATACCTTGCCGTTAGGCGAATTAACAGTGTGATGATTCATGCCTCCGGGTGAAGTAGAGTTTCTACCCGTAAGTGGAATTTTCTTTCGGCCTACTGCACACCCGTTTTACGAAATACAGGTTCGTTTAACAAATATTTGGCGTGTAATATCTGTCTTACAAATAACTGTAAAATCTTAAATTAGTTTAAGATCTGAGACGGATTGTGTACGTATATTTCACTGGTAGTGTTCTGAATTTACGGAATAAAGGTGGCTAAATCGCATGTATCATTCTCATTAAACGAAAAAAGTGAAAGTGATTGAAGTTAAAGAAAGACAAACTGTCAGTACGCGAAATAATGACTAAATTTAAATGTTGGAAAACCCAATTTTATGAGATTTTTAAAACACAAAGAAAAAATAATGAATGAATGGATGCAATGAAATGGTCAAATGAAGAGAAAAAAAAATCAATGAGGTATGGGAGTGTTTTACAAGTCCACGAACAAAAAAATATCCAAATTTCCGTACTGTGGTTCCAAAGTCAAGCTCTAGCTGTTGCTATATCCCTAGAGAATAACGATTTCAAGGCATGTTCAGTTAGTTGTGGACAGTTTTAAAAGACGACACAATGTAGTGTGGAATGAAATTTTGCGGGGAATCAAAGGAAGTGGACGGAAGTATAGATAGTGAGTGGAAACCGAAACTGCGTACTTTAATTTCAGGATACGGGCCTAAGAGACATTTTTACCACTGACGAAATTTTTTGCGCGTTACCGTCGAAGTCGCTCTACATACTACATTTCATTTTCCAACGGTAGCGGAACTACAATTAATCCAAGGTATATAAAAAGACATATACGGTGCTATATAATCGAAGATTGGTTAATTTTTTGTTTTTATAATGCAGAATGTTGTCTAATGTGAAAAAAATTGGTCCCATGCGATTCCGCTTTGAACAAGTTTTACTCTATATAAAATTGCTATTCTCCCGGATATATTACATGGCTATTCTTCAATATACAATATTCAACTCCGAATGTGGTAAAATATAATGCATTTGATTAAAATGATTGTACAGTAGCTGAATATGGGACATGTTTCGAAAGGCATTCAATGAAGTTTTTTAACCGAAGTCTCAGTTCAAGACGACTGAAATCTAAGGTAAAATGTTGTAATTTTAACCTTTTTGAAGAAAACTGTACCTTACTGGTATTCATTTTACAACTTCGTATTAAAATTTTAGTTTGACATTTGGTGATACTTCTGGTGTTATTTTAATGTGCAATGTTGGTACCAGGGCTTTAAAAGCATTACTAGGCCTACTTACTAGTAAGGTATCTTAGAAGAATTGGACTATAGTTTATTAAACATTGACAATAAGATACGGCTCCTCTATTGTGATCTTAGAGGACTCATTGGAATTTAGTGAGCCGACACGCAAACTATCAACTGAGTTTCGGACCACACCCAGAGTAAAAAGGAAGTAAAGTTAATTGCAATACAAAAGACATCCGTTTCTTTTCCATTTGTTTAACAATTCAACCAAAACTACATTAACAAACACCCCACCAGATTTCGTTTATGGATATCAAAGCTGTATCTGATTTAAATATAGCTAATTTAGGCACTTCCTTTATACATTCTGGGGCACGCCGTAGCGTAGTGGTTAAGGCACTGAGCTACAAACCGGAGGGTCGAGGGTTCAAGTCCCGTTGGGGTCAGGGTTTTTAAACCGACCCAAACCCTCTGGCGGCACTATGACCCTAGGGTCGACTCAGCCTCTAACGGAAATGAGTACCAGGCGCTTGTTCTGGGGGTAAAGGCGGTTGTCACGCAGGGCTGATAACCCGGCTGACATCAAGTGCCTTTTGTCTAGAAAAAAGTGGGAGCCTTAACCTCCTACTACCCCAAGGGCCTCCGGGCCTGTTGTGGGATCACTTTACTTTTACTTTATACATTCTATGTTCTAGCAGTAAGGTCGATACGTTGAACGGAAATGATGCGGATTGGTCCCCGGCCGGGACAAATTTACTAAAAGATATTTTTATGGTAAATAGTAGGCTACAGATTTTACCTATTACCGAATTCGAAAGGAATAAAGCATTACAGGCTGTTCTCAAGAACATATTTTTTAGTTTTTTTACAAAGCTCAATCCCTCCTACTTACTAGACACTGAATATGACCACGACAAAATGTTACAAACATACATTACACACGATCTTCCTTTTATTTTTATTTTTTTGCAAATGCCCCAGGTTGTCTTTCAACATTCCTGGTGTTCTGTCCTGGCATGGCGTACTTGTAAACCACTTCTGAGGTTGGGACGCATGGAAGGCGCGGTTACGTTGCCCCGATGATATGATGAGTGATGGTGATGATAGTGGTGCGCCAGGAGAGTCCCTAATCCTAAGCTTAATCTAAGATGAATGTGAATGATGATGATTGCGATGGCCATATGATTTCGGGGACCTTTGGGCCTTAAAGTTTTCCTGACATTTGTCTTACAGGTGAGGAAAAACCCCGATAAAAAACCTCACCCAGAAAAACTGTCCCGACCGGGGATCGAACCCGGGCCCGCTGCGTGACACGGCAGCACGCTACCTCGAGACAAGTGCGGTGGACCATAATCTATATTGTTGCAATTTTTCTTAGTAATACAAGCTAGTAAATATTTATTCCATTTATTTGTTTATTATTGCAAACAAATTTGTAAATACATTTTGAATCTGCTTTTTGTTATTAGAAGTTAGTAAATTATTATTAAATTTGTTTTTTCTGTTATTATAAAAATTAGTAATAATCGTTTAATTTGTTTTACTATTAAAATTTAGTAAATACTTATTTTGATCTTTTATTATTAAGAGTTACTAGCCTAAATAATTTTTTAATTTGTTTCTTATTAAATGTTTATTGCATTTGTTTTTGCATTATTGAAAATTGGAAAGTATATCTAGGATTAATTTCTTGAATAATTGTTGAATATATTTTATTATTATTATTATTATTATAAAATTATTAAGTAATTGTTGCATTTGTTTCTATTATTATTAACAGTTAGTAAATCGTTGTTTTAGTAAATAATTATTGCATTTGTTTTAATTATTAAAATTAGTAAATAACTGTTGCATTGTTTATTATTAAAAGTTAGAAAACAATTATTGCATTTGTTTTTTATTATTAAAATAATTGTTGCATTTGTTTTATTATTGAAATTAGTAAATAATTGTTGCATTTTTGTATTATTGCAAGTTAGTAAATAATTATTGAATTTTTGATATCAATAAATAATTATTGAACTTGTTTTTTATTATTATTAAGAGTTAGAAAATTATTCCTGCAATTATTATTTCAATAATTTTTCATGAAGCATCTATAGTTGTAGATTATGAAGCGATGTTTAAAATCTAGGGAAGAAAGCGAGGAGACCACTAGTTGGGAACTCTGGCTGAGAGCTGGTTAAAATTCTACTCACACGTTCCTCTCCCCTAGCACACTGCATTCGGCCTCATCTTAGATTAACAGTGAAAATACAGTCCGGTGTGTACTGGCGTCAGTTTGTATTCAGGCGACGTCGCTTCGCCCTGTTCCGGGCGATTGGACGCTCAGCTCGAGGTTCAATATTTTAATGTAATCCTCCGTTAATCCGAAACCCTCGCCTCCACCTGCACACACCGCGTAATTACAACCAACGCGAGAAGAAGAAGAAGAAGAACGCGCATTAGGGAGATTATAAGAGCGGCGCGGAGTTTAATTTCCGGGGACTTATAATTAGAAGGGCTTCTCTCCATATCTCAGTATTTCAAGGTGTTAATCATACCGCATGCGTCAATAAAACATACTCATTTAAGTAGCTTTCAATAAACTAATCTCCGGCTAAACTCCAACCTGCGAAGTGCGTCCCGACGTTTGCCAATTTAGGACTAGTTACAATTACTCCATGCCGTGAGACCTAGAAATGCCTTGCCCTACCACCTCACATCCACATGTTATAATATTTAATTTAATAATCCGTTAAAATTGTATTGCAATCCATCTCCACTTAATTATAGACTGCACATTGACCTACATGCATAGATACAGAGTGTTCTGCTCAAGAGCAGGTCTTTCAATGCAAACTCAACATTCTCCACTCTTTCCTTAATTCAGCTTTCCTTTTTGTACCCGCATACAAACTATTTATTTTAATATTGTTTATCATCTGATGTATTTTTCTGCCTCTAACTTTCTTTCCGCTGACCATTCCTTCTAGGGCATCCGTCAGCAGGCACATTCTTCTTAGCCAGTGGCCAATCCAATTTCTTTTGCTCTTCTTTATGAGTTCCAGCACTGTTCTTCCTTCACCCACTCTGTCTAGCACATCTATATTTTTTATTTTGTCTGTCCATTTTATACGTTCCAACCTTCTCCATACCCATAGCTCAAAAGCTTCCAGTCGCTTTTCCTCATTCCGTCGTAATGTCCAAGTCTCTTGCATCATATAATGCTACACTCCACAGAAAGCACTTCACCAGCCTCTTCCGTAATTCTTTTGCCAAAGGTCCGCAAAAACATGTTTCTCTTCTTATTAAAAGCTTCTTTTGCCATTGCTATCCTGTACTTTACTTCTTGAACACAGTTAAACGTTTTATTATTTTTTATTGATGGCGTAGCCCATTGTTGAGACATAACCCCTCCTTTGTTACGAGTACTAGACAACGTTAACTTTTGGTTAGGCCTACCTTATTTGCACGTAGATGTCGTGAATAGCATGCGGTCAACACACAAACTCAAATGAGACAACTAAGGTATTACTAGGTCGTTGAGGCCTTTCTATGAGCCTGAAAATGTTCAGACTCGGGATCCACGGTTTAAAGTCCTTCCCGGAGGATTCCCTCCTTGGATTTTTCTGTCCTAAAAAAATCCATCGACCCCGGCCAGGTTTAAACCCACGACCCTCGGGACCAGAGGCAAGGATCATAACTACTAGTCACCGCGGTCAACACACTACTTATTAAATTTTTAGAAAATTAATCTTAAAAAAAAAAAGATCTCCGATATATGGCGGTATATCATCATCATCAACAACAACAACAAGGATTAAGCCCAATGGCGTGTTCCGATCTCATTATATGTCGAATTAGTCCTTCCATATCTTCAATGGTCTTCCCAACATTCTTTTCCCTTTTGGTTTATAATTATACATTCTTCTTGGTATGCGATGTTTATTCATTCGTAATACGTGCTGAAGATAAGCATTTTGATAATATTTTATTCTTTCACAGAGATTAAATATATTAAGTTCTGTTATTACTAACTTCGTTTTTCTTTTTATCGATCCTTTGGTATCCTGCTATTGCTCTCAACATCTTCATTTCAGCAGTCTATTTGTTTACTATCTGCCTTTGTTAATCACATCCATAGATAAGAGATGGAACTGCCAATACTTTGTAAAACTTCAAAATAGTTTCTTTTCTAATATATGGCGGTATATGAAATATAAAATTAAATAAGCTTCAACTTGTACTATCGATCAGGGGGCGTATTCCTCTAAATGGAATAAGATACCACCATTTCCTTTAACTTTCAAGATCGTAACTATTACTCCTCTAGTAGATTTTGTATTTAGTTACATCTACTAAATAACAGGATATCTAATTCTAGTCTACCAATTACATTTCATAGCTTCATCATAAAATTCAACACAATTAAAAAAAAATTCTGTCAAAATTTAATTATAACACCGAAATAAAGAAGCATTACTGCTATAAAGTTTTTCCCCCCTCTTAAATGCTTACTTGTTATAGAAGTCAGGAGATGGCAGTGCGACCGATGTCCTATTGCCTCTCATGATAAAGAATCACATATAAGGAAGAGAAATAAATGTTTGTTCTACGGTGCCTGAGTAGACTGATATGACACTAACGTGCAAAGTTAATGGTCTCGGGTTCAAATCCAGGTTCAGGCGTTCATTTATCTTTTCATGGCATATTATATATATGCGTGCACGTGTCCGTTAACGCTCTAACCAAATTTCCCGTATAGGAATTAATTAAAAAAGTAAGGTCGAGTTCCTTTTATCAGCAATATTGGATCATTAGATATAGGAGGTTACCTGAAACGAAAATTTAAAAATCGCTCTAGGGGGTCGCAATTTTCAGTGTTTCGCTTTAAACTCAGTATATGCAATAAACAGAGGAAGATACATTTAAAAACCGAATCAGACTACTGGAAGTGGGGATTTACCAGAAACCCAGAAATTAAAAAAATAACGAGCAAGCACAATAAACAGAGGAAGATACACTTAAAAAAACCGAATCAGACTACTGGAACTGGGGATTTACCAGAAACCCACAAATTAAAAAAATAACTAGCAAGCACAATGTTTGGTTCAACTTAATGTATACCAAAAAAATTCAATTAACCCTTAAATTGACAATATATCCTATAAAGATATATTGTATTAATTTATTTAATATTTCAATAAAGTAATGGTAACGTGGACACTTAAAGAAGCAGAAAAGCAAAAGCTTTTAGTATTTGAAAGGAAAGTAATATGAAAAATCTTCGGAGCAATAGGGAATCAGGACGGATCATGGAGAAATCGAACAAACTAAGAAATTTATAGAATAAATAGAAATATCAAAACAGAAATATAATTACCTTCATTACAGCACAAAGATTAAGCTGTATTGGAGATATGTAGCCCATATATATATATATATATATATATATATATATATATATATATATATATAATAATTGATGATGAGAGGATGGTTAAAAAGGTCTACAAATGAAAGCCATCAATCCCCCTTTTTTTTTTAATATTGGACGAAAAATGGGAATTATGTAAATTATTTTTATAAAATTGACGAAGATAAAAAATTGGAACAAATGTGTCCAGACTATAAAAATGTGGAAAGTACTCGTTGAGAAGACCAAAGCATTCTCTAACTTAACCTATAGTGCCTTATTAAGAAGAAGAATGGAAAAATAAATCGGTAGATATTATTTAAATTGGTGTCAAATTATATAATACGTACGTAATAATTTTCAGTTTTCCTCAAGATATTTTACTACAGTCCGACACTTTAAAATAAGCTGATATCAGAAATTGAGTTCCTAGGGAATTGTGGGAGATGTTTTGATGATGATAATGATGGCCAGATGATGTGTGGGGATCGTTTTGGCCTCAAAGCTTCCTGGCATTTATCATACAGGTGAGGAAAAAATCCCGGAAAAAACTCACCCACGAAGCTTTTTCTGACCGGGAAACGAACCCGGGCCCGATGCGTGACAAGGCAGCACGCTACCTCGGGACCATAGCGGCAGATACATACAGTATTTTTATAGTGATATGCCCTAGGGCAGGTCTTTCACTGCAATCATGTCATTTTCATGCTATGCTTTGCAACTTTACTAGGGAATTATAAGTGTGGTAGCTTCCCGTTGATTTCCACACCGGTGAAGGATGATAATGGCGATGATGACCAGATGATGTTCGGGGATCTTTTGGGCCTTAAAGCTACCTTATATTTGTCTTACAGGTGAAGAAAACCCCCGGAAAAAAAACCCTCACACAGGAAGCTTATGCCGACTAGGAATCGAACCCAGGCCCGCTGCATGAGAAGGCAACACGCTACTTGAAGACCACAGCGGCGGACCAAATACAGTATAAGATACTGAAATGTTCCGCCCTTATAGCAAAATCGTAAAGTATAACGTGTAAAAATTGCACCACATTAAAGAAGCGTGAATGGGAAATCAAATGAAAGTAAGTGGTAATAAGATATCTTATTTATTTAACTTTCACAGGGAAAGAACACTATGAGGTTTAATTTAAGAATTAAATTAATGTTTTTATTACCTCACCTCATATCCTTTTTCTTCTATACTGCAGTTTCGGAGCTTATCTCCATCGTCAGTAGCCTCTGGTCGACCGGTGTTATGTCGTTTCCACGACTGACGATGGAGATAAGCTCCGAAACTGCAGTATAGAAGAAAAAGGATATGAGGTGAGGTGATATAAAAACATTAATTTAATTCTTAAGATATCTTATGTTAAGAATATTTAATATGGGGGGCATATGGGAACGGAACCCTGGTCTCTTTAACATGTGGTTGGCTCAGGTGGAAGTAGGAAATTCAATTCAAGAAGAGGGAAAGGAAAAACGGCACAGTGGAGCAATCTTTATGATCCTATAAAAGCTACACAACTCAAAACATCATAAAAACGCCATAAAGAGCGGATGATGCTCCACTCACGTGCCCCCACCCCCTCCGCACATTACAAATTACCATCCTGCATCAATCGTTCCTCTCTGCAACCTGTGTTAGCGTACCCAATCCTTACTAACTTATCCCATTATTTCGCTACTGCTGTGCCTCTACAAAGTTAGTAAGTCACGGAAAGTGAATAAGCGACGGGAATTTCATGTTTTTCATATTTAATTCTTATTTAAAATCGCTTTAACAACTAAGATCATTTTGTGTCCTTAATCATGATTCCAGTAGGCTATGATGAATGGCATGGTCATTTTAGGTGTATGCTGACCGAAGGAATATCTGTAAAAAATACAAAAATATTTTCGCGAGAACAACCTAAATAGCTGCATTTCTTCGGAATTTGTTAAAGCGTGTAACATTTTCTTTCCCATTTTCGACTTGAGAATAAAAGAAGCTAAGACATGACACATGACTTTTTTTATAAGTTAAACCGAAAATATATAAAACTGTTATTCTACCAGTTATATGGATGTAAAACATGGACTCTTACTTTAAGGGAGGAGATAAGATAGAATTAAGTACTTAGGAAAATGTTTGGACCAAAGAGAGATGAACAGACACGTGATTGGATAAGACTCATAACAGAGAGCTATATAGGAAACCAGATATAAGAAGAATAGTTAAGTCTCGTAGACTGCGATGGGCAAGACATGTAGCACGAATGGGCAATGAAAGAGATGCGTGAAAGCTTCTTGTAGGAAAACCAGAGGGGAAAAGCCCAGTTGGTAGACCAAGAATGAGGTGGTAGAACAACATTAACCATGATTTGAGGGGAGTATATGATACAGAGGATGATTGGAACACATTAGCTCAGGCTATGGATGTGTAAAGAGTTTATGTCCGCGCGGCTATGGACCTACGTGTTCGATACTGTCAATGAGTTAGCTAGGTTAGATGGAAGTCGGCCGCGATGGACTAGTGGTTACGTTTCTTGCTTCTGGTCCCGAGAGTCTCGGGTTCAAAACCGGCCGGGTTCGATGGATTTTTAGGATGCAAAATTCCAAGGAGCAAGTTCTCCGGGAAGGAATTAATACAGTGGGTCCCGAGTTTGGATATTTTCAGGCTCGTAAAATAACCTTAAGCAAGAATAAAGAGGCCTCTAAGCAAAATTTATCGACCTCTTTCATCTTAGTTGCCTACTAGATATCGCAATGGATCGGCATGTTTACCGCAAACCAATCATGACTTATTTAGGGAAATAAGAGTAACTAAATTAATTTGGTCTAGTAACAAAGGAGAGGCTAAGGGTCAACATTGTGCTGTTACCCCATTGTTGGTATAGGGTAGGTTAGACGTCCAAAGGCACACCAGCTTTTAATTCTAGAGCGTGTTCCGAAATATCCGCACGTGATTCAGTGTTTGTATTTTGTATCCTCATTGATCTCATTCGCAACTGAAGTTGGCTCACATAAAGCAACTGAAAATCAGGAGAGACGAGTTCCAATCGCTCTGAAATGACATGTTTGAGCTATAAGAACCATATTCGTCAGAGCAACAGGAATTTTCTCACCTTCTCCTGACTGCAGCACGCAATAAGTTGTATCGGGTGATGGGTTGCATGCAATTGGTTGTTTGTGTACTGTCGTAATTCAGAAAAGTGTGTATTTATTGTAAGGGAAAATATTTAATTACTGTAAATATAAACATTGAACTACAACCAAGGCTTTATATGTATTTTATATCGCTTCAATTAAACTATATATAGATGGAAAGAGCAATTATCATCAAGTGTTGGAAGGAACCAATACCAATTCTAGCATATGCAGACGATCATTTTTCAATCTTGTACATTTTATATTTCATTCGTTAAATGTCAATTGAATCAAACTATAATTTAAACAATAATTATATTGTAGATATACCGTGTAATATTTTTGTTTATTGTAATTTAGATCTAAGACTAATACACATATTTTTTTTCCTAACCAGGTTGAGTTTAGACGTTTAGAGGCATTATTTAGTGAACATATTTAAGTAGTCACAAAATAACAGAGTTAATTATTATTATTATTATTATTATTATTATTAAAAGTGCATACAAAGGGAGATGTTAAACAGAGGAGGGCAGAGAGAGAATTGTTTAACACCTGGTTGAGATAATTACGTTATCTAAAGTAGCATTTTTTAAAAATAATGTTTAACATGCGGTAGTTGGGTGCAGAATTTGGGTGTCTGTTAAGTATGTTGTAAGACATGAAATTACAATGTTGATCATTCTCACGATGTTATCGCTTCCCTTCAAACTAGTTTTAATTGGAGCAATAAATTTAAGTAATTTCCAAGTTCTTGTCAATTTGGCACGACTGCTTGCAGGCCAAGTCGCTATCTTGTTAAATCGTGAATGTACAACCATGCGCCGCCAACTGCTAACTTACACGACGCGTTCTCAAAATAACACCGAGTAAGAAATATCCAGTCATAGGTAAGCCTTCTTACTAGAAGGAACTTTGCAAAATGGATAATTAAAAATTAAGCAAATTCATTAGCAAGTCGAATTTATGTATGAAATAAAATTAACTTGTTTCGCGCCGTAACTGAGTAGTTTAAGGCATGAAGCCTTCCTATAGTCGGCTCAGTCATTTAGTTAAAAGGCAGCATCAAAGGCTACTGTTTCATTGTTATTGCCAGGTAGAGCCGGGGAGTTGATGTTAGAGGCTTCAAAGGCGCCGTTCCAATCACCAAAAACTGAAAACAATTCTCCGCCAATAATGTCTTCGCACTTTTATATGACATTCCCATGTCTACTCCATGTGGATATAATTATCTTAAGAGCGATGCAACTTCTGTCTTTTGAAGTAGCTTTAGTTAGTAAACATTTATTCTAGTGAATAAAACGCTACAACGCCGCTTGATATGATAAATAACGGGCTTCCAATATAAAACCGGACCGGCCTCACGGAGTTTCACCCGGCACGCAGTGCTGTCTCTTCCTCCCGCAATTCACCCTGCCTGCCACCCGTCCTTGAACTGTTTCTTACCTTATAGAAAATGCTGGAAATGTTGTCCTCCCGCACACGTACTATGGGATCACCTTGGTTTAGACAATGAACACGTGTACACTTGTAAGGTTTGAGTTTTAACAATTTTGTTGCTGTATGTGCAGAAGATACTGAAATCCCAACTTGTGCTAATTTCGGTAATGATTTTTGTGGTGAACGTTCCAAATTTTCGCCAATTTCGTCTAATTTTTCTTCGGTGAGAACTGTACGCCTTCGCGTGTGTTTCTTATTTTGTACTGAACCAGTGGTCTCAAATTTAGTCACAAGATCGTGGATTGTCGATCTGGAAGGAGATAATTGTCCTGGGAAGTTCCGAATAAATTTCTCGCCAACGCGACGAGCTGATTCGTATTTATAATAACATTTACACACATAAATGCGCTGCTCTAATGTCAGCAGACGTCTCATCTTGTCGAACGATAGTAAACTGACTAGTTCAAGGACGAGCGGCTGGCAGAGTGAAATGCGGACGAGGAGAGAGCGCTGCTTGACGGGTGAAACCCCGTGAGGCCGGTACGGGTTTATATTGGAAGCCCGGTACTTATGCGTGCAAAATATACAAAGCAACGCGCCTGTAAACTAGATGACTGAGCCGACGCGACGATACAAAGTAAGGGACTTGCGCTGGATCAAGCCTCCATGGGGAAAGACATTTTCTCATGGAATTTCGGCTAGTATGGGAGCGGAGCCACCCAGCATCGTGAGGAATTTGGATAGCTACAATTAAATAATGGCTACACCTTGAGAAAACCAGATATAACGACTGGAGGACTTCATGCTGACCAAATGTCATCGATATACCGGCAGGAGGATCGTTCACCTCTATTAATGATACATGTGGATTTGATGCCAGGAGTCAGTTGGTAGGCCAAGGGACTTCTAGACATGTGGCCCGTGGAAGACAGCCTAATAACCTAATAACCAGCCTCAATTTAAAAAAAAAATAGTTGAAGATAAAGAAAAGTCTTCTCTCTTTGAGTGTGGATTTGACCCTAAAAATTCTGCTCGATTGCTATTTTCGCTTCGATTTTTTAAATTGCAGTTATTTTTTTAATTTTTTATGTACCCCCCCAGGAGCTATCACCTTGACGTGGTGGGGGGGCTAGTACCCGATGAACCAGACGACTCTACTGGGGAAGATTGACTTAGGTTAATCTTGCTGGTGGGTAAGAGGCGAGGGGAACTAAGTATAGCTCACAACGAAGGAATGGCGTCTGTATCCATATTGGGCGGCCACATCTTCGTCAAGTCAAGTCTTCAACGGTCAACAGGGCGACAAGGAATAGCACAGCTAAACTTGTAGGGCTTGAAGAGCGGAAGAAGCAGCCCTCTCTTGGGGGGTGGATACCCAGAGGAGCATGTTTGGAGGCTCAGAGGAAGCAGCCCTTCCACCATCCTTGTCCTGCGAAGCGCTCGTAACGCTTCCAGGAGACATTTATCTTACTGAGAAGCTTCATGGAAATCAGCCGGATTGCATAAAAGGAACCGACCCAAGCAAGATTAAAAGGATACGATTTGGAATAAAGGACATTTTGAAATTAGGAAATTGGAACGTAAGGGGAATAAATACAAAAGAAGAAGAATTAGAAAGAGAATTAAAGAAAAAAGAAATAAATATAGCAACAATAACAGAAACAAAAAAGAAAACTAAAAGGAACAAAGGACTTACAACACTATACTATGTTGTATAGCGGAGTAGAACAGACAACAAGAGCGCAGTGTGGAGTAGCAATTTTAATAGATGAAAAATGGAAGAACAAATTGAATAGCTATGAGTTTATAAATGAAAGAATCCTGATAGCCAGATTTAAATTGAAAGAGGATATATGATGATAATTGCTGTGTATGCCCCAGAGGAAGGCAAGAAAGAAGAAACAAAAACATTTTATAAAACATTACAAACATTAGTTGATAAATATACAAAAGATCATCATTTAATAATAAGTGGAGACTTAAATGCCAGAGTAGGCAATGTCCCTATACCTAATGTAATAGGAAATAATGGAGAAATAACAATAAATGAAAAAATGGACAGGATTTGAGACAGTTTTCAGCCTATAATCAATTAAAAATAATGAATACCTATTTCCAAAAAAGGACATACATAAATATACAAGAAGTGGATATAACTCAAGATCAATAATTGACTATTTAATCGTAAACAACAAGCTAGGAGCCTTGGTAAAAGATGTGAGAGTACATAGAGGCAGCGATATATACTCTGATCACTATCTCGTGATAAGCAAAATAACATAATAGCTAAATGGCGGAAAAATAACATAAAGAACAAAAGAAACCAAGAAGAAGTATATAAAATATATTTTACAAGATCAAAGTATTAGACAACATTATGAAAGCAGAATGAATAAATATATATCAGAGATAGCGACGTCAGAAGATATAAATATTGGAATGGGAAAAATATATCAAATGTAATACATAAAACAGCAAATGAGATATTAGGAAAGAAAAATAGAATAAGGAATAGGAAGGGCTTGAGAACTTGGAATGCGAATATACAAAATGCAGTGAATGAAAAACAAAAAGCATATCATACATACTTACGACTGAAAACAGAAGAATCTTATGAAGAATATAAAATGAAAAGGAGAATTGCTAAAAGCATTATAAGAAAATCCCATCAGGAGTCATGGGATAAATTTATAAGCTCAGTAGAACATGATATGTATGGAAGACAAGAAATAGGTTATAAATTAGTGAAACATCTAAATCAGACTGAGAAAGATTCTGCCAGATTGAATATAATCCCAGAACAAGAATGGATCCAGCATTATGAAAAACTTTGGAAAAAGGAGGAAATTGAAGGAAAAGAACAATGAGGAAGAAATAAAAGTGGAAAATATTGATGTAATAGACATAAATGAATTAGAAATGGCTTTGAAAACCACTAAGAATAGGAAAGCAACAGGATTAGATAATATAAATATGGAATTAATCAAATATAGTGGAATATTGTGTAAACTACGAATACTTCATCTAATTAATATATGTTGGCAGACCTATGGGATTCCAACCACTTGGAAAACAGCAATTGTCAAGAATATATTCAAAAGAGGAGACCGGAGAAATTGCGAGAATTACAGAGGGATTAGCTTAATGAATACTGGCTACAAAATATATACGAAAATAATAAATAATAGATTGAGAAACATAACAGAAGTAATAATAAGTGAAAATCAAAGTGGATTCAGAAAGGGAAGGTCATGTATAGACAATGTCTTTACACTGAAACAACTCATAGAAAAGAGAAGAGAACATAACTTAGAAACTCACATAGGATTTATAGATTTGGATAAGGCCTTCGATCGAGTAAACAGACAAAAATTATGGGAAATATTACGAATGAAAGGATACCCGCTGTGCCTTGTAGAAACAATAAAGACATTATATGAAGACACAAATATAATTATAGATACCGGATTCAAAAGAACAGATGCAATCAAAACAAATACTGGATTACGACAAGGATGTAGTTATCACCCACTTTGTTTAATATATATATAGACGATATTTTTAATAAATGGAAAGTTTTAGTAAATCCAGGAATAAGAATGGATAATAAAATGTGCATAAATAATCTTTTATTTGCTGACGATGTAATCATAATACAGAAAAATGAAGACGACTTACAGAAATCAATGCATGCATTAAATGAAATATGTAAATTATACGATCTAAAAATTTCTGTAAGGAAAACGAAGACCATGGCTTTTAGAGGAAGAGATCCAGTGAGAACCAAAATTATTTTAGAAAATCAAAGTATAGAACAGGTGTCTAGTTTCAAATATTTGGGCTGTGATGTTTGGCTACAATGTGGAAAGAGATATTGACTCCAAAATAAATAAATTTCAGACGGTGTGTGGAACAATACAGAGAACATTCAAAAATAAAATTAGAAAAGAAACCAAGATAAAAATGTATAATGTTATGGCGGTTCCCACAATATTGTATGGATGTGAAACTTGGGCTCCAGTGAAAAGACAGAAGGATAGAATACAGACGGCAGAGATGCGGTTCCTAAGACAAGTAAAAGGATGTACAAGACTTGATAGAATAAGAAATGAGGATATAAGAGAAGAATTGAAAGTACAGCCTTTGTTGGATAAAGTCACGAATTACAGACAGAAATGGATTGATCACATGGATGGAATGAGCAAGGAGAGATATCCATTGTTAGCCAGAAATTATCAAGCAAGAGGAAGGCGTGATGTTGGAAGACCTAGAAGACGTTGGGCTGATGCAATATGAAGTCGGAACGGGCAATTGCCTAATCCTTGGAGTGATGATGATGATGATGATGATGTAGAGATTGCCCTTCTCCTACCAATAACAATTATTATGACAAGTTCAAGTATACAATCATGCACTGATAAAATATATAAGTACAACAGAGCAATGTGGGTAATTAACAAAATTATTGTAAAAAATTCCATGGTGCGAGAAGCCTAGAAGGATATTGACCTACGATTTGGCCGTAGCCCCCCCCCACCCATCCACTTGTCATTTACTGAGGTGAGCCACTGACATGTGGTCAGCATATCGAGTCTCCTCTGCCATTATAGCTAGTTTTATCGTCTAGAGACGCTACTAATTATAGCTACCCAAATTTCTCACGATGCTGGATGGGCAGTGGTCCCACGGGCCGAAATTCCATGAGAAAATGAATTACCCCATTGGGACTCGAAC
The DNA here is from genome assembly GCA_030220185.1 of Diploptera punctata. Taxonomy (NCBI): domain Eukaryota; kingdom Metazoa; phylum Arthropoda; class Insecta; order Blattodea; family Blaberidae; genus Diploptera; species Diploptera punctata. The sequence continues at coordinate 196,116 of JASPKZ010001957.1, read as the reverse complement.
CAGTGCAGTCTTGTCGAACCTGAGACAAGACAATCACCTTACGGGAGACAATGGGTGAAATTTCTATTTTCAACACTTTTATAGATAGAAACTTCATGTTTGGTATGTGTATCCGTGTTGGTATAATAACGAAACATATAAGTTTCAATTCTGCAGCATCAATAATTGTTTTAATTATTCAGATTTTAGTTTTAACAAAATGCACTTTTTCAAAATCTATCTCCATAGTCATGTTTGAAGTAAAATGTTTAAATATATATATATATATATATATATATATATATAAATGCACTTTTTCAAAATCTATCTCCATAGTCATGTTTGAAGTAAAATGTTTAAATATATATATATATATATATATATATATATAGTTTCAATAAGATTTGTATAATAACATATTCAATTAAAATCTCTCATTATTTTTCAAGGAGACAAAAAAATTTATTCGACATTCATTCTTTAATATTTTTGATGTAGATCATCATATATTTTATTTTGACTATTTAACTCATGCCCCAAATGGGAGTCAATGACCAATCACATTTCAATGAGTTATTATTTACAAACAAACACAGTCGTTTATCACATCGATTTTATCAGTTTAATTTTATCACTGTTAAATCAATCATTTTTAACATTCTGAATAGGCCATAGCATTATTTTGCAATGGCAACATGTGGCTACCAGATTTTATATAGTGTACACGAATGTCAGCAGATAGCGCATGCGGGAGATAATGTAAACACATGTGCAGCAATTGATTATACCACAAAAAGAAAAGAAACTACTGTCTGCACTTTCTTAAATGAATGATTTTTTCCAGGAAATAACGTTGCAGAAAAATATAATTGACATACTTACATCATAGGACATCAGAAATTAATTAATATACAGTATAATGTTGGTTCATAAATTTCTCCACTAGGGTGCATTCTTACAATATTGCGATCCTTTGGCAAATAAATAATATGATCTGGTTGCAGTGATGAACAAATGAAGCGTAACAATCGAACAATCGTTTCTCATTTGTTTTCAAACATCGCCCTTTACATTAAATATATAAATATTTTAAAATAACTATAGTTAAATAATGATTTGTGAGTAAACAGCTTAATTTTATTCGTTAAATAGTCCTAATAAATGCCACTCTTGATTTCCAAATTGTCATAAGTAATGCCACGATTGATTTTCAAATTATCGATAAATTCACGACTCACGAAGTGAGGAGTGAATTTATCTAGAGAATTTGGAAATCAAGAGTGGCATTTGTTAGGACTATTTAACGAATACAATTAAGCTGTTTACTCACAAATCAGTATTTAACTATAGTTATTTTAAAATATTTATATATTTAATGTAAACGGCGATGTTTGAAAACAAATGAGAAACGATAGGTACGCTTCATCTGCTTCTTTTGTTTATCACTGCAACCAGATCATACTATTTATTGCCAAAGGAACGCAATATTGTAAGAATGCTCTCTAGTGGAGAAAAAAATGAAACACATCAAACTGTATATTAATTCATTTCTGATGTCGTATGATGTAAATATGACAATTATATTTTTTTGGATTGTTACCTGAGGAAAAATACATTTAAGAAAGTGCAAACAGTTGTTTCTTTTTTTGGTGGTATAATCAATTGCTACAATTTTTTTTATATTAACTCCCGCATGCGGCATGTGTTGACATTCATGCACTATATATACAATCTGGTAGCTGTATTTCTCACAGGCTCAGTCACTGCAAAATAATGGTCAGACCTGTTCAGAATATTAAAAGGAGGAGCCTTCTTTAATATCGTAATTATAACACTGATAAATATTTCGTGAAACACGACTCTGATTGGTTGTAAAACAGAACTCATTGAAACGTGATTGCCCATTGAGTCCCATTTGGGGCATGAGTTAAATAGTCATAGATAAATTCACTCCTCAGTTCGTTAGTCGTGAATTTATCGATAATTTGGAAATCACTCGTCGCATTACTTATGATAAATTCTTAGGTCCTAATATATAAAAAATATAACTACCTCATTTCATAATTAGAATGTCCAGAACATCCACCAAATATTTCAGACCCATATTGTAAAAATTATAGAAGACAGATTTGAACATAAAATATAGAGGTATGAAAAAAATTAATTTTAAAGTTTTCATGCATAGTAATTTGTAAGTAGACTATAAAAAGTCTGGTCAGGTACTAGGAGAATTTAGAATGAGAGAAAATACTAAACTTGACAGACCAGCAAGCAAGTCATTAACTACAATATTGTCACTGTAGATAAAGATCTTATAATGGGGATTTAAACAGAGCAGTCAATTAAATATGATGCCATTTTACTATGTTCTAAGTGCCATAGGTTCGTGAAACTTTGGCAAATGTAAAGAAAGGTACATCATTTATTTCCTGCAAAAAAAACAAAAATTTAGTTTTTAATAAAAAATTGTCAATTTTCACACATTGTTCCCCTCAAACCACCTGGATCCGGCGCGGGACTTCGTTGCACAAAAAGTCACACAAGAACACGGCTGTATAAATTCCAGTTTCGGTCATAAACGTACATATTCATCCGTAAAACTTGAGTGTCAATCCTAGAAATAAGTGTTAAAGTAAATATGGAGGTATTATTACAATTACACATGTTTTTAATAACCGAATGATAATATTGTTGTTTGTAATGAGTGAAAATGTGGTTGTAATCGGAGTCACAATTAGTTGCATTTACGAGTTCAGGAGTTGAACTCCATTCACGAGCGGGGCATCATAAAAATCTTGAGCAGCAGCTGTAAAACTGAAATACACTCGTCATAAATGTACAGTCGTGCCAACTCAACAAACCAGGTGAGGTACTTCCATTATGGGTCTTTCTCTGGTGTCTCAAATGCTATTGTTTTAAATAATGTACAACATGAAGAGATGTCTAATTTTAAATATCTAGGCTCCATAATTACAGCACTGTTCCGGAGATTAAAGAAAATAAATACCAGCAGGCAATCAGAGCCTTGGATAAACTAATGGAGGTCAGATATGCAGTATTTCACGGATATAAGACGCACCTTAATTTTTAAGCATTTTTTAAAAGTAACATTTTTACCAATTTTTTTCATTAGATTGCAAAGCCATACTAAAAAAATCTTAGTTTATAAAACCGTTCAGATCTTTAAAATCTCTGGAATATCGTCATCTGAACTTTCTTCTTCGTCATCGTTGTCCTCTTCATATAAAGAATGGTCTTCACTGCCATCGGCAGCATTACTTACGCCGCACTTCTTGAAAGATTTAACAATAATGTCTTCTCTCACTCTAGACCACGACTGTTTTATCCACTGACATACATGTTTGATTGTATGTCCTTCTAAAGCTCCATTCCGTGTGAATTCATGTTGGGTTTCATCCATCATCCATTTCTTCAAGTTCACTGGCATCGTAAACTGCAATGACGCATCATAGGCTACACAGTGTTCTGGGTTTGAGACGGCGGGGCGGCAGGGAGACAGTGTTAGCCAGGTTGTGAATCCCCGCAACTCCTGTTCGTCGCATCGGTGCACTGTCTCTGCCAGTTGAATCCAATGTTGCCAAATAGAGATCATTTCTCCGCGGCATCAAATATATGGCTATTTTTAAGACTGCCGGGAATTTTAAATCAAACACTGGACATTGTTATATTAATTTCCGAGTGCAAGACGCATCTGAATTTTGGAGTCAATTTTTCGAAGAAAAAAGTGCGTCTTATAGTCCGTAAAATACGGTATCTCCAGGAAAGTAAAAATAAGAGTTTATAAAACTATAATTAAACGTGTTGTTTATGGAAGTGAGGTCTGGGATCTGTCAGAGTTATTGCAATGCTAAATACCTGGGAAAGGAAATTTTAAGGAAAATATAATATGGTCCCATTTGTGACCAGGGGACATGGCTATCAGTACAAATCTCGAATTGCAACTGTTGTACAAAGATTCTTACACTGTTAATGATATCAAACTAAAAAGGCAACTGTCAACCTATCTTGAACTGACAAAACCTATCTTGAAATTTCTCCTAGAGAAGCGTTGTGGTATACCAAAGCCGTGTGAAAAAAAAAAAACTGACTTTTTAACCGTAAGGGCAGGGCGCCCACTGGAATGACAAGGGGCACCAACAGGACAAGGATTTGTTGTTTTGCTTGTTGCTAGCGTGTATGTTCCTCTATAACCCGTAATATCAAATTGAAAGAAGCCCATTCATCTGATAAGACAGCAATCTACACTACCTGTGTTGTGTTGTGTCACTGGAAGTGCTTTGCATGCTCCACTTTTTTTAGTTGTGTCAGTTGTGAGTGAGTTGCAAATTTTGCCACCCATTTCTTTATTAAAGTGGTTTATATAAATTCACTGACACATGACACTTATGCTCTTTGTTAATAACTCCACCACCAATAACTTTTTCTTCAAATATTTTTATATTATAATTGCTTATATTTCATGTGTCAATTTTTGCTCCCCCTCTTGGTACTCCATGTGTCCGAAAATATTTTGTTACTTCTAGGGCTACTAAAATTGTTGTTAAATGTTCAGTTATTATGTAATCGTTAAAATAATTTTAAAATATATTAATAAATAATTCTGTCATTCAAGATTACAATTTTTTCTGTCACCGGAAAAAATGCGGAACTACATAAAAATTATAATTATAAACAAATATTTACCCGATAGTTATCAGAAGGCGTTCTTCAGCACTAACTGAAATTCTGAAGTTAGTGTCCTTTCTAGAAATTGCAGGTCCAACTTTCTGTAGCAATAAGTTAAATGTTTCACCACTCATCCTGTAGAATATTTTAAATCTTTACGGGTACATGCTTAATTCTTTGAACACATTAAAAGCATCACTTTCTTTCTTCTATATTAGCAAGCCAAAAAAGATGCACCCAGAACCGCCTTTTAAGTCTTCTGTTGTAATAATTGATATTAGCTAAATAAACTTGATCGAGAACAGCCTCATCCTCCGACGACATGTTGTACTATGAATCAGTCCAGTGAGTGTCAGGTCACTTTGCTGTCACAGTCCGTGTTGAATCAGTATTTTTGTTGTATCATTATTATATCACAATCATATTAGTGGGCTCCTGGCCTAAGGCACAGAAATCGAAGTCAGAAACCAGCAATGGCAACGCACTGTGTATAACAGCAGAAGTCCCTGCTTGGCTTAGAAGTTAGTGGAGTGAGGCGGGACGCGGCTCGGTAGTGAAGGTTATCCGATCTACCAAATTCAGAAGTTGTATTAAATCCCTATAGTTTAAATGATGTTCGGAGCTGAATTTTAGTGCTTTGCAATTAAAAACGGCAAATCTATTCTTTTGGACAAGGCCTTGGTACATCATAACTCTTCTCTGGAAGACATTTCAGGATAGGTTTCGGCATGCATTTTTAATGAATGAATTTCGCTGCTATTTTTTAAACTGGTATATATTCTATACCGTAAATGTGTATTTGTATATTTGTTCTGGTTGAGTGGAAGAGAAGGCCTTATGGACTTAACCCTGCCAAAATAAAAAAAAAAAAACATTATTATTATTAAAATATGTGTGAATGGTGTATTATCATCTTGTTGAGTTGTCTGGAGGAGGCCATCACTCAATCAGTGAGACCCCATTTTTAATGAATGGATTTCGCTGATTTTTTTGTTTTGTTTTTTTTTGAAAATGCCTTCCTAGTATTATTCTAATATATGTGCTGAATTCATTTCGAAAATTTAAAATTGAGATCGCTAGAGGTATTTTTAAATTTTCGTTCTAGGTGAACTCCTGCTCCTATTAGCCCGCCTTTGTTCAGGACCTCTTATTTCAGCATTAAAATATGTTGTAAGAAAAGCATTCAATAGGATGTTTACGCTCTAGAGAAAAAAAAAATCCACCGATAACTGCATAAGGTTATTAATTTTAATAATCGCCTTGAAAACACATGGAGCAGTGAACATGGTTCTAACTTTGCATTCAAAGCAACAGTATTCTTTTTTTAAATACATGGGAAGATAGACAAAAAAAAAGTAGGATTATCTTGGTCGAATGAGTGACGATATTTCACAGCAAAATACAACCGTCTAGAAACCAGGACATGAGTTCAACTCACGTATAATTTTCCGGATGTAAAATAGTCCCACATTCGGTTCTCCGGGAGGGAACTACTTCGGGAATTCATGACAAGGGATTAAACACAGGGGCATGTTCCTAGGAACATGGAATGTTATGACTAGAGACCGGATGTTAGGGAAAATGCCTATAATTATTTATTATAGATATTGTAAAAGTGACTTCATATAAGTTCATACCAACGACCCTAGAGTTGTTTTCCATGAAGTTTTTGCCTATAAATACCTATTTCAGCTTAAAATGCCTATAAATGCATATTTGCCATTTTTTTCTCGAAATTAACTTAGTATATTAAAAGTAAAGTAAAGTGATCCCACAACAGACCCGGAGGCCCTTGGGGTAGTAGGAGGTTAGGGCTCCCACTTTTTCTAGACAATCGGCACTTTATGTCAGCCGGGTTGTCAGCCCTGCGTGACGGCCGCCTTTACCCCCAGAACAAGCGTCTGGTACTCATTTACGTTAGAGGCTGAGTCGACCCCAGGGCCATAGTGCCGCCAGAGGGTTTGGGTCAGTTTAAAAATCCTGACCCCAACGGGACTTGAACCCTCGACCCTCTGGCTTGTAGCTCAGTGCCTTAACCACTACGCTACGTCGATATTAATTAAATTAATTGAAATGGACTAACTTCCCCCTCAATGCACTCCCGTTAAGCGAAATAGCCTTTAGAACAATTGTTTTACGATGCCTAAAGAATGGATAACAGTAAAAACCAAACTGACCAATTTCGTGAAAGAATTTGTTGCGGAAATATTCTCAAGTGACGGTTCAATATTGTTTTGAAAATTGTGTAAAATTGCGCGAAGAGGTGCCATCTTTTGCAGCACGTACACACTGCAAAACAAATTATGCTCTTTTAAAAAGGCAAAACAAGTTCCTAAGTCATCTCTTATATATTCTTATGCTAATGATAGCATATGTTATATTCTTTACGTAAGGCTGTAAAATTTTATGTTGTAGTCCATTTTTTGTAAGAGCCTATTTTGAATTTTTAGTGCCTATATTAATGATTTTCGTGCCTTTTGCCTGCCTATTTTTAATGTTTTAAGTGCCTAACTTCCGGACTCTTATGAGTCTTATGACATTACTGAAATAACGACATGGAAGCCTCTTATAGGAAAAGCAGAGGAAAAAAGCCCAGTTGGTATACCAAGAATGAGATGGAGAATAACATGATTTGAAGGGAAGTAGATTACACAGGGAACGATTGGAAAATATTAGTTCAGGATAGGGTGGGGTGGAGAGTTTATGTCCGTGCGGCAATGAACCTAAGGGTTCGACAGTACCAGTGATTAAATTTTAGTTGTCTAACTAACCAACTAACTAACTCACTGGCTTTATCGAACCCATAGGTTCATGGGCGCTCGGACATAAGCTCTCTATACATCCCTATCCTGAGCTAATGTTTTCCAATCATCCCCTGCTTAATCTATTTCCTTCAAATCATGGATAATGTTATTACCGCACCTCATTCTTGGTCTACCAACTATGTTTTTTCCCTCTGGTTTTCCTACAAGAAGCTTCCATGCACGTCTTTCATTCTCCATTTGTGTCACATGTACTGCCCATCGCAGTCTACGAGACTTGGCTGTTATTATATCTGACTTCCACGTAGCTCACTGTTAAGTAGTTTTATCCATTCATCCGTCTGTTCATCTCTTTTTTGGCCCAAATAAATCCTAAAAACTTTATTCTCGTAATCTTCTTTCCTCCCTTAAAGTAAGGTTTCGCAGTTTTAGTTGTCAGTAACAATAAATCGTGGTTCAGGCATTGTATTTGCAACTGTCTGTATCAACATACGTTTTTTTAAAAGATAAAATGTATATAATGACATTTCTTGTTATCCCAATAATTGTATTTGGATATATTAATTTTGAGAATGCTTCACCCTTATAACATGCGCAGAAACCAACAGGTTTTCCGAACCCTCTTTACACATTCCCCTTTCAGTACTCATCATATAATGCAGGAAGGGACACGTAAATTCCTGAGACACTTAACGCCATCGAGTACATTCTGTGTTATCTCATCCAGCAATTAAATTTGCCTGCTAATAAAAGAATGTCTCATAAACGCGGGTCGCTGTAAAAACGGCGATAAAATGCTTCATTCCCAGAACTACATCGAACATTCTTTAAGCTGGTAGAATATCCTGCTTCTTGTACACATTCATGTTTCCAGAAATGACATTCTGTTCATAATACACAGCCTGTTTCAAAAAATGAATATTTACATATAATGTACTATTTAATAAAACAACAATAGATGATACAATAAACATAGGAAGGGGACAGATTCCTATGAGACATTTTTTTTTACTTGTATTTTGACTTTCGTGGAAGTAAACAAATTTATATAAATATTCTAACAAAAATGTAGTGATTTTTATTGTCCTAAAAATCATTTTCTCATGTTTTCTGATTTTTGGTCATATCTGTTCTAATTTCAATAATAAGGCAATGATTAGTCATATTTCGGGGATTTTCGTAAGTCGTCAGATACGTTTTAAATGACCAAAATACCGTAACTCGCAAGTTGCACGGTCACTCGTTCGAAAGTAGCTTTCATTCTTGGAAATTCGTTGAAAGACCGGATCGTTAGAAACCCCTTTCATTATATGGTGAAAAGTTGGAAAAAATATATGAATGCTGCGATGGTCTAGTGGTTGCCTTCCTTGCCTCTAGTCTCGAGAATCGACGGGTCGAACCTGGACGGCGTCGATTAATTTTTAGGATGGAAAAAAACCAAGATACAAAACCTTCGTGATGCATCCCGAGTTTGAAGATTTTTCAGATAAGTAAAAGAACATCAAGCCTGAATAAAAAGGTTCCTTAGCAAAATTTAACCGACCAAATATTTACTGAAAAACTTTATTCTCAAGTATTCATATTTTTTTATTCCCCCCTTAAAATAACAGACTTTCATATGCCTAGGAAAAATAAATTCAAACAAACCATGTCATTGCGCAAGATCATGAGCACTGTTTTTTTTTGACAGAAAAGGAGTCCTATTCATCGAATTCCTGTCTCGGGGTGAAACCATTAATAGAAACCTATTGTCAGACCTTGAAGAAGTTCCCTTGCGCAATTTAGAACAAGAGACGGTGTTGTGTTCCTTCATGACAACGCTCGGCCACACATAGCTTGTGACACCCAAAATCTCATCAGGAAATTTGGCTGGGAAAAAATTGACCATCCCCCCTTCAGCCTGTAATTGGCTCCGAGTGACTTTAATCTCTCCCTGCACCTCAAGACGTTCCTCGGTGCCCAACGTTTTGATGGCGATGATGAAGTAAAAACAGCAGTGCGGGAGGGGTTCGCATCGAATGCGGCCGGATTCTACAATGAGGGGATAGAAAAACTTGTGCCCCGACTCGATAAATGCCTCAATAATGATGGAGATTATGTTGGAAATTAATTAAGTTTGGGAATACAATGCAACAAAAATGGTTTGTAAATATCTTCTCGTTTAATTACTACACGCTTTCGGAACTTACTTTTTGAGATAACAAGAGTCCTTATAATACATATTAGCATGAGTATCCAGAGTTGAGCCTATGTTTAGTTTCTTTCAGCACCTCATTTCTGTTTGTAATTATTGTTCACGGATATTTGAATTCAGTTACTTCTTCAAAATTTCCCCCATTTATCATTAATTGTTCTTATCCATTATAATGTATTTCTATGTGTGACCATAACTTATATTTAGTTTTATTCATGTTTACTTCCAGCCCCAATTTTTTTAATGTGCGTGTTGTCTTAATATTTCCTCGCTATCGCCTAATAATGATTTCAAGTTTTAGCAGTCTAAATTATCAGTTTATACGAACACCATCTGGCCATCACTATCATCAATATCATTATTGGCCTTTTACTTTAAGGGAGAAAAGGAGATGAATATTTGAGAATAAAGTTCCTAGGAAACATTTTGGACCAAAGAGAGATGATCAGACAGGTGAATGGAGAAGACTAATAACAGTGAATTACATGGTCTTTATAGGAAGCCAGATATAACAAGAACAGTTAAGTCTCGTAGACTGCGATAGGCAGGACATGTGGCACGAATGGGACATGAAAGACGTGCATGGAAGCTTCTTGTAGGAAGACCAGATAGAAAACTTTCAGTTAGTAGACTAAGAATTAGGTGGGAGAATAACATTAACTATGATGAGGGAAGTATATTATACAGGGAATTATTGGAAAACATTACCTCAGGATAGGGATGGATGGAGAGCTTATGTCCGTGCGGCCTTGTACCTATGGGTTCGATAGTGCCAGTGAGTTAGTTACTTATCATATTCGCCTAATTAGCTTAAATTTGGTTTAAGGCTTCTCCTGGCGCATCATTACCATCATCATCAAATCTCATGTCATCGGGACAGCGTAACCCCGCCGTCCAGGCGCCCCAACCTCAGAAGTGTTTTACAAGTATGCCATGCCATGACAGAAGAGTACACCAGAAATGTCTAAATGACAACCTGGGATAATTGAAAAAAAAAACCTTATAAACAGACTGATATTTTTTTTAGAAACAGGGCCTTGGTTAATATATGTATATAAAATAAGAAAGAGAATGGATATTAAATGATGGTCGGTCAAACCGGTAATAAGCATTTCAAAGAATGTGCAATTCCCTCATATGTTGGGCGCATAGTTGTAGGTATTGCAATGAATGGGATGACATATGGAACACTTGCTGTGAAGAGTTGATCAAAGAGCTCACATAAAATTACTGCTCATACGATACAAATTGATATTGTAAAGACGGTGAATTGCATGCGGAAAGGTTTATGTTCCAAACTAAAATAAAACTACATGGCGCCTAGAAAGCCCTTAGCCTACATCCCGGTTACTGTTGTCACATCCACTTATCATTTATAGAGGTGAAGGATCATTTAGTCAGTATAGGGGTAACATGTGGTTACCATATGGAGTGTCCTAGCCGTTATAGCGGGTTTCTGTACCTGGAGCAGCTACTTACTGTAGATACCCAAATTCCTGAAGTTGTTGGGCGAACATAACCACTAGATCACCGCGCCGAACTTAGTTAATTATAAAATAATAATAATAATAATAATAATAATAATAATAATAATAATAATAATAATTTTTATTTAAACTTGCAGAGTTAGAAACACTAACGGATTCTCTTTCACTCAACAAGTTAAAAAATACACACATATACACACACACACACACACACACACACACACACACACACACACACACACACACACACATTGGTATACAGAAAAAAAATACTATCACATGAAAGCATAAATAATTGGACGGTTATGCATCAACCGGCTATGCGTCATTATGTAAGTTTCGAGAAAAATGTGTTTTAAATTTAAGTCAATATTCATTATTTATCGCAGCGCCTGACTAACAGTACTGGATATTGCAAGTTATTTTCCTTGTTTGACAGTCATGCATCAACAATCTAAGAGCGGGAATACTTGGCGCTTAGCTGTTAGATGTAAAATTTAGATTAGCATTTATGAAGATCTGGCTTCATAGCTGTTTGTTGCAAAACATTGAATCTCTGTTAGGACTGATGGCGTTTATATTATTCCTTAATAATACGGCTATACTTAAAGATTTGGCGCTAAAAGTGTGCGTACACTTACTTCATGAGCCAGTACAACAGATGACATCAAAATATAATTGTCTTTCAAAATGGCACTTAGCCGGTTGGTACATAACATAGCCCAATTATAAGACAATATATATTTATAGGCTACAAATTAATCTGAAAATAAAATTAATCAAACTAACATTATAACAGAAACGAAAGATCAGAAACCATAAATTAATCAGTTGAGAGACCAACTATTGCCCATCGCTGTAGTCTTGATTTAATGGTAGTTTCAATATGATATCATCATCATCCTTCACCGGTGTGGAAAGCAACGAGAAGCTACCACACTTACAATTCCCTAGTAAAGCTGCAAAGCATAACGTGAAAATACTATGATTGCAGTGAAAGACCTGCCCTCGGGCAGAATTACTATGGATGGATATATACAGTAAAACTTGTTCAAAGCGGAATCGCATGGGACCAATTTGTTTCCATATTTGACAAAATTCTGCATTATAAAAAAAAATTATTAACCAATCTTAGATTATAGGGTACCGTATATGTCGTTTTACGTATCTTGGATTAATTATAGTCCCGCTGCCGTTGAAAAGTGAAGTATAGTATGTACGAGCGATTTCGACGGTAACGCGCTAAAAACAGTCCGTTTCGTCAGCATTACAAATGTCTCTTAGGCCGGTATTCTGAAATTAAAGTATGCAGTTTTGGTTTCCACTCACTAACTATACTTTCGTCCACATCCTTTGATTTCCCGCAAATTTCATTCCACGCTACATTGTGTCGTCTTTTAAAACTGTCGAGCCAACCTGAAGATGCCTTGAAATCGGTATTCTCTAGGGATGTAGCATCAGTTAGAGCTTGAATTTGGAACATCGGTCCGGGAATTTGGAGATTTTTTGATCGTGCACTAATAAAACACTCCCACACTACTTCCTTGATTTTTTCACTCATTTTGTTTATTTATTTTGCCTTCCTCTTCGTTTGATCATTCCCTTGCATCCATTCATTAATTATGGTTCCTTTGTGCCTTAAAATCTCAAACTTAGGCTTCTCCACATTTAAATTTAGTCATTATTTCGCGTACTGAGAATTATTTCTTTAACTTCAATCACTTTCACTTTTTCGTTTAATGACAATGATACATACAATTTAGCCATCTTTATTCCGGAAATTCAGAACGCTACCTGTGAAAGATACGTACTCAATCGGTCTCAGATCTTAAACTAATTTAAGATTTTTACAGTGCACTGGTAATTTGTAAGACAGATGTCACACGCCAAATATTTGTTAAACGTAATATTTCGCATTACGAGTGTGCAGTGAGGCCGAAAGAAAAATTATAGATACACCTAGAAAATCTACTTCGCCTAACGGGAATTCAATGAAGTGTAAACTAATTTATTTCTGTCTTTTCGCTTTATAAACACTTTTTTTTCATGAATTATGTAGATATGTCATTCCGTTTCCGGGTTCGACAGATTCCACTTGATACAAAATAAATACACGTATTATTATTATTATTATTATTATTATTATTATTTCGCTGGGACCAATACATTTGTTCACATTGGACAGATTTCCGCATTATTCACGTTCCGCAACATTATCATCATTACAAGTTTCGCCAAATTTAGTAAGGTAAAGTGATCTCATACAGGCCTTACGAGATCCTTGGGGCAATAGGAGGTTAAGGTGCCCAGCTTTTTTAGACAATCGACACTTGATGTCAACTGGATTGTCAGCCCTGCATACGGTCGCCTTTACCCCTAAAACAAGCGTCTGATACTCATTTCGATTACAGGCTGAGTTGACCCCAGGGCCATGGTGTAGCCAGTAAGTTTGGGTCAGTTTAAAAATTCTGACCCCACCAGGACTCGAACTATCGACCGCCCGGCTTGTAACGTATTGTCTTAACCAACTACGCTACGATGGGACATGTTTAGCATGCATTTTTAATGAATATTAAACCATTCTATTTAGTGTACTGTATATATAATCTATACTGTAAATATGAATTTGTATGTTCGTGCTGGCTGAATGGAAGAAGACCTTATGACCTTAACGCTGCCAGAATAATAAAATATTATATATATATATATATATATATATATATATATATATATATAAGGGGCACGCCGTAGCGTAGTGGTTAAGGCACTCCGGAAGGTCGAGGGTTCGAGTCCCGGTGGGGTCAGGATTTTTAAACTGGCCCAAACCTTCTGGCGGCACTATTGCCGACTCAGCCTCTAACTGAAATGAGTACCAGACGCTTGTTCTGGGGTAAAGGCGGCCGTCACGCAGGGCTGACATCAAGTGCCGATTGTCAAGAAAAAGTGGGAACCTTAACCTCCTACTACCCCAAGGGCCTCCTGAGGCCTGTAGTGGGATCACTTTACTTTACCTTTATATATATATATATATCTCGGTTGGTTAATGTCTTTCACATCGTCCAATTCCTAATAGCCAATTTTGTCGCCCCATCTAATCTCCTCGTTGTAGATGTTTCTTGTTCATGTATAAATGCATTCCCTGACTCCAAGAAGTTTTAGGTCTTCCTCTGCCTGGTCTTCCCTCAGGTTTCCAGTGCAAAACATTATTTGGTAGTCTATCCTCTTCCATTCGCTGGACACGTCCGTACCATCTTAATTGCTGAGTTTTAATATAATCTGAAATAGTGTCTTCAATCTTCATTTTCTCCCTTATAACTGAGTTTCTGATTTTTTCTCTTCTTGAAATTCTTGCTGCTAATTATTATTATTATTATTATTATTATTATTATTATTATTATTATTATTTGCATTATACTACGGGGGTGCAGAAAGACCTGCATTTGGAACGGGTTTTTTAGTCAGAAGGAGGATCCTATCCGCTAACCGAGATATTAAGTTTGTTAGTGATAGGGTATCATACATAATTCTAAAGGGTAAACAACATGATTTTATAATTGTAAATGTACATGCCCCCACAGAAGATAAAGATGACAAGATCAAGGATGAGTTCTATGAAGAATTAGAATGCTTATTTGATAGCCTTTCATGATATCATATGAAAATTGTCTTAGGAGATTTTAATGCAAAAGTGGGGCGGGAAGATATATTCAAACCAACAATAGGCAAATTCAGTCTTCATGAAGATAGTAACGACAACGGGGTTAGATTAGTCACATTTGCCACATCGAAGAATCTGATTGTTAAGAGCACAACATTTCAGCATAAGGATATTCATAAATACACCTGGACGTCCCCAGATGGAGAAACTCGGAACCAGATAGATAATGTATTAGTGGATAAACGCTGGCACAGTAGCATCATCGATGTTAGATCAGTTAGAGGTACAGACTGCAATTCAGATCATCATCTGGTCAGAGTGAAAATCAAACAACGGCTATCGCTTATGAGAGGAACAAACGCTAAAGATGATTCTGTAAAATATGAATTAAAAAACTTGAAAAATGATGAAATGCGGCTAGAATACCAAATCAAAATTACTAATAGATTTGAAGTACTGGAATCTTCCGATGACAATGTGGCAAACGAAGAAGAAACTGATATAAATAAAGAATGGGAGGCTATAAGAGATACTATTAAACTGTCAGCATCAGAAAGCATTGGTTGTTTAAAAAAGAGGCAAAACTAGAAATGGTTTGATGAGGAATGTGCCGACATTGTAAAGAAAAGAAAGCTAGCAAAAATGAAATGGTTACACGAGCCAAATGAGGTAAATTTAGAGCAATTTGTTAGTATTAGACGGGAAACCACCAAGCTACTAAAGAGTAAAAGGAGGGAATATTTGAGAGAGAAGATTAATGATCTTGAAATGAATGCAAAAAATAGGAACATTAGAGAATTATACCAGGGAATTAGTATAGAGAAGAAAGGGTTTCAGGCTAGAACAAACATAATTCGGAATGAAAATGGGGATATGATTGCAGATTCCAGGAGTATATTAAATAGATGGAAAAGTTACTTTAATCAGCTATTAAATGTACATACAGAACAGGACATTGTGGAGGATAATTTACAGACGGCAGAAATGCTAGTCGCAGAGCCAAGTACATTAGAGGTTGAAACGGCGATTGAAAAATTGAAGATGTATAAAGCATCAGGTTCAGATGAGATCCCAGCAGAACTGATAAAATCAGGGGGAGAAAAATTGATGGACAAGATACGCTGGTTGAATGATTTGGGAAAAAGAAGCTCTTCCAGATGAATGGAAGGAGTCAATTATCGTACCAATTTATAAGAAAGGAGATAAAACTGATTGCAACAACTACAGGGGCATCTCATTACTTTCAACTTCGTACAAAATTCTAACAAATATATTAGTAAGCAGACTTACTCCCTATATTGATGACATTCTAGGAGATCATCAATGTGCATTTAGAAGAAACAGGTCTACAACAGATCAGATTTTTAGTACGAGACAGATTTTAGAAAAGAAATGGGAATATAATGGTACTGTACATCAACTATATGTAGACTTCAAAAAAGCATATGATTCAATTAAGAGGGAGAAGTTATATAGTATCCTGCTGGAGTTCGGAATTCCTAAAAAGTTAGACTTATACGAATGTGTCAAAATGGCACAAAGAGTAGGGTGCGTGTAGGCAAACAGTTTTCAGACACTTTTGAAATCCAGAATGGGTTGAAGCAAGGAGATGCACTATCTCCTCTACTATTTAATTTTGTACTAGAGCATGCCATTAAATCTTTAGAGAATGAGGAAGGCTTACAACTCAATGGTATAAATAAGCTGTTAGTTTATGCTGATGATGTAGTACTACTGGCCGATAGCGAGGAGATACTAAAGGACAACACGCACACACTATTGAGTAACACTAAGAAATTAGGACTGGAAGTAAATATCAATAAAACTAAATATATGGTCACACATAGAAATTCATTAAATAATGGAAATGGACAGCTAATGACAAATGAGGGAAATTTTGAAGAGGTAAAAGGTAAAGTGATCCCACAACAGGCCTCAGGAGGCCCTTGGGGTAGAAGGAGGTTAAGGCTCCTACTTTTTCTAGACAATCGGCACTTGATGTCAGCCGGGTTGTCAGCCCTGCGTGACGGCCGCCTTTACCCCAGAACAAGCGTCTGGTACTCATTTCCGTTAGAGGCTGAGTCGACCCCAGGGCCATAGTGCCGCCAGAGGGTTTGGGTCAGTTTAAAAATCCTGACCCCAACGGGACTTGAACCCTCGACCCTCCGGCTTGTAGCTCAGTGCCTTAACCACTACGCTACGGCGTGCCGGCTGAATTCAAATACCTAGGAACAATAATCACAAGTAGGAATGAGACGCACAAAGAAATTAAACATAGGCTCAATTCTGGAAATGCATGCTATTATGCATTGCAGAGACTCTTGATGTCCCAACTCCTTTCAAAAAACGTTAAACTGAAAATATATAAAGCTATTATTCTACCAGTTATACTATATGGGTGCGAAACATGGACTCTTACTTTAAGAGAGGAAAGGAGATTACAAGTATTTGAGAATAAAGTACTTAGGAAAATTTGTGGACCAAAGAGAGATGAACAGACAGGTGAATGGAGAAGACTACATAACAATGAACTACATGGTCTTTATAGGAAGCCAGATATAATAAGAACAGTTAAGTCTCGTAGACTGCGATGGGCAGGACATGTTGCACCTATGGGGAATGGGAGACTTGCATGGAAGCTTCTTGTAGGAAAGCCAGAGGGAAAACGCCCAGTTGGTAGACCAAGAATGAGGTGGGAGAATAACATTAACTATGATTTGAGGGAAGTAGATTATACAGGGGATGATTGGAAAGCATTAGCTCAGGATAGGGATGTATGGAGAGCTTATGTCCGTGCGGCCATGAACCTACGGGTTCGATAGTGCCAGTGAGTAAGTAAGTAACTTAAGGGGCACGCAGTAGCGTAGTGGTTAAGGCACTGCGCTACAAGCCGGAAGGTCGAGGGTTCAAGTCTCGGTGGGTTTCTGGATTTTTAAACTGACCCAAATCTTCTGGCGCAACTATGACCCTGGGGTCGACTCAGCCTCTAACTGAATGAGTTCCAGACGCTTGTTATGGTGTAAAGGCGGCCGTCACGCAGGGCTGACAACCCGGCTGACATCAAGTGCCGACTATGCAGAAAAAATAAAAAGTGGGAGTCTTAACCTCCTACTACCCCAGGGGCCTCCTGAGGCCTGTAGTGGAATTACTTTCTTATTATTATTACTTTCTTATTATTATTACTTACTACTATCGATATTATTAAAATGAGTATGTGAATGGTGTGTTTGGTGTTCTTGTTAAGGGCTCTCACTCAACTGTTCAGACTCTCCAAGTCCTTGTGTGATCAAAAAAAAGTATGTGTCTGATCCCTCTTTCAGACAGATCGTGCTTACTATAAGGCCCGGGCGATGTGGGGTATGAAAAGTACCAATAAGGTGAGGGGTTAAACTACGATCGAGAAAAAAAAATGGTTAATATTTTTATCATAGGGCCTGATAATGAAATTCCAACCCAATATTTGTTTCGACTAAGAAAAAATCGTTAAAAATATTTAATCAGGTTGTTCGCCATCGGTGTTTGAACTCGAGACTCCCGAATGAGTCTCAACCGCTATCGCTTAAGGCATTTCGTTTGTCAGGACCCATCCATGGTATTCTGCCCGAGGGCAGGTCTTTCACTACATTCATAGCATTTTCATGCTATGCTTCACAGCTTTACTAGGGAATTATAGGTGTGGTAGCTTCCCGTTGATTTCTACACCGGAGAAGGATGATGATCGCCGGATGATTTTCGAGGACCGTGGGCCCTAAGCTTCCTGACATTTGTCTTACTGTGATGAAAAAAACTTCACCCGCGAGCCGACCGGGAATCGAACACGGGCCCGCTGCGTGACAAGGCAGCACTCTACCTCGAGACCACAGCGCTGGACTGTCAGGATCACATTTTTTTTTTTGGAATTGTCTGAATTTAACAATTGAATTCTGCAACGCGCGAATAAATGCACTTGTTTATTTCATTTAAATAAGCAGCAGCGCCTCTGTTTGGGCG
This sequence comes from Diploptera punctata, assembly GCA_030220185.1. NCBI lineage: Eukaryota > Metazoa > Arthropoda > Insecta > Blattodea > Blaberidae > Diploptera > Diploptera punctata. The sequence continues at coordinate 177,360 of JASPKZ010001957.1, read as the reverse complement.
TTCTGGGGAACTCATTTAGGCTCACGACCCACCCATATAAATCAAACTTTTAATCTCGGCAAGACGAGGAGCCTGTTCTCTTAGCGGGGTAAGAAGATGAAGGAAAAAGAAAAGAACAAGAAAAAACCAAGTGGTATCAGCCGTTCCAAAAACATTTCGTGCCATTTCATGAACTTTCTTCTTCGTTTTATTATTTTATAGACTCGCAGTGGATTAATATTTTAGCATTCTGGACGACACTGTGTCTGCATCAATCTTACTAACAATTCAGAAGTTGTGGGTTCGAGATCAGCAAATGCAATTAATAATACATTCTTAATGACAAGTCAGAATATAAACTCAATCACGTTCTTGACTTAATCGATGAAGCTAGGATTTGTGTGTAATTAAATATTCTTTCCCTTTGATTATACATGCCTAAAATTGATAAAAGTCCACGGATTATAAACCTACTTATTTAACTAGAAAAAAAATGTAAAACTACATATCCACTATCGAATATGTAGGTTCATGGCCGCGCGGACAAAAGCTCTCCATACATCCATATCCTGAGCTAATGTTCTCGAATCATCCCCTGTACAATCTACTTCCCTCAAATTATGACTAAAGTTATTCTCTCACCTCATTCTTGGTCTAGAAATTGGCGTTTTCTCTCTGGTTTGCCTACAAGAAGCTACTTCTAAGTACCTATTTCATTCCACATTCGTGCCACATGCCCTGCCCAAACCAGTCTACGGGACTTAACAATTATTTTATCTGGTTTCTTATAAAGATAATGTAGCTCAGTGTTATGTACTATTCTCCACTCGCCCGTCTGTTCATCTGTCTTTGGTCAAAATATTTTCGTAAGAACTTTATTTTCAAATACTCGCAATCTTTTCTACAAATTTACTTATCAAATATGAAATTGTATCATTACATATTTGATCGTAATTACATATTTAAAGTTATTTTATGTAAACCTACATATTCTGATCCTAATTTTAAAAATATTTTTATAAGCGGAAATAATTTAAAGCAACTTATGTGACAAAATTTGTTTTCATTAAAAATCTAAGATACCTGAACAGAGGAAGTGTGCCAAATTGTGAAAAACCGTTTTATATTTTTAATATTCTGCTAAGTATTTATATATAAATTAGTTACACAATTGGAATAGATAAGCAAATTTTACAAAGTAACACCCTACTTTCAAAATGTATTAAATCAAAAGTTTACTCTCACAGAGAAAAAAAATATAGCAAAACTCATAAATATGTTATTTTTAAAACAGTGTTCTTAAAGTGGAATAACCATTTGTTTCTCAACCAAGTTATTGATTTACACATAAAACAATAGAATAAGTTGACAAATACTACCATGTTTCCTTGTAAGTTCATTGCAATAGGCACATGCATAGGAATCCGTTTGAACCCTGCACAGTCAACATGACACCACACATTACAAATCCCGTCACTTCATTAGAAAATAAACCCCCACAAAAAATGCATTCTGTTTCCTGGGATTCCAGCGGCCTTTCTTCACATTAAAATGATTATAAAGAGGAATCACTCTTTATGTTTCGTGTCCCTAAGGTGGAATACATGGTATTCCAGTTTAGAAGCACATAGCCAAATTTAAATTATCATCGCTGTGGCATGACTCGTGAAATATAACATGGGCATAACAAACATGCATCTAAAGGACTAACAAATGATATGAAACTGAAATATTAATAATAAAAAGTAAAAGCATGAGGAGAGTTTCAAAACTTACGTGCATAAAATCGGAATTCCAAGGAATAAAACAATCGCTGTACAACACATCTACACTTCTTACAACCACATACTCAACTACAGACGGGAAGCCTCTGTTTCTCTCCTCCATTTGCAACAATCAACTCAAAAATGCCAACCTTATTCAAGAATATATCGAGGTATTCCAATTTGGGAATATATTCCGCTTTGGCGCACTTCCTCTACACTGAAAACAGTTCTTCCAACCTATATATGAGCTGGTAAGAAACGGTCAAAGAAGAATTATATTTACTGGACACATAGAAACAAGAAGACATTGAAGACTTGGTATACTGTTCCACATAGCAAGATCTCTTTTAAAACTTGACGATATGCTTTGTTTATGAATTAAATAGTATAAATATGTAGGGAGAACGCCGTGGTATAGTTGGTTAATGCAATATCCTACAAGGCAGAAAATCGTGGGTAGAGACCCGATGAGGTGAGGATTTTTAAACTGCTTAACCTTCAGGCGGCATATTGACCCCGGGATCGAATCAGCCTATAACAAAAATCAGTACCATACTATGTTGATGGGGACTATTTTGACTCATGCCCCAAATGGGAGTCAATTACCAATCATATTTCAATGAATTTTGTTTCACAACCAATCACAGTCGTGTTTTACTTCGATAATTATCAAATTTTGATTACCAAAATAAAGGAAGCTCCTTCTTTTTTAATATTCTGAACAGATCAGAGCATTATTTTGCAGCGACCGACTCTCTAACAAATACGTAGAATGTAGCAAGTAATGAACAGATTCCTTCGACCTACACATCTGATAATTGTGTGTTCAATAATTGTGTTTTTAAATACTGATTTTACGGTGTTGTTTCCGAAAAAATGAATTAATAACCTATAATGTTGGTTATAATAAACAGCTTGATGTGTTATTTTTCTCTCCATTAGGATGCATTACTGCGATCCTATTTGGCAATAAATAGTATGATCAAGTTGCAGTGATGGACAAATGAAACATAACCAAACATTTCTCATTTGTTTTCAAACATCACTGTTTATATTAAATATACAGGGTGTAACATAACTCAACGGCAAAATTTCAGGAATGAGTTCCTCATAAGGAGAGAATAAAAAAGTGTATTACAACATGGGTCCGGAAATCGATAATTACATAGTTATTCGAACTTTTATGAATATTAGGTTATAAAGGTTTACAGTAGTTATTGACAGTCTGTTTTCTGTTGATTGTAGGCTGCTGTGATGTACACAAATGAAGAATATGTCTGTATGCATTTCATCTATGGTTTGGCGGATGGTAATGCTTTGAGAGCGCGTCGTTTGTATCAGGAACGATACCCAACGCGGAGATTGCCAGATCGTAAGACTTTTGAAGGAATCCATCGCCGCTTATGGGAATACGGGAGTTTTGCACGCCCACCAAGGACCGGGGGACGGCCAAACAGTTGTAAGGCCTGAAGAGGAGGAGGTTGTTTTCAACATTGCAGACGAAAATTCTGGAATAAGCACAAGGCGCTTAGAACTGCAGACCAATTTGTCACACATGTCGGTATGGAGACTACTAAGGGAACAACAATTGTATCCATATCATCTACAGTGTGTACAAGTCTTGTCTCCTGCGGATTATCCTGCACGGGCAATGTCCTCCAACAATGCGGCGAATTCGACCTTTGGAGCTGTCGTGTTGTTCACGGATGAGGCAACATTCACAAGGGATGGGATCCAGAATTTGCACAACCAGCACGTCTGGACAGACACGAATCCCAATGCAACAATCGCAACATCACCAACAGAGATTCTCAATTAACATCTATTGTTGGTGATAGTTTGTTGGGACCCTACGTTCTTACGAACAGGCTCAATGGACGTCAATAGGCACGTTTATTGCGCAATCAATTACCTCGTTACTTAAAAGACATGCCTCTAGCATCCCGACGGCTGATGTTCTTCATGCACGATGGTGCTTCTGCACATTTCAGTCTATCTGCTCGCAGGTACCTTAATCGAACATTTGGTCTCCGCTGGATTGGTAGAGGAGGACCAATTTCTTGGCCACCACGATCTCCCGATTTAAACCCCTTGGACTTTTATATTTGGGGACACCTCAAGTCTTTGTTGTATTCAAGCCCTGTGGATGATGTAATAACTCTCCGTGCACGCATTGTGGCAGCCTGTCAGACAGTACGCACTACACCAGACATTTTTTTTATCGTGCTGGAGACTCAATGCGAATATGAGGAGCTGCCTGTATTGAGGCATAAGGAGCTCACTTTGAACATTTTATCTGGCAGAACAGAGCGCTCCAACAAGTCCCTTGCATTTTTGTCGCCATGTACTAACATTCATAAAAGCTCGAATAACTCTGCAATTATCAATTTCAGGACCCATGCTGAAATACATTTTTTTTATTCTCTCCATATGAGGAACTCTTTCCTGAAATTTTGCCGTTGAGTTATGTTACACCCTGTATACATATTTGAAAATAACTATATTTAAATAATGAATTGTGAATAAACAGCTTAATTTTATTCGTTAAATAGTCCTAACAAATGCCATTCGTCACTTTGTGACTCGTGAATTTATCGATAATTTAGAAATCACTCGTGGCATTACTCATGATAAAGGCAGCTAACACATAAGGCTGACATCTCGTGCCGATTGTCTGGAAATATGGGGGCCTTAACCTTAACCTCCTACTACCCGTAAGACCTGCACTGGTATCACTTTATAAAAGAAATATGACAACTTTCTTACCACGTTGTCAAGCATTTAACTGACCCATCCTTTCAAACTTGGTGTTAAAGTTAACATTCAATATAAAATTTGTAAAAAAAAATAAATTTTAATGTGTTTCATATTACATGTTTTAAGGAATTTTTATGTAGTCTTACAAATTTTACACAATGTTATTACGTAAATAACTAACTCTCTGGCATTATCGAACCCATAGGTTCATGGCCGTGCGGACATAAGCTCTTCATAGATCCCTATCTTGAGCTAATGTTTTTTTAATAATCCCCTGAATAATCTGCTTCCCTCAAATCATGATTAAAGTTTTTTCCCACCTCATTCTAGGTCTACCACCTGTCCGTTTTCTCACTGATTTGCCTTCAAGAAGCTTCAAATCATCTCTTTCATTCCCCATTCGTGCCACATGCCCTGCCCATCCCAGTCTACGAGACTACTTAAGTGTTAAAATATCTGGCTTCCCATCGCATCTCATTCCTCGACCCGAACACGAGTTGGTTTTTTTTCTAAAATGAAAAGAAGTGGGAAAGCTTGAAACCTTAATTACGGATTATACGTATATGGGGTTCAGAACAGTCGATCACGTCCAAAAATGGAAAATCCTAGTTACGAGTATATTGGAATGTGGATTCAAAATATCAATAATTCTTCTGAGTAATGGTGAACTAATTTATTTATTCTTCTTCTTTTTCCCCACTCTAAAAATAATGTTATACCTTCGTCTGCAATTAAATGCATTACTTTAATCAGCTTTTCTCAAAAGAGTAAAATATGGACTTGGTACTCTTCTGATCTGAGCCCCTCATATAAAACTCAGCCATATTTTCAAAATCTACCTTTAAAATAATCATTAATGACTTGTCGGAAATTTACAGATTCAGGTGAAAGCTAAATTTTGGAAACATGGTTATTTTGTTGATCGTTAGGTATTGAGTATTGACCAATCGAAATTAAACCCCTTCTTAGTTTGAACCCAATGTCTGTCGACTATCACTGAAATATTGTAGGAATGCAATTGTCAGACCTGATATGCACAATTGTTGAGAGATCGTGGAATCTGACTCTCAAATGTTTAGATTTCTAAGCTGCAGAACACCAAAACATTCTTACACGATAGATTCAAATCAATATTTCGTTATTAGATAAAATAAGTAAATTACTTTATCTTTATTAATATGCCAACGGTTTGAATTCCCTCCCGGAGAACTCGTTCCTTGGATTTTCCCTTCCTACAAATCCACGGACAATGGCCGAGTTTTAACCCGCGAAAATCAGGACTAAAAGCAAGAAACATAACTACTAGACGATTATGGCGCTAGGAGGCCCTTGGGGTCGCGAGAGGTTAAGGCTCCCATCTTTCTAGACAATCGGCACATATCAACCCTGCGTGACTGCCGTCTTTACCCCCATGATGTGACCATCGGTCCCATACGAACAAAATTCCATGAGACAACTTCTCCCATTCCGACTCAAACTAACGGATGTCCCGTAGCTCTGCGCCAAGATATAATGTCTTAGACCTTAGACCATTTGCTACAGCACGGGACACGAAACAAAAATCCTAATTCAATAAATAAGAAAAAAAACTACAAGAGTTGAGAAACCTTACATATGATCATGTCACCTTTTCACTGGCAGGATGATCGTCCATATTTGTGATTGACACTTGTGGATGTGAGACCAGCTTAATTCTGAAGACCAAAGACCTTGTAGGCCTATTGCGCAATTGATTTTCTAAATTCCTCTTAAAATAATGCAATCCAAATCTTAGTGAAGCCGCATTCTGACTATTCCGATGTTCCACTAACCGAACACGTGATGGATTACACACAACAAATTTGAACTTTTTGTCGCTCGCAGAAATGAAAATAGGTGATTTTGGTTAATTGGCATGCGCTGATTTCGAATTTGAAGTCCGTTTTTCTCTATCGCCTAACAGTTTTTTACGAGGACCTGTTGAACGCTTTTCGTTATATTTCGCATCTTATCGCTTATCTCCACTTAGTTTCAATTTTTCTTGCAATAATATTGCTAGAAGCAATTGATCTATGTAAAACCAAATCATATAAGGTCCAAAAAGTTAAAATATTTTTTTTCTAAGAAGGATAAATAATTAGTTACGTTACAACACATACTTAAATTGTAGCAAAAATCTCACCTTTCAAAACTTCTTCCTGGATGACTTACGCTACGCCGATAAGACGGCTCCGAAACGTATGTGATAAGTTGTCAGCAGTAATCAGCAAGCATGTTGGTCAGTGATTTCCCTTTATAACACCTTTCCATTTCTAAAATGTATTCGTGGAACCTTTCGTCATGTTCATCACGGACGTCACCCAAGTTCGGTGAAGAATCGCTATGTTTAACAGGTCGCATGGCTGATTGCAAATTTGGATACTGAAGAGAATTTTAATTTTTTTAAGTGAATCCAGATATATTGACCACACAGAAATAAGTCAGTGATGTGGTCCGTAGGTTTCCTCCACAACATTGGAATGGCAAATGGTATGCACGAATGCGAACCTTTTAACCACCCTATTAAAATCCTTTGGCAGTTTGTACAGCAAAAATTGGGGGCCTAATATTAATCAGTATCCCCAAATTTACTATAGTTCCCGAAATATAAATTGTACGCCTTTATAACTAGTTCTGCGCTGAGATTTTGTACAATACTCTCCACATACGTAACAGAATAAATTAGGAGAATTCTTACAGCGGCGAGACATTGCAAAATTATAAAAACACTAAAACTTACGTATTAAAATATATTATAGTAGATTGTTTTAATTCAATTTATTTATATGATACACAATAATGCATATATCGACACTTCACAATCACAATGATGTAATGTAAGACGAACTGCACAGAACGAGGTATTACAAGCCATTACTTCACGTATTTGACAGTGGCAATCAGGAACTTTTGTATACCTGTGTATTCCTGAGGGTTTAACAATCCCTAAGAGTAATAAAACCGCGCAAAAGAAAAATAAGAGTGACCAGTTTGAGAGACAATAGCGCCTGCGACTCTCACGGAAACGATCACTTCTGCTAAAGGTTGTCGTCAAAAATCTGACTACGGTTAGGCGATTGGAAAAAACTAATATCATTTTCGTCTTCTGCGAGTCCGAAAACATAGTTATTGATACATTTCGAGCCTGCGAGTAATTCTTTGTTGTGTGTTATCGGACAAAATGTAGCATGTTCATAATATGTTACGTATATCAGATTCATATTTGATGTCCGAAAATACGATCACATTTCTCCATTTTTCCACGAATTGGCATGGCTCCGTTTCAAAGACAGAAGAAAATTACACTATCTCTTATTTAAGATTCGACATACTTGGGCTCCCAATTATTTAGCTTTTCGTTCCAAGTATCTAACCTCCAACCACAATTTAAACACACGATCACAACATAATATCTTGCTTAATATATCACAACATGACATCCCATCACTCCACATCATGTGCATATCCCCAATCTCGCAACAGCAATTCTCACCACATGAAATCAGGGGCTGTCTGAAGTTAGAATAATTTAAAAGAAATCTAAATTCATATTTGCTTTTACTTTGGATTGATCATTATCTCCAAGTGTAATGTACACCTATTAATTTATATATATTATTATTATAAAATTTTAGGCACAGAAAGATGTGTAAACATTTAAAATATGTATATAAATAAAAAATAAAATTATTATTGTTATTAAATTTATCGTATGAAAGTTGTATGTGCATGGATTTTACACTGCAATTTTATTGTATTTTTAATTAATTACAATTAGTATACTGTATATATAATTTATACTGTAAATATGTGTTTGTATATTTGTGCTGATTGAATGGAAGAGAATGCCTTATGGGCATAGTCCATTACTCTGCCAGAATAAATTAAACATTATTACTACTATTATTATTATTATTATTATTATTATCATCATCAACAACAAAAACTTATTTAGGTTTAGATTGAGCCTGTTCCTATGAGATCTCAATAGGATGTGATTGGTCAGTCTACCTTAATTTTAGTCTTCCTGTATATCGAAGTCCTACAGGTTAATTCTGCAACGTTAATTTGGGAATACAAGATGGGTACATTCTTTGGACATGTTGTATCCAATTGCTTAGATAATTCTGAATTTCTTCAACATTTTAAACTTTTAATTTAACGTGTATATTTGCGTTTCTTTTTACGTACTTTTTTTGTTAAAGCTAGGAGTGTACGTAAAAATCCCATGTGTGTCACTTGGATTTTTTTATTTCACAATTCATTATCCAATTACCGCTGTTATATTTCACTTCTAATGTTATTTTTGCTATTATTATTATTATTATTATTATTATTATTATTATTATTATTATTATTATTATTATTATTACCATTTTCTTCTTCTACTTATTATTAATTATTATTAGACAAATATATTACATAAGTAACCTTACAGATGCAATAAGTTTGTTATTTTTATAGCCGGATTGCAAAGTGATTTCTGTAGAAAAATTATGAAACAAAAAGGTAATCTAATATATGGTAATGAAGATTATTGTTAGGGTAGGGATAAGGTGTAAAGATTTATGAACAAATTTCGTGAATTTCAGAAAAGCTCGTTTTCAGATTGTTGATTAGGATTGTAGAAAACTTCTTCGCCGGTCCCCAGAGTTTTAAACAGTGGAAGGCTTTTATATGCACTGATAGTATTGTTGTTTTCTTTGTCTTCCGCCCTCTCAGCCATACAATTCCAGCTTTTTCCCTCCTCCTCTCTTTCCCGCACAGGATGGGTCGTAAAAGACTAACCATGTTTCATGGGCCATAACTCGCCAACAAAATCATCTCTTGGAGGGAGATTTGTCCATAGAAATGACGTTCCAACGAGTGTACATCGCTTTTTTTTGTACTACAATTAACATTTATGTACTGTTCGATGCTGTGTTGCCAGATAAAACTATTAAATTGCAATTGCTTCATTCATAACACAATCTTTTTAACTCCACTTCTCTTTCTTACACAGTATAACACAATTGTAAATCTACTTATGCTGTTTTTTATCCAACTAAACCGTCGGCGCAAATCCAGAGAAACTAAAACAATGACCAAACTCGCATTTCATGTTTAATGTTAACTACGTAAGTAACTAACTCTATTGAACCCGGAGGTTCATGGCTGCGAGGACATAAGGTCTTTCTTCATAGTGGAATCCATGTCAATGTTTCTTAACGGTTGAATTTTTACAGAGAGTAACTTTTTCGACCATGATACCTCTTTTCGTCTAACATATCGCCATTGACCTGTCCGACATGAATAAAACTTTTTGGATACAATGCCATCGCCGATATAGTTCTCGGTGTGCAAATCACTCTACCACGGCAGGATATTATTATTATTATCATCATTATTATTATATAATAACGATATTGTGAAAAGAAAAATTAATGTATGAACCAGGAATCGAACCCAGGACCTCTAGTTCTCCAGACTAGTGTGCAGCTCATTACACCATTCTAAACCTGGCACAAACATTAACAATTCTTTGCACATATACAAATCTATAACTCTCGTTTCGTCCGCTGCCAGGTAGGTGTCACTACCATCGCCAACGGCCGGCTTCGTTTAGAAGTATATTATTATTATTAATATTATTATTATTAGGTGTCAGTTTATGCTGACGATGTATTATTAGCTGGAGGCGAAATGATCTAAGAGCGAACATACACACTTAATTGAGTACACATTGGGACTGGAAGTAAACATCAATGAAACTAAATATATGGTCACACATAGAAATGCATTATTTAGGCCTAATTCAAGTGGACAGTTAATGACAAGAAAATTTTCGAAAAAGTGGGGCTGAATTGAAATACTTAGGAAGGGCAACAATTACTAACAGGAACGAGATGCACAAATAAATTAAACATAGACTCAATTCTATAAATAAAAAAAACTGAAAATAGGTAAAACTTTATAATAGTGTATAAAACTGTTATTCTCCCAGATATATTATATGGACGCGAAATATTGACTCTTACTTTAAGGGAAGTAGATTATACAAGAAATGATTGGAAAACGTTAGCTCAGGATGTGCATGTATGGAGAGCTTATGACCGCGCGGCCATGAACCTACGGATTCGATAGTGCCAGTGAGTTAGTTAGTTTTAGTTAAGAATAAAGTTCTCTGAATTTTTTTTTTGGGCCAAAGAGAGACGAACAGACAGACGAATGGAGAAGAGTACAAAACAGTGAGCTACACGATCTTTATGGGAAACCAGATGTAAGGAGAACAGTTAAGTCTAGTAGACTGTAATGAGCAGGAAATGTGGCACGAACAGGGTATGAAAAAGGAGCATGGAAACTTTTTTGCAAGAAAACCAGAGGAAAAGCGCCCAATAGGTAAGCCAAGAATGAGGTGTGGGAATGATATTAACCGTGATTTAAGTGAAGTAGATTATAAGGAGACGATTATTCAAGACAGGGATGTATGGAGAGCTTATGTCCGCGTGTCCATGAATTTTCGATAGTTCAATTATTATTATTATTCATTATTATTTTTTATTACAATTTTTGGACCAAAGAGAGATGAACAGACAGGTGAATGGAGAAGACTAATAACAATGAACTACATGGTCTTTATATGAAGCCAGATATAATAAGAACAGTTAAGTCTCGTAGACTGTGATGGGCAGGACATGTTGCACTTATGGGGAACGAAAGACTTGCATGGAAGCTTCTTGTAGGAAATCCAGAGGGAAAACGCCCAGTTGGTAGATCAAGAATGAGGTAGGAGAATAACATTAACTATGATTTGAGGGAAGTAGATTATACAAGGAATGATTGGAAAGTATTAGCTCAGGATAGGGATGTATGGAGAGCGTATGTCCGCGTGGCCATGAACCTACGGGTTCGATAGTGCCAGTGAGTAAGTATTATTTTTATTATTATAGTCCAGTTATTCTTCCAAGATAGTAATTATTGTACCATAAGGATGGGAAAACATCGTCTTCTACTTTAAGAGAGGTGAAAACATCACGAGCATTTTGAAAATATTTTTTTTTCGATCAAACATAGAGGAACAGAAACGGAGAAAACTACATTAACAGTGAACTATATTGATCTTTATGGGAAACCAGATATAATATGACCATGTAAGTTTCGTAGACTGCAATGGGCAGGACATGTATCAAGAACGGGAATGGAAGAGAGACCTGGATATATATAGGAAGCTGTAAGTAAGCACTCAGTAAATAGGCCAACATTTGAAGTGAGAAAATAATATTAGCCATGATTTGAGGAGGAAAATTATACTGGGAAGTTAAGAAAACTTTAGCATAGTATAGGGATGTATGAAGTATTGGAATCGATTATGCAAATGGTTATTTAATTATTTTTTAGGTTGGTCGGCACAGGGGTTTGAATCCGGGTACTCTCGAATACAAGTCTATAACATTACCTCCTGAGCCAACTCGCTCAGTGATAGCCTACTGTTTTATTAAACATGTTAAATAAATGAAACTAATGCATCTTACAGCACACGCTGCTAATTCATGCCCTAAAGAGGAAATTGCGTGGCCGCCATGTTGGATAATTGATGCAGAGCTAAATGCTGGCTGATACATTTTAATCGCGATCTAGACTAATTGACGGGCTGCAGTCAGTTTTAAAATTTAAATAATGTAATTAGATACTTCACACACGGTTTTTGTGGAGCAGATGTTTTAAATGTTGTATTATACAGGGAACCACTAACTGGCAAGTGTCCCGTATGGACGGACGTACCAAAAGTTGCGATTTTCTTGCAGCATCTCCCGGAAATCCCGGAGTCTAGCAGACCGAGTCCATTCCCGCTGGCGCCTCCATGCCACGTGATTCTCATCTACAATTTCAATTCTCACACTTTTTTACAGAGAAACCTCCATATTGCACTGGCATGTACTCTGTGATATTGTATTTCGCTATATTTACAACATTCATATTAGCTCTATATTTTCTAGGGAGAAAAATTCACCTCTGCTTATGAATTTTGAAGATGAGGACATTTTACCCATACCAACTTTGTCCGAAGATTCGATTGTCCCCGTACATTAGTATATGCCCCACATGTCGCCTGCAAAGAGCCTGGTTGCTCCTATAAAAAAAACTAACTTTGGGGATTCTATGTCACATGCCACCAAAATAAATTGGACGATGTTATACAACCGGATAAGCGCCATTATAAAAGCGAGAGATTTTGATGTCATCTTTTGCACTGGCTCATGAAGTAAATGTACGCACATTTTTAGCGCCAAATCTTTAAATAAAGCCTTATTATTAAAGAAAAATGTAAATGCCATCAGTCAAATCAGAGCTTCTATGTTTTGGAACAAACGACTACGAAACCAGATCTTTATAAAAGCTAATCTAAATTTTGCATCGTAAAACTAAGCGCCAAATGTTCCCGCTCTTAGATTGTTGATGTATAACAGTCAAACAATATCCAATATTGTTATATAGCACTACTGTAAATAGTGAAGATTGACTTAAACTTTAAACGTATTTTTTCTCGAAACTTACATAATGGCGCATAGCCGGTTGATTCATAATGTCGTCCAATTCATATAAAAAACGAAAAAAAACACGTAATTTATTGTTGCAGTATGTGAATAATTACTTAAGAGAAATAAATAAATTGATTTCCCCTAAAAAAATTTAAAATGCCTTAAAATGAAGTAAGAAGTTAAGCTCAAACTAACCTAAATCAGTATATTTGCAATGTAAAATGTGCATTAGTCATTGCTCAGCCAGTGTAGCCAACTTATCATAAAAAACCGCTAACAAACAAGTGAACTCTAAACTAATTTGGTGTACTAACTCACCCTAACTTGGCCAAACTAATACTATCTTGCCTATTTTCTCAGGCTAACTTGCCCATTAATATAGGTGGACTCTTGGATAGAATCCTCACACGTGTGAGAAACCATGTAATATCAGATTACCCAAAACGACGGTAAAAGTCACTTGTTCTCCAATTGAATATTCATTGGTGTGACGATGGCATACAATAGTCAAAACTTTTTTTTTCTTTTATCACCATGATTATAGTCACACCATTTTCGCACTGATTTTTCTCTTAAATTTTGCGGAAACAAAATTCAATTTCGCATTTTCCGCATATAGTACGAATGCTATAACTTTAAATTAGTTTTACTTTGATTTCAGCTTTTCGTCAATAATTATTTCTAAATTGCCAATAAAATGTGTAAAGTTGCTAGGAGTCTGCATAAATAAATATATAAACACAATAATTACATCTTGTTTAGTTGTCTTCCGGGTTAAATGGCTGTGGTCCAGTTTTGCTGAAACTCGACGTTTCGTCTAATACTGTGGTAGACATCGTCAGGAGATTCTGCACACTCTCTGTGAACTAGTCAAAAGTCGGCAGAGTTATGCCCACTAGCTATTGTCTTCCACTCAACCAGCGAATAATCTAATATATAAAAATGAATGTTTGTTTGCTTGTTTGTTTGTTCGTACTTTATGCGCGACCAAACCGTTGATCCGATTGTGATGGGACTTTTTTGCAAAATGTTCAGGAGACTCCCGGGAAGAACATAGGCTATAAGAGAGTTGTGATACTCAAGTACTACACCCTTAAAAATCGCCCTTTGTAGTGGAAAACGTGAAAAAAGTAGCTCTTGGGACGCTTAAATGGCTTAAGCTGCCTTAACCACACACAAAATTAATGTACACAGAATTGTATCTCAAAAGGCTCTACAAAGAAGTCCGCAATAGCATATCTCTTACGGATAATTCACAATAACAATTTTTGTATTTCATCGATGCCAAGAAGATCGAGATAAGTAGATTCCCGGGCAACACCGGGTAATCAGCACGGGGAATCTTAAAATAATTACGATATACATTTATAATTATTTTTCATTGTACTTAATCATAAGAAGTACATTAATTTTTGTCTTTCAGCTCATTTATGTCAAGAAGATCGGGATGAGTAGATTCCCGGACAACGCCGGGTAAACAGCGCGGGGTATTTAAAAATAATTACGATATACATTTTTCCTTTCACTTATTAAACTAAACACATTAATTTTCGTATTTCAGTTAATTTATGTCAAGAAGATCAGGATATCAGCACGGGGTATCTAAAAATATAAATTTATAATTATTTTTCCTTTTACTTATTCAACCAAACATTAAAGCACATTAATTTTTATTTATTTAGACGTAGCAGCGCACGCCGGGTATTAGCTAGTAAAATAATACAAAGTTTATAAAATCAACTCATTGGTACTATCGGACCCGTAGGTTCATGGCCGCGCGGACATAAGTTCCCAACACAACCTATTCTGAGCGTTTATTAATCATTCCATGTATGATTTATCTCCTTCAAATCTTGGTTAATGCTATTTTTCCAATCTGATTCTTGGTCTACCTACTGGGCGCATTTCCTTCTGGTTTCCCTACATGATGTTTATATGCCCCTCTTTCATCCTCCATTCGTGCCACATGTCCTGCCCATCGCAGTCTACGAAACTTAACTGTTATTATTACATTTGGTTTCCCATAAATAGCATGTAGCTAACTGTTATGAAGTCTTCTCCATTCGCCGATTTGTTCGTCTCTCTTTGGTCCAAGTTTTCATAAGAACTATATTCTCAAACACTGGTTTCTTTTCTCATCCCTTAAAGTAAGAGACCAGAATATGGTAAAGTTAGAAAACTTTTAAAATTAACTATACACAAATTGTAATTTACATTCTAGATTCATTTTTATATGTGCATGTACAAAATTGTGAATATAGTTGTTATCTGGGTAAATACTTTCATTCTGCGGAGCTTAATATATTAGTTAATTTTTATTTAATTGTGGCCACAGGATAAACATAACTTCTCACAAGAGCTTTTTAATTTGACAACAAACTTGCCAAATGTGTGTATAGATATAAGTGAATAGGAACCAAATGGAAGTGAAATTATTGGATGATCGAAACAACGGTAGAAGAGGACAATAACATGATATATGGTACAATAAGAAATTAGTTTAAGGAAGAAATAAGACAGAAATATATATATATATATATAAAATCACAGATGGGAACATGTCAACTAATATCAAGCAAATGTTAAATTACATATTATAATATGGTCAAAGATAAATGAGGAAATAGCGAAACAAGTTAGAAGTTTTAAATATTTAGGCTGAGAGGTATCCTAATGCTATGATGAAGATTAACAAAATAAATTGTATAAATTTCAACATGTGTGAAACCAAATAAAGAACATTAGAAGATAAGTTAGAAAGTATCAGAAGATGAAGTTTTATAAGTAATGGTTGTACCAATGCTTGTGTACGGTGGTGAAAACTGTTCACTAAATATGAAAGCGACTAACGAAAAATATAAACAGTCCAGATGAGATTCTTAAGAAAGCAGCAGGGTACACATTAAGGGATGAAAAAGGAATTAATCAACCAGAAAAGAACTTGGATATTTAATATTGAACAAAGGAATGTAGATAGAAATATGGATTGGTATGCACATTTACAACATAGAGCAGCATATGGATATAGACCTACAGACGATGTGATATTGGGCGTCCGAGGAGAAGAGGAACGCATCTAAAGATCAACCATTAAGATGAAGAAGATCAAGCAAATGAAACGGTCGACTGCCAACCGAGTTGGCTCAGGCGGTGACATTTAAGTCTTCTATTCGGTAGGTCGCAGGTTCAAATTTCGGTGTCAACCAACTTGTTAACAAGGGAACTGTCAACGCTGCATGCCGACACCTGCCATGAAATTTCTCCCCGAGAAGCAGTGTGATGTACCAAGGCCGTGTATAAAGAAATATCTGCACCTTTTAACTGCAATGCACATAAATCGAAGACAGAATCCACTGTGCAAAGCAGTGGTACGGAGTGGAGTGAGGCGGTGCGCGGCGCGGATGTCAGATTGTGGAGGTTATCCAACCCACTAAGTCAGGAGTTGTTTACTTTCCTGTAGCTGGCTCTGAATTTTAGTGTCTTGCAATTAAAAGCGGCAGATAATTTTCTGGACATGGCCTTGATACATCACAATGCTTCTCTGGGAGAAATTTTTAAGATAGGTTTAGGCATGCAATGGTACATGCAGTCTTGTAAGATTATTTTCTGGTTTTCTTCAATCGTGAAGGCAACTGCAAATTCGATTACCATCTCGTGCCGCTGTAAGGTTAGACACGTGGGACACAGAATATATTTAAAACAAAGGAAATGTTTAGCTGAGATAGAAATATCTCTTCTTTAATGGAATAGCCGCTCAAAACAAGGTTGTAAACTTTTTTATTTCTCAAATTTCATTTTTGCATAAAAACCTTTTTCCAAGAAAAACTCGATTTGGGGGAAACAATCTTGTTTCGGATGGTTATTCAATTAAGACAATAAATTACAAAACAGAAAATCATGTTTCAAAACGTCTCATTAGTACTATTGAACCCGGAGGGTCATGACCACGCGGATATAAGCGATACATCCCTATCCTGAGCAATTTTCCAATAATTCTACGGTTTATTTATTCCTACAAATCCAACAGTATAGTAGTCGAATCCTGTGAATATATTTTTTTATCAATCCTACCTGGTTGTCATTACTACATTTCTGGCATTTTCTCCTAAAATTGGCAACTTGTACCCCTATTCTGAGGTTCGGGCGCCTTTAAGGCGGGGTTACGCTGTCCCGATGATATATGAAAGGTGATGGTGATGGTAATGATATGCCAGGAGAGGCCTTAATACTGTACAACTCCCTGGCTCTATCGAACTCGAAGGCCGCGCGGACATAAATTCTCCATACAATCCCTATCCTGAGCTAATGTTTTCTAATCATCCCATGTATAACTTACTTCCCTCTTGAGCCTTTGGCATGGATTCCCTGAAGTAGTTCCTACCCGGAAAACCGAATGGGGATAATTTCACCTCCGGAAAATTTTACTGCGGTGGAACCCATTTCCGTGATTCTTGACGGCTGCGTTTTTACGGCGAAAGATCGTCACTCTTTCGACCTAGGTACATATTTTTCGTCAGACTTATCGCCTTCATTCTGTCCCACATGGGTAATGCTTTCGGCAGCTAGCTACCGCCGCGCCGGCATAGCTCTCGGAGCCGAGGAAAACGCCTGAAAAAAAAAAACCAGGAAACTTATTCCTACCGAGCATAGAACTCAGGCAGCACACTACCTAGAGACTACAGCAATGGACAAACCTGTCAATATATTAAAACATTTAAAACACTCCCGTTCCTGGATAACGCGACATGTCTAGAATGTCATTGACCAATCAGTCGGTTACTGGATTCACATATATGTGATAATCATAAAGATGTTCGATCATTCAGCCTAAATATGGATGTCTTGCGGTCAATATATCGGGTCCCTAGACGTTATAGCCTATATCCTTAATCTAGAGCCGCTATTTGTTGAAGCTATCCAAATTCCTCGTGAAGGGTCCACTTGGCCGAAATTCCACAATACAATTCCTTTCATCATGTGAATTCGAATCTCTATTGAGTAAGACTAAGAAATTGGGGCAGAAATTAAATATAAATAAAACTACATAGGCCTATATGGTCACATACTGAAATACATTATATAATGGAAATGGACTGTTAATGAGGGAAATTTTGAACAAAAAGGCTGAATTCAAATACCTATAAACAACAATAATTACAAATAGGAATAAGGTACACAAAGAAATTAAACATAAACTAAATTCTCGAAATGCATGCTGTTATGCATTACAGGGACTCTTGTCATCCTAACTTCTCAAAAGGTAAAAAATAAAATAATTGAAAATTTATAGAATTGTTATTTTTCCAGTTATATTACATGGATGCCAAACATGGTCTCTTATTTAAGGGACGAGAAA
The DNA here is from genome assembly GCA_030220185.1 of Diploptera punctata. Lineage (NCBI taxonomy): Eukaryota > Metazoa > Arthropoda > Insecta > Blattodea > Blaberidae > Diploptera > Diploptera punctata. The sequence goes on along the minus strand of JASPKZ010001957.1, from coordinate 158,965 downwards.
GGACTACAAGTATTCGAGAATAAAGTTCCTAGAAGAATGTTTGGCCCAAACAGAGATGAATACACAGACGAATGGAGAAGACTACATAACAATGAGCTGCAAGATATTTATAGGAAACCAGATCAAATAAGAGCAAAAACTACTTGACCGATTTGAATTGGGGTTTTACCATCATTTAGAGTTTTCTTGAACAATTAACGTATATAAAATATTACCGTACGTAAAGGGCCGGAGCTAAATGGAGGGGGAAAAAAAGGCATCGGTGCACTAAAAGTCGCTTTTTGGACGCTTATATGCCTTACGCTGCCTATATCATTAACTTTCATCATCGACATTCATGGATTAAGCCCATGTGGCTTGTTCCAGTCTCGTAGATTTTCATTAAAAGAGTTGAATCAATCTCTTCTTCGGTCTACCAACATTTCTGTCTCCTTTTGGTTTGTAATTAAGTATAATTTTTGGAATGCGTTCATCTTTCATTCTTTCGGCACGTTCTTTCCAGTTTTTTCTAGATCGTTTTATTTTATCTAAGAGTTTAAAAATATTTAACTAATTTATAATATCTTCGTTTCTTCTTTTATCTAGAAGTTTGCAACCAGCTACGCTTCTCAGAAATTTCATTTCAGCTGTTTCTATGGTCTCTTCTCTTTTAGTTAAAATCCAAAACACACTGCCATACTGCCATTGCTTTATAAAATTTTAGTTATTTTTTGTTTGTTTGTATTTTTCAATATTCTCTTAATTATACCACATATGTAATTAAATTTGTTGCGTTTGTTAAAAATATATTCAAATACACCAAATTAATGTACACAGAACTGAATATGTAAAAAAATTCTTCAAAAAGTCCGTAAAAACATGTGCCTATTTTTACTGACATTTCACAATAAGCATTTTTGTCTTCGAGTTCATTGATGCCAAGAATATTGGGGTAAGTAGATTCCTGGGCAACGCCGGGTAAACAGCTAGTATAAAACAAAAGATAATGCAAAAAAACTACAATTAGATTTTTTTTTTGGCAACGAGAGAACATGCAAAAAGTTACGGAAATATGAACAACAATGAAACGTAGGAAAAAAACACATGATCGTCTAATAAAACGTATGTTGGTTAAGTTTGATTAGGTTTGATGTGAGTGTACAATTGGAAGTGAGTGTACCCAGTAAGACCGCTGCATGAACAGCCAGCCAGCCGCTGTTTCTCTTAACCCTCGCCCACCCAAGCGCTCCAACTGAGACGCCTGAAAATCAATACAAACGGACTCCAACAATGTGGCCATCAAATTCGCAACACTACACGCTTCTATGGGCCAAAATGTGCCTATCAAATTCAAAACACTCAACCTAATCCCAAACAATACGCACTCTATGTTCTTCCAATGTCATCATGTATAACATTAAACTCATGAATGCGTCATCAAATTCAATACAGTGCACAGGGATTCACAGCCAATTTTTCATTGACGACACAAATTACTCAACATACCCGATATAGCAACACACTTGTTTAATAATAATAATAATAATAATAATAATAATAATAATAATAATAATAATAATAATAATAATAATAATATAATAATAATAACAACAATATTTATTTAACATGATTCACAATGTTTCATATCTTTCTGCGCCCAATTAATCTACTGTCACTCGACATCTCTCTCTCGTTCTAATATCCATCATCCAATCTTTTTTTCCCTAATGCTACTCAAAACACCATCACAATCCATGTTATTTTTGACCGTCCTCTTCCTCATCTACCAAGTGGCACCCATTCTAGTATTCTTCTTGGGAATCTGTCTTCCGCCATTCTCTTTACATGGTCATCTATTTTAATTGTTTGTTTCTTTATGAAATCCACAATTGAGGAGTTGAATGGAATATGGGCACTATTAAAAAAATACGTTTTGAGATATTAGCAATTGATATATAACTAAATGCATAACATTGTTCTTTATTTTAATTGATACAATCAGCTGCTGAACGTTCTGTAATCGAGATATCGAAACGAAACTTTTTAGGCTGACCTACTACAAAAAGACGAGCCCAAAAATGCATTGAACGGAAAAGGGGCAAAACACGAGGTATGCCCATATTCCATTCAACTCCTCAATTGAAGTTTGAACATTCGTATTTTTAATAATAATAGATAGATAGATCATCGGTTGATTAATGTCTTTGACATCGTCCGATTCCTAATAGCCAATTTTGTCGGTCCATCCAATCTCCTGGTTGTAGATGTTTCTCCTTCATATATAACCATATTCCCTGACTCCAGGAGGTTTTAGGTCTTCCTCTGCTTCGTCTTCCCTCAGGTTTCCATTCCAAAACAGATTTTGGTAGTCGATCCTGTTCCATTCGCTGGACATGTCCGTACCATCTTAATTGCTGAGTTTTAATATAATCTAAAATAGTGTCTTCAATCTTCATTTTCTCCCTTATAACTGAGTTTCTAATTTTTTCTCTTCTTGAAATTCTTGCGGCCGTTCGTATAAAATCCATTTCCGTTGCCAAAAGGTACTACTACTACTACTACTACTAATAATAATAATAATAATAATAATAATAATAATAATTACAAATTCCTAAGAAAAATACTAGAATGGGTGCCAACTGCTAGAAAAAGAAGACAGTAAAAAATGCAGATTATCGGTGTTTTCGGTAACATGAGATAAAAAGGATTGGACAATTGAGATTGGAATGACAGATCTTGAGAAGAATTATCTTTAATTAATTGGGCGCAGGAAGATGTTGTGAAACTTGCTAAATAAATAAAAGTAATTACAATAATAAGAATAACATAATAATATAGCAACAATAACAATAATAAGCAATGTTAACAATTAAAGCGATAAAAATAAAAATTGTAATATCAGCAACAATAACAAACAAAAACAAAAAAAACACACAACAATAGAGAGAAAAATAATAGCAACAATAAGGCACGATAAAAATAAAATAAGACTAATAATGACAATAAGGGGATAATAATTTTACTATGAGGCCTTTTATTTCAGGATATTTACGTTCCGTAAATTTACAACACGGTCTAACAAATTTTACCTGTTTTGAGGGAAGACATACTTAAGATTCTTAAGCCTAAAAAAAAACAAAAAAACAATTCACCCCAGCTGGATTTGAACCCCGATCCACGAAACTAGAAGGGTTTCTGGATTGCATAAAAATATTTTTAATAAGAAAACAATTCGCCACAGCTCAGTTGGGGACCCCTGTTGCAATTCTCGCCACCTTGAATGGGTGATAATGTGCCAATTACGTTCAAAAGATCACTTGTGTATCATTTTATGGGTCCTAAGGCGCCCATTACACTTATAATGCTATAACCGCTTACCGGCACCAAACAAACCACTTATACCTATGCTCTTACACTTGAATATAGTAATTCTAGGTAGCTGAGGACCTTGAAGGTCGTTAACATGTGGTCAGCATGTTGGATCCCCAAAAGTTATAGCTCTTTAATACCCTATTCGTGCCACATGTTTTGTCAATCACAGTCTAAGAGACTTAACTGATCTTAAAAAAAGTTAAGTGATCCCACTAGAGGCCTCAAGAGGCCCTTATGGTAGTAGGAGGTTAAGGCTCCCACTATTCCTGGACAATCACTTGAAGTCAGCCCTGTGTGACGGCCGCCTTTAACCACAGAACAGACGTCTGGTACTCATTTCCGTTAGAGGGTGAATCGACCCCAGGGCCATAGTGCCGCCAGAAGGTTTCGGTCAGTTTAAAAATCATGACCCCACCGTGACTCGAACCTTATTATATCTAGTTTCCTATAAAGACCATGTAGCTCACTGTTTTGTAGCCATCTCCTTTCGCCTATCTGTTCATCTCTCTTTGGCCCAATAAAAACAATCCTAAGAACTTTTATTCTCAAACACTGGTAATATTTTCTCGTCCCTTAAAATAAGATTCCTGTTTCGCATCCATTTGATATAACAGGGAGAATAATAGTTTTATTTATTTATTTTTTCAGTTTAATGTTTTTTTTGAGAAGTTGGGACAACAAGAATTCCTATAATACATAATAGCATGCATTTCCAGAATTGAACCTTAAGTCTAATTCCTTTGTGCACCTCATTCCTGTTTGTAATTATTGTTCCTAGGTATTTGCATTCAGCAACTTATTAGAAAGTTCCTTCATTTGTCAATAACTGTCCATTTTCATTACATTTTTATGGGGGCACATGAAGACGTTGGTGTATGAAACTCCAGTAGAAACTGAAGAGCAACTGCTTGCTAGGGTCCTAGCTGCAGACGTCAGTGAGCAACAGACAACAGGGATTTTGGTGAGGGTGCGACAAAATACCATGCATCGTTGTAATGCATGCATTGAGATAGGTAGTCGCCACTTTCAACAACTGCTCTGAGCTCTAAGTTGGCGATGAGTGTAAAAAAAGCAAGCAGCAGTTTGAAAATGATCTTCAAGGTGACGTGGCATCCAAAATATTCATTTCCGACCACTGGTCCCTGTGTCAAAACGTTCCAAATAGAGTCCTCTATAGTCTGTATTAGATCCCAGTCGGAACAAGTTTCCTGGGTGAGGTTTTTTCCGGGTTTCTCCACACCTGTAAGACAGGAGGCATTGGGGTCCCCGAACATCATCTGGCTATCAATATCACTATTATTATATTCGCCAGTGTGGAAAGTACGGAAAGATACCACACCTATAAATCCCTAGTAAAGCTGCAAAGCATAGTATGCAAATACTATGCTTGCAGTGATGGACCTGCCCTTGGGCAGAACACTATAAAATAGATCGTCTGTATAATTTTGACCGTAAATGTTGGGGACACTCTGTATAATGTGATTCTATGTGTGACGATATATTTAGATTTATTGATATTGTTTAGTTAAATTATAAAAGTATGCCCTAAATAGTTAAATATGCCTCAACATATGCCATTCTAATATATATATATTATATGGCATGATAAAAAAATAAATGCCTCGACGGGATTCGAACCCCGAACTCTGAGTCTGTACCTCAGCGTGTTACCCATTACACCAACAGGCGAATCCAATTCAAACACTTATTTTTCTCATATATGTATTATATTCTCCATTATTACTAGATGTCGCGAGAATTCGGTCTTCACTGCCATCTAGTAGTTGACTACAACAAGTAAGCAAATTAAAGAGAATATTTTTACTTTATAGCAGTGACGCTTTATCGATGTTATAATTAAGTGTTTAACATTGAGCAATGCAAGCTTAATATGGCATGATTATATATATATATATATATATATATATATATATATATATATATATATATTTATTTCCGGTTTAACAATGTTGATATATTTTTTCCGGCATATAACACATTTCTTACTCTATTTTCCAGTCCTTCTATGTGATTATATTAACATTCTAAATAACTTGTCTGTAAGAAAAATAATTGTTATAGCAGTTGGCAGTATTTCTTCAAGTACTTCTGATAGGCTTAGACAAAATTAAGCCTATAAATTCAATTATGTATGAGGCGTTATTAACAGATCTCCAAAAATGAAAGAAAAATTGTATTTCATATAATAATGACAGTAACAATTTTGCTTTATGTTTGGGAGTTTTGGTTATTGATAATTAGGGCTTGGAAGTTGAAGACATATAAAATACCTAAACGATATACTACAAAAGACCTAAAAAATCTGGAAAAATGACGTAAAAATGGTTGCAGTTGCTAACGAGTGGGCAGCCTTCACTCTCTGCTCGAGGTGGCAACTTCTTAAAAATTTGAAGTTTAAATACAATAGTTCAGGCGGTCAGAAGACTGGTGATTAAAAATAACGGGGTATTTTGTGAGGGTTCCATAGTTTTTCGCGGAACAAGAATGTTTGGAAAATGAAAAGTTTTTAAAATAAGTTGGAATTGAGACAAGACTCTGCGGATTCTATAATTATACAAATGGTATAAATGTAGTCAAAAGAAGAAAAAATAAATAGCCGTCAAGACCTAAAAAAAAAAAATCAATACGCCAAAAAACTACAAAAAAATAAATAAATAAAACCCACCACTTTCTGATTTACAATGACCCAAAATACATAATACATATTATGTTGGGCCTCCTCTTGAGACACAAATTAAAAAAAGGATTTTTCCTCAACCTCTGAGCCCTACTGTTAATAAAACAGGAAATGAGAATTGAAGCAGCAGATGAGACTTTCGAGATCTGTTGTGGTATGTACCTTACTGGATAAAAAGGGACTGATGATGTAAGGTGGGAACGAAACATCTTTAAATTAATAGATAGAATAAAACAAGGTAAATAAGTCTTAATACACTGAATCTGATGATTTTCAGATAGGTTTAAGGCAAAAGTTTAATGGAAAAAAAAGGTGGATTCTCAAGACAACAAAATATAACTCATAAGTTGGTACCTGATAACTGCTCTGCACTGAAAAACTGGAACTCCCGCCAGATAACAGCACTTACCTGCAAAAGAAACAAATCCAAATATCAAAATCTGAATATATATATTCAACATACACACATTCTTTCAAATTTACGGTTTTTTTAATTATGTTGATTTGATTTAATTGTAAACTTGCTTAAATATTAGTTTACAAAGCTATAAATATTACCTTTACAACAATATCAAATACATTACGTAATAAAATATAAGTAACATATCTGTGTTTATTGCTTAATAAAACTAAATATATGGTCACATCTCCATCCATAGTAATTCTGCCCGAAGGCAGGTCCTTCACTGCAATCATAGCATTTTCATGCTATGCTTGCAGCTTTACTAGGGAATTGTAGGTGTGGTAGCTTCCCGTTGCTTTCCACACCGGTGAAGGATAATGATGATGATGATGATGGCCATATGATTTTGGGGACCGTTTGGGCCTTAAAGTTTTTCTGACATTTGTCTTACAGGTGAGGAAAATCCCCGATACAAACCTCACCCAGAAAAACTGCCCCGACCAGGGATCGAACCTGGGGCTGCTGCGTGACAAGGCAGCACGCTACCTCGAGACCACAGCGGTGGACATGGTCACACATATAAATACATTATATAATGGAAATGGACACCCAATTACAAATGAGGGAAATTTTGAGGAAGTGGCTGAATTCAAATAGGCCCTACTGTACTTAAGAACAATAATCACAAATAGGAATGAGACGCACAAAGAAATTAAACATAGGCACAATTGTGGAAATGCATGCTATTATGCATTACAGAGACTCTTGACGTCCCAACTCCTTTCAAAAAACGTTAAACTGAAAATGTATAAAACTATTACTCTACCAGTTATATTACATAGATGCGAAACATGGACTCTTACTTTAAGGGAGGAAAAGAGTACGAGTATTGAGAATGAAGTTTTTAGAAAAAAATTTAGACCAAAGAGAGATGAGCAGACAGCTGAACTACATGGTCTTTATAGGAAGCCAGATATAATAAGAACAGGTAAGTCTCGTAGACTGCGATGGGCAGAACATCTGGCACGAACGGGGAATGAAAGACGTGCACGGAAGCTTCTTGTAGGAAAACCAGAAGGAGAAAGTCCAGTTGGTAGACTAAGAACGAGATGGGGGAATAACATTAACTATGATTTGAGGGAAGTACATTATACAGGGAATGATTGGAAAACAGTAGCTCAGGATAGGGATGTAAGTATAGCTTATGTCTGCGTGACCATGAATCTACGGTTCGACAGTGCCAGTGAGTTAGTTACTTACTGTTTATTGCTTAAAAGTACTAAGTCCAAAATTGTACTTTTGTGAAAAAATGGGATTTAAAATTGATTTTATTTTTCAAACATGCATACATCATAACCCGTTTTACCCTTTATACAGCAAACACGCACATTTATATCTGATAAGGAAATAACTCGCTGGCACTATAGAACCTGGAGGTTAATAGCCGCGTGAACATAAGCTCTCCATATGATGCTAGGTGAGCTAATGTTTTCCAATCGTCCCCAGTTTATCATCTACCACCCTCATGGTTAATGTTATTCTCCCAGTCATTCGTGGCCTACCTACTGGACCGTTTCCTTCTGGTTTTTCTACAAGAAGTCTCCACCCGCCTTGTTTCATTTCCCATTCGCAATCTACGAGACTTGACTATTCTTATTATATCTGGATTCTATAAAGATCACGTGTAACATGTTACCTAGTTTACTCCGTTCACCTGTTTCTCTTAGGTCCATGTAAATTAAGATTCATAAACCACTCAATGTTGGCCAAGATGGTCTATAGAATGTTTCTTGCCTCTAATCTTCATAATTCTGGGTTCAAACTTGGCCGGGGTCTATGGATATTTTATGATAGTGAATCCAAGGAACAAGTTCTCCGGGAGATACTTTATGCATTGGGCCCCGAGTCTTCAGATTTTCAGCCTCATAAAAGATCCTAAGCCCGAAAAAGGGGCCTCTAAGCAAAATTTATCCAAATTGATCATCTAACTAATAATTTAGTTGCTTACTAAATGTCTCATTGAATCGGCATGCTCACTACATGTTATTCATGACATCTGTAGGAAATAAGGCGTAATTGAATTTTCATGGTCTAGAATTTCCTATGAAATGAGAGACTATGTTTGGACCATAAAGCCAATAAGTGAGTAAAACATTCACAGCAACTGTAAGTTATTATACATATTAACATATGTTTGTTCTGTTGAGTGGAAGAGAAGGCCACATGGCTTTAACTACACTAGGTTAAATAAATAAAAATAAATATACTGAAATCCATACGCTGTGCGCTTAAATTTGATGTTGCGTCACTTCAGCACATATGAGTTTAATAACATTAATGAGGGAAACCAACACCTTAACGGTTGCAGCAGTATCACCTTTCTGCTTGAATTATAAACAAAAACAAAATACAAACATATTTCTCGGTAAATTTTAATAATCCTAATGGTTAGAGCGAATTTATCAGAAATGTGGGAGGGTTCGGATATACAATGAAACTACAGGATCTACAATATACGTTGTAACCGCGCGAGTAGTATTTTCATTATCCGCTACGAAGTCCATATTAGCTGCACTCGACACGTGTTGCTTCCCTGCTTTATATTGCATTAAAAGTTTTTTTTTTCACGGAAAAGTGACTTGCCTTTTTCTCTCCCCTGTACCAAAACTTTGTAAACAAATAACGAATGAACTGAAATGTGAAGGTGAATTTTGATTACATTATTACTTTGATTACATTATCTTTCTACGTTCTGACAACGTATAGGTTGCTAGCTAATACCTGGCGTGCTCTGCTACGCCCAAATAAATGAAATGTGTTTTTTTTATGTTTAGTGTAAAAAGTAAAATAATTATAAGTTTATATCGTTATTATTTTTAGATACTCCGTGTTGATTATTCGGCGTTGCCCGATCTTTTTGGCATCAATGAGCTGAAAGACAAAAATGGTTATTGTGAATTATCCGTAAAAGATAGATATGCTGTCGCGGACTTTTTTGAAGAACTTTTTAGATATCCAATTCTGTATACATATTTTAGATTGAATTCTTAAATGCGTGCTATTGTACATTTCAGGGATTCTTGTTGTCCCATCTTCTCTCAAAAAGTTAATCTGAAAATATACAAGACTGTTATTCTCCCAGTTATATTATATGGATGAGAAACATAGACTCTTACTTTAAGAGAGGAGAAAATATTACGAGTATTTGAGAATCAAATTCTCAGGATTCTTTTTGGACCAAAGAGAGATAGCAGACAAGCGGATGGAGAAGATTTCGTAATAGCGAGCCGCATGATATTTATAAGAAATCAAACATAATATAGAACGTAAAGTCTCGTAGACTTTGATGGGCAGGACACGTAAGAAAATGGGGAATGATATAGGGGCATGGAAACTTCTAACCAAATATAATAAGAACGTTAAGTCTCGTAGACTTAGGGAATGAGAGAGGGGCATGGAAACTTCTTGTAGGAAAACCATAGGGGAGCTGCATGATATTTATAAAAAACCAAATATAATAAGAACGTTAAGTCTCGTAAACTTAGGGAATGAGAGGGGGACTGGAAACTTCTTGTAGGAAAACCAGAGGGAAAAGGCCCAGTTGGTAGATGAAGAATGAGGTGGGTGAGTAACATTAACCATGATTTGATGAAAGTAAATTATACAGGAGATGATTGGAAAACATTAGCTCAGATAGGGATGTATGAAGAGCTTATGTTCACGCGTCCATGAATCTACGGGTTCGATAGAATCAGTGAGTTAGTATACATTAATTTGGTGTATTTCTTATGGTTTAGCAGCGTAAGTGATTTAAACGTCGAAAAAGGTACATTTTTTTAGTGCACCGTTGCACTTTTTTAGCTCTGCCCCTATAGCACGTACGGTAATATGCTATATATGTTAATTGTCAGAAAACAGTTCTCTAAATACTGGTTAAAATCCCCATTTAAATCGGCAAAGTAGTTTTAGACTCACAGATGTTCATTTACAAATAATATACATGATCTGTTCTATTTTCTTTCTTGCGTGTAAAAAAGCACATTAGCGTTCTGTTGTCATTGTGAATGGCAATGCGAATCTTGCGTTCATGTCATTCGTTTATGCCATCGCGTTAACATTAATGTTTCTATGTAAATGCACCTGAAAAAGAATGAATCCTCACAGCAATTAATTATTTGCAGTAAGTTTGAACCTTTGCCGCGGATTTTGAGTTATTTCAATACTTATAAAAAATGTAAGAGCGTGAAGTGGTGGTCGTGAGTCTGCAATCGATTAACTGTAATAACACTGATGCACATTTGAGTCAAATGAAAACGTTGTAGGGGCGAAGTGTTGTAATCTTAATACAGCCGACATGTTGATAGTGGGAGGGGAGAAGCTCCAGGTGGCCCGGATCATTCTGACATTTCCCGCTGCGGCGCTCTTTCTCGCCTCCACAAAACAAATGACAAACGGGTTTAATTTCGAGATGGCAACCGTAAATTTCTTGGCTGGCGACCTGGGACTTGTTCTCTTTTAAACTTAACCCACTCAGTTGCGCAGGAGAAGAGCATTTAATTTGCAGGTGGCGGCCACCTAACAGAGATAGAAAGCAAAATTCAACACTAACATTTTAAACAATATGTCTGCCACACTGCATAGGACTTTAGTCTTACTTTCTCGCCAAAACTTAAGGAACTCGCTTCACACCCCTACTACCCGCCCAAGTAAAGTCTGCACGGCTACAGGGAGAGTGTTAGCGCTAGTGTCGCCAAACTATTTCTCTATGGAAGGCAGAATCCCTATACCTTATCCACTCTTAGAGTTATCCTAACATAAACAAACGCCAATTGTATCCTTCCACCATTCACGCCACATTTTGACACAGCAACAGAAGACTCGACACTTTCAACCATTTTGTTTCACGAGAATCGACTGAAGCATGAATCAAATGCATCACTCATATGTAATAAACAATTTTAAGCTGTAATTATAGATTAGGTATATTTAAGGATATGTTCTATGCTTTTAATAGCATTAGACCTATTTGCATTCAAGCAGAATAACAAATATAATCAGAGGACATATTTTTTAATTTAATGAAGGGAACTACTTTTTTGCGTACTTATTGCTTATACATCGTATGTCGGTGTCAATAACCAATACAAAGCGAACAGGTCACATGGTTTTGTTTTGATGAGGATCAGTTTAAGAGCGGACAGCCTTTAAACACACGTGAAAAATTTTTACTCCAAACACTACGGCGCGACAGACCTAGAAGGCCCTATGCCTACCAGCAGGTAGCTGGCCTCACATGCACATATATTAATCGTAGACGATCATACAGCCAATGTAGGGGTGGCATGTGGCTAGCATATCGGGTTACCCAGGCTTATATCTGGTTTTCTCAATCTGGAGCCGCTACTTATTTTAGCTACCCAAATTCCTCACGATGTTGGGTGGACACCGGTCCCATACTGGCCGAAATTCCATGAAAAAGTATCTTCCCCATGGGGAACTCAAACAAGCGCAAGTCCCGTAACTCTGCACTAAGGCATCTTGCCTTAACCGAGGTTAAGGCGCGGGACAAAAAAAAATACATGATTGTCAAATATAAATAGTCGACGAATGTTGAAAGTGTCGGATCATTTAAAACCCCAGCGTTTGTCACTTCTTTATTATCAGCCTCAAAACGCAAGGGACGGGAATTGTAAACGTGTAATGAGTAAGTAAAGGAGGGACAACTCATTCCCTAGTAGTAACATGCTTGCCGGTTTATTCATTTGTCAACAATTACTATAGGTGTCGGATCATTTAAAAATCACAGTATTTGCCAGCGCTCCCCTCTCAGTGAAATATCACAACATGGGGTACATTAAGTGGCAACATAAAATGAAGAAAATCGACAACGAATTCCTAGCATATTTTTTGCGCGCAGATTTAACTTGGGCGAGTAATACTTAGAGACATTAATGACACTCTCAAATTCCCTACTACAACTATTTTGACAATGCCCCATCGTATTTCAGGACAAGTGTCGCCGTTTATTCAGTGCCATATAAATGCAGAATAAGATTGGTTGTCCTTTGATCTCTGGAATATCATCATCATCATCATGAACAAATCCGTTTTAGGCCATGCGACCTGTGACGGTAAACCTAACGAAGATGGTCTTTATCTTTCCACCGATGTTTTGGTATTCCTTGGTCCAGTCGGAGTATATTGGGGCGCCAATTCTGGAAGTATATTTCTTTCCATTCTTCTCAGTTTTTTTTCTCTCCCCATTCTTCTTGGCATCTTCCTATATTTTCATTTAAACTTGCCACTCCAAGTTTTTCTCTGATAGTAGTGTTACTTTGGTGATCCAGTCAATTAATTCCTAACAGCAAACGTAAGAAATGCATTTTGCTTACTCCAAGTTTATGAGAATTATCTCCGGAATTTATGAGAGAGAAAGAGAGGTGATTCCTCGAACTCAGCTTCTTAGGTTTTGTCGAAAACTACCAACATTTTTATACGAGGCAGAAAACTGGTTCTAACAACATCAAAGAAGAAAATAATTGAAGCAGCAAATACGAAATATTCTAAACTTTCAGCACAACACATTCTGCACGACTACAAAACAAATATATGTCTATATTCGATACAAAACATCATCATTATCAGTTTTTGACGTTAAGTTAGTTTTCTTAATCTGAATCAGTTACTCATTGTAACTTCCCAAATTTCTCACGATGCTGGAGGGCACCGGTCACCTACTGGCCATTTTCCATCAGAAAATTTCTTCCTCCATGAATACTCGAATTTGCGCAAGACCTGTAGTTCTGCACCAAGCCATGGCGCCTTAAACCGCTCGGGTATGATCCAGTATCCTTATAATTTAATTTAGGCCTACGATAACAATATTTTTTATTCAATGTCGCCAATTTGTCATTCGACATTCTAGTATTCACGTCTAGCATGGCGTTATTGTAACCCAGTTCTGAGGTTGGGGCGCCTGGCGGAGTTACACTGTCCCGATGATAATGATAGGTGATGATCATGGTAATGATGTACCAGTAGAGGCCTTAGTCCTAAACTTAGTTTCCTGACATTTTTCTTACGGGTGAGGAAAAACCTCGAAAAAAAAACATAACCGAGAAAACTTGTCTCGACTGTGGATCGAACCCGGGTCCGCTGCGTGACAAGACAGCACGTTACCTCGAGATCACAGCGGTGCTCATCCCAAATTCTCTAAAAAAAACGTTAAACTTAATTAATATAAAATTGTTATTCTTCCAGATATGGAAACATGGAACTGTTACTTTATGGGAGGAAAAAATAGCTCGAGATTTGAGAGTTAAGTTCTTAAGAAAATGTTTGGATCAAAAAGAGACGAACATACAGGTGAATTGAGAAGGCTACAAAACAATGAGCTATATTATCTTTATGAAAACCAGATATAGGCCCTAATAAGAACAGTTAAGTTTCGTAGATTACGATAGGCAGGATATGTGGAACGAATGGGTAATTAAAAAAATGGGCTTGCAAAACTCCTTGTTGGAAAACCGGAGAGAAAGCGGTCAGAAGGTACACGAAGAATGAGTTGGGAGAATAACAACCATGAATTGAGGGAGAAAAATTATAAAGGGGACGATTCGAAAACTTCAGTTCAGGATCGGGATGAATGGAAAGCTTATGTACGCGCGGCATGTTCGATAGTGCCAGTGAGTTAGTTATATTGTTGGAACTATCTGTACACGGTTATTTTTTGTTTAAAAATGATGTTCAAAAACTTTCGTTATCATACATATGAATAACTTTAGTCACATGATATATTTTTTCTAAGCAAATTTGTGAATAAACGGTTATAAGACTTAAATGTATTTATAATCTGGCCCCCACTTAAACCAGAATTCACGAGCCGCCACTGAAAATTACTAAACTGTAATCCTTTGCTATCGTCTTTATATGAAGAATCCATTCTTCAAGCTTTGATAGAGCCTGTATAATAAGCTACTTTTTACAATCTTGGTCGGGACATGAAGAAACGAAAGGGATAAGCTTCTTTTCAGACGTATAAAGTTTCATGTCACAAGTAAGAAAACTTGCAACCAGTTTGGTGAACTCCGGCACCAGTTCAACTAAGATTCAGCTTTGTGCTGTACAAAATTAACACAAGTTTACGCTTATGAATATGTCATGCCAGTTTCTAAGTTGCTGGGTCCAAAACCCCATTTCTCTTATTACAATAAACATAGATATTTGTTCAAACTCCACAACTACAATCTTCTATCAGAACTCATTGTAAACCTACTTTTATAATGCCCCAAATGGGAGTCAATGACCAATCACATTTCAATGAATTTTGTTTTACAACCAATGACAGTCGTGCTTCACCTCGCTCTTTATGGAATTTTGATTACCAGAATAAATAACGCTCCTCCTTTTGTAATATTCTGAACAGGTCAGAGCATTATTTTGCAGTGACTGACTCTCTTACAAATACATTGAATATAACAAATAATGAACAGATTCCTTCGACGTATACATTTGCTAATTGTGTGTTCAATAATTGTTTTTAGATACTGATTTATTTTCGAAAAAAAATGAATGAATAACCTATAATGGTGGTTATAATATACAGTTTGATGTGTTTCATTTATTCTACACTTGGGTTCATTCTTACAATATTGCGATCCTATTTGGCAATAAATAGTATATGATCAAGTTGCAGTGATGAACAAATAAAACATAACCAAAACATTTCTCATTTGTTTTCAAACATCGCCGTTTACATTAGATATATAAATATTTAAAAAATAATAATTTGTGAGTAAACAGCTTAATTTTATACGTTAAATAGTCCTAACAAATTCCACTCTTGATTTACAAATCCTCAGATAAATTGGAAATCGTGGCATTACTTATGAAGACAACGCTGTGAAACCAGTAAAAAAACAAAACAGTATCTAAGTCGAAGTAAATAAAATGATACAAAATGCCAATAAATGTTGTGTCTCAATGCTGAAGTATTTTAAATCAAAGAATCATAGACATGGAACAAAATTAAGTTTATATAAAACAATATCCGGGGTGCGTGTAAATAAATTAAACATTAAGGGTTAATTAAATTATATGTTATACTCTGCGACGAACCAAACATGGCGTTACTAGAGTCCATTTTTAATTTCTGATTTCAGGCAAACCCTCACTTCGAATGGCAATAATAATAATAATAATAATAATAATAATAATAATAATAATAATAATAATAATATAATAATAATAATAATTGGCATAACAACCCGGGTCGAGTCATAGCCTCCCTAAGCATTCTCCTCCAGACCTCTCTATTCCTGGCGACTGTCCACCAATTTCTAATCTTAAGTCATTGGATGTCATCCAAAACTCCATCCATCCACCAGAGTTCAAACCTACGTTTTACTTGAAGTTAAAGATATAGCTAGAAGAGTTGTGAAAAGTAAACCAGAAGGTAATACGTTGGAGACCAAACTTAAGATGGGTGGAAGCAATAAACAAGATCTGAGGTCCTTAGGAGTTCAGAGATGGTAACTGGCTGGCAGGGCAGAGTGGTTTGGAGGAAGATTCCGAGGGATATCTCCGTAGGCTGGGACATTAGATTAGTTACAAAGACACAACGAATTGCCCTACGAATGGAATAACCTATATTCCAGTGGTGGATCAATTCTTCGGTTCCACTCTTGAGAACCCCGGGTTCTAAGGCTTGGGCCCATTTGACTCGGTAGTTAACTTTTGAATGCTAATTAATAGCTATTGCTGTTGCGGCGGACTTTTGCACCAAAGTCATATAAAAATCTGTCATTTTAACTGCAAGGCACAGGAATCCAAGGCACAATCCAGCAATGGCAACCCGCCGTGCGTAGCAAATTAACTCCCTGCTTGACTTAGAGCGGAGTGTCCACATCTATTTTAAATGGCTGTAATTTTGTATTACTTCAAAAGAGGCTGGTCAGCTTGGCTTTTTATTAATAATTATCTAACCAATGCATTGATGGTTTATATTTACAGCTATTTGACAGCAATGTTGTTCAGGAAAGGCTGTGTTGCCCTTGTACCAGGGGAAACCGCAGGAAACCCTGGTCGAAATAGTCGATCCGGGGCCTTCCTCAAATTTGACTTTTGTGTAGGCCTATGTGCCTGATTCATCATCGACGTCACTTCCTTTCGCTCCTAGATGGAGCATGGGGCTGCAACCAAATTTTTCCATTTATCATCTGCCAATCTCTTCATCTTCAACCAAGTTTTCTCCATTTCACGTATTTCTCTTTCAATAGTCCTCTTAAGTTATTTTTGGTCATCCTCTCCTCCTTGAAACTTGAGGAATCCAATCCGGTGCACATTTTCTATTGCAGTTTGAGTTTTACGCAGAATATGTCCAATCCAACACCATTTTCTCTCCTTTATTTGTTTTTCGATAGGTGCTTGCTCAGTTTTGCGCCATAGTTCTTGATTTGAGATTATATCAGGCCATCTTCCATGTTTCAAATCCGCAGAATAAAACTGACGTGTTAAATGGTTGGATCTTAGTTTTGATTGAAATGTTTTTATTCTTCCACACTGTATAGAATTGGACAAATGCCCCGTTTGCTTTTTTATTATGATTCTGGACATCTTCTACTGCACCTCCATCTATAGCAATTGTACTTCCAAGATATGTAATATAAATAAAATATGTAATATTTGCAATATGTGCCTGATTCCCTATATTAAATTGTTCAGTGGAGCATCCCCTATGCCCTATTTAATTATACACACTTACAGATCACTCTGTATAAATACCTCGTTTCGCTTAATAATAAATTTTAATTTCTTGAAGCCCTGTTTACCGCACTGCTTCTGTGGATTAAGTTATACAATACTGAGGAGTAAAATTGCAGAAAACTTGATAATACCAGGTTTGGTGCTTGAAACTTGTTATTGCAACTGGTTTTCGTGTAAATGAAATTATGATGAAAGCATAAATTTGCAAGGCCGACTGATAATTATCAATTATACATAAACCACTGACAACCTGTTATTTTATAGTCGCCTGCAGTTCTTTATATAAATTATGAGAGGAATGAGTACATAATTCTTACCACTGCAAAACTTAATTTTTTTTTTGGAGACAGTAAAATTGACGACCTTTGCAGTCATGTTTACATACTGGGTAAGTCAACTGTCCTGCATTCAAATCTACCAATCTAACACCTATTTTACTTCCTTTCAAGCTCTACTAACCACATCAAATGGTTAAGGCAAGAAGCCTTGGCGCAGAGCTACGGGTCTTGCGCTGATTAGAGTCCCCATGGGGGAGAAATTTTCTCTTCGAATTTCCGCCAGTATGGGACCGGTGCCCACCCAGAATCGTGAGGCATTTGGGTAACTACAATAAGTAACGACTGCAGGTTGAGAAGACCAATAATAACGGCTGGGGGACCCGACATGCTGACCACATGTCAATGATTACATCTTATTCCATCTCTTGAGAAGTCTGCCCACTTCTCTTTTTCGTCTAGGCCGTAGGTTCTTCGCTGCTTTAATAAGCCATAAGGCTCTGTCCACGTGTGCATTCCATTCAATTTTCCTTCCAGATTTTTACGCCCTGAAAAAATTCCACTGCCCTCCAACCGGGATTTAACCCAGTAACTCAGGAACAAGATGCGAGCATGGTAACGAAGGTTAACAAATTCGTTAGATAAAATACCAACTAATAGCCAGATATGTAATCAGGAAATTAAACATAAATACCGAAGGAACTTCGATATATAAATCTATTCAGATAGCAGCTTATGCCGTTGTCAACATTAAGGCTAGAAACATACAATGTCTAAAACAGGCATTTAGTTAATTAGAACGAGGATCAAGAGAAGTCGGTCTCAAGGTTAATGAGTAAAAACAAAACTTTTGACACAATCACGGATAAATCTTAAGAGAGATCAACAGTTAACACTTTTGAAGTAGTACAGAGTGTTTCATATTTAGGCAAAGTGATTAAATTAATAATAATGATGAATTACAAGAAATACAAAATAGAATATATAGAGCAAATAAGGCATTATGACTACTTCCAATCCTAAAATCTAAATTTATCTTTAGGAAAGTTAAAAATAAGACTATATAAAACCTGCATCCGTCAAATATTGGTATTTGGGAGAGAAACCAGGACTATGACAAAGAGCTCTGAGAATTTAATTAACACTTTTGAAATAAAGATTTTGAGAAGGATATATGGATCAGTAAAAAGGAATGGAAGGCGTAGAATGAAGTATAATAAGGAAATCTAAGACCATTTTAAGGAACCTGATTTATCAACTCTTGTGAAATTAAAAAAAAAAATGGAATAGATCGGACACGTTCAAAGAATGGACAAGGAATGCATACCTACGAAAGTGATGACAGAGGAGATGTTTGGGAAGCGGCCAGTATGAAAACCTAAGAAAAGATGGACTCAGTCAAGGAAGCTTGTCATCAACTCCTGAACTGTAGGAGTTGACAACAGAGAGCATTGGATAGAAAAGTTTGGAGGTCTCGCATTAAGAAGGCCCGGGGCCGCTACGGGGTGTAGCGCATTGGAAGAAGAATAGCCAGATATTGTAGACGTGATATAAAGTCAATTACTGAGGATGAAATAAAAGAGAGCTGGTTAAAAATGATATTGGAAGTGAAGGAGGCAGTTTTGTTGATCTTGCGAGGGAGAGGTGGACCAAGTGGCGAGGATTGTGTCAAGTGAATGTGTAATAGGTTGGGTTTAAGTCAGATTATAACTGGAGGCCGGCAGATTTGCTTGTCGGGGAGGCGTCAGTCAGCGCCAAGCGATCTTGTAGGGTGTCAGGAGAAGGGTGCAGTGTGACAAGCTAACGAGACTCAGCCAACACTGCCTAGTCCACACTCCTGCTTTACAGTCACTGTTCTGTATTAACCTTTAAATTCGCAATGTATCCTATAGGATATATCAATAGGTTCGATTTATTTAGTACTAGCTAATACTCGGCGTGCGCTGCTACGACTAAATAAATTAAATGTATTTCCATGTTTGGTTCAATAAGTGAAAGAAAAATAATTATAAATTTATATCGTAATTATTTTTAGATATCCCGTATGATTACCCGTTTTGTCCTGGAAACTACTTATCCCGATCTTCTTGGTATAAATGAGCTGAAAGACAAATATTGTTATTGAGAATTATCCGAAAAGAATATCCACCGAGTGCTCCTACGCTTGCCCGAGAAACTAGTCTTCCAGATCTTCTTGGCATCAATGAGCTAGAAGATAAAAATGGTTATTTTGAGTTATCCATAAAATATAGACATGTGCTGTCCCGGACTTTTTTGTAGATTTTTTTTTGAGATATACAATTCTGTGTACATTAATTTGGTGTATATGGTTTAGGCAGCGTAAGTCATTTAAGCGTCCAAAAAGTTCCGAAAAAACACGTTTTTCACTACAAAGAGCGAAGGAGTTGAGTATTACGACTCTCTCATAGCCTAAACCTTCTCGGGAAACAACTGAACATTTTGTTAAAAGCCCCATCACAATTGGATGAATGGTGTGTGTAATGCATAAAGGACAAATACACACACACCTATAATAGGTCAAGGTTATTTTAAGTGTGTACTAGATAGGAAGGGCGAAGATCTGTTTAATTTTCCAAAAATATTTTAATGAGAACCTTAATGGATGTAGTCCGAATTTGATAACATTTGGCTTATATTCGGGCCAACCAACGGAACGGAATTATTCAAACTTTTTCTTTTTGTAATCACTTAAAAAGATAATAGCTTTGTCTATTCTTAAGTCAGGTAAGAGCAATATAAATTCGAGTTTGTAATTGTTAAAACAGGTTCATATCTCTGAATAGATAACACCTTATTAAATGTAATAGACTGATTACAGAATTCAACACGAACAAAACGTAATATACGATAACAACTCAGCTTGTATTTTATCAGTTTAGTCTAATTTTATCACGTAAGTGGCGGAAATAAGGCCACACACACGTATCATCTAAGTTTCAAAAGTTTATATCTAACTAACTTAAAATTGTTATTCTCCCAGTTATATGGATGCGAAACATGGAATCATACTTTTAAGTGAGGAGAAAATATTACGAGTATTTGAGAATAAAGTTCTTAGGAAATGTTTTTGGTCCCGCGCCGTAGCCGAGCGGTTAAGGTAGGAAGCCTTGGCGCAGAGCTACGGGACTTGCGCTGGTTCGAGTCTCCATGGGGGAAGAAATTTTCTCATGGTATTTCGGCCAGTATGGGACCGGTGCCCACCCAGCATCGTGAGGCAATTGGGTAGCTACAATAAGTAGCGGCTCCAGGTTGAGGAACCAGCTATAACGGCTGGGGGACTCGACATGCTAACCACATGTCACCCCTACACTGGCTGTTGATCATCTGCCTCTGTGATTGACACATGTGGATGTGAAGGGCCAGCAGCCGGCTGGTAAAAGGGCAACCGCTGAAAAGTGGAAAGACCCTCAATCGGAAGGAAATGTTCTTGGAGTAAAGAGTTCAACAGATAGGCGAATGAATAAGAGTACATAAATGAGCTACATGATCTTTATATAAAACCAGAAATATGGATTGTACGACTGGGGTGTTGTTCTCGTTGAGTAGTAAGATGATGTTTATTTATTTTATAATTTCAAGGTCTTCCAATATATTTATCTTTGCTAGAAATGTTTCTTTGTGAACTACCGTTTTAGACTGTTTTCTATTGTGTCCATTCAGGTGACCAGCGTTAATGTTATGTTTGGTATAGCCTGATTTACCACAAGCGTACATAAAATCTGGTATCCATGCCCCTCTCTCAATTCTCATTCGTGCTTCATGTCTTTCCCATCGCAAACTACGTGATTTAATTGTTGTTATATCTGGTTTTCAATAAAGAATATATCTCACTTACATAATTTTCTCCGCTCATATCTCTTTGGTCCAAAAATCTTGCTAATAAAAATTATATACATCATTCTGGTATTATCTTAACCCTTAAATTGGCAAAACATCGTGGCAGTTATTTAAAACTGTCGGTCTTACTTTTTTTTAAATAATTTATATACGCCAAGTTCGGTTTCGATAAAACAAAAATTGTGGAGGCTAGAGCGTACACACACATACACATTGGTCTTGGTCATTTTGGGTGTCTCTGGTTTCCAGGCCAGGGGTCGATGGATTTTTAGGACGGAAAAATCCAAGGAGCAAGTCTTCCGTGAGAGACTTCAAGCCGTGGGTCCTGAGTATGAAAATTTTCAGGCTCGTAAAAGTTCCTTAAGCCTGAATAAAGAGGCCTCTAAGCAAAATTTACCGACATCAACGTCCAAGTAATACCTAGTTGCCTGTTAGATGTCACGTTGGGTCGGTGCGTTGACCGCATGCCATCCATGATACCTCCAAGCAAATAAGGTAACTAAAAATTAACTTCGTCTCGTAATTCCTTACACAGAAAAGGGCAACGCCATTATAGACATTTTCTGTGTCTAGTAGAAAGAATGCCATAGCAAAGATTGCCTAAAATTGTTATGGAATGGATCCCAATGGAAAGAAGGAAGAGAGGAAGACCGAAGAAAACTTGGATAGAAGGGCTAGATATGAATATTAAAGGATTCGAGGAAGATCAATAGAAGGACAGAGAGGGATGGCGTTTTGTTTCCGGAAAACGGCGGCAGCTGCCATGGTACCAGATAATGATGATGATGAGTAGATAGGGTCGGTGAAGTTCTTCAATTTTTATTTTTCTAAAATCTTTTCATGAGAACGTCTTCAAAACTATGCTAACATACATAGTTCAAACAGATAAGAATATATAATTTAATGAATCACTCTGTGTGAGCGAGTCCAACATCTGGTTAGTTCATGAACTGAATGGTAGTGAGAGGCATAAAATTGTACCTTAGCAAGCAGACTGTGAAGTTTGGTTTACTGCTGATAAATTGGCGCCATTAGCCCTGAGGCACGACGTTCCGTGAAATGACACGATTGAAGCAATTCGTGCTCCCAGTTTATGATACAACACCGTGGTCCATCTAATTGCAACTGTCATTAAACTTCTCAGCATTCCAGCATCATATTTCAAGTCAAAAATCTGAAAGTGGTAACTGCCACCGAGTTGTTAATAATAAAACCAATCACATTTTTGTCGGCCGCGTTGGTCTAGCGGTTATGTTCCTTTCCTTTAGTACCGAGAGTCGCGGATTCAAACCTTGCACGGATCGATGGATTTTTAGGATGATAAAATCCCAAGGAACAATCCTCTGAGATGGACTTTAAGTTGTTGGTCCCTAGTCTGAAGATTTTTCAGGCTCATAAATGAATCTCAAGTCTGAATAAAGGAACTTATGATCAAAATTTAATTTTAAAAAAGGGGAATCTTTACATGTGACGCGAAAAATCTTTCTAAGTTCCAATCATACACCATATTTATGAGAAATAAAGGGATGGGAACTGCGCCTTCTCAATAGTCAACATCAGGCACATACACAAAGGTCAAATTTGACCAAGGTCCTGGGACCGACTATTTCAACCAGGTTTTCTGCGGTTTCCCCTGGTAAAATGGCAAATGCCGAAATACGCCAAAAGACCCGCCGCAGCAGCAATAACTACTACTTACGGTTTATCAAACTCTACTCTGTCCTACAGTAGCAGTGACCATGCTGTCAGTCGCAAACTCCCTAGCTGAAGAGGCGAATTGAAGCCGAAACAGAATTTAACAAAGAATAGACAAAATTACATTCTTACAAGTTTCCGTAATCTTTCTGAATTAGAAAGAAAAACTTAGCCGAAGAGGCGAATTGAAGCCGAAATAGAACTTAAACAACAAAGAACAGGCAAAATTACATTCTTACAAGTTTCCGTAATCTTTCTGAATTGGAAAGAAAAACTTTGTCGAACACCAAACCCGCGCAAAGCCCGATATTTGAACAATATCTGTGTTTGGGCAGTGACTGGCAGTTTGATACACAAAATGGGCATTGATATTAGTTCCCAGTTTGTTATCCTGCATCGTTCATGTGTTGTTTTCTGATCCTCATCACCAAGGCGAAGAAGCGAACAGTGAGTTATTTGATCTTTATAGAATATCAGATGTAATAAGAACAAATTAGCTCTTGTAGACTGTGATGGGCAGGACATGAAGCAGGAAAAAGGAGCCGAAAAATTGATCCGCCACTGGAATACAAGTTAATTCAGTCGCAGGGCAATTCGTTGTACCTTTATTTAATATTTGGTATGGAAGAGTTCTCATGGCGTGTCCAATTTTATTATCCTATCAACATGTAAATACGAAAAAAGTAAATTATATTGAATAGAGGATACATCCCAGGAAATAATGAATGTATTGCAAAAGTGACACTCGACTGGTCATAGGAGGGCATTAGGATAGTAGGAAGTTAAAACTCTGCGTGACGACCATCTTTACCTCCAGAAAAGACCGTTAGTGGCAGAGTCGATCTCAGGACCAATTTGCCATTAGAAGTTTTTAAAAATTGTGACACCCAACAGATTCGAACCCTCGACCTTTCGTAAGTAACTTATTGGCTTAACCATCTGTACTACTGTATAAACTTTAGATGATAAAACTATATAGCGCGACAAGCCTAGAAGGCCCTTAGCCTATCAGTAGGCTACTAGCCTCACATCCACATGTGTTAATCGCAGAGGTGGATGATCATCAACCCAGTATTGGGGTGACATGTTGTCAACATGTTGGATTCCCCAGATGTTAAATTTGTTTTTTTTTTTTTTAACCTGGAGCCGCTACTCATTGTAGCTACTCAAATTCCTCACAATGGGGATGGGCATCGATCCTGTAGTAACCGAAATTCCATGAGCAAAATCTCTCTCCCTTGGGGACTTGAACTAGCGCAAGTCCCGTAGCTCTGCACCAAGGCATCTTGCTTTAACCAACTGGCTACGTCGCGGGACACTCCGTTGGACGCTTGCCTCTCACCACTGGGGTTCCGAGATCGAGTCTCGGTCACTCCATGTGGTGGACGAAACGGAGCTTTGGCAGGTTTTCTGCCCAGAAATTTAAGGACAACCGGAACCTTTATGAATATTATAATAATTATACATATATTCTAGGAACATTTTAAGTGTTTTCCCCTGTCACAATTTCATTCCGCCATTTCTCCATACACATCTCATCAATTTTGTTTCATTTCGTTCATCTGCCCTGTACCGGTGCATCAGGCGTGGTCGGACGGCACCCTCGCAGTTCACAGACCTCTATAAACAGGGGCTTCATCTCATTCCTCGACCCGATCCTGAGTTGGACACGCGTGGAGGATATTTTATTTAAAAATCCAGAGTCCCGCGCCGTAGCCGAGTGGTTAAGGGAAGAGTCCTTGACGAAGAGCTAATGGACTTGTGCTGGTTCGGATCTCGATGGGGTAAGACATTTTCTCATGGAATTTCGACCAGTAGGCCTATGGAACTTGTGCACACCCAGCATCGTGAGGAATTGGGGTACCTAGAATAAGTAGCGACTCCAGGTTGAGAAAACCAGATATAGTGGCTGGGGAACCCGACATGATTATCACATGCCACCCCTATACTGGCACGATGGTCGTCAACCTCTGTGATTAACACATGTAGATGAGATGCCAGCTTCCGGCTGGTACGCCAAGAAGCTTCTAGGCTTGTCGCACCGTGGAGTTTTTAATTAAAAATCCAGATCCCCATGGTACTCGAACCCCCGACCTTTCATAACTCGTTGCATTGTAACTTATTGTCTTAACCATTTATACTACTGCACACCCATTAGATGATAAAGCGTCTATAAATAAGAATGAAGTAAAAAGAGTTAATTATTCAAAGGATGGAATGGGAAGGTGGTGGGAGGCACTTGAATGAGGCCCCTTGCCAGCGATGTAAGTAAGCGAGGTTCTATCACCCTCATATCGACCAAACAGATCGTGTAAAACACCCTAAACTCTTGTCGCTGCTCATAGTCACCGTCTCGCACGTACAACCCTCATTCTGCATGCATTCTCCACCCACAAACTGCCATCTAGAGTTTTCGGCGCCTCCTAGAAAAATTGTTCAATTTATGGACGTGGCTTCTTCAGTCGTGGTTGGATTATCTCGCGCCCCACTGGTTATGCCACCCCTGGGACTACCTCCGGCTTCACAACTAAGAAATCAGCGCTATAGATAATGAGAATAGAGTCCCCCCTCCCCTCACCCTTCAAAAGTAGGTGCTAGAAATCACGTGGTTAGTGATCACGAACTATTTCCAGCATTAAACTTCACTATGTGCTAAATTACACACTCTCTCTCTCTATCGCGCATTATAATTAGAATCAGGTACCAGCGCGAGGGTGAATTTGCACAACGCAGCACTCATTACTTTCAATATTTTCTTCACAATCTGATAACTCGCGGTTTCTGCATTCTCTGCTTCCGAGTGGATTGTAGGGAGTAGATTTTTACGCTTTAAAAGTTAGGATTGCAACATTGTATAGTCTTAAAATTAATTTAATAAATCTTTGCATCCAATCAACTGAATTATTTTATAGTATAACTTATAAAAACGTTTTTCAATCAATCAGTTTTGTGTGGGATCTGGAAATATTACATTTTACATTTAAATTAAAAAGAAATTATGTTCTATTTACTTTATTTGTTTTTAATTTAAAAGTAAGATGTGTAATACTCATATACATGTAATATTGCTAGATCGCATACAAAGTAGTGAGAAATGTTTTTGTAAGTTATATTATTAAAAAAAAGTTGATAGTATATAAAAACTTAATACGTGCAGTATCACTATACTATGTTGCAATCTTAACTTTTAGAATCTAAAAATCCGCTCCCTAATTTTTTGTTAAATTGGAGAAACTTAATTTCTTATCGTAACTTCTTTCAACTTGTCGGATTGCAAGAAATCTATTGTAAACTAAGTTATCACTTTTTTAATATTGTATAATTTGGCATAAATTTAAATAATTGAACTTACTTTTCTATTACTTTATTTGAAATATTAAATAAATCAAACTAATATATCTTATACGATACATTACCAATTTAAGAGCTAATTAAATTATATTATATACCTGTACATGGCGGAGGCTAGAGCGATTTTATTTCCGATTCCAGGTGAACCCTCACTTCTAATGGTCGGAGTGGTTTGGATAACACCTTCCTCGTTTTTTATTAATAGCATATACTAGGTTTCGTTGCGAAACATCACAATTTAGACCGCTAGAGTGTAAATTTTAAATTATGGCAAGCCTGTGTAATATGAACAGTTAACATTGGCAGGGCATGACACGAATTGGAAATGAAAGAAGGGCTTGGAAACTTCTTGTAGGAAATCCAGAGAATACCTTCTCGTTTTATATTAATAGTATATAGGATACTTGGCTTCGTTACGAAACATCAAAATTAAGACCGCTAGAGCGATTTTAAAATTTTAAATTATGACACGAATTGGAAATGAAAGAAGGGCTTGAAAACTCATTATAAGAAAACCAGAGGAAAAGCACCCTGTACGTAGTCAAAAAAAATCAGCTGGGAGAATAACATTAATTATGATTTGAGGGAGGTAAATTATACAAGAAATTATTGGAAAACATTACCTCAGAATAGGAATGTATGGAGAACTAATGACCGTGCGGCCATGAACCTAAGTGTTCGAAGTGGTAGTGAGTTAATTAACAAAGATGGGGAGAGAGTCGGTTAGATTAGATATTCTAAATATAGGATCTCAGCAAATGGACAAAGACAAGTTAGGCTTGCTTAAACGAGAATCTAAGAAGCGATAAGAGTTCTCTCCAAGAATGTGTAACATTCCTAGTATCAATTTCTTGCCAACAGATGGAGTAAGTGTTAAGCATTCAGTTTCATTCCACGAACACTAGCTTTTATTAATTATAACAAACTCAACTTTTCAAACAACGTCCTTCAACCGCTCTACACTACCAAAAATATGTCATACCATAATTTGGTATTGCATACTACCTGATTTCATCTTTCTCGGTGGTCCAGGAATTATCTTCATTTTTGTTCTCTGCTTCCGATGACTCCGCACTTCAAAACTAGCCGGAGGCGATAGATTTTGTAGGATGCAAGAATCCAGAGAACAAATCCTCCAAGAGGGGCTTTAAACAGTGGGTCGCAAATCTGATGATTTTCGGGCTCGTAAAGGAATCTCAAAGCTATTACAGCCCCTGAGCAGAATTAATTTATTAACCTTTACTATCCAAGTAATATCATAGTGAACAAGGTGTATGTTTGAGGCTATAAGCTAACCACTTATCACTCGCTGATATCTGTAGAGGAAATAATTGTAATTAAATTAGCTTGGTAAAGTAACCCCTGTGGGTTTGATACTAGGTCTGGACTATATTCCGGAATGAAGGTTTTTCAGGGTTTTTCTCCCACATGTAATTCAAATTTTAAACATTTTTAAGACCCATATAGTCCCCGAGTATCACAAATATTCATATCATATTTGTCTGGTTTAGAATGAATACATAACTAACTCACAGGCACCTCTACCGAACACGTAGGTTCATGGCCGCTCGGACATAAGCTCCCCATACACCCCAACCTGAGCTAATGTTTTCCAATCATTCCATGTATAATCTACTTCCCTAAAATCATAGTTAATGTTATTTTCCCACCTCATTCTTGGTCTACCAACTAGGTGTTTTCCCCTATTTTCCTACAAGAATTTTCCATACACGTCTTTCATTCCCCATTCGTGCCACATGTCCTGCCCATCGCAATCTACGAGATTTAACTCTTATTATATCTGGCTTCAGAATGAATACATATGTATTGTTTTAAATGTTCGTATTGTCTCGGAGGTGGCCCTGATCACTCATACAGAGTGGGCTTCCATGTCTTTATGCGATCAAGAAAGTATGTGTGATATCAAAAGTTAAAAAAAACTCTACCTTCAGGTGGAGTAACTGTAAGGCCCTGGTGCAGTTTAAGCACGTAGAAGTACCTAGAAATAGAAAAGTTAAAAAATGGGGGGTAATTTTGTCATTGAATTGCATGCTTTCTTTACCCTCTA
The DNA here is from genome assembly GCA_030220185.1 of Diploptera punctata. Lineage (NCBI taxonomy): Eukaryota > Metazoa > Arthropoda > Insecta > Blattodea > Blaberidae > Diploptera > Diploptera punctata. Next base: position 130,502 of record JASPKZ010001957.1, on the reverse strand, counting down.
ACGATTTAATGACATGTTCTAGTACACCACAAACTCTACCTAACTAACTCACTGGCACTATCGAACCCGTAGGTTCATGGCTGCGCGGACATAAGCTCACCATACAACCCTATCCTGAGCCAATGTTTTCCAATCATCCCCTATATAATCTACTTCCCTCAAATCATAGTTAATGTTATTCTCCCACCTCATTCTTGGTCTATCAACTGGGCGTTTTCCCTCTGGTTTTCCTACAAGAAGCTTCGATGCACTCTTTCATTCCCCATTCGTGCCACGTGTCCTGCCCATCGCAGTCTACGAGACTTAACTGTTCTTTTATATATGGCTTCCTATAAAGACTCTAGTACACCACAAACCTGAGCTAATGTTTTCCAATCATTACTTGTATAATTTACCTCCCTCAAATCATGATTAATGTTATTCTCCCACCTCATTCTTGGCCTGCCATCTGGGAACTGGATATCATAATTAACTTATAAGGTTTAGGAGTACGCGGTGGGTTTCAATGACACGTCACATGTTTTAAACCTTGAGTTGCGAGTAAATAAAAACATGTATACAAGTCTTGTGATGAAGATTCGGTTATTTTTACATATTGCATCTAAAAAGTCACATTTCACATGTTATCAGATTTGTTCTAATTTGTGTAATAATCATATGCCAGGTGTTTTATAAGTCATCACCAATGTATGCAGAAACCAGATATAACACTTAAGTCGCTATGACTACGATGGGTAGGTCACGTAAACTCCTTGCGGAAAATCACAGGGAAAACGCCTAAGAGATAGACCAAGAATGAGGTGGGAGAATAACATTAACAATGATTTGCAGAAAGTGAAATTATACAAAGGGTCCCGCCCTTTAAGGCAAGATGTCTTGGCGCAGAGAAACGGAACTTGCGCTGGTTCAAGTCTCCATGGAAGGAGAGATCGTGATGCATTTTGGTAGTTACAATAAGTGGCGGCTCCAGTGAGAGAAAACCATGCCGACCATATGTCACCCCTTCACTGGATGGATTATCTACCTCTGTGATTAACACGGGTGTGAGGCCAGCAGCAGGCTGGTAGGCTAATGCCCTTCTAGGCCTGTCGCGCCATGGAAAGAGAGAGAGAGAGAGAGAGAGAGAGAGAGAGAGAGAGAGAGAGAGAGAGAGAGAGAGAGAGAGAGAAAGAAATTATACAACAGACGATGGGGAAATATTAGCTCAGGATAGGGTTGTATGGAAGCTTATGTCCGCGTGGCATGAACCTATATGATCGATAGTGTCAGTTATTTAGTTTATACTGACAAGTAATAATGAGGAAAACTTTAAATACTCGAAAGACTACAAGAAATAAGCAGGCGGATAATAAAACTATGACAATTATCAGATTAAATGGTTCCAACACGTCCAGAGAATGTCAAATTCCCGTTTACCAAAGATGATTTTCCATCTCAACCCTAAAGGCAAACGAGACCTCGGAAGACCCTTCAACCGATGGAAAGATCAGTTTTTGTAGTCGCAGAACGGGCATCATCACCCAATACTGCATTCGGAAGAAGAAGTAATTATTCTTACTATGAAAAAACAGTTGTTACTCTGAAGCCTATAAAAATTAGTGAAAATTATTTCAGTTCTGAAATGAGTGCATTTATAAAGAAATAACTATGCGTTTGAGGTTTAATTCTCCCAACAGAATGTACATAAAACACTTTTTTCCTTTAAGTGCCTAAAACGATGATTTTACATTGATGATGATGAAAAGTACTTTTTTATAATACTTCTAACTTTCATATATTTGATGTTCTCTTCCCGCTCTAGAGACCCTTACTGCTTTGAGCGACTTCTTCAAAAACGAGAGAATTGGCAACATTGATGGGAGTCCACTGGAAGTGGAGTATACAATACGCATTAGAAAGGGGAGCAGAGAAAGAACCCCCCCACCCTTCCCCTGTGAAACGGATCGGCGAAATGAGAATGGATAGTTGGGATTCCTGGCACTCGGGGGAAATACCTCCGGGGATCCGCGCGATGCACGGTGTTTCAAAACATATATACTCTCCACACAGGCTGTTTCGGAATACATGATTTTAACAACCCCGAATACCATATAAACACAATCAACCATAAACTTCAAAACAGAATTATTACAATACATCACAGAACGTAAGAGCGCATTGATGTATTCAAAGTAAGGCTAAACTTTACAACCTGTGACGCGACTTTTTTAATTCCTTCATAAACTCGTCAAATTTTATTCTTAAAGTTTCATTATTCAAATTATTTCCCACCATGTACTTGTTTCCTAACGATTATTTGAATGTAATTTTTCACGATCCTGAACTACATGAAGACAGGGCAGCCATATTGATTTTAACGAAATTCTGTGTTCCAGTTCAGCAAGGTAGAGTTAAAAAAATAAATCATAAATAATTCTGAAATACATTAAATATTATTAAATTATAACTACCTACCAAAAAAATAAAAGATAAAAAAATTAGTGCCAATCTTACTTCATAAGAAATTGTAACAAAGAGTCTGAAAATAATAATAATAATAATAATAATAATTATTATTATTATTATTATTATTATTATCATCATCATCCATGCAAGTATTAGGACATGTGGCCTGTTACGGTCTCAAAGAGGAATTTTCCATCTAGCGTTTTTTTTGGACGTCCCAGCGATCTTTTGATTTGGGGGCAGTGACGATGCTTGACTTTTGGGATTCTATGAGATGACATTCGTTGTGGGCTTTCCAGTTTGTTCTGGTAGTTCTGTATATGGTAGAGAATGGGTACTACATTCAACTCTTCCATATTTACGTCATTTCTTTTATGGTTCCACTTTGTTCAGCCTGCTGTGCAGCGCATAAATCACATCTCATTGCTGTTATTCGGCTTTCATCTCTTCTTCGTATTGTTCATGCTTCACTACCATATCTTAATACTGATCTTGCGAGAACCTTATAAAGCCGTAATCTTGTGTTCTCTGTACTTATTAACTTACACTAAATAAAATCAGCTTGGATAGTTTCACAGTACTTAAATTGTGTTAGGTTAGCTTTTAGGTTGGTCTTTCACAGGTTAAGAGTACTTAAATTGCGTTATATCGTGTATATGTTGGCTGCAGCCCGTGATTCCATAGTGTAAACTGCATCGCGTCTATTGGCGTGTGCATGGTGTATGATTGGAACTTAGAACTATTTTTCGCGTCACATGTTGTAAAGTATTTATCTAAGTAATATTGAAGTTAATGCACTCTGACCCGTCTTCCTTATCCAATGGTTAACAAAACTAAAGAGAAAATGTATGCCTAAACCGGGATTTGAACCCGGGATCTCCTACAAACTCTCAGAAAATATAAAATATTTATAGGCCTATATAAAAATTCAACCTGCGTACGTTTGTGACTTCTAAACCGCTCAACGGATCTTCATGAAAATTCGTACATACAGATTTTCGGTTACAGCTAGTGTTCAGCCGCTATATGTTATGCTTTAAAACTATAATGCGCAGGAGTTACCTGGAGCGAAAATTTAAAAATCGCTCCAGCGGTCGCTATTTTCGAAGATTCACAACGAAACTCATTATATGCTATTAAAATATACCGAGGTAGGTATTGACCAAAACTAGCATCATCCGACCATTTGAAGTGGGGATTTACCTGAAATTCGAAATTAAACATTGACTCAAGCAAACAGCCATATTTGGTTCGTTGCAATGTATAGGCCTACCATACAATTTAATTAACCTCTAATTTTCTTTTTATTTATTCAACTAAAGATAAAAAAATAGTTCATTTATTTAGACGCAGAAGGGCACGCCGGGTATTAGTTACATTAAAAATGTGCATAATTACTTTGTCTTGAAATAATATGCAGTGAGTAATGTAAATAACGGACGAAACTTCCGTATAAAATTAACTTTATTAATATAATTTGTATTAAGTGAAGAAGAAGACACATTAGACAGTAGTGTTGTCCCTAATATCGTCCACTACGTTGTTCTTAATATCGCTGAATGTCTCTGTCACGGATTGTTTTCAAACGATAAACATGGTTCCGACGTGTAACAAATATCGTAAGCGGGTACATTCGCAACGTAACAAAATAAACAAAAAGCTGAAAACCTACATTTGGGTAACATGTTGAGGAAGTGGATAAGTTAGTTCTGTACTTCAATCAATTTTCAAATTCTACGTAGGATCTCAAACTTCTGCTCAAATTAGTTTGTTAATATGCAATGTTATTCCTACTTAAGTTCTGCTCTTACTTCCGTAAATGATTATTGCAGCAGTATGTATGTACAATGGGCGATATTTTGAATACTTTGTTCAAAAGAGAGTCCTGCGCCGTAACCTTGGCGCAGAGCTACGGGACTTGCGCTGGTTCGAGTCTCCATGGGGTAATAAGCTTTCTCATGGAATTTCGGCCAGTATGGTAATGGTGCCTAACCAGCATCGTGAGGAATTTAGGTAGCTACAATAAGTAGCGGTTCGAGGTTCAGAAAACCAGCTATAACAGCTGGGGGACCCGATATGCTGATATGTCACTCCTACAATGATTGGATGATGTCACCTCTGTGATTAACACATGTGGATGTGAGGTCAGCACCGGTAGCTAGGCCAAAGCCTAGTAGGCCTGTCGCGCCATGGAGTTTGTTTATATATATTGCAAAGTTTATTTATACTTATGTTTTGCTCTTCTGTAAATTATTCTTGAATCAGTGTTTATGTACTGTACAATGAGCGATATTTGTAACACTTTGTTAAAAAAAGCATCTAATCCAACATTTTAAGCGGAACTTCATTATTCTACGAGCATTACGTTGTTAATAACTAACCTTTTCCTATGCAGTAGGTTAATTACAATGTAACCTTCCATATTATGGCAGTTTTACATTTGATATGGCTGCAGTGAAACTTCAAACTACAATTTACCTTATGTGGGCGATATTTGGAACATATACTTTACTTGTAAACTATAATAAAATGGTATCAAGAAATCTAACATACAGGAAATTTGCCTAAGTGATAACAAGCAAAGATAATACTTGTGAAAATGATAAGTTGAAAATATTAAGATAAATATTATCAGTAGCAAACATACAGACTTCACACTACAGCGATAAGAGAAGAGATACTATCGACAATAGAGAACATACAATATTACAAGACAGCAGGAACATAAGAATTACATCTGGTAGTGCCAGGTTACATTTGTAAAACAAATTTTGATAACTTGACAACATATCAAACATTGACACACTTACAAGCAATGCGATAACAGAGTATTGCATTAAAAATACACTATATATATATATATATATATATATATATATATATATATAGGTAAAGACAAAACAGTTAAGTATATTTTGTATATTTTTTTCCTCTGTTTGTCTATCGATTTTTTATAGTTATTCGTGAGCTTTAGTGTTATCCATACAAAAATGGAAATGTTTTTCTTTTTCCTCCTTCAGCATAGAGTCAAAGTCTTTATTTAGAAGTCTCTATTCGTCATACTTCACGCTCCTTACGTCTATAATCTACAATATTTGTACAATACTTAATCCAGTTTTTACCATTTAAAGTTCAATATAAGTTATAAAGTATTTTAATATTATATTAACAACAAATAACATGTAATATATATATATATATATATATATATATATATATATATATATATATGATAAAACGTCCAGTACAATGTTAAATAAAATAGAATACAATTTAAAAGTAACAATGTTTAATATAATATAAAATTAGATAGTGCAGTGACGTGTTATTTATGGGCGAACACTAGTTTTAATAAACTCTCCGATACATTTTGTTTTGTGGCATATAATATTTAAACAATACTGTATTACTAAATGAAATAAGCCTATTAAAATATCACATCACATCATACTCTGTCTTCTTTTTTTTAGACCGGTTTCGGAATAGGCCTACCATCGTCAGCATTTTCACGACTGTTGTTCTCTAGTGATATCTGTTGTAGATCGATGAACCTCCAAATCAAGTCACATTCCACGCAAATTTCAAAATTGAATAATTTCTCCTTTTTCTTCTTCTAATGTGGATATTTTTCCAAACCGTGTGCTCTTAAGGGTTTTCTCCTTGTTTCATTAATGTAGTATTTCTTTCGCTTGATGTTTTCCGACTAAGCATGAGCAGTTACTACATATTTTTACAATGTTAACATTCCTAAGATGTCCCTACAATCTAGTTTTCAATTTCCTTTTTGTTTTCCCTATGAAGATTTTATCACAATCCTCTTATTTAATCTGATAAAACCAGACTTAAATTCTTTCTCCCTTTTCTCATTTTTACTTCTTGCTGAAATAGGCACATTAAGATGTCAAAAATATTGTAAAACATTAGAATAAGTAAATATAAACAATAATACCTGAAAATAATTAAAACTAAACATAGGAGATATAAATCCATTGTAAGAATAATGAATTCAAACCTACAAAACAAATAAATAAATCATCTGGCATTATAATTAAAATAAATACAAACAAAACCATAATACAATACAAATAATGTAAAAAGGAAGGGAGGAATTTTGAAGAAGTACCTGTATTCAAATACCCAACTTAGTGGCACTATCGAACCCATAGGCAAGAGTTTCCAAAGCCTCCTTTCATTCTCCCTTTGTTCCACATGTCCTACCATCAAAGTATACAAGACATAGCTATTCTTATCTGGTTTCCCTTGAAATTCATATAGCTCACTGTTGTAAACTCTTCTCCATTCACCTGTCTGTTCACCTCTCTTTGGTCCATTTTTTTTCAGCTTTATTCTCAAATAGATATCAGTAATATGTTCTCCTCACTTGAATTTCGTATCCATGTAACAGGGAGAATAACAGTTTTATATATTTTCAGTTTAACGTTTTTTAAAGAAGTTAGGAAGACAAAGGTCCTTGTAAAGATGGTAATAAGCATGCATTTCTAGAATTGACCCTATGTTTAATTTCTTTCTGCACCTCATTCATGTTGTAATTTGTATTGCTAGGTATTTTAATTCAGCTATTTATTCAACATTTTCTTAATTTTTTATTAACTGTCAATTTAAATTATACCTAAGAACCATATTACAGTGGAGGAAATTGGTATAAAGCCACTTGTTAAAAGGGTTAACACAAGTTTATTTACTCTTTCTTTGGCATTTTTCTATATTAACTAAGGAGGTGATTGAGTATAAAACACACACAAATAATGTCAAAATTAATTATCCATTTCCGTCCAAAAAAGTACATGAAAACTGAAACCATTCTCACATATGTGTGGAAATTAGTATAAAGGCACTTTGTGTATTTCACAGATTAAACCAAAAAGACTGAGCGCAAAGTTTACAACAAAGTTCTAAAATTTAGTTGAACCTCCATGGATGTTAATTACTTGGAAGATTCTCTTTGGCATTGACTTGATAAGGGCGTTTATTTCTTCCACTGAGATTGAAGCCCACTCTTCCTGAATAATATTTTTCTGCTCAGTCACTGTCCCAAACTGCCGTCCACTGCGATACACACGCCTTGCCAGGATCCCCCATAAGTTTTCAATCGGGTTTAAATCAGGACTTCTGACTGGCCACGTCAAAAGTGGTATTTCTTTCTTCCTGAACCACTCCTTTGATTTGGCAGACACGTGAATGGAAGCATTATCTGGCTGAAAAATTAGATTTTCGCCAAATTCCTCATAATTCGTATCAATTAGGACTCCAGAAGCTCCTCAGTGTAGGACTCAGAATTCATCTTGGTGCGTATCCATGCTATTTTTGATCTTCCTTTAAAGCAGAATGCTGCCCAAATCATAACGCCTCCACCACCGAAGTTTCTACTCATTCTAACTTGCTCTTCAGTACGGATGTCGTTCCAGTAATACTGAAGGCCATCAGGCCCGTCCAGATTAAACTTCTCATCACTTAACATTACTTTATTCCATTCTGAGGTCCAGGACATGTGTTATTCAGCAACAGTCATTCTAGCTTTCTTATGTGCATTGTTCAGAGGTAGTTTACTAAGACTTTTTTTTTTTAATTTTAGGTTCTTGTCTTCTGACAGAATTTGTCTTACTCGTCTGGCTGTTACTGGCAACTTCAAATCAGCCTGGACCTGAGAAGAAAACATATTCTTACCTTTTGCTTTACGTAAAATGAGACGTTTAGTGCGCTCAGACAATTTTCTTGCCCGTCCATATTTCCCGTTTTTTCCATATTGTGAGCCCAGTTTGACAAAATTATCAATGACACATCTTGAAGCCCCAATTTCGTAGGTATTTGTCTATTGGAAAGACCCATCTCCTTGAAGGCACAAACTCTTGATTTCTCTACATTTGATAGAGGCTTTCCACGTGGCATTGTACGTACTGCTGACTTGTAACTGATGAACGATGCTCACAGACACGTCGTCTCCATGTAACTGCAGTGTTTTGTTTACATTTACGTCTCTGTAAGAGCCAGAAGTTGACCTGGCTTTATACCGATTTCCACCCCTAGGATAGCGTTTTCCTAGATTTTACGTATTATTTACATATATAATAAATACAAAATGAGGAGACCTGTATGAAATTATGTCCAAGATAATTATATGTAATCTATGACACACATACGGTATTTGCATAAATATTTCAGGTTGTTTTACTACTAAAAGTTAGTGGCTTTATACCAATTTCCTCCACTGTAGAAGCAGAAATCATATGCAAGAAGGAAATAAAACATAGGCCTCAACTCTAGAAATACATTCTATTACGCTTTATATGACTCTTGTAATCAAAACGTCTCCCAAAAAAGTCAATATAAAATATTATACAAACGGTTATACTGCCAGTTAGATTGAATGGATGTGAAACTTAAAGAGGAGAAAATATTGAGAAACATAAAATTACAGTTGGCCATGAGATCTGAATGAGACTGGAAATGTTGATAAAAAGTCATAAACCTCTAATTGTCGAGATGTTAACAAGTCAGAAGGTCAAAGGCTTTTCATTAAAGAAATCTAATCGCGTTATGTTTTGAATCTCTCTTACGAAAGTTTACAATCATCCATATCCTCTTGTCTTATGGATCTCCATTCTTGAAGCCTGTCTTGTTCATTTCTAAGGTAAAGTGACCCCACTACAGGCCTTAGAATGACCTTGTGTTAATAGGAGATAAAGCTGCCATCTTTCCACACAATATAAACGAGATGTCAAGGGGTCAGAACAGCAAGTTGGCCAGATTTTCCCCAGAACATAGGGCTACAATACTCATTTCCATTTTAACACTAAAAAAATCGTAAAAACGTCACTAGTACCTATTTTGTCTTTTTGGTCTTAAAACTGATTTTTTAAAATTACATCTACATAATTCGAACTAGTTCAGCGTTGCCAGTTTTCCAGAAATTTCCGGACATAATTAAAACGTTTAACTGAGCTGGGGGGAGGGACAAAAATAATTTGTACTTCTTGAATTTTAAATGTGTGAAATTATTATTATTTTAACAAAAATCAAAGCATGACATAAGTTATACTCGATAATGGCAATCTTTAGGGTTATGTTAATAACTAACTAACTGGCACTATCGAACCCATACATTAACGACCGCACGGAGATAAGCTCTCCGTACATACCTACCCCATGGGAGCCCATGTCCTCGTTTCTTAATAGTTGTATTTTTACAGTCAAAGATCGTCACTCTTTCGACAGCAATGCTACCGCCGGTATAGTAGTCGGGGTCATTTAAGTATGTAAGCCACTCCACCACGACAAGATAAACATACCATGGAATGAAGCATATAGACTATTAATAGCGTCTTCCATAAATGACGAATTTTAAAATTTCCCTAAATATAAAAAAAATATAACACTTAAAAATGAAAACTCCTTATGTGGAAGAACGTCTATGGCCAATGCTATATGGATAAATCATAGTAAATAATCGTTCCGCCCCGTAACCGAGCGGTTTAAGCATTATGCCTTGGACCTGAGCAACGCGACTTGGGCTGGCTCAAGTAGGAATAGGGGAATTATTTCAAGGAATTTCAGCCAATATGGGACCGTTGCCCACCCAACATCGGGACGAATTTTGGTAGCTTCAATAATTAGCGGATCCAAGTTGAGAAACCCAACTATAAAAGATGGGGGACGAACATGCTAACGGAGGCTAAGGCCAAAATTAAAGAGTCAAAATGCCAATGAAGATGATTGACGAAGTTTTTAAACTGAAGTTTGATTTAATTGAAAACCGACAGAAAAAAAAAAATTTAAACCAGTGTTGTGTATCTAAATTTCTAATCTTCTGGTATAAAAGGCATACGTTACAGACCTAAAAGCTTAGGTTTAGTGAGATTTGGCAATTGAGACGAGAAAAACAGCATTAAAGGCTCACATAGATTTAGGGGTGGAGATGAATCTAGCTTCTGACAGACAAACAAGACTTTTTATAATGAAAAAGAGCTCATGGCCGGAGAGGGGGTTATCTCTTTGTTTTGATCCGTCAGAGCTCGTCCACTGTCCGGCGAGTGAATGGGGTGAATAATGAGAGAATATTTATCACAACCCCTGCAAAAATAGATTGACATGTCATACAGAGAACATTTCTATGTGCCAGATATCTCCTCTCTCATATCACATACATATTTGTGAGAAGACGTACTTCCCTTATCACAACATGAATTGACCTTTTCTTATTGCCATTTTATTTACTATATTTTCTGATGTTCGTTCCAGATTTATTATATTCCTGTCGACAGATTTTGAACGAATTCTGAAAGAATGTATACCTCCATCCGCCCAATGGCTGATTGGCTCAAATTCGAGCTTTGGCCTCCCTTAACTTCTGCCTCCAATCATTTCTACTTAAGTTGTAACTTTAATAGTGACAACTATTTAATTATTACCAGTACAGAAATGTCCACCGTTGTGGTCTCGAGGTAGCGTGCTGCCTTGTCACGTAGCGGGCCCGGGTTCGATTCCCGGTGGAGATAGGCTCCTGGGTAAGTTTCTTTCGGTTTTTTTTCTCACCTGTAAGGACAATGTCAGGAGCTTAGGGCCCAGCGGTCCCCGAAAATTATCCGGCCATCATAATCATTATTATAATTATCACCCTTCATCGGTGTGGAAAGCAACTGAGAGCTACCACACCTTTAATTCCCTAGTAAAGCTGCAAAGAATAGCATCAAAATGCTACGATTACAATAGAATAGTACAGAAGTGACAGACCTGTGAAACTTCTACAATCCTTCAATGCATTGCCTTCAACTCGTTGCCAGCGATAGAGAAGTCGTAGTATCCCTGTAGCAGCTCCTGTTCTGTTTATGTTTCTGACTGACCGCCTTAATGCCAGCAGAATCTCGGGAACAGTCTGGAATCGTATGTCACAAAGTAGTTCCTTTATCTTAGGGAACACATCATAATCACAGGGGCTTAAGTCCAGTGAATGTTGTAGATGGAAAAGCAGTTCCCACTCCCAGCGATGCGATGATACAGATCAGCTACAGGATGTGCCGTGTACGTCCGAGCAGACCTGTATGGTAATGCCGTCTCTCCATTTGCTTCTACAAGACCTTAATGACATTGTCGTGCTGTATGGCGATGGCACATTGAATTTTCAATCAAGATAGCTGTTCCTGCTTTGTAAAATGGTGAAACATAATAGCTTAGAGCGGCAGTTCAGAGACTAACTTTCTCTCTCCAAATCACATGCGCTTTGAGACGGACGAGTCAATTTACTGTAAGATAGGTCACACATATATTAACATGTGATAGAAGTTACAACAATTAACTCCTTCTGGTTTCGCTTCTACAGAAGTGTTGCCACTATTTTTGTTACAACCCACGTATTTTGCGCAGCAATCATCCCCAGTTGCGACACTTCCTCCCATCATTTTTTTCGTCTTCCAACTCGTTCATTCCCCATTAATCGTGCTGAAGAACCTTCTTTGGTGCTCGGTCTGTCGAGAATCTTTGTACATGGCCAGCCATTCCAATTTCTTTAATTTAATAAAAGGGACAAGGTCAGGTTCATTATATTTGACGTACAATTATTTGTCTTCTTCTTCTTCTTCTTCACGGTTTAGGCTTATTTACTAGCCTGTTCCGGCTCCAAATTGTTGCTCTTTCCATCTTTTCCTTGGTCTTCCCAAACTTCTTCCTCGTGGTGAATAGTTGTATGCTGGTTTTGGTATTCTATTCTCAGTCATCCTTGCCAAGTGTTCTTTCCAGTTTGTTCTGTATTTTCTCTATTGTTGTATTTAATTCCTCTACTTTTAGTTGTCTTATTTCTGTGTTATGTTTTTGTCTGTTCTTTGATATCGTGCTATTGGTCTGAGGAATCTCATTTCAGCAGCTTATATTCTGTACTATCGTATTCTCCACTTATCATTAATATTTATCGGTCTAAATATTTTCCTGGACGAATGTATACCTCGCGCACTCCAAACGTCGCGGGTTCGTGACGTCATTGTTGTATTTGGGGAAATAAGAGATGAGTTGGTACTACTATGATACGCATACTCTATTCAGTAATACTATGAAATTTGGACTGGAAGTAAACACCAATAAAACTAAATATATGTTTACACATAGAAACACATTACATAATGGAAATAGACACTAATGACGAATGAGCGAAATTTTGAACAGGTTGCCAAATTCAAACACCTAGTAACAATAACTACAAATAGAAATGAGATGCACAAAGAAATCAAACACAGCTCAAATCTCGAAATACATGCTATTATGCATTACGGGCATTCTTCTGATCCCAGATCCCTTCAAAAAAACGTTAAATTGAAAATATATAAAACGGTTATTCTTCCAGTTACATTATACGGTTGGAAAACATGGAATCTTAGTTTAAGCAAGGAAGGAAGGGAGATTACGAGTATTTGAGACTACAGTTCTTAGGAAAAATTTTGGAACAAAAAGAGGTAAGTCACGTGAATGGAAGACTGCAAAGCAGTGAGCTACATGGTCTTTATAGGAAGTCAGATATAATAAGAAGAGTTAAGTCCTGCGATGGACAGGACATGTGGCACGAATTGTGAATTAAAGAGGTACATTGAATCTTCTTGTAGCAAACCCAGTGGGAAAACGTCCAGTGGATAAACCAAAAATTAGGTGGAAGAATAACAATAGCCATGATTGAGGGAACAAGATTATACAGAATTTGATTGGAAAACATTAGTTCAAGATAGGGATGAATGGAAAGTGTATATCCGCGCGGCCATAAACCTACGGAGTCGATAATGTCAATAAGTTAGTTAGTTAGCTGACATAAAAGTGTCGACTCATCACTTATTACTGAAAAGGGGGGGATGTATGGCGCGACAGGCCTAGAAGGCCAGTGGCCTACCAGCTGGCTGCTGACCTCACAACGATATATTAATCACAGGGGTGGACATAGGATATATATCTGGTAGCGGCGATGTATGTAAGTGAGGCCTGGGTCCTAAAGAAAAAAGTAAAATTCAGGCAGCGGAAATGAGATTCCTACGGGCTAACAAATGTTGTACAAGAGACGAACATATTAGAAATGAGAATATTAGAAAGGAACTAAAAGTACAACCACTTCTTCAACAAAGAGAAAATTACAGGAACAATTGGATAGCACATCTGCAAAGAATAATAGAGGAAAGGATACCAAAGATGGCACTGAAGTATAATCTTGGAGGACGAAGATCGGTGGGAAGACCAAGAAAGCGCTGAACTTAGCAGATGTGAGATAAAAACACACAAAGAACTAATCCGTGAAGGATGATGATGATGATGACGAAGGTGATAGTCACCGGGAGGGATTTTAAGCCGTGGATACCGATTTTCAGGTTCGTAAAAGATCCTTAAGCCTGAATAAAGAGGCCTCTAAGCAAAATCTACCGACATCAACGTCCTAGTAATACTTTAATTGCCTGTTAGATGTCTCGTTGGGTCAGTGTGTTGACCGCATGCCATCCATGACATCTGCGAGCAAATAAGGTAACTACAAATTAACTTGGTCTAGTACCTCCTTACAAAGGACACGTTATGGCTCAACAATTCCCTGTATAATCCACTTCCCACAATTCATGGTTAATGTTATCCTCCCACATCATTCTTGGTCTACCAACTGGGCGTTTTCCCTCTGGTTTTCCTACAAGAAGCTTCCATGCGTATTTTTCATTAGAAAGTAAATATACCACAACTAAGTAACTCACTGGCTCTATCGAACCTGCAGATTCATTGCCACGCGGACATAAGCTCTCCATACATCCCCATCCAGAGCTAATGTTTTCCAATCATCGCCTGTATAATCTACTTCCCTCAAATCATGGATGTTATTTTCCCACCTCATTCTTTGTCTACCAACGAGCGTTTTTCCTCTGATTTTCCTACAAGCAATTCCCATGCACCTCTTTCATCACCCATATGTGACACATGTCCTGCCCATCACAGTCTACGAGACTTAACTGTTATTATATCTGTCTTCCTATACATATCATTTAGCTCGCTAATACGTAGCTTTGTCCGTTGTCCTGTCTGTTTCATCTCCTTTTAGTCCAAAAATATTGCTAAGAAATTCTCAAATACTAGGTAAAGATAGCAGGGAGACTGAAATTAGATACCAATATTATTTCCAAGTTTACTTGAAAACTGGAAATATTTAAGTACAGATAGAAAGTCTACCAGGTATATACGCGTACAGTACAGTAGGCCTATGTTGTTAAAATTTATTCACTAGTTTTGAATTGAGTTTCTACAAATGAATGGACAAAAAAAAGTTTACAAGGGGATACAAATTAAATGGAAATTCCAAAGATATCTAATATACCGAAAGGCTATTTACTTCGTGTTGTTCTTGATTATGTTTACTCTTGGAATTTCATAGCCCCGCGCCGTAGCCGAGCGATTAAGGTAGGAAGCCTTGGCGCAGAAGCTACGGGACTTGCGCGCTGGTTCGAGAGTCTCCATGGGGGAAGAAATTTTCTCATGGTATTTCGGCCAGTATGGGACCGGTGCATCGTGTGGCAATTGGGTAGCTACAATAAGTAGCGGCTCCAGGTTGAGGAACCAGCTATAACGGCTGGGGGACTCGACATGCTAACCACATGTCACCCCTACACTGGCTGTTGATCATCTGCCTCTGTGATTGACACATGTGGATGTGAAGGGCCAGCAGTCGGCTGGTAAAAGGGCAACCGCTGAAAAGTGGAAAGACCCTCAATCGGATCGGAATTTCATAACACACAATAAAAGTATATGTAAATTAACAGATAAAATCATGTAATGTCAATGATATCAGTACTAAAATTGGTATCCATTGTAACTATACATGCTTTATTGATGAGTCAAGTAGACAGAGTTATTTTTTTTTCTTGTAATTAAGCATATAATTACTACCTCACTTGCACTAATGAACGTAGGTTCATACTTCCTTCAAATCATGGTCGATGTTATTCTCCCACCTCATTATTGGCCTGACTACAGGGCGCTTTCCATCTGTTTTCCTACAGAAGTTTCCATGTCCCTCTTCCAATTCCTATTCGTGCCATATGTCCTGCAAATGCCAGTCTACGATACTTAACTGTTCTTATTATATCTGGTTTCTCATAAAGATCATGTAACTTGGCTCATTGTTAAGTCGTGTTCTCCATTCGCCTGTTGGTCCGTCTCTCTTTGGTCCAAAAATGTTCCTAACAATCCTCAAATACTCATAATATTTTCCTCTCCCTTAATGTAAGAATCCATGTTTCGCATCCATATATTTGGGAGAATAAGTTTTATGCATTTTCTGCAAGATGACCGGCCTAATGTGACTGCAACGCAAGGAGAGGGAGTTTGAAAGCTAAGCATATCACACCATTCATTCGTAAGTCCTTAAAAACCGTGGCGAAAATGAAATCACTAGAGTTGGGAAGGTTTTAAATTCGAAAAAGTTGAAAATGTTGTATATCTGGGGATCCAAATTAACAACACTAATGATACTAAAGAAGAAATAAGTAAAATAATTCAAAATGTCAATAAGTGTTAGTATAGAATGGTAAAATATTTTAAATGGAAATATCTAACTTTTAACACAAAAATAATAATAGGCCTATCTACGACATTAATAAAGCCTGTGCTAACGTATGGAAGTGAGGCATGGGTCTTAACAGAAAATACCAGTTTTTGAAAGAAAAATACTAAGACGAATGTTGGCGTCATTCAGGAAACAGGAGAATGGCGAACACGATGTAATGAAGAATTATATATTTTTTTTTTTCAAATGCCCCAGGTTTGTCTTTCGACATTCCTGGTTTCTCTCCTGGCATGGAGTACTTGTAACCCACTTCTGAGGTTGGGGCGCCTGGAAGGCGGGGTTACGTTGCCCCGATGATATGATGGGTGATAATGATAATGGTGCACCAGGAGAGTCCCTAATCCTAAGCTTAACCTAAGATGAATATGAATATGAATGATGATTGCGATGGCCATATGATTTCGGGGACCGTTTGGGCCTGACATTTGTCTTACAGGTGAGGAAAAACTCCGATAAAAACCTCACCCGGAAAAACTGTCCCGACCGGGGATCGAATCCGGGCCCCCTGCGTGACAAGGCAGCACGCTACCCCGAGACCACAGCGGTGGACGAATTATATAATGTGTAATTATATAATTCGATCCTGCTGCGATGGTTATTTCTCCATGAGATTATTAATAGAAAAACACAGGGAGTTCAATGTAGAAGCATCCTTGGCTTTTGCGGACTTCAAAAATTCCTTCGACAAAATCAACAGGGATAAACTGTTGGAAATTTTTGCTACCAACATCTACCACAACAGCATATTTTAATCCATATTTGGTTCGTCTTCCGGGCTTATAGGCCGTGGTCTGGTTGTCTTCTTGAAAGCCTACAATTATATATAAGCAACCTCTACGGGAAGGATGTGTTTACTTTCTATTCGGAAATTGAGTAAGAAGACAACCAGACCACGGCCTATAAGCCCGGAAGACGAACCAAATATGGATCAAGACGCCGGCCGTGAAAGCCTACAATTATATATAAGCATATTTTAAATTTATACAATATCTATAAAACAAATTTGAATTCAATTCGAATCAATAATACACAAACAGAATGGACCGAAATGAATAGGGGCGTAAGACAAGGATGTGGCCTCTCGTCTTTGCTCTTTGTCATATACATGGATAAAATAATTCAATATTGGCGACAGACGAGACACGGTTTTATTCAAATTAATAGAAACCTAAAAATAGACTCCTTGCTTTTTGCTGATGATTTGGTATTAATAGTTCCAACAGAAACAGATTTACAGTATTCTATACACAATTTCAATATAATTGCAAAAAGGTACAATATGGAAATCGATACAGAGTAAAATAAAGTGATGGCCTTTTGTGGGAAATACCCTATACCTAGCAAAATTGTTTTGGAGGATGAAATTTTAAAACGAGTAAATTAATTTAACTTTTGGATTATAATTTAACATTTCAAGATGAAGCTGATATATCAAATAAAATCACAAATTTCACAAAAACAACGGGGATAATTAACAGTATAGTGAAATCATCTTTAGCACAAATAACACAAGATTACGGCTTTATATGCTTCCCACAAGACAAGTATTAAGATATGGTAGTGAAGCATGGACAATACGAAGCCGAATAACAGCAAATGAGATGCAATTTATGAGCCCTACAGTAGGCTATACAAAGTGGGACCATAAAATAAATGAGGAAATTATGAGAGTTGGATGCAGAACCCATTCTCCATTACATATAAAACTACCTGAACAACTGGAAAGCCCATCTTCAATGAATGCCGTCTAATAGAATTCCAAAAGCCATGATTCGTTACTGCCCCAAGGCAAAAGATCACAGGGACGTCCAAAAAAGCGCTGGATGGAAAATTCCTCTTTGAGACCGTAATAGGCCACAGGCCACTTGGCCTAAACTTGCATGGATGATATAATTTGTAAAAGTCACCAGAGATTAAAATAGCTATATTGAGATGGGCAGACTAATGGATAATAGTGAAGGTTAAAAAATAATGGAAGAAGAAACGTTGGAAGACCTAAAGCTAGGTGGATGGATGGAGTTTTGGAAGATGTCCAAAGACTTAAAATTCGAAATTGGACAGTCGCCAGTAATAGAGAGATCTGGAAGAGAATACTTACGGAGGCTATGACTCACTCGGGTTGTTATGCCTAATATGATGATTAGAGTCCGAATGTTAGGCACTTAAAAATTCAAAATAGACAGGCAAAAAGGCACTACAAATCATTAATATAGGCACTAAAAATTCAAAATAGGCTCTTACAAAAACTGAACTACAATATAAATTTTTACAGCCTTACATAAAGAATATAAACATAGGCCCCTATGCTATCAGTAGCATACGAAGAAATCAAGAGATGATTTTGGAACTTTATTTGCCTTTTTACAAAGAGCATACTTAAGTTTCGCAGTGTGTATGTGATGTGAAACATGACACTTCCTCGCGCAATTCACTGAATTGTATCTGCTAGGTTAATGGCCTATTGCCATCCTTATCCTAAAATATTCTAACATAATTTATAAAGAGAACACTTATAAATTTCTATCCAATGGCATGTGTCATGAAGTTTGTCCATTTCAAGTGATTTCTTTGAAAAACTAAGTTAATTTCTAAAAAAATGACAAATAGGCATTTATAGGTATTGTAAGCTGAAATAGGCATTTATAGGCAAAATTAACTTCATGGAAAACAACTCTAGGGTCAACGGTTTGAACTTATATGAAGTCACTTTTACAATATCTATAATAAATAGCTGTAGGCGTTTTCCCTAACATCCGGTCTCTAATGATGATGATAGTTAAGGGCAGCCTCCACCTTGGGCAAAGGGCCTATTACTGCCACAGTGATGTACTCACAGATTGGATGATCTCTTTCAGGCTCACACAAACCAAACTATGAGTCCAAGTAAAACAATATTTTTAAAAGTAGTAACCTAGTCACTGGGACCTTCAGAAAGTTTTATAAGAGAGAAAAATACAGGGCGTTTCAGAAAAAAGTATTACAGACTTCTAGGAGTTGTAGAGGGGACTTAGTAGATAAAGTTTTGATAAGGAACATATGTCCGGAAACGTACCGTTTCGATGTAAAATATATTTGAAAATCGAAACACAATGTGCTGATACCGTGTGTCTTGTGTTTCAGAATAAGTATTGAAGACTTCTGAGGGCTGTACTACAAGTGTGGTTCTATGTGTCGACCCTGCTGTTCGTTGCACAAAGTGTACCTGCGACGCATGTTTTCATATACACGCCCCACAAGGTCTGGTGAATGTACTCAGTAATTTCTACTGCCGCCAGAATTCGTGCAAGATCTTCCTCCGACTCGACAGGTGTAGTACACAACACTAGAAGTCTATAATACTTATTCTGAAACAGAAGCCACACGATATCACCCGATTGTGTTTCGATCTTCAAACTTATTTAACATCGAAATGGTACGTTTGCGGACATGGGTTCATCATCAAAACTTTATCATAAGTAATGCCACAAGTGATTTCCAAATGTATCTAGAAGATTTGAAAATCAATAGTGACATTTGTTAGGAATATTTAACGAATAAAATTAAGTTGTTATTTAAATATAGTAATTTTAAAATATTTATATTTTTAATGTAAACGGCGATGTTTGAAAACAAATGAGAAATGTTTGGTTATGTTTCATCTGTTCATCACTGCAACTTGATCATATTATTTATTGCCAAATAGGACGCAATATTATAAGAATGCACCCTAGTGGATAACAAATAAAACACATCAAACTGTAAATTATAACCAACATTATAGGTTATTAATTCATTTTTCGGAAACAACTCAGTAAAATTAGTATTTAAAAACACAATTATTGAACACACAATTTTCAAATGTGTAGATCGGAGGAATCTATTCATTATTTGCTATATTTCATGTATTTGATAGAGAGTCAGTCACTGTAAAATAATGCTGTGACCTGTTCAGAATATTAAAAAGGAGGAGCTTTCTTTATTTTCGTAATCAAAATACGATAATTATCGAGGTTAAACATGATTGTGATTGGTTGTAAAACATAATTCATCAAAATGTGATTGGTCATTGACTCCCATTTGGGGCATGATTTAAATAGTCTAATAAATCCTCTCTACAACCCCTAGAAGCCTGTAATACTTATTCTGGAACACCCTGTATAGCAAAAAATTAACCTTGTTTTGTAACTTGTGAGAAGTAAGGTTTTGTAAAGTTATGCGATTCTAAAAATGTAAACTTTTTATCTGATTTATGGAATATAAAAATATAGATTGGTTAATGGAGCTATAAGACGGAGAAAAAAAAATTTGGTTTTGTCGCGTGCCAGAGTTAATGCCAAATTTTATGAAAATTCAGTGAGTAGGGGAGAGGTCGTAAACACAGATGTGCGCGACCTATCCCAACCTGAAGACGCGTTTACTGCAGCCGTAAACCCGGTTTTACTTTCTCGTAAAATTAATAGGAAAATTGTTCTCCCTCTAGTACTGCTTTACGACCCTGTCTGTACAAATGTACCATTTCATATTCAACTATATTTTTTACCAATCTTTTCTTTTATTTCACATTTTATTCTTAAAATACTTACAAATTGTTAACATTAACTAACGCACTGGCTCTATCGAACCCGTAGGTTCATGATCGCACGGGCATAAGCTCTCCATGCATTCCTATCCTAAGCTAATGTTTTATAATCATCCCCTGTATAATCTACTTCCCTCAAATCATTGATCATGTTATTCTCTCACCTCATTCTAAGTCTATCAACTGGGCGTTTTCCCTCTGGCTTTCCTATCTGCTGCTTCCATGCGCCTCTTTCATCCCCCATACGTGCCACATGTCCTGCCCATCGCAGCCTACGAGACTTAGGTGTTATTATATCTGGCTTCCTATACATATCATGTCTTCTAATTTCACATGTTTGTAAATGTTAACGTTAACTGGCACTATTCAACCAGCAGCTTCATGACCGCGGGAACATAAGCTCTCCACAGGCCTATATCCCTATCCTGAGCTAATATTTTCCAATAATATTTTTTTACCAATGCCACCGGATTGTCTTTTATCACATTTCTGGTATTTTCTCGGGACCCACGGCTTGAAGTCCCTCCCGGAGAACTTGCTACTTGGATTTATCTGTCCTAAAAAATACATCGACCCCAGCCGGTTTTGAACCAGCGACCCTCGGAACCAGCAAGGAGTTGCAGTTTAAAAGGAAAAACGTCTTGTACTATTATTTTAAACTCCGGAGATTTTTTTATTGTCGTTCATCTTCTGATGTTAAGTACTCGTTCGACTCTACAGTTTATCTATCTATAATGGTAAAGATTGAGATATGGGATCAAATCCAAGTTTTTGGAAAATATTCTCTCTTTGGTTTTATTTTGTTATTTTGTTTTAAATTAGCTCTTTACCGTACTTTAAACAAAATTAAACCCCATGATATCTGGGTTACGCCGATGCATTTGTATTTAAGTTTAAAATGGCTAACATGCGGCTAGTTTGGAAGTATTTACTATGTTTATGCATACCTTCTAAACCACTGGAAAAGTACGTCTGCGCAAACTGCATCACATGAATTCACAATTCCAAACAAGACGAGATCTTACCTGAAACAAAGAAACATATAAAGTTAGGCCTACGTAAAAGATTTTAAAAAAATACTTATTGACTGCAAGCATAGCATGAAAATGCTATGATTGTAGTGAAGGACCTGCCTTCGGGCAGAATTACTATGGATGGATACTTATTGAAGTAGGCTAAACATCAATAAAATTAAATATGTGATCACAATAAAAAATACGTTATAAGTTACAATCCAAATGGACAGTTATGACAAATTACAGAAATTTTGAAGATGTGGCTGAATTAAAATACCAAGGAACAATAATTACAAACAGGAATCAGATGCACAAAGAAATTGAACATAGGCTTAATTCTGGAAGCGCATGCTATTATGTATTACAGAAACTCTTGTCGTCCTAACTTCTCTCAAAAATATTAAACTGAAAATATATAAAACTCTTATTCTCCCAGTTACAGCCTATATTACCATATATGGATGCGAAACATAGACTCTTACTTTAAGGAAAGAGAAAAATTTACGAGTGTTTTAAATGAAGTTTTTAGGAAAATTTTTGGACCAAAGAGAGTTGAACAGATTTAACAGTTGAATGGAGAAGTCGACAATGAGCTACATTATCTTTATGGGAAACCACATATAATAAGAACAGTTAAGTCTCATAGTCCTCGATGGACAGGATATGTGGAAGGGAAGAGAGTCATGGAACTCCTTATAAGAAAATCAGAGGGAAAGCACCCAACAGGTAAGCCAATAATGAGGTGGGAGAATAACATAGACAATGGTTTAAGGGATTGGAAAACATTAGCTCAGGATAGCGATGTTTGGAGAGCTTGTGTGCACGCGGCCACGAACCTATGGGTTCGATAGCACCAGTGAGTTAATTAGCTTGTTTTAACAGAGAATACTCCTAACTTAAATAAGAATTGAACTGTACAACCCTAACACTAACGAAGATGATCTTTTTGTAAATGCTCATAAACGCTCATGTCCTTGTATTTCCACTTTGACAATATTAAATCACATTCTAACCCTTAGAGTGGAGAAACAGAAAGGACGAAAATCCATCCATCCATAGTATTTCTGCCCGAGGGCAGGTCTTTTACTGCAATCATAGCATTTTCATGCTATGCTCTACAGCTTTACTAGGGAACTGTAGGTGTCGTAGCTTCCCGTTGCTTTCTACACCGGTGAAGGATGATGATGATGATAATGATAAGGATGATGGCCATATGATTTCGGGGACCGTTTGGGCCTTAAAGTTTTCCTGACATTTGTCTTACAGGTGAGGAAAAACCCCGATAAAAACCTCACCCAGAAAAACTGCACCGACCGGGGATCGAACCCGGGCCCGCTGCGTGACAAGGCAGCACGCTACTTCGAGACCACAGCGGTGGAAGAAAATACACAAATAAATAAAATATGAATCGCCATGCGATTATCAGTGGTGGGTGATTCTTCTGCTCCTCTCTTAATTCGTTCGCCCCAGAAGACGAGGTACACTCGCCGGCTGTAAATGACTTTTAAATCAGAAGGGGAGGTACACTTGCCTAACTCTGCCTGTTACATATTTTGCAATTTTTGTACATCCCTTGGCAGGGTAATGTTTATGAATAGTAGAGGAATGTGTTTTTGCCTTCACCCTTATTGAGATCTTAAGTACCGTTATCTTTTGTTCGCTTTGAACGTCTGAAAATAGGCAATATAATTTACTGTGGCTTAAATTCGGTTTCTGGGGAAATGCATTGAGCATTTAACCTGAAGTGAATGTGTTAAAGAGAATAGCGCCCCGGATTTCCAAAGCTTGTCCCCATTTGCCCCGACTGGGTTCTTAGTTTTGCATGTTGTTTTGGCATTGACAGACGACAGCAGCAAAATTGTAACCATTGTAACTAACTCGTTGGCACTAGGCCTATAGCACCCGTAAAATCATGGATGCGCGGACAAAAGCTCTCCATACATCGCTATCCAATGCTAATGCTTTCCAATCATCCCCTGTATAAAATCTTACCTTCAAATCCTGGTTAATGTTATTCTCCCACCACATATTTGGCCCATCTACTGAGCAATTCTAAGTTTTCATGCAACTCTTTCATTCTCCACTCGTGCCACATGTACTGCCCTTTGGAATCTAAGAGACTTAAATGTTCTTAATGTAGGGAAGTTCGGACAATGTGGACCCTGTTAATATCTTCTTCCCCTCATCAACTTTTACGGGTTCAAGGCCCGTTTCTTTTATTCATTGTGCGAAGAAGGGTTTATTTGTGATATTTATGAAAATGACCACTTTGAAAATTTTTCAAGCTAAGAGTCAATTCTTAATTTCTGCTATTGAATATTACAAATGTTGAAAAAAAACTCCTAAATATATTATATTATGTAAATGCTGTTTCGATATAATGACGGGTTTGGTTTGATATTACGTGACATGGTGGCTGCATAAAATAATTAAACATAACAAAGGAATTCGATTAATGTGGACCCTCTAGGTCCACTTTACTTAAAAACGTATATTTTATCAATGAGGATGCTATCTGTAAAAAACATTGGCTTAATTAATTGTATTTAATATCCTTGTAATTTTACTAAACCCAAAGACTGTCGCTGTCTGCAGTTGAATGACGTGTGAATGTTATAATCAACAATCATTTTTCAAAACACTAAATATCAACGCTTTTTAATCACGATCAGTCATAAATATTTTCAGATTAATCTGTGCCTGTCTGTATAAATTAATAGAGTAAACAAACTTAAAAATAGACTAAAAACTAAGGTGGACACTGGGGTCCAGTTTATCCGAATATGGGGGTTAAAGTGGACCTTTCTTGTAATGTAAAAAAGTTAATAAATTATGAAGATAATTCTATATTTTAATAAAATAACAATGTTATTTCATAGTTACAACACTAATGATAATCACTGTAATTAAACAAAGTTCAAATCCCCTAATTAAAAGAAGAAAAACAACAAATTTAAAACAGGGGTCCACATTACCCGAAGTTCCTCTATACCTGGTTTGCCATAAAGGTCATGTAACCTATCTCCTGTTTGTATAGTTTATCCATTCACCTGTATGTTCTTCTCTCGTTGTTCCAAAAAAATTCCTACGAACTTTATACTCATAATATTTTCTCATCCCTTAAAGTAAAAGCTCAGGTTTCAAATCCATATAACTGGAAGAATAACAGTTTCATAACTTGTTTTTTAATATTATTAGAGAAATTGAAATGACAAAGAGTTCACGGAATAGAGTTAGAGTTTAATGATTTTTAATGATTATCTTATTTTCAATCTAGGGTCACTCTTAGTTTCTGACTGTATAGAGTAATAGTAATACGCCCTAAGAACTCCCATAAGAGTAATAACTATTTGACACGGGGAATGTATATGTGCAACGAGGGACTTTACATTATCAACAGGTAAACTGTCCATCCATCCACTCTCCAACTGAGAGACATTTGAAAGAAGGGACTGAGCAACTGTTTGATATTATCTGTTGGAGTTTTCCTTGTATTTTATTAAAACTGTACCTTCTCCAACAGAATCAAAACAAAATCTAGCATAACGGGGACTTTTTTTTTTTTAGTTTGCTTTCCGAATCTAACCCAAAACCCTGGTCGGGTATAAATCTGTCAGAGGAAGAAAATACTGTGGAGCAGAGAGCGGGTCGTGGGGCGGAGCGACTCTCACAGGGGAGGAGCTTGCGCACGGCAGCCCCCGCCTCCCACTAGCCAGGGGTGCGGCCGCAAAAATACACCAAATTAATATTTAATACAACATACACAATGTGTATATCATAATAATTTTTAATAACTGATTCAGTTTAAGAGTTGATTCGCAAGGTGAGCTTGAGGCAAGTTCCCCAGGACTTGAAGAACGAGTTTTTAAACAATCACAAAGAAGAAACTGGGTTCTCAAAGTAGGTAAGGGAAGTATTGTTCCTCCCTCCTGACACTCAAGAGTTGTTTACGTCTGGGCTACAGTCTCGCACAGGCTCATTGGTGCTTATCGTCTCGACCAAGTACAGCCCTCATCAAAAATAAAAATAATAATAATAATGATTTTGTAAAAACCATTGAATTCAAATACCTGGGAACAATAATTAAAAACGGGAAAGAGGTGCATAAATAATTATGTATAATTCTGGAAATGTATGCTGTTAGGCATTACAGGGACTCTTGTCCCAACTTCTCTCAAACTTATGATATATAAAACTGCTATTCTTCGAGTTATATTATATGGGTGAGAAACATGGACTCTTACTTTAATGGAGGAGAAAAGGTTTCGAGTATTTGATAATAAGGTTATTAGGAAAAATGTTAAACCAAAGAGAGCTGAACTATAAATGGAATGAAAAAGAGTAATAAATGTGAGCTACATGATAATGATCCTTATGGGAAACCAGATATAATAAGAACAGCTAGGTCTCATGAATTGCGATGGGCAGGACATGTGGCACAAATGAGAATGAAAGAGAGGTATATTCTTCCTTGTACGAAAACCATAGGGAAAGAGGCCCGCACAGGCGTACAGACCAAGAACGAGGTGCATATAGAGCAAGAACAAGGTGGGAAAAATAACATTTAACCATGATTTCAGGGAACAGGGAAGTAGATTATACAGGAGATTATTGGAAAATATTAGCTCAGGATAGCTATGTAGACCAAGATCAAAACATTATGGTTGCGATAATGCCAATTATTATTATTATTATTATGGTGATCAGCTACTGATAACAGAAGATTGCCGGTACGAGGGTTCAACTTTAGAATTGTTCGTTCTATGATTTCTGTAAATTAGTGTACACCAGGTTAGTTTATAGATTATTATTATTTAGCAGGTTTCACAATGTTGCACACTTTTCCTGCATCTTATTAATCTACTTCATTCTCCTACACTTCTTTCTCATTCTAATCTCAATCGTCCAATCCTTCTTTTTTTCCCCTCATGCTGTTCGCAACACAATCAATCCACCTTACTTTCGGCCGTCTTCTTCCTTCCTCTACCACGTGGCAACCATTCTAGTATTCCTCTTGGGCTGTTTATAATTTATTAAATCATATGTAGGATGTACGTACTTTATTTCGTTAGGTTACGAAAGGGCAGGTTAGTGTACATCCATCTTATAAACACATTAGGGAATTTATTGCGAAGGTCATGATGGGGTTGCCAGAACAATATAAACGACGATCTTAGCGGAATAAGAAACACAGAGACACCTACAAAAATAAGATGGAACCAGTTTTGATTGGAGCTAGAATGGACCTCATGGCCCCTAACGTAATGCAGAAGATGAAGATATTGAGAAGTTCGTAATACCAATTTTACATAGTTCCACGTGGCGACAATTCTATAAACGACAGCGTATGCGCACTGTGATTCTTTGAACGGGGTATGCTAAAATTTTAGCGATCCTACCTTAATGTAAGAGTCCATGTTTCACACCCATATAACTGGAAGAATAACAGGTTTATATATTTTCAATTTAACATTTTTTAAGAGAAGTTGGTACGACAACAGTCCTTCTAATGCATAATAGCATGCAGTTCCAGAATTAAGCTTAAGTTTAATTTCTTTGTGCACCTCATTCCTGTTTGTAATTATTGTTCCTAAGTATCTTATTCAAAACATCCTTCATTTGTTTTTAACCTATCCATTTACATTATATACTGTATTTCTATGTGTGGCCAAACATTTAAATTAATCAACGTTTACTTCCAGCCTCAGTTTCTTAATGTTATTCAATAGTGTGTGCGTGTTGGCCCTTAGTACCTCAAAAAAATGGAGACACCACGTACAACGCACGGAATTCCATATAATTCTAAAACAAATTAGGCCTATATAATTTCAGTAAGCACCAAGCAGCATTGGCAGACACAAGAAATGATTGGAATGACAATTCTAGAAGCCGGAACGGCCAATACGATTAAAGCATAACAGAAGAAGAAAAAACAGACGAAAAGAAGAGGGAGGAGAAGAAAGAAAGATACCGAAGACCGTGGTCATTGTTCAAGACTTTGTTTTTGTAACGTTATAAGTTAAGATCGTATTTAGGCCTATGTGTTGCTAGAATTCCTATGTCGGAAAATGTCATAGACTAAATCGCAGTTGGATGTAAAGAGCGCAGAGTGAAGTATGTTCAGTTACAGATAATCGCACTTCTCGACCCTTTAACCTCTTCCATTGTCTTCTTGTCAACTTCACATTACCAGTTTTATCAACATTTGTCCACTCGAGTTTCTATCAAACTTTGTCAATAAAAGCAGAGACTATACAATGCATTACAAGATTCCCAGCTTCCTAATTAGGAGAATGAGATGCTTCATCTTAATAGCATTCAAATCACTAAACAATGCACATCTTGGGAAATACACGCCTAGCAACTTGACTTCCTGCAAGTAAGGAACTGATACAACCGATATAAATGCGATTAATAGAAGCTAGATTTTTATATAGTGTGGCTTTATGAAATCATCATCATCATCCAGGGATTAAGCCTGTTAGCTCGTTCCAATTTCATGAAAGCTAGAATTGTTAAAATTATTCAGACCATCTTCTGTGTGGGCGTCCAACATTTCTCCTTCCGTGCTGTTTATAATTTAGCAATAATTTTATTTAGCCGAGCGGTTTAAGACACAATGCCTTGGTGAAAAGTTACGGAATATGCGGTGGTTAGAGAACTTATGGAAAAAATATTCACATGGGATTTCTGTCAGTATTGGACCAGTATTACGAGGAATTTGGATAGCTCAATTAGTACTGGTTGCAGATTGAGAACAAGCTACAACGGCTAGCGGACCCGACATGCTGACCACGAATTGACCGTACACTGGCTAGATGATCGTTCACCTCTTTGACAGACACATGTGGATGTGAGACCAGCAGCCGGAAGTCATGATGTTGAAATTAATGACTTGATGAAAATGTGCAATATCAAAATTTAAAAAGTGTTTCATTCTGAATTTAAATCTAAAATTAAAATAAATATTTTTAATTCAATAATGAGTACAATGACATACAGCGCAGAAACTTGGAAATTAAAATATAGAACAATAAGTAAATTAAATTCTGGAGAAAAAATAAGCTGAAATTTTTAGAAGTAATAAACACTGTAATTAATCAAACTTCAATTGGGAAATTCTTAAATAATTAAATGTCATGGCCATGTAAAAAGAATGGCAGAAGACAGATTCCCAAGAAGAACACTAGAATGACATGTACTGATGGTATTTCAACCTGCATGAGGGAAAAAGAATTGGACGGAGAGATTGGAATGAGAGAGAGATGTGGAGTAAAATGATAGTAGATTAAATGGACGCAGAAACATGTGAAACTTGCTAAATAAATAAATAAAATGTAATACTTTAAGGACAGAATTTTTAGACAGTTAAAAAGTGGGAAATTATATCCAAATGAATAAGACGTTGTTTAAGGAAAAATATAAAAGCATGTTTTACGCTCGGAAAAACAACGTCACGTTGGGATGGATGAGAGTGTATAAAGATAAATGTCAACTCAATCTCGGTTTCATATTTCTAAGAAAGATGTTAAAGCAGACATTCTGAATCTTAAACTCGCTGTTAAATCTTACAATGTTAATACGAACCTTTGTCGTTCTCTACTAAGCAAGATTTAATTTAAAACATCGTCTAAGCCTTTCCATTTGTCAATAGATATTTAAGACGAATTATGAATCATAATTTATGATAACTAGTGGTCGTCCAGCAGTCGAAATTCGACCACAATTCATGAATTTTTAAAATTTGTCACAAATACGTGAGTATGCATTAATTTTCGATTCATTTTAAAAATACGAACGATAGGAAATATGCTATGTGGTATAGCTTGGCTAAGTCATATTTCACAGTAATATAATGTAAGGTTAAAAACTATAATATAGTTACCTTGAAGGTCCGTCTCCTCAACTTAAGTTCTTTTAAAACTCTGTAGGCCTTTCGGGACTAGTCCCATCATCGGCAGAATGCATTAGGTCCGTCCTTGTTGACGCACTGACTTGGTTGTGAGAATTTTGTACAGAGGATTGTGTGGATTAGGTGTGTATTCATTGAGAATCAGGTTGTTGATTTCTCTTAGGATTGCGATTTCCTCCAGTATATTTATTCTCAATGAATACACACCTGATCCACACAATCCTCTGTACAAAATTCTCACAACCAAGTCAGTGCTTCAACAAGGGTCAACAAGAACGGACCTAATGCATTCTGCTGATGATGGGACTAGTCCCGAAAGGCCTACAGAGTTTTAAAAGAACTTAAGTTGAGGAGACGGACCTACAAGGTAACTATATTATAGTTTTTAACCGTACATTATATTACTGTGAACTAATACCTCAACGGAAAATCACCATGAATTTTATCAGTATCGATTAAGTCATTAAAAAAAACAATAACGCATCATTTGACATATGTATATTATTAATAGGCCACTATTTAAATTTGTATTTGGCCTATTATTATGTGTACGGGAATACCCTTTTCTTTGTGTCTCACTCAACAACCCGTCAATGTTCTATGTCGAGGCATAATGGAAGTAGGTGCGAATATGTAAATATAAAAAAAATTGTAATGCAATTACAGGATTTAATTTAGATTTAAATAGTAAAATGTACTCACTTTTTTTAAATCACTAACAATAAACCACTAATAATAAATACGTAAGTCAATTCATAATGCTGCTGCACGATTTTCTTTTTACAACAATGCACTTTCGGAATGAACGTAAACGAATGAGTTCACAAATGAATGAGTAATACACATAAATTTCTTAGAGACAATATAATTTATTTTAATTTAATCTATTTGTGTCCACCACTGTGGTCTCGAGGTAGCGTGCTGCCTTGTTACGCAGCGGGCCCGGTTCGATCCCCGGTCGGGACAGTTTTTCTGGGTGAGGTTTTTATCGGGGTTTTTCCTCACCTGTAACACAAATATCAGGAAAACTTTAAGGCCCAAACGATCCCCGAAATCATATGACTGACCATCATCATCATCATCCTTATCATTATCATCATCATCCTTCACCGGTGTGGAAAGCAACGGGAAGCTACCATACCTACAATTCTCTAGTAAAGCTGCAAGCATAGCATGAACGAGTATTATATATAAATTTTATTTTTCTGCACTCCTTCTTTACATGAACTTAAATTATGCCAAATATCACACTCCTCCGTACATGCAATATGCTTAAAAAGGGGTACAACGATTTATCTTCACGTATTAATACGTGTAGATAAGGCTGTTTTAGAAAGAAAGATGACTAAATGATGGACAGGTGAATGGAGAAGACTACGCAACAATGAGCTACATAATATTTACAGGAAACTAGAATATATTAAGAATAGTTAAGTCTCGTAGAGTGGATGGACAGGACATGTGGCACGAATGTGGAATGAAAGAGGGGCACGGAGATGTATCCATGATTTGAGGTAGGTACATTAAAGAAAGGAAAATTGTAAAACGTGAATGCAGGATAGGGATTTGTGGAGAGCTTATGTTCGTGCGGCCATGAACGTCAGTGATTGAAAGTGTCGGCAATTTAGTCATATAGTCACTGAGTAGCCATGATTTAGTTTATAAAAATATTCGGCAATGCTAGATATTAGAGTCCAAAAATGACAATGATAAAAGTGTATATGCTCATATTAGTATGTTTTTTAACGCTCTGCAATTTTTCGTCGACTTGAATTTCACTATAAAATCGCTATAACATTTTAAATACGTAATTTATGAATTTCAAAATAAGGAATTATGCCTGAAAATTCCTAATGGACACATTCATAATGAAAACAAACGACAAAATATAATAATATGCAAACGGCCGGAACATAGAGTTAATTTATAAACTTTATATATTTGATATTGCAAACCCAGAGCGGCCATATTGCGTAGTTTGAAATGCGACAAGGGAACAAGAGCTCCCAGATCGACTAGCGAGGGTTGTACAAAAACCGCCCCCACCTGATTCCATATTATGCTACATACCCCCAGCAAAGGGGGGGATGCAAAAGAAGCGAGCTGAGTGCTTGCTGCATTATTGAAGACAAGGCAGGCAGTGCGACGTGCCCCAAGTCAACGGTATGCCAGTTATGAAGTAACATTCTCACATACCAAGTCATAAAGTAACTCTCGTGACATTCATGTTTGCAAACAACTATGTCACTATTACGCTCAAAACATTTCATATCTCACAAGGAAACAAGTATTTTGTAGGATGTCCTCAATTTTACAAAGACCTTTCATACATTTTATTTCCTTGTTCAGGTGTCTCCAGTATAAATAAGGTGTAACTCTAAGGTATTAATCAACTGTTGCTATATGCTGACTGCCTTGTGCTCTAATCGAGTGGTTCAAGGCATCATGTTTTTGAGTAGAGCTATGGGACTTGCGCTGGTTTGAGTCCCCATTGGGAAAGGAACTTTTTCATGGAATTTTGGCCCGTATGGGACATATGCCCACGCATCATTGTGAGGAATTGGGTAGTTACAATACCTAGCTACTCCAGGTTTAGAAAATCAGGTATGACGGCTGGGAGGCCCGAAATGTTGACATGGGTAATCGTGCACCTCTGCGAATAATACGTATGGACGTGAGGCTAGCAGATGGCTGGTAATACAAGGGCCTGATAGACCTGTAACGCCATAGAAAAATAATAAAAATAAATAAAAATATGTTAAATATCTCAGTATAAATGGTGTGGTCGCGGTGTAACGTCGATGCCTCGTATGCAGCGAGCCTTGGTTCGATCCCGGTTGGGACAGGTTTTCTGGGTGTTTTTTTTTTGTATGAGATATATATCAGGAAACGTTAAGGCCAAAACGGTCCCAATTGGCCGCCATAACCACCATCATCATATTCGCCACATTTAGCATGAATGTGTGTATGAATGGTGTGTTTCGTCTTAATGTTGTGTTGTCTCGTAAAAGGCTCTGACAGTGAGCTAATCATTCATTCAGGGAGGACCTCAATGTCCAATGGCTTCGGCCTCTAGCACCTACATGTTATATAGGTTGTCTCAGCAAAAACTCTTTAAACGATGGAGAAAAAAAATCAAATTGGCCAAGAGTTTATGAGTGCATACAGGACAGGCAAACTCACAGACACTCATGTATGTATATATATATATATATATCCTATATAAAGTTTACCAGAAAGGATCTTTTCTGAACCAGAAATGAAACCACTTTCGCAAAATAATAATAATTATAACAAGATCTAGGATTTCTATGTTATTACATATATGTTTTTACATTAGTTACAAATAAAATTTCGTTATGTTTACGAATTAGCTATTTGGAGTGGTTAAGATACGTATGTTTTTCCATATTGTCGATATTTCAGGTATAGTACATATTTCAGAAAAAAATATCATATATTTACATAACTGATCATTTAATTTTAAATATGTTCCATATTATATGGTTTCGAAGTTATTCCTGCCAGATAACAGTTTAAAATTATTTTACTAGCATCTGTATTTCAAAGCTGAATTCTTGAGTTTCTATGGAAATTTCAAAATATGTCGCATGGTACCGATATTCACTTTATTTTTTTTATTGCTGAGCCTCTGCTTTCGCATTCACAACGAACCCCCTGTTGAAAAATAATTTCTTATACATGACTGCAGTAGTATTTCTGATTTAGGCAATTGCCAGAGCCATTGTACGAGTATATAGGTCACAGGGTTCAAAGATTCAGCTTAAGATATGCTATTTAGTAGTTCACGAACTATCAACAGTCATTTATGAGCTTTGAGTGCATCATCAGTTTGGTTTATATATTTGTTCATCCAATATATTAGATAATTAAAATACTACCAAATCGGGTGTTCGCAGATCGTATACTTCCCAAGCGTGTCTTCATTTTAGAGCAATCTTTGTAAGTTATATAAAAATAAGCGAGTCTCTACGTGTCCTTTATCGATTGAAAAACTACTTCACCGATTTGAATGAGGGCTTCACCATCATCTGGAGAAATTTTCTGGGTCAATCAAGGTATAGGCCTATAACATATTACCCTACGAACTATAGAGCAGGAGGTAAAAAAAAAGGGGGGCACCGGTGCACTAAAAATATCTATTTTTGGACGCTTAAATGGCTTACGCTGCCCAAACCGCAACAAATACACTAAATAAATTAATGTACGCAGAATTGAATATCTAAAAAAAATCTACAAAAAAGGCTATCTTGTAAGGATAACTCACAATAACCGGTTTTGTCTTCCAGCTCATTAATGCCAAGAAAATCAGGATAAGAAGATTCCCGGGTAACGTTGGGCAATCAAATTAAAGATTATCCATCAACACAATGTTAATTCGTATAAGATTAAATATGTTAGTTTGTAAAATCGCCTCACTATGATGGTTGTCCATCTATATAAAATAGGGTGCCGCGCGACAATGCTTGACAATGATTAACATGCGGAATTATTATATAGCGGTAGTCGGCATCTTTGTATTTAATTCGCGCCGTAGCCGAGCGGTTAAGGTAGGAAGCCTTGGCGCGGAGCTACGGGACTTGCGCTGGTTCGAGTCTCCATGGGGGAAGACATTTTCTCATGGTATTTCGGCCAATATGGGACCGGTGCCCACCCAGCATCGTGAGGCAATTGTGTAGCTACAATAAGTAGCGGCTCCAGGTTGAGGAACCAGCTATAACGGCTGGGGGACTCGACATGCTAATCACATGTCACCCCTACACTGACTGTTGATCATCTACCTCTGTGATTGACACATGTGGATGTGAAGGGCCAGCAGCCGGCCGGTAAAAGGGCAACCGCTGAAAAGTGGAAAGACCCTCAATCGGATCGGATATATAACAGCTGCGGGGAACAAAGTAAACCGCTGGACAACCATCATAGTAAGGCTATGATACATAACCTGTTTAAATTATTTTGTCCACGTGAACAAAGTCGCGGGTCCCGCTAGAGGGTTTTTCATGACTAGAAAATAATATTGGTTTTATGGGAACGCTGTTGCTACTTGACGCCGCAGACTGAGTGACAGAGATGGAAATATAATTATCTCCACGTTTCGTTGAAAGAGGATGGTTCAATGGCATCTCCGCTAGCCGTTATTCCAGTAATAGAGTTCACCCCCTACGTCTATTAAGTATGTGGGTGACAATTAGAGACCGGATGTTAGGGAAAATGCCTACAGTTATTTATTGTAGGTATTGTAAAAGTGACTTCATGTAAGTTCATATCAACGACCCTTAAGTTGATTTCTATTAAGTTCATTTTGCCTATAAATGCCTATTTCAGCTTATAATTCCTATAAATGCCTATTTGCAATGTTTTCTCAAAATTAATTCAGTATTTCAATGAAATCGCTTGAAATGGACAAACTTCATTGCACAAATCATTTCACAGAAGTTTTCGGTGTTTTTTTATAAATTCCCTTAGAATATTTTAGTATAAGGGAGGCAATAACTCAATAACCCAACAGGTAGATGGTTTCCCCCTCAATGCACTCCCGTTAGGTGAATATTGTATTTTTCCACCTCATGCATTCCCGTTAAGCGAAATAGCCCTATGCTATGTCCATTGTATTATGCTCCGGCTGTAGGGCTTGGAGAAAAGTTCTTTGCTTATTTTCAATACAAACATTGCTGAGTGACAAAAAGGGTACATGGCTCAAGGTTTCTTTCTCTGTCCCACATCTGGAACTGAAATCTTTAGGTGACTGGAAATATTATTTTTGATCTTGGTAATACTGAATTCAGTTTGCAGCCCTCATTCACAGACAGGTGCTTCTAAGACAAAGTGGTGCGGCAAGTGTATGTTTTTTTTTAACCTTTAGGACAGTTTTTTTAAGATACCTAAAGAGCGGACAACAGAAAAAGACAAACTGACCAATTTCGTGAAATAATTTGGTGCGGAAATATTCTCAAGTGACGGTTCTGCTCTTTGTAAAAAGGCAAAACAAATTCCAAAAGCATCTCTGAAATCTTTGCATGCTATTGATAGCATATGTTTATATTCTTAAAGTAAGACTGTAAAAAGTTATGTTGTCCATTTTTTGTAAGAGCCCATTTTGAATTTTTAGTGCCTATATTAATGATTTTAGTACCTTTTTGCCTGCCTATTTTGAATTTTTAAGTGCCTAACATCCGGACTCTAGTATAATTATACGTTCAATAATGGTATTTTTTCATAAATCGGGCACCAAATTTCGTGGCAAGGTTGTAAATGAAATTATTTAATTAAATTATTTATTTCAAATGAATAACTAAAAAAAAAAAAACACTCCAACCTAAAAGGACATGTTTGCTAGCAAGAATTGCTCCATAAGACCAATGTTATTTTCTAGACGCGAAAACCCCTATAGTATGATATACAAATTACATAACCTATTATTGCTTGAGCGAATGGCTATGGCCAATAATAGGTATGAAATTACCAAGTTAAAAAAAAGTAAAATTGGTATGGGAAAATTTTTAATTAACAAGAATTATAATGAAATAAAGTTAAATCTCACATAATGACGTTTACAAAGTGACAGATGGCTCTCTCATGCAGAGTTACGACTGTAAGCAAATAACACAAACTCACGAAATGACATGCGATGATGTCATGGAGTAACATGACACTGGTGAGTTAATCTTCCACTGAAATTATTCTCCATCTTTATTATTAGTTAAAACAGGGGTGCCCATCCGCATATCGCAAAATTGCGCAATTGAAAAATGATTATGTAGCCCAAAGAGTTTCTGAACAATTCATTCCATATTCACAATTAATATAACATTTACAAATAAGCAAGTAGCACCAAACGCTACAATTTGATTAAAAGCTTGTGGAATCAGGATATGTCATTGAATAATTAAAAAAATAAAACATATATAAAACATACTATAAACCAATAGAGGAACTTCGGGTAATGTGGACCATTCGGTTTGAGTGGATCCTATTAATATATTTAATTGGCGCTGCCCTGGAAAAATATTTAATTTCTTCCCCTCATCAACTTTGACGTATTCAAGGCCAGTTTCTTTTATTCGTGTGAAGAAGGGTTTATTGTGATATTTATGAAAAATACTATTTAAAAGTTTTTCAAGCTAAGAATTAATTCTTAATTTCTGGTATTGAATATTACAAATGTTGAAAAAACTCCTAATGTAAAAAAGTTTATAAATCATGAAGATGTTTCCATATTTGAATAAAATAACAATGCTATTTCATAGTTACAACGCTAATGATAATCATTGTAATTAGACAAAATTCGAAATTCCTTAATTAAAAGAAGAATAAACAACAAATTCAAAATGGGGTCCAAATTACCCGAAGTTCCTCTATTAATTTATCGCGCTGAAACTTGGCCAGTAACAAAGAAGGATTTGAGTACAATTGTTGGGTTTTTTTTTAACCGTTAAAATAGAGAAACGCCTAGACTAGAATGCTTTTTGAGGGCACTGGATGAATTAGAGACTTATTTTGTGCCCTTTTCTATCGTCGGTGTTTTTTCGAAATTTGTCTTTAAGTTGTGGATTAAGATTCGTTGTTGCTTCATAGTACATGCCTGGCCACGCAAAGAATGGCCGAAATTCATTTGTCCTTATCCAGTCTGCCTAGCTTTATTCTGATATCCGTCGAAGTTGAGTTTCGTTTACGGATCTAAGGTTCAGGTGCGGAGGAATTAAAAGGTTCTTGTTGGGTTGTGATTTATTTCTATATCGTTTAGAGAAGAAAGCTTCTGCATATTGCAATAATTTTTAATGCCAGTTTCTTAAACGTTTCGGGCCGCAATGAAAACAAAATTAAGAAAAAAATATTATTGTATTTATAGTGTAACTTGATACAAACTTCAGTAATTTCTACTCGATTGTTTTTTTATCGTTTTGTAACAACGCGGTGTGCGCTGTACGACTATTTAATTGAAATAATAATGGCTGAATAAATTATATGAAACACACTACGACAAACCAAAGACGACGCGACGCGACGGTTGCAAAAGTCAATGTTTCGTTTCAAATTTTTGGTAAATCCCTATTTCTAACTGTCGGATTTAGCTATTTTTTGGATAATAGTCTATTTTAATAGGGCATGCTGAGTTGTAAAACATCGAAAATTTCGAAATTTTCGTTTCCGGTGAACTACTATACCTAATGGTTTTAGAACATAATAGATAGTTGCAGAACACTCTCGGTACCTGAAAACCTATATATACAAATGTTCATGAAGATCGGATGAGTGGTTTAGCAGTCTCTAAAGTAAGCCTACAGATATACTAAGTGTATCTTATCAATGCAATTGCCAAATTAAGGGTCAAGAAGCACATTAAAAAAAACAGAAGCAATACAATACAGAAAACTAAAATAAGAGACATTTTAAAGTTTGATGAAATACAAGATGAATGATGGTGGAATAACATGGTATAAACGAAGACCTTGGCCTACAAGTCGGCTGCTGTCCTCACATCTACACGTGTTGATCACAGAGTGGATGATTATTTAGACAACATAGAGGAGACATGTAGTCAGCAAGTTAAATATCCTCAGCATGAAGCTGCTATTTGCTGTGGCTATCCAAATTCCTTAAGAAGCTGGGTATCGGTACCACTGGTCGAAATTCCATAAGAAAATTTCTTCCCCCATGGAGAAGTCATTCCTGATGACCTGTCCCTTGGATTTTGCATTCCTAAAAAGTACATCGACTTTTGGGACAGACCAGTGAGGCCCATTCTCGGTCAATGAGCCATTTATATATAATCAACCTAAAGATTCTTCTGTTGAGGACATCTTATGTCGATCGCGATGGACTAGTGGTCATGTTCCTTGCCTCTATTTCCGTGGGATGCGGCTTCAAACCCGGCCGGGGTTGTTGGATTTTTAGGATGAAAAAAATCCAAGGGACAAGTCGTCCTGGTGGGACTTTCAGCCGTAGGTCCTGAGCGTATAGATTTTCATGCCGAAAGCCTGAATAAAGATGTTTCTGTGCAAAATTTACCGACCGCTACCCATCCAAGTAATACCATAGTTACCCACTAGATGTCTCACTGAGACGATATATCTCGTTGACATCTGGGAGTAAATAACCGTTACTAAATTAGCTTGGTTAAAACACTCCCAACGAGGAGCATCCTATTCCTCATACCGGGGAAGTATGGGGTATTACATATAGATTATTATTATCATTATTACTATTATTATTAAAGATATAGCGATACTAGCAATGTTAAATGTACTGACATATGGAGCTGAAGCAACAAAAACAGGTCGTTGGAAATGGATTTCTTGAGGAGACTAGCAAGATGTTCAAAATTGAATAAAATAAAATAAAAATAAACAAATAAATAAAGCCATACAAGAAAAAAAAAAGTAAATTATATAAGATATAAGCAGTTAAATTAGTATGGGCACGTACGACAAATGCAAGAAGAAATGTTACCTATAAAAACATTAGAATGGTGTCCACCTGGAAGAAGAAAGAAAGGATGACCTCAAAACTCATGGATCCAAGAAAGAATATCTGGAATGAGAACAAGAGGCCCGGAGGACATGCAGTGAATGGATTTGTCTTAGTGGAGAAGGGAAATAAAACTTTAGGCACATAATGACGTGTAAACATTGAATAATAATAATAATTCCGATTGAGGGACTTTCCACTTTTCAGCGGTTGCCCTTTTACCAGCCGGCTGCTGGCCCTTCACATCCACATGTGTCAATCACAGAGGTAGATGATCAACAGCCAGTGTAGGGGTGACATGTGGTTAGCATGTCGAGTCCCCCAGCCGTTATAGCTGGTTCCTCAACCTAGAGCAGCTACTTATTGTAGCTACCCAATTGCCTCACGATGCTGGGTGGGCACCGGTCCCATACTGACCGAAATACCATGAGAAAATTTCTTCCCCCATGGAGACTCGAACCAGCGCAAGTCCCGTAGCTCTGCGCCAAGGCTTCCTACCTTAATAATAATAATAATAATAATAATAATAATAATAATAATAATAATAATAATAATATGGTTGTTTTAAGTGTCTTATATTTATAGCAAAACCTGTTTAAAATCGTAAATTTGATTGTAAACTCGAGGTCACGGTAGGAGTGTCAGTTCTAGAATCGGATTTTTCATTCAATTATGTAACTTCAAATCAATTTTACTTTCATAAATATGCAATTGGGAGCTATGTAACTTTTGCATTGAATTCTGTAACAGTTTTTTGAATCGCTATAACAGAGTTATTTAGGTGCATTGCATGACAATTATGAAATTACTGCATTATTCTGTATGTTCAGAGTTTATGACAACATTCACTCTTTATAATGCTATCCTATAACTAAATTTATATGATGTTACTTTTTTGAACAACTTCCCCTCATGTTTTTCAACCCCTGTTATAAATAATGGGCTCTGGAAGGATGCGAACGTTGAATTTATGAGGAATTAATTACGATTCCATTTGTCCTTCGTGTGATTTCATCTGCGGCGCGGGTACAGTCCGGGACCGAACCCAGTACATG
The DNA here is from genome assembly GCA_030220185.1 of Diploptera punctata. Classification (NCBI taxonomy): domain Eukaryota; kingdom Metazoa; phylum Arthropoda; class Insecta; order Blattodea; family Blaberidae; genus Diploptera; species Diploptera punctata. The sequence goes on along the minus strand of JASPKZ010001957.1, from coordinate 90,445 downwards.
ATTCCTCTTACATATACATTTATTATATTATATTTTTATTAATATTCTTTTGTCTGTGATCACAGGTGGCTTAGTTTTATCTGATATGGCTTGCAAGTGATGGCAACAATGAGTATAATGGTGAAAAGTGTGTGGTGCAATTTTTAGCGGGGCTGAGTATCGCGCGGGATGCAGCGGGCCATGAATATGAGGGGCGGGCGGGGGGCGGTTTTTGTTTTTAATCCTCGTTATCACATGCGGCCACAGCCATATAGAACTAATAAAATATATTATGTACCTGTCACCAGCCTTCAGATTCCAATTTCCGAGAATGAGAAATGGGACTCTAGGGGGTGCGAGAGCTCTGTGCCGGGGAGCTTTATCACTCCATCCACCCAATCAAACCAAATTCCTGAAAATTCCACTTTCCACCATATTGCTGCCACACTAACGATAACAAAACTCACAAATTATTATTATTATTTATAAAGTGATTACAAAATTATTAGTCGAATAATAGTACACAACAAAACGAAGTATAATATGGTCACACATATTAATACATAAATATCCTCAACTCGTGTCCAACCAGGCTTGGGTCGAAGAATGAAATGAGATGAAGCCCCTATATTTATATACTCGGACCAACGGATCTGTACCCCTGTAGCGCTGGCATCGTTCTTAGAAAAGTACACGTCAATACTTACACAATTTCACCGCACTCGCTTCCCCCTACGTCAAACAGTTATCGAGTAGGGATGTTGCCAAAATTTCCCCAGTGTCATGGCTCTTGAGTATTGAATAATGCAAGTCAAGTTGACAACACCGAAGTGCAAGTGCAAGAGAGAGATAGAAGTATAGAGAGGAAAATGATTTGCGGAGGCAGAAAAGGAAGTAAACTTTAGTTCGCATATCTTACGAGGGCACAGATCCGTTGGACAGACAATAGAGGTCTGTGAACTACAAAGGTGCCGGCCGACCACTCCTGACGCACTGCTACAGGGGCGGGCGAACGAAATGAAATGGATGAGATGAGTATGGGAAATGGTGGAATTAAATTTGTGGCTGGGAAAAATGGGAGAAACCCCGAGAAAAAACCTGCCCAAGCTCCGTTTCGTCCACCACGAAACCCATGAAAGTGTACTGCCACTTTGAGAAGAAATGGAAAAAATCAGTGTCATTTGTATTAAAATTCATATTTTTCCTTTAGTATAGTTTACATAACAGTAAGTTAAAGTAGAAAAAATTTATCCCTTTATTGTACAAATAATTGTGTAATAAACCACTTTATAAAACCCAATTTATTTCCATTTCTTCTCAAAGTGACATAGCTCCCTCCCTCACTAGACTCCTCAATTAATGACAATTGAGAGAAATTTTGAACAAATTACTGGATTTAAATAACTATAAAAATAATTACAAACAGGAACAGGGTGTAGAAAGAAATACAATTACGCTCAACTCTGAATAACCGATGATATTACGCATTACAGGTACTCTTCTAGTCCAAACTCCTCTCAAAAACTTAAATCAGAAAATATATAAAACTGTCATTCTTTTAGTTATATTATACGATACCTTCTTCAGTTTATTTTAATAGCATGTACCGAGTTTCGTTGTGAGATATTGAAAATTGCGACAGCTAGAGCGGCTTTTTACATTTTCGCTTCAGGTGAACTCATATCTAACGGTTCGAGTTTACTGGTTAATGAACAGACCTTATGTTTTTTTTTTAATTATTTACTACTTACCAAGTTTGGTTTCGATGATATAGAAATTGCGGGTGGCACAGCGTTACCGTACACGCACACATACGCACACACACACACACACACACACACACACACACACACATATACAATTTAATTATAACATCTAAATAAAGAATCTCATCCCTCTACTTGGGCACGAGTTGAGGGTATTATTTTATAAATAAAGAAGCGTCACTGCTATAAAGTAAAAATATTATCTTTAATTTGCTTACTTGTTATAGAAGCTACTAGATGGCAGTGGAGACCGAGTTTCCGCCACTTCTTGTAATAATAAAGAAAATATGTAAAGAAAAATAAATGTTTGTACTAGATTTGCTTGGTAGAGTAATTGGTAGCGCACTGGAGTATCAACCCAGAGGTCCGGGTTCAAATCCCGTCCAAACATTTATTTTTATCATGTCATTTATATATATGATTGGTTAAGATCTGTAAAAATTCTTCAAAAATATTTTTATGAGAACAATCTCAATAGTGTATTGACGTAGACTTTCACGGCCGGAGTTGCTATGATGATCTTGAAGAAGATTTTCGGGCTGTAAGCCGTGGTCGTGAACTACAAGCCACACGACCACAACATACAGCCCGAAAATCTTCCTCAAGATCATCATATTCTCAATAGTTTCTTTCCTTCGGAATTCGCTAATAATACATATTCTCTTGCGTCCCTAATAAAATGTAACAAGATATGTTCTCTCTGCTCTGCTTTGAGAGCTTAGTCAACAAAAGCAAGAGAAACGTGAGTGGATAAATATCCCCAACATTTGTTTTCTTCTATGTGTTTTCTTTTTTCTTGTTATGGTTTTGTCTTTATAAGGCCAATGATATTTATATCAATGCCTCTGCATTAAATAAATAAATATTCTCATTTTTGTGCCTATTGTCAGTCATCGGTACCCACAGCTTAAAGTCCTTCCCGGAGGAATTGCCCTTTATATTTGTTCATCCTAAAAATCTATCGTCCACGGACGAGTTTGAACCTTGATCCTCGGGACTAGAGGCAAGAAATATAGTGGTTACTAGACCACCGCGACCGACAGATTTCAGTATATGAGTACTCCTTCTTGGTAAAAATAAAGTAAGTTTTCTTAAATTTCAGAACTATATAAATCCTGCAAATATATATATGGTATGATAAGAAAAATAAATGCCTGGACGGGATTCGAACCCGGATCTCTGAGTCTGTACCTCAGCGTGATATCAATTACACTACCAGGCGAATCCAATTCAAACACTTATTTTTCTTATATATGTATTATACTCTCCATTATTACTAGATGTCGCGAGAACACTGTCTTCACTGCCATCTAGTAGCTGACTATATCAAGTAAGCAAATTAAAGAGAATATTTATTTTACTTTATAGCAGTGACGCTTTATCGATATATATATATATATATATATATATATATATATATTTACCAATGCCACCAGGTTGTCTTCAGGACTTTCATGGTACTGGCGGAAATGTAACCCACTTGTTAAGATGGGGCGCCTGGTAGGTAGACCCCGATAGTGATAGGCGATGAATGATAATGACGCCCCAGAAGAGTTCTTAAACCTAAACTTAGTTAAATACAAACCGTGGACGACCGCAGGAATAATTCCCTTTAAGAAAAAATCCTATAGTTTGACCGGGAATCGAACCCGGAATCCCATGAACTGTAGTAAAAAAAAAATAGTCGAACTATATTCATTAGCCCATGAGGCTGGTGTCCCGCAAATACATATAGTTGACTATTTAACTCATGCCCCAAATGGGAGTCAATGACCAATCACGTTTCAATGATTTCTGTATTACAACCAATCAGAGACGTGTTTCACGAAATAATTATCAACGTTAGGATTATCATATATTAAGCAAAGCTCCTCCTTTTTAATATTCTGAACAGGTCTGACCGTTATTTTGCAGTGACTGAGCCTATAACAAATACGGCTACCAGATTGTATATAATAGTGCTTACATGTCAACATTTGTAGCAATTGATTATACCACCAAAAAAAGAAACCACTGTTTGCACTTTTCTTAAATGTATACGACATCAAAATGAATTAATATACAGATTGATGTGTTTCATTTTTTCTCCACTAGAGAGCATTCTTACAATATTGCGTTCCTTTGGCAATAAATAGTATGATCTGGTTGCAGTGATAAACAAAAGAAGCAGTAGAAGCGTAGGCTACCTATCGTTTCTCATTAGTTTTCAAACATCACCGTTACTTTAAATATAAAAATATTTTTTAAATAACTGTAGTTAAATAATGATTTGTGAGTAAACAGCTTTATTTTATTCGTTAAATAGTCCTAACAAATGCCACTCTTGATTTCCAAATTCTCTAGATAAATTCACTCCTCACTTCGTGAGTCGTGAATTTATCGATAATTTGGAAATCACTCGTGGCATTACTTATGAAAAACATATTATAGATAAAATATGACATTCATCATAAAGGAATGACCCTTACACAACATGAATAAATACTAAGTAATTTTTTACCATATTCATTAAAAGGATACATGTAATCATAGGTCATTACTTAGAAAAACAAACAGCTGTTTTCAAACACACAACAGTGTACTATTTTAAAATACACAAAAGAATGTAGAGGGATAAAAACTATAAAAGTCCGTCACGCAAGTACTGAGAAACTAAGTCGAATTCCGCATGAAGTCGAATTTACAGTTCCTATATTGTTGGTTTACTGAAATATATATTTCTCTTAACCATTAAATTAGAGAACTCAAGTTTTACTAGCTTATTTAAATCCACCGCTGTGGTCATGAGGTAGCGTGCCGCTTGTCACGCAACAGTCCCGGGTTCGATTCCCGGTCGGGACAGGCTACTGGGCGAGTTTTTTTTTTTTTTGCGGCATTTTTCCTCACCTGAAAGACATGTCAGGAAGCTTAGGGCCCAACGGTCCCCGAAAATCATTCGGCCATCACCATCATCCATATCATCATCACCATTCACTGGTGCGGAAAGCTACCATGAAAATACTACGATTGCAGTGACAGACCTGCCCGCGGGCAGAATTACTATGGATGGAGCAATGTGCCAGACTGCAGTAAAAACAAACCATGTAAAACCTAAGTTATTACCTATTAACATTTGTAGCAATTGTTTATACCACAAAAAAAAAAAAGAAATGAAGAAAGAAAGAAAAGAAACCACTGTTTGCACTTTCTTAAACGTATTTTTTTTCCAGGTAATAACTTTCCAGAAAATATAATTGACATATTTACATCATAGGACATAAGAAATTAATTAATATATAGTTTAATGTGTTTCATTTTTTCTCCACTAGGCTGCATTCTTACAATATTGCGATTCTTTGGCAATAAGTAATATGATCTAGTTGCAGTAGATGAACAAATGAAACATAACCAAACTTTTCTCATTTGTTTTCAAACATCGTCGTTTTCATTAAATATAGGCTATAAATATTTTAAAATAAATATATTTAAATAATGATTTGTGAGTAAACAGTTTAATTTTATTCGTTAAATAGTCCTAACAAATGTCACCCTTGATTTCCTAATTCTCTAGATAAATTCACTCCTCACTTCGTGAATCGAGAATTTATCGATAATTTGGAAATCACTCGTGGCATTACTTATGATTAATTTTTACATTGCTTTAATCATCGTCGTCGTCATCATGAACAGACCAGTTTTAGGCCATGTGACCTGTGACGTTAAACCTAAAGAAGATTGTCTTGATTTCTCCATCGATGTTTTGGTCTTCCTTTGTCTCTATGTTCAGTTATATACTTACTAACTTACTCACTGGCACTATCGAACCCGTAGGTTCATGGCCGCACGGACATAAGCTCGCCATACATCACTATCCTGAGCTAATGCTTTTCAATCATTCCCTGTATAATCTATTTCCCTCAAATCATAGTTAATGTTATTCTCCCACCTCATTCTTGATCTACCAACTGGGCGTTTTCCCTCTGGCTTTCCTACAAGAAGCTTCCATGCAAGTCTTTCATTTCCCATCGCAGTCTACGAGACTTAACTGTTATTATATCTGGCTTCCTATAAAAGCCATGTAGTTCATTGTTATGTAGTCTTTTCCATTCACCTGTCTCTTCATCTCTCTTTGGTTCAAAAATGTTCGTAAGTACTTTATTCTCAAATACTTTTAATCTCCTTTCCTCCCTTAAAGTAAGAGTCCATGTTTCGCATCCATATAATATAACTGGTAGAATAATAGTTTTATATATTTTCAGTTTAACGTTTTTTGAAAGGAGTTGGGACATCAAGAGTCTCTGCAATGCATAATAGCACGCATTTCCATAATTGAGCCTATGTTTAATTTATTTGTGCATCTCATTCCTATTTGTGAATACTGTTCCTAGGTATTTGAATTCAGCCACTTCCTCAAAATTTCCCTCATTTGTCATTAGTTGTCCATTTCCATTATATAATGAATTTCTACGAGTGACCATATATTTAGTTTTATTGATATTTACTTCCAATCCTAATTTCTTAGTGTTACTCAACAGTGTGTGCGTATTGTCCTTTAGTATCTCCTCGCTATCGGCCAACAATACTACATCATCAGCATAAACTAACAGCTTATTAATACCATTCAGTGTAAGCCTTCCTCATTCTCTAAAGATTTAATGGCATGTTCTAGTACAAAATTAAATAGTAGAGGAGATAGTGCATCTCCTTGCTTCAACCCATTCTGGATTTCGAAAGTATCCGAAAACTGTTTGCCTACACGCACCCTAAATCTTTGCGGCCTTTGAGTAGGTTTTTTCGATTAATAATAAGTCCCCTAGGTTAGTTACTAGCACATTAATTTAAAAAACAAACATTGCTTTATTAAAAATATTAAATTAATTAAACGAATGTATATCCTATAGGATACATTGCCAATTTAAGGGTTAATTAAATTGTATAGTTACAAAAAAAAATTCGAAAAGCAAAAATGGTGGTTACTGAGGCGATTTTTTTAAATTTCGGGTTTCAGGTAATCCCCAATAAAATAAGATGTCATTTTCCTGATATTTTTGAAAGTGCCTGTTTTCGTTGGTTTTCTTCTTCATGAAGATGATATTTGTCTGTTAGTCTTAGTGAACCGATTATACCTTCGTTATCCGGTTTAGATCTCCATCAATATATATATTTTCCTATAGCTATACTGGGCTTTGTTGCGAAAAATTTAAAATTGTTATCTGAGACAAACGACTTCTGTAACAGGTGGATAATACAGAAAACTTATTTTTGAAAAATGTGGGTTGTCAAGTTTTTCGCCCACACCCGTCAAATGTACAATGCTAAAAAAACTAAATTAATGATCACTATTCTGGAAAATCTTTGTGTGCGCGAAAGAAAAATATTCAGAATGGAGGGAGAACGGCCAGACGACGACTAAAGAGAAAATAGATGGATGATGTTAAGAAGGACATTCCAATTTTGGGACCGAAGAACAGCAAAAGGAAAGCTAAGGTTAAATCGAAGGTTGTAAGGGAAGCCAAGTTTCGTTTTGGACCGAAGAGCTATAGGAATTTTGATGTCTAGAAAATAATATTCTCTTATGGGAACGTTGTTGCCAAATGACGCCGCAGATTGAGTGACAGAGATGGAAATATAATTAGCTCCGAGTTTCGTTGAAAGTGGATAGTTCAATGACAACTCCGCTAGCCGCTGTTCCGGTAATTTAGTTCACCCCCTAACTTTATTAAATATGCGGGTGATAATGATATGTTCGATAATCGTTTTTTCTCCCCATAAATCGTGGCAAAGTTGTGGGTGAAACTATTTAACTACATTATTTACTGAATTTAGTAATAAATCAGTCTCACATAAAATTGCATGTTTACTAACAGGAATTGCTCCATAAGAGCAATGCTATTTCTAGACGTGAAAACTTTTATTTGGAAAAATTATAGTTTATTGACTGTCCATGAGAGAAAATCTCGACTGGAAAGAATCAGAAATACAGAAATTAGAAAATGGATGAATGCAGAAAGAAGTATAATGGAGGAGACTGAACACAGAAGGCTAATATGGTATGGACACGTAAGAAGAATGCAGGATGGAAGACTACCAAAGGTCGTATATACATGGAAAATTGAAAGAAGGATCAGAAAAGGAAGACCAAGAACAACCTGGAAGAATAACATTCAGAATTCAATGAGGAAATTTGGTGTAACGGTTGAAGACACAGAGGACAGAGAACCATGGAGAAATTGAATTAAGGGAAATTTGTGAATGTTTGTTACAAACTGATAATCTATAAGTCCGTAGTCATTTATATATATATATATATATATATATATAGTAGATAGGGACAGAGAGAATCTCGTTAATCCATATTTTAAAACCCATATTAATTATTAAGATTAGTTGGAGAAAACCCTCAATTATGAGGAAAATTCTGAAAATTAATTAATGACGTGAGGGATTTTTACCTACCTGTGACGTGAGCATTTTACATCACAGTAAATATTAAAATCAGACGAACGTAAGTCAAGAGTTCTATTTTACACTTTATACAATAGTGATTTGATGTCTTGTGAAGCCGGGTTTGAAACATGTAAATTCATGAATTCAAAGCAAGATGTCACTGGTAGTGGCTTTTTAAATGCGAACACAAACAGCGCCATGTCAAACGAAAAACTAAATAATTAGGCACTAACAGCTAATCCTTGTTCGAGGTTGGCCAACAGATGGAAACTGACTTGAAATGCCAATTCGCTTCGATTGGTTTGAATTAGTGGTCGCACTTAAAAGCGGAGCGATGTACCGCGTGTCAGAGAGCCGATAAAATAACCAGCGCTAACCAAATTTCCCGCCGACATGACAAAATCAAATTCCACTGAAATATATACATTTCATTCTAACTATCGATCCCAAAGCAACAAATCATTCCAACGACTTTTCGAAGCCACATAAAAGCTGCATTTATCGATGTTTAACCCTTAAAATGACAACTTTTCCTATAAGATACATTGGTTTAATTCATTTAATATAACAGTAGAAAATATAACGACTAAAAATTACTTAAATTTTAGCTGAATTTCATTACGCTTGCACTATATTCATGGCCGCGCGGACATGAGTTCTCGATATATCCGTATCTTGAGCTAATGTTTCCTATCATCCAGTGTATAATCTACTTCCCTCAAATCATGATTTAATATTATTCTCCCACCTCATTATTGGTCGACCAATTTGGCGTTTTCCTAGAAGAAGCTCTCATGCATTTCTTTCATTCCCCATTCGTGTCACATGTCCTGCCCATACAATATACCCTACTTAACTGTTATAATATCTGATTTCAATATAAATATCATGAAGCACATAAAACAAAACAAATTTAGGAGAAGATTCAAAATACAAAACACACACTAAATTAGCCGTTTTAATTAAAAGTGTTTACTATCTTTTTAGCGAATGTCGAAACAATGAAGCCATTGAGTTTGTTCTCTTGAAAATATGATGGAAAAAAATTTACATATCTTCACCCATTCTATGTGGACACCGAAAATGATAATGGCAATAGTCTATGTGTATAGCAATTGCAACAATATACTATTAAAAAAAAGATGATAAAAGAATTCTAAAAAATCAGCAAAATCCGACCAGTAGAATTAGGAATTTACCTGAAAGCCAAAACTTAAAAATCGCTCTAGCGGTCGCCACTTCTTTATTTCTCGAAAGGAAACTGGATACATTGGGTTTAATTAATAGAATACATATTTCGTAAACAAGAAAAATCTGACCAGAAATTCGATTAGCTGAGGAACCGCTTAATTTGCAGTTTCTCCGTAATGGACTTTTTGCTCCTGCTTTTGGTACGTATTGCCATTTAACGAAGATATTATACCCCTAAACGTATTAGCTTTTTATACATTAGCGTCGCAATTAAAATAGAAGCGTCAAAGTATCGATAATGGTGCCTGTAAAGGTCGTCGGACCCACTACACAACCGTAGAGACTGTCCCAAACTGTCCATTTCTTGACAATGGCATGCAGAATCATGTAGAAGTATCAATAGCCAGAGGCCAAACTTGAATCTTTGACGCGGAAAAATGAATAAATCTTTCTTTATCATACTTAAATCCGCGAAAAAAAATATAACAAATATGTTGTTCTGACTTTTTTCTGTTTGTAACTGGACGACGTTATGCATCAAACGGTTAAGCGCTTTTTTTAAATTGACATTTTGATGACATCTATTGCATTGACTCATGAAGTAAGTATAGGCCTATAAACACACTTTTATCGCCAAATATTTAAATATAGCACATTATTCAAGAAAAATGTAAACGCTATCAGTCCTACATATATTCGATGTTTTACAACGAACGGCTATTAAACCAGATCTTCGTAAATGCTAATTTAAATCTTTGATCATGCCGCTAAGCTTCAAATGTTCTCGATCATAGATTGTTGATGCATAACTATCAAATAAGGAAAATAACGTACCAGTTGAAATGCAGAATATGAAGCATTGTTTTTTAAAGGTCTCCATATTTGATTAAGTTTTATAATTTAGTTGAGAATGACTGATTTACCAGGTACCAATTTTGTATTTTAATACCTTATTGCAATACCCAATGTTGTTAGTTTGGAGCTACAATATATAGTGAATATTAACGTACACTCAAAACATCATGGCGCATAGCCGGTTGATTCATAATGCCTTCCAATTGATAGAACTTAAGTTGCAATTTTTATGTTTTAATCATCCTCCTTATTAAGGAAGAATGATAGAGATATCTGTTACCTAAATTAGGATGTTGACAGCTGCCTGAAGAAGATAACTCGGATAATCACACTGTAGGCCTACTTAACGAACACAAGGATGGAATCATGAGCTATTTAAAGATCGAGTGGGACTGAAAATCGTGATGCGACGTCTCGATCCAAGATATCGCTTCAGATTAAAATAACACGTTCAATGAATTCCGTTTGCTTGCTCCACATATTATCCACATTCTAAAATGTAACACTGAATGGTATTATCAGATCAAATAAAACTAGAAGTGGATACCAAACGAAATAAAAAGCCAGTTACACAGGAACTGCGTAAACTAAACGAATTCATCAGCAAGTCGAATTTATGATCCAATTTTGCTGGTTTACATTATATATATATATATATATATATATATATATATATATATATATACACACACGAGGGACATTTTGTAAGTCATGACAACTATTTTTATCAGCCAATAAAGTTGTAGGAAACAACATTCAGTATATGCAAGTGAGAGTCCCTGGAATGTCCTTCACAATGGTGGTACAAATGTGGAATCCAGATACAGCAGCATATGGGTAAAGGACAATGAAATATGCGTAAATAGAAATCATTGTTTTACTTCTATTACATATGAAGAAAAAAATAATAATATTCATATAACCCAGAGCTAACACCTTTCAAAATAATTCACCAAGGTCGATACACATTTTTGCCAATGATGAGGAAGGTGTTGATTACCATCAGCTGTTTGTGATGTGTCTATGTGCACTATTCTTCGTTGAAACACTGTCAGGATATCCTCCCTGTTTGCAAACTGCTTCACATGCAGCAGCATCTTCAATTATTATTTTGAAGGGTATTAGCTCTGGGTTATATGAATATTACTTTTTCTCTTCACATGTAATAGAAGTAAAACAATGATTTTTATTTACGCATATTCCAATGTCCTTTACCCATATACTGCCGTATCTGGATTACATTTTTGTACCACCATTGTGAAGGACATTCCAGGGACTCTCACTTGTATATACTAAATTTTGTTTCCTGCAACTATATTGGCTGATAAAAAATAGTTGCCATGACTTATGTGTGAAATGACCTTCATATTTATTCGAATTTTGTTGGAATTTCAAACTTGATTGGATTTCGAATTGAGTTTTGTCGTTTTTGACATGGTGTGACCATGCAGCATGCAAGCGTCCCGCCCCGTTGATAATAACTTACGGTTATGCATGATGTTTTCTTTGCAGTCAGACACTTTTAAATAAGCTGGCATCAGAAATTGAGTTATTCCAATTAAACAATATATATATATATATATATATATATATATATATATATATATATATATATATATATCCACCGCTGTGGTCTCGAGATAGTGTGCTGCCTTGTCACTCAGCGAGCCCGGGTTTGATTGCCGGTCGGGACAGGCTCCTGGGTGAGGTTTCTTCGGGGGTTTTTCCTCATCATTAAGACAAATGTCAGGAAGCTTAGGGCCCAACGGTCCCCGAAAATCATCCGGTCACCATCATATCATCCTTCACCAGTGTGGAAAGCAACAGGAAGCTAATACACCTATAATTTCCTAGTAAAGCTGCAAAGCATAGCATGAAAATGATATGATTGCAGTGAAAGACCTGCCCTCGGGCAGAATTACAATGCATTGTTAAATTGGAGGAACTCGATTTCTGATGCCAGCTTATTTAAAAATGTCGGACTGCAAAGAAAACAAATAATGCATAATCATAAGTTATTATCAACAGGGCGGGACGTATGCATGCTGCATGTTCACGCCATCTCAAAAACGACAAAACTCAATTCGAAATCCAATCAAATTCGAAAACCAATCACACATTACAAATTCAATTCAGAACACACAATCCAATTTTAAAAAATCAAAATTCAGTTCAAAATTCGAAATCAACTCAACGTCCAATTCAACAATACCGGGACAAATGGACAATGTCTAGGAACGCGGGGTTTCTCCCCCAGGGGAGGAGCCGAACGACTACCCACTACTGGGTCAACCAGTTGCAAGGTAGTCCATATCACTATGATGAAAATTACCTATTTACATGTTCCTGCACAATTTGACACCAAATTAAATATCTACCGATTCATTTTACCATAGCATTATTAGAAACATTAAATAAATTAAATTAATCTATATTGTAGGATACATTCCCGTTAACATATGTAGGTAGGGAATACACGTAATTAAATTAGATTGATTAAGAAACTCCGGCTAGGGTGTACCCCTGTCCCATGCGAGAAGTATTGGGTACATACAGTAAAAGTTCCTTATTCTCGGGGGATATGTTCTAAAGTTCCAAAATAAAATAAAAATTATCAAACTAAAATCAATTAATGAGAGATTTTGAACAATTTCTATTAATTATTACTGTCAGGCTTACGCAAGGGCTTAAAGAAATTACTATTTCCCCCCCCCCTGTTTTGCTGCTTTTAAAAGGTCTTTCAATTCAGATTGATATGCAGCTGTGAATTCAGCGATATAATTCCTTATTTTGTCTTCGGATTTCTTGGTAAATCGTACAGTCGATTCATTAACATTTAAACAGCGTGAAATAAACGCAAACGAATCGTCAACGCGTAAACGGTCAGACGCAACACTACTTTTTTCAGCTTCGAAACTAATTTCCTTTCCTTTTACTCGACATTATAAATTGGCAACAAGGCAGAAGATACATGTGTTATTCAATCAAAATTATTGCAACGAATGACAATTGAAACAATAAAACACCGACCCTGGCGAGGGGGCATTTATAACGGACATAGCGGCACGTGAAATACAACGGCGGTGGCTTTTAACAATGAACTTTAGGCTTAGTGACAATAAGGTTTGTTTTACTTTGATATTAATTTGTCAATTTGGTTTGAATCGCTCTTTCTAAAAGTCACCTTGGCATGTGCTTGCAGTAAAAAAAGTTGTCGATACGTTAATAAAGGATTCTAATCCTTCTAATATACCGACTAAATCCGCGAATACATTTTTTTTAGCCGCGAATACAGGAACTGTATCGCAATTTTTTAACCCATGAATAATGAAAACGCGAATAAGGAGCCTTTACTGTACACACACACACACACACACACGCACACACACACACACGCACACACACACACACACACACACACACATATATATATATATATATATATATATTGCTACTTTAAGGGTTAATTAAATTGTAGAGTATGCACTGCGACGAAACAAATATGGCAGTTGCAAGAGTAATTTTTTTAAATTTTGGGTTTCAGGTGCAATATATTGCAGTATAATATGCCACCAATTTAAATAATATATTATCGATTCCTTTTTTAAATGTTTCATTAAAAATAATGGTTAAATTAAACTAATGTACCTTGACTCGGATGAGGTTCTTATATTGAACTGTTCACTCATTCGGGGAGTGTTGTCAAAAAGTAAGTATGTGATCCACAGTTTACCCGTCGAGTCAGTGTAAGGCCCGAGTACCTGTAAAGATGAGAGGTTAAACTGCGTTAATGGAATTTGAAGAAAAAATCGGTCTATGGTAATATGTAACCTTCTTCTTATTTATAATTTGTAGGATTTGCATCCTATTTAATTCCAAAATCACTCCTCGGAGGAAGATGTATTGGATGTACATCCACTCTCTATCCATCTCTTGGCTGGTCTTCCTCTTGTTCTTCTCCCGTCCAATGGTCTATCTTCTTTAGCTCTTTTTGCAAGTCGGTTGTCTTCCATTCTTTCTATATGGCCTTTTCAATATTTTCGTCTATCTATAATAAATTTGGTATGTCTTGATTATATGACATTTGTCCCTATTTTCTGTGTTGTGTATCTTATCAAATAATGTTTTCCTCCCGAATAGTCCTTAAGATCTCCATTTCACATGTGCTTATTATTTGTTCAGTTTTTATTGTATCAACCCTAATTTCTGCTCCATATACGATAACTAGTCAAACTATCGTTGTGTATATGCGGATTTTGCTTTCCATTGACATATGTTTGTTGCGTCAAATTAAATCTTTCATATAGCCTATATCCTGATATTTGTGCTGCTTTAACAGTTTGTCTTTATCTCTTTTATTAATGTTTTAGTGTTTGTTATTAATACACCTAAATAATTAAATTCTGATACTTGTTCTATAATTAATATTACCAATAACAAACATATCTGCGATAAGCGAATCTAACAAACGAATATAGGCCTATGTTACTTTTATTTCTAGAAATGAACATCTATCTCCAACTGCGATATAAAGCATTGCAAAACTGTATTATTAGCTGGTAAGCAAAATATACTTTTACAAATGTTATCGCTATAAAACATAATGGACGCGTATCTGCTACAAATCAAGATAAACATAACCAAGATATACAAACAGTTGCAACGCACTAAGATAAACGACATTCATCTGCCAGAAACCACAGTGTCCCCATTTTTCCCCAATTTCAATGCACTTGTTATTATTTACGGCACATTCACAGATGTTATCTTCATTTTTACGTCCTTCTCTTTTTTATAACGTTAATTGGACACACCTATCAAATAATTTTGTTGTGCGAGGAAGCCCGCCCGCGGTTTGGGTATGATGAAGGGTTGGTAGGAGTGTATTTTGTTCGGAAATGGCCTATGGGGCTTTGCGGTATGCCTCACCCTCCCGAGCAGGCCCGCAATCAATCAGAAAGTATCCCTCATACTACCCCAACCTACCAGTTACATAAAGAGGCACCCAACATTCATAAAAAACTACAACTTTTCATAGGAGTTATTGTTATTAAAGAGTGCCTTACATATAACCCATTAACTCAATTTTAACCCTTAAATAGGAGGAACATAATTTCTCGTAATAGTTATTTAAATGTGTCTGACCACAGTGAAAACAAAATCATTATAAGTGTAACTTATTACTGTATCATCATTGTTATGATTCATTATAAACTCCTTCGAGGTGTTATTCACAATTTAGAATTATAATATAAAAGTATATACATTTTAGATCTGTCTCCTCAGCCGGTGAAACATGAAGTTACTGTAGGCCCTTCAGGATTAGTCCCATCATCAGCAGAAAAACGAGAACACACCCAGTACTTCAAACCCACTCTTTAAATTTATAACGGACCAGCCAGTCTTACATTTGAAGCCAGTGGATGCAAACGTACTTTCTGCTGATGATGGAAATAGTCCCGAAAAGCCTACAGTAACTTCATGTTTCAACGGTTGAGGAGACGGTCCTAATATGTATAATTTTATATTATAATTCTAAACTGTTATTACTGTGTATTGTGCAATTCAATATAAATTTAACCAATTTCTACTGATTAGTCTTTTATATATTTTTGTTAAATATAATTAAATAAATTGGAGCAATGTAATCTTATAGAATACGTTGCCAATTTAAGGTCAATGAGAGTCATTTACAAAATGATCCCACTATACTTTTTCCGACCTAAGTTCCAGTTGTATTGTAAACAAAGCAGATTTATGACTGCATTTTCATTTGTCGAATAACTTTATTACCTTTCAGCGTGTAAGAAAATGTAGATCGGTCTCTTAACATTCGAAATAAATTAAAAATTATTTTATCTAGCACATGTCTATGTAAGTTATATGTGAAAATTTTAAAATATATAATTACAATTTCAATAAGTTTAATAACCATTGTGCGGAAACATGGACGTTGAAGCAAAAACACAGAAATGAACTTTTTAAGAAGATCGGCAAGAATATCAAAATTAGATAAAATAAAATATAATACAATAAGAGAAATAATGAATGTAGAAAAGGATATTGTACAAGAGATTAAAGAAATCCAACTAAGAAGGTATGAACATATAATGAGAAGAAGGGACACAGAAACAAACAAAGTATTAAAATGGATACCTCCTGGAAAAGGGGAACATTGTAGACCAAAGCCAACGTGGATAAAGGGAATTCAAGACAACATTAAGAAGGGAAATATGACAGAAGCAGATACGCAAAACCGGGAAGTGTGGAAGAAAAAAATTGTATATTTTGGTGGAGGATACCTGTGTAAATAACAAAAACAATCCTGAAAAAAAAATCATTGTTTTATTCTTATGCTTACGCAATGCAGAATACGTTGGAAATTTAATTGTTTCAAAATGGCCGCTTCAGTAGAATTTCTAAAGCTCGGGAAGGAAAGCACTTGAAAAATGGGAAGAAACAAATTATTTTGAATATTTTCAAACTGTTCCATTAGCCATTAAGGAGGTGGTGAAAATAAGAGCAGAATGTACGGGTACGTCAGCATGGAGCAAAAGTTCTATTCGCAAAGAAATTTTAAATAAACTCTATCTATGGACACCAGAAAAAAAAGCGTAAAAACGTCTGATTAGGCAGGCTGATAAGTGTTTTTGTCTTTTTTTTTTTTTCCTTGTCAAAATTAAATAAGAAATTGAAAAAGTTCACAATTATTTATCTTATAATGAATCAGAGCTTATTTCGCGTAAAATACGATGTTGTCTAAAACAACGTTTCTATTGTTGACAGTTTCGTACAGAATTCAGTCATGTGGCGGATAAAAGTAGTATCACAGTTCCGCCAACAGACGTAGTGCGGAATAATACCTTATGCAAGTTCGTTTACAGTACAACTGGAACTTAGCTTGGAATTAGTGTACAGACTTGAGAAGCTTGTGATTGTAGGAGGATGTGTCTTCCATTTTTCTATAATATACATGAGATTTCAGAGGGGTTGTCAGAACCTGCGTGACGGTCGTGTTACTCACTTCCATTAGAGGTTGAGTAGATACCAAGGTTATTGTGCGGGGGCAACTAACTATCTATAAGATTAATATAGATAAAATAATGATTGTATAATATTCTACAGGGACTGATTGTCTGTGTATTTTTCTTCGTCTGAATGAAGTTAGATAATAACATAAGGTTTGTGTCAGTGCATACCTTTTAAACTGGAGTGGGTGTACTTAGCACGCCTAAGTAAACTTCATTGGCTGATTTCAAAATGCATTGTTGCAAACATGACCAGATCTTACCTGAAACAAAGAATAATATAAAATTAGGTCTATGCCAAACTTTCAAAAATACATTTAGTTTGCTTTAAACAATATATAACCGTTATATTTGGACGATGTTATGCATCAACCGGCTAAGCGCCATTAAAAAATGTAATGCCATCTATTGCACTGGCTCATTAAGTAAGTGTATACATGCTTTTAGCGCCAAATCTTTAAAAGTAGCCTTATTATTTAAAAAATGTAAACGTCATTAGTCCTATCAGAGATTCTCTGTTTTGGAACAACCCCCCCCCCAGATCTTCATAAATGTAATCTAAATCCTGCATCATACAGCTAAGCGCCAAACGTTCCCGACCTTAAATTGTTGATGCATAACTGACAAACAAGGAAAATAACTAATACCCAGTATTGTTAGTTTGGCACTACAATAAACAGAGAAGATTGACTTAAACTTTAAACGTACTTTTTCGAAACTTGCATAATGGCGCATAGTCGGTTGATGCATAACGCCGTCAATTTGTACAGTTGCATTTCTAATAAAATGTAACAGGTTTATACTTACATATAATACTTTTTTTTTCGGTTTTCTTTTTTTAAGTAAGTTTTCCATAATGTAACAGAAGCATAAACTAAACGTGAAATTCACAACTTTCAAACAACTAAATTCACTTCCTTTTCTTTATTCATATCTAACTCTACAGACTAATGAATGTGTTTACCCTCCCTCTAACATTCAACAATAATTTAAATACAGTGTTTATCAAGGACGTTTGCTATAGTGTACAAACAAGAGTGTTGTAGTAATATAAACATTTTTAATTTAATTAAAAATGTGAGGTCTGCCATTGCACAAACCTCTGTATTTCTTTACTTATTAGAAATCACGTAAGAATGATAATCAAATTTAACGATATCGGCTTCTTCATAATCTGTATTTAAATATATATATATATATATATATATATATATTAATTCTTGTTAAAAGAAATCCGACCGTACAAATAAAATGTTACTTACTCTACATATTTCCCTGTTTAACCTTCCATTATCTACACAATTGAAAATGTAAAAGCAGATTCCTCAAAGAGGTAATGGGTTTATCAAAGTACACCCTCTAAAGATTGACATACGACCTTGGCCATGAAACCTTCCTTCTAGAAGACCTATGCAGACAAGATAAACTATAAATAATTCTGGAATATTTTAAACAATATCAAATCATAACTACCTACCAAAAAAGTAACTCATAGCTACGAACACGGAAACAAATATACGGAAGAACAGAGAAAATACGACAGCCAGAGATATTCGGAGTTCTATTCAATCGACGCGACGCTATGCCTAATAGAAGTTGGACCGGTCCAATCATCTATCGATACTAGTAAAATTCATGGTAAGTTTCCGTTGAGGTATTAATTCACAGTAATATAATGTACGGTTAAAAACTATAAAACAAGGTAACTATTTTATAGTTTTTATCCTTACATTATATTACCAATCATCTATGTCTGCAGTGGCATAACAAAGACTTGCAGCCCATGGCTTTCACCAAAAACTATGTAGGGAGAACAGATTTATACGAACCAACACCGGACTTTATAACATGTAAGCTATGTAACAAAACATGTACGAATTATCACTTCAGCTTCTGGTCAATTTTTGTATATTCTCTCCTGGCATGCCGTAATTGTAACCCACTTAAGTTCTGTTGGAGCGGAGTTACGTTACCCCGATTTTATGATAGGTGATAGCATGATAATGAAGCGCTAATAAATTCCTTAACTTAATCTAAATCCAGGTCATGGGAGCCACAGGAATAATTCCCTTTAAGAAAAAAAATCGTAAGGTCTGACCGAGAAGCTCTGACCACTAGCCCATGAGGCTGGTAGAGGTCAAAAAAGTGTGTGTGAACTGTAGGTAAAACAATTAAATAAGTAAAAATATAATAATGGAAAAATCGTCTGAGAAGAATGGAAAGAAATAGACTTCCAAAATTGGCGTTTCAATATACCCCAAACTGGACATAGGGACCAAGGAAGACCAAGACATCGGTGGTAAGATCAAGACCATCTTCGTTAGGTTTACCGTCACAGGTCGCAAGGCCTAAAATGGATTTTTTGATGATGACATAATAAACGTGAATAACAAAATAATTCCAACTACACGAAACAAATTTCACCGGCTGAAGGATACCAATACACACACTTTAACTGCAATTAGCAACTTGAGAAAACAACTGCTCGCAAAAATAAAAATACATTTTCGAAACTTAAAAAATAATAACGGAGCTGAGCAGTATTTGCTGCTTGTAAATTTATATTAGCTCATGTTGTCATTAAATTCTAACAAAAGAGAGGATTGATTTCTTTATATGTCACATGTCATTAATAATTTTACATGCATACAGCATGTAGCTGAATTTCATATCAATATATTCGAATTATCCGGACAAAAGGACTTCGTCTTGGAACCAGGGACCCACTCGCAGTGGGCTAAAGAGCTGCTCACGCGGGTCACAAGCAGTGTTGCCCAATATAGCCACTTTGTAGCTAGATCTGGCCATTTTCAAAACGTAACTAGCTACAAATTTGTGAAAAAGCCACTAATAACTTTTCTGGCCAATTGTAGCCTTTTCTTTAGCTACTTCTAGCCATTCTTAACACCGTTAATTATTTTATATAAATTATATAATAATAACGGATGGAGATTTATAGATTTTGCGACCACACATATAAATTAAGAAAAATGAGTACCTTCATTCCAAAGTAGACCATATACAAAGAAACGTGAACATCTCCTGATGGTATTACTAATCATGCATTAATACAGAACGGGCTCAAGCCTACAATTTTAAATATGCATACGAGGTGAGTAGATAATGATTCAGGTCATCACTCAGTGAGAGTTAGATATAAACAAAGACTATCCACAGAAATAGAATTAAAATATAACTTGGGCAAACTTAGAGAGAAAGAAATTAAATAGAAAACTTAAAAAAAAATTTAATGCAGAATCTTTCGTTATAAGAATATATTTATTTCTGAACACATATTAGTCCCGCGCCGTAGCCGAGCGGTTAAGGTAGGAAGCCTTGGTGCAGAGCTACGGGACTTGCGCTGGTTCGAGTCTCCATGGGGAAAGACATTTTCTCATGGTATTTCGGCCAGTATGGGACCGGTGCCCACCCATCATCGTGAGGCAATTGGGTAGCTACAATAAGTAGCGGCTCCAGGTTGAGGAACCAGCTATAACGGCTGGGGGACTCGACATGCTAACCACATGTCACCCCTACACTGGCTGTTGATCATCTACCTCTGTGATTGACACATGTGGATGTGAAGGGCCAGCAGCCGGCTGGTAAAAGGGCAACCGCTGAAAAGTGGAAAGACCCTCAATCGGAACATATATTATATAGTCATAATTTAGTCTATATTTTAATTGCATTAATTCAAATAGAGTTAAAAAAGTGACAAAATTGTACTTCAGAGGTATACATTGGCAAATCCATTTTTCTAAGTTTTAAAATACAGTTTTTTTCCATGCATAAAACTTATATTTTAGCCATTTCTAACCATTTTTTGGAGTCAGTTTTCGCCACTTTTCCCAAATGAATGTTGACAACCCTGGTCACAGGACACTTCACCTTTTGACTTTGACTGACCATAGTTAAATCCTCTCCCAACAGGTTATGTCCCTGTAAGGCCTGTGTGGTATGGGGTACGTAAAAGGGAAGGATAAACTAAAGTAAAAAAGAAAGAGATAGAAACACATGCAAGTTACAATTGCATAAGTAAAGAGAAGATTGTAATGAATGCATTTGTATTTGAGAGAAAGCGGCTGCAGACAGACGCGTGAGTGCGTAGTGCGGGACGAGCGAGCGGATTTCTTGTGTCACAAGTAGAAACAGAGCAATGAATAACAGCGCGCCCGACTCGCTTGTTCTCATTTGCATAAAAACACACGTATACAAACACTGTGCAGTACACTCTGCTACATACTCCAATATCCCCTCCCATTCAATTACACTACTTCTTTCTCTCTATTTTCTCTTTATCGTCTTCTTACAACTTCCCATTTTATTCCTCTATATTCTATATATTTCACTCCTCTTTCTTTTCCTATATTTTCTAGCCCTCTTATCGTTATTTTCCTTATCCTATTATTTATTATCGGTTTCTACTATTCTTCTTATGCTTTGTCTATCTTAAATTTATTTCTTTGGCTCTCTTTTCTATTCCCCTTTCTTCATTCTTCCTCCTCTATTTTTCTATGTCGCAACAGGCCTATTTTCATTTATTTATTTATTTGACCTGATGGAGTTAAGACTATAAGGTTTTCTCTTCCACTTCACCTGGGTTAAATCATATAATAACAATATGTGAATTATCTACAAGTTTATTCATTATACATAATAGGTATAGGCTACACAATATAGAGTTGACAGGGGAAAAAAGATAAAAAATAATAACCTATAATTTGACTAAGTAATTGGCTTGGTAAAGAAAGTTTAAAATATAAAGGAATAATAAAAGTATACATGGGGTACGGTTATATATTATCTAGGAAATATGCAGCGAGTTTTTAAACTGTTTTTGAGTAGGGCAGTCCTTCGTATAGGAGCAGGGAATTCCAGAGTAGAGGGCTGCAAGCCTCACATCCACTTATTTACAGAGGTGGATGATCATCCTGCCAGTACATGAGTGATCTGTGATCAGAATGAGTCCTAACCGTTATAGCTGGGTTTCTCAATCTCGAGTCGCTAATTATTGTAAAAGGTAAAGTGGGCCCAATATAGACTTTAGAAGATCCTTGGGATAGTTTGATTTACGGTATATAGTTGCTCCCAATAAGATAATCTCCTTCCGTATTACAAGTTTTACTCTATGGGCTAAAAAGTGTTTCCGATTTTTTTTTACCACGAACCCATTTGGACTAAAAAAATAAATAAATTCATGAAGTAGAAGTAAAGTGATACCATTTCAGTGGACACCTGGCTAGCGACCGCGGCTGCCCCGATTGGGAGGTCAGGTTCGAATTATGGCGATTCCGGAGGGAAAAGTCTGCGTAAACTAAGATAATTCCTCAGCAAATTGAATTTATGGTATAATTTATTGATTATCTTCCTTTTGTTACGCCTAATCAGATAAAAAGGGTACTGTTAACAGTCACATTGAGACAAAATAAGCAAGGTGGCTGCTAGAACGATTTTTTTTTTAATTTCGGGATTCAGGTAAATCCGCATTTCTAATAGTGTAATTGAATTGATTTTTTTAGAAAATTTCCCTCGTTTTATTTTAATACAATATAGAGTTTCGTTGCGAAAAAAATTGAAAAGGATGTAATCACTGGAGCTATCTACAGTCCTCAGATGAAGTGAATGAAAGCAGTAGGTATCTCATACTCAGCAAAATATACGAGGGCGGATCGGAAAGTAACGCACAATAATTTTTTTCTGCCTTGGTATTGCAGCTAGAATGTTGAAATTTCACAGAGATATAGTTTGAAGTTTTCACTACAGATGGTATTTTTTTCTCAGGTGCACCTCTTGCGAGAGAAGCTTGAACTATGCAACAAAGATGGCGCGCATGCTACAGTCGTCCACCTGTGAGGGACGGATCGGATCGGAAAGTAACGCACAATAATTTTTTTTTAAAAAGTTTAATAGTAAAAAAAAGGAAAAAAATCACAAATGAACTTACATCTTTTACCTACTTTTCGACATAGTCACCAACTTTCTCAACACATTTTCCCATCGTGTTACCAGTTTCAATATGCCCTGTTCGTAGAAGTCCGTTTGGTTGGAGTGTAGCCATCTGCGCACTGCTGATGCCTGCTTTGTTTCGGGCGTGTAGTGGTACGCCCACGACTCATCACCTGTGACGATTCCTTCCAGAAAGTCATGTCCTTGTGCGGTGTACCGCGTTAAGTGGTCCAAGCTTGCCATCATTCGCTGGCCCTTGTGGTCGTCTGTCAGGTTCTTAGGCACCAGCGAGCACTAACGGTCCATACAATCATCCCCATACACGCCACGCATGTCCCTGTGAATTTCACTGGTTTATGCCCTTTGGCCCACAAAAATCGAACAACACTTCTCTGTTCCTCACAGGTGGGCGACTGTAGCATGCGCGCCATCTTTGCTGCATAGTTCAAGCTTCTCTCGCAAGAGGTGCACCTGAGAAAAAATACCATCTGTAGTGAAAACTTCAAACTATATCTCTGTGAAATTTCAACATTCTAGCTGCAATACCAAGGCAGAAAAAAATTATTGTGCGTTACTTTCCGATCCGCCCTCGTATCACCAAGGATTGTACTATAACTTACCTTCATTAAGACGCTGAGCGGGAGTGTTAGTTCCGACTCTGATGCACACTTCAAACATTTATCATCACCCTTATCTCACAGTAAACTATGAAACATTATATAAGAAGGGCAAATTTAATTATCGTAAATTACAAAATATAAAAACAAAATTGAATACGCCTAAAATAATCTACAGATGTGAGTGACATCATGACTGTTCCTATATTCTCAGATAGTATGCCATTGTATCGCTTGCTATTTCCCGTGCCCCCTTCGACCCTTGCTAACATTCTTCTCGTCTGTGGACTATACATATTTTCGGTTCAGATGAACTCGTACTCTTAACGGTCGAATTTTGCTGATTATCGAACTCAGCAGTACTTTTTTATTGCTATATGCCGAAATTGGTTTCGAAAAAAATATTGTGGCTACACATATAGGCCTATATACTACACACTGCATCTATTATGTAGGATAGATCAAAATGTGTAAAAAAAATCCTAAAACAATTTTCATGATAATCTCCTATATCTTAATTATTTCGTAATTCCCTAAAATTATATATACAACTTGACAGAACTCATGGGCAAGAGATCAGAGCTGACTACAGATCATGGGGTCTCGTATTCGTTTCCCGCTGAGACCACAGGAATTTTTAATTAAAGGGAATTATTCCTGTGTCTTCCAATGGTCTGGATATAGGTTTAAAGATTCTCCTGGTGCTTCATTATCAATCATCACTTATCATATCATCGGGGTAACGTAACTCCGCCTTCGAGGCTCTCCAATTTAACAAGGAGGTTACAATTCCGCCATTACAGGAGAGAATGCTAAAAATGGCATAAAGAAAACCTGGAGGCATTGGCAAAAAAAAAAAAGACTATATATCCAACTTAACAAGTGTTCATACAGATGTAAGAACCACAATAATATTAAGGCGGTAGTTGTAATTATTTTTCTCTCAACTTCAGTTTATACTGCGAGTGTATTTAAAGGGAGTAAGTTGCGAAGAGGTATAAATAGTCTTCTTCTTCTTCTACTACAAGGTTTAGGCTATGCAGCCTGTTCCGGCGAAGTTAAAAGTGGAGTCCATCTTCTGCGTGGTCGGCCAATATCTCTTGTTCCTCTGGGATTATACAGGAAGGTTCTTTTTGGTATTCTTTCGTTGTTCATTCTCATTAAGTGTTCTGTCCATTTCTTATTATTTTCGCTGATTTTATCTTCAATTTTATATATATTTAATTCTTCTCGTATAGTTTCATTCCTTATTCTTTCCGCTCTTGTGCATCCTTTCACATTACGTAAAAACAGCATTTCCGCAGTCTGTATCCTGCTTTTATCCCTTGATTTCATTATCCAATTTTCACTTCCATACAACAACAAAGGAACAGCCATTGTTTTATATAATTTAAGTTTCGTATATTTCCTTGTTTTCCGACCTAAGATTCTTTTTATGTTTCCACAAATAGCCTGAAATTTATTTACTTTATTTTCTATATCTTTATTTTCTCTATAAGTTATATCACATCCTAAATATTGGAAATGTGATACTTGTTCTATTATTTTGTTATCCAGTACAATTTTTTATCTAATTCCATATTTACCAATAAATGCCATTACTTTTGACTTATTTATTGATATTTTACAATTATATCTATTGGCTATTAATTTTAATTTATATGCTAACATTTGGAGTTCATTTTCAGATTCTGCTAAAAGTACAACATCGTCAGCGAATAATAAAGCATTTATTTTATCTTTATTATCAATTAATATTCCTTCATTAGTTAAAACCTTCTTCCATTCTTTTAGGATATCGTCCATATAAATATTAAATAATATAGATGAGAGTGAACACCCTTGTCGTACTCCTTGGTTTATTTGAAAAAATGTCTTTATTTTTAGTCAACTGAGGGTCAATACAAATATTTGTTCCATAGTACAAGCTCGTAACAGTTTCTATAATCTGAATAGGGAGGCCTTTTTCTTTTAGGATATTCCACAATATTTCCCTGTTTACTCGATCAAATGCTTTATCTAGGTCTATGAATAACAAATGTGTATCTAGGTTTTTTCTTGTCTTTTTTTTTATTATCTGATTCAGGGCAAATACTCCATCGGTACAAGATCTTCCTTTTCGGAACCCATTTTGTTCTTCTGCTAGTGTTACTTCAGTAATTCGTTGTATTCGTTTTGCTATTATTCTAGCATATATTTTATATCCACTATTTAGGAGGGCAATGCCTCTGTAATTAGATGGTTGGTTTCTTTCTCCTTTCTTGTAAATTGGTTTTACTATACCTTGCCTCCATGTTGCTGGTATATTATGATTCTCCCAACACATATTAAGAAAATTCAAGAATCTTAATTTAAAAAATATATCTGCATATTTAATTAGTTCTGAATTGATGTCATCTGGTCCGCTAGCTTTTCTATTATTTGTTAATTTGAGCGATTCTTCCAGTTCTTCCATTTGTATTTTATCTACTTTCAAATTCTCACATTTTGGTTCTTCTTCGTTTTCATTCTCGTTGTACCACAGGTCTCTGAAATATTCTATCCAATGTTCTTCTGATATTGATGTAGGTATATATGCAGTTTCTTTTTCTGATTTATTTAAATATTTAATTGTTCTATAAGCAGTTCATTGTCGGCCATGTAGATCATGTTCTAGATTAGATACATATCGATCGCAACTGTCTTGGTGGGATTTCCCAACAATTTTCTTTGCTTCCTTTCTTTTGATATAATATATTTCTTTTGTTTCTTCAGTTTTCTTTTGTAAATATTGTAAATATGCTTTCTTCTTTTCCTCTATAACTGTTTTAATTTCGTAATTCCATATTCTCAATCCTCTCTTCTTACAATTTTTCCTTCTTAATCCTAGAACTTCATATGCTGCTTTCTTTAGAGCCCAATCGATGTTGCTCCATTCTTCTTCTATATTATTATTTATTTCTCGCTGTAATATATATTGAGATAATCTATTTGCATACAACTTTCTTATACTTTCTTCTTGTAATAAATTCACTTTATATGTTTCTTCATTGTAAATTTTTCTTGTTGTTGGTTTCCTCCATCTTTCTAATAATTTTATATTACATGTCAAGAGAAAATGATCTGTTCCTACATCGAAACCTCTATATAGGCCTACTCTTACATCTGTGATCCAGGGTATCAATTTTCTGTTTACCAAGAAATAATCAATAATTGATCTTAATCCTCTAGCCGACCAGGTGTACTTATGTATTTCTTTCTTTCTTAATAGGTATTAGTAATTCTGTATCCATTAAATATTGCAAATTGTCGAAGTTCTTTTCCACTATCATTTTCTATTGTATCTCCTTGTGTACCAATTATGCATAAAAATGCATAAAAAATACATATATGATGACTATTTATCTCGTAGACCAATAATTTTGCCTCTTTCTGTTGAAAAAAACTGCCTCTTCATGTTCGTAATGAGAGACATCTTCGTAAATTAACTCGATTCAACAATGTACGATCGATATAGTATAACAAGAAATGCCAAAAGAAAACAAATTCAAAAATTACAAAAAAAAATGTTAATTCAGTTGCTCTAACAAATTTATTAAATGTTGTATAATGAATCTGCATTATTGTTAATAGTTATTTCTCATACAGTCATTTGTTATTGATTTTTCCCAAGCCCAAAGAGATATAACAGTAAAGTTATGCTATTTATAACTATACAGCCGGCTTAAAAATCGTACGGAAGTAAGATCGGAAGACATAACCTCACATTTAATAAATAGTAAACATTATAATTATTTTTAGCTTCTGGTGTTGTATTATTCGCTAAATAGTCGCTACAAATCCAACGCGAGTTTGAGCTTTTCATTAGACAAAATCACTGGCGATTTTGTCACTCGTGATTTATTCAGAAAAACACAACATCTTGTTAGATTAAACTAAAATGTTAAAGACACATTCGGTTTTAAAAATGTATTTTTTAGATATTTTAAACTATTCAGTTTTAATTTTTTAAATAAATTAAGTTTCAACATCAATACCTATAAGCCAATAATTTAATCACATTTACTAAGGGCTAACATGCACATTCTATTGAGTAGCACTAAGAAATTGGGACTGAAAGTAAACATCAATAAAACTAAATATATGGTCACAAATAGAAATACATTATATAATGGAAATGGAGAGTTAATGACAAATTAGGGAAATTTAGAATAAATGGCTGAATTACAAAGATACAAAGATGAAACGAATTGCGTTGCGACTAAAATAGCCTGTATTTCAGTGGTGGATCAATTCACTCTTGAAGAGTGGAACCCCGGTTTTCAAGCATTGAGTTCATTTGCCCGGTTAAGTTTTGAGTGTTAAATTAATAGCTACGGCGGGATTTTTGTTCTATTTCGGTAGGCTATTTGTCCTTGTACCAGGGGAATCCGCAGAAAATCCTGGACGAAATAGTCTGTTCCGGAACCTTGGTCAAACCAAATACCTAGGAACAATAATTATAAACAGGAATGATATACACAAAGAAATTAAAAATAAATAAATATCCTTAACTCGTGTCCAACTCAGGGTCGAATCGAGGAATGAGATGAAGCCCCTATATTTATAGAGGTCTAACATAGGCTCAATTCTGGAATTGCATGCTGTTATTCAATACAGAGACTCTTGTTGTCCCAACTTCTCTAAATAAATAAATAAATAAATAAATAAATAAATAAATATTCCAGATTTTCGCGGATTTTCTTATTCATATATATATATATATATATATATATATGCGAAACATGGACTCTTACTTTAAGGGAGGAGAAAATATTACGAGTATTTGTGAATAAAGTTTTAAGGAAAATGTTTGGATCAAAGACAGATGAACAGACAGGCGAATGGAGAAGTCTGCACAACAAGTGAGCTACATTATCTTTATGAGAAAACAGATATAATAAGAACAGTCTCGTAGATCGGGTTGTGCATGACATGATGCACGAATGGGGGAATGAAAGAGGGACATTGAAATTCCTTGTATGAAAACCAGAGGGAAAGTGCCCAGTAGGTAGGCCAAGAATGAAGTGGGAGAATATTAACCATGATTTAAGGGAAGTAGAATATATAAGGGCAAATTAAAAAAAAAGCTCAGGAGAGGGATAACTAGAGAGCTTATGTCCGCGCGGCCATGAATTCGATAATGCTAGTCAAAGACGGTTACAAGTTATAATAATAATAATAATAATAATAATAATAATAATAAATAATAATAATAATAATAATAATAATAATAATAATAATAATAATAATAATAATAAGGCATTCGATAAGTAATAGCAATACTGGAACATCACAAAAAAATATTTAGATTACTTTTGACATTAACAACTTCACTTATAGTATCCTGTCAAGTCAACTATACGTTGCCAATTCCTGGTAATATGGCGCACTCCATCTGCAGCACCATTTCCGGACTCTCATCTCATCGATTTAGATCTTTCTGGATATCAATTCTGGATTGAAATCGAATGCTTCGTAGATGTTCTTTGATATTTGAAAATAAGTTATAGTCACAAGGGCTCCTCTCTGATTAATTTGGTAGATATTCGAGTACTTCTCATTAAACTTCTAAACACATTCTATTGAACATCTTTTTAGGGCGGTATTACTTACTGAATATGAAAAACGGTGAATGTATTCACAAAACATTGCTATTTCGAGACTTTCAAAATTATAGATTTATACGAATACAACAAATTGTGCTCAACAACATACTACAAGATTACAATGGTCACCACTAGGATCGCTGATTTACAACAGTGTTGCCATTACTTATCGAAAGCCCTAGTATATTTTGTACTTTCCTTATCTGTATATTGTGTAGATTTGCCATGCATTATTCATTTATCTATAGAAAAATTCTACATCACTAACTTTTTGCCGATGATCAGTTAATTATAACCCAGGATGGAGAAGATGCAAATTATATGTGTAATCGGTTGTCAACAACATATCAGAAATGGGGTTTGAAAACCAACAGAACGAAAAAAAAAAGTATTTAACAAATGACCCAGATGAATTACATATTGATGGGGTAAAGATAAAGAAGAGCGATCGTTTCTGATATTTGGGATCAATTATAGAGAAAGATGGAACATCAAATAAATAAATAGCAAAAATGATTAGTAATGGGAGAAAAACCATAGAATTGTTAAACTCTATACTATGGAGTAAAAACATCATTAACGGAACAAAACTAATTTGTAAGTCCATACTAGAAAGTATAATGTTATATGGATCGGAAGTTTGGACAATGACACAACAACGTGACAACAGAATAACTGCATTTGAAATGGATTTTTGGAGAAGAGCTGCCAGAAAATCTCGATTGGAAAGAATTATAAATATGCCTAAACCAGGAAGTGAAGAAGAAGAGAAAAATGGATGAATGCAGAAAGAAGTATAATGAATGAGATTAAACAGAAGGCTAAAATGGTATGAAGACGTAAGAAGAACGCAGGATAGAAGACTACCAAAGGCTGTCTATACATGGAAAATTGAAAGAAGGAGCAGAAAAGGAAGACCAAGAACAACCTGGAAGAATAATATTCAGAATACAATGAGGAAATTTAGTGTAACGGACGAAGACACAGAGGACAGAGAACTATGGAGAACTTTAATTAAGGGCATTTTGTGACTGTTTGTTACAAACTGACAGTCTATAAGCCCATAGTCATTTGTGTATTTTTTAAAACCCATATTAATTATTAAGATTGATTGGAGAAAACACTCAATGATGAGGAAAATCCTCAAAATGAATGAATGAAACTCCTGGCGCGACAGGCCTACAAGGCCCTTAGCCCTAGCCGACTGCTGGTCTCACATCCACACGTGTCAATCACAGAGGTAGATGATAATCAGCCAGTGTAGGGGTGACATGTGGTTAGCATGTCGGGTCCCCCAGCCGTTATAGCTGTCTTCTCAACCTGTAGCCGCTACTTATTGTAGCTATCCAAATGCCTCACGATGCTGGGTGAGCACCGGTCCCATCCTGGCCGAAATTCCATGCTCCCCCATGGAGACTCGAACCAGCGCAAGTCCCGTAGCTCTGCACCAAGGCTTTCTGCCTTAACCACTCGGCTACGGCGCGGGACGAATGAATGAATACATCCTAATTGTTAGTATCTGTATTTTACCGGGTGACGTGGTAGAGAAGACCTTACGATATTAGCTTCATCAGTAAAATAAACAACTGCCCACTGGCTGCGCCATAGCACCGGAGTCGACAAAACTTCTAATCGAAATGAGCTCCAGAAGCTTGATCTGTTGGTGTGTGTATATATATATATATATATATATATATATATATATATATATATATATATAGAGAGAGAGAGAGAGAGAGAGAGAGATCATTATTGTCATTTTGGTGACTACTTGAAATGGATTGGGTGAAGATCTGTATTTTTTTCAAAAATATTTTCATGATAACTTCAATAACACTATTCCTATCGAAAACGTTTTTATCGATATCCAAAAAACACCCCTCCTCTTAAGATTGTGTCACGAATTTTGATTTTGACCCTAATATTACAGCATCGAACGTATCCATATTTCCGTGGTGCTTTTTAAGACTTGTGTTCCATAGTTATGGAAACTGAGTGTACGCAATAGGCTCGCTGGATAGCTACACTATGATTACATAATACGCGGTGAATATTCATGGGGATGAGCGCTCTGTGTAGCTTCTATGCTCCGCACCCCCGCATTTTTCCCCCACTCTCTGTGGACTCCAAGTTTCGGAGAGGGGGTGCATGTAAAAAAAAAGCTACGACCAACTGCATCAAAATAGAACATTCCATGCTCGAACATACGTCAGAAGGAAAACTCACATTTCATGATTTTTTTACCCTCTTCCATTCTTACTAAAAATAGTCTCAATGTTTATTTCATTTTCATTCTTTGTTAAAGAAAAATTTTGTCTGTAAACTTATAACAAGTGTGACGTCAACATACTAAAATATAAGCATACACAAAATAGTGTAATATCTGGGTGGTCGATTCCTTCTATAATTATAAGGATTATTTTTAAAGTATAAATAATAATCAAAATAAGTAAGAGTTGTGTCAGGAGGTGAAGATCGTCTTGAAGTTCTAGTAGATATCTGTAAATTTATAGATTAGGAATCAACCCCAGGAATTCTTCTGGAAATGTGGTTAGTAGATAGGATTAAACCTAACTATAAGAAGACACAGCGGAGCAGTAGTGAGAAACAAACAGACTTTAATACAAAAAAACGTGAGACAGGGTATCGGTAACACCGATGAAAAAAAACTGTCTAACTTACAATCATAAGTTTCATACATATATACCAGTTGAGTAATGACGTAGTTACAATGTATACGTGAGAATCAATTTGGTTGTATTGTACATGTAACCAGATTCTCCCTTTCTGAAAAGCATATTGAATGCGCTTAACCTATGACCTTTTAAAAGCTAAGTCATCATTAGGTAAGACTACCTATTGTGTAACAATCCCTTATACTGCATGACTTTTCCAAATAACTACAAAGGTAATACCTATTTAAATATTCATGACAGAATTCTTTAAATATCATTCTTCAGCATATTTTAACAAAAAGATCAATTAGGTCAATAATTGTGTTAATTTAGGACAGTCATACATTATAATGAATGTTCATATTATAAAATATATATATATTATGATATACTTCAATATATATTATGATATACTTCAATATATATTACACTCTTCCCCCTATAGAAAGTTTTGAATTACATAATTCGAAACTTTACTAACGAAATGTTTTATTTTTATTTCTAGTTCTATGCGCAATACTATCTTTATCTTCTTCATCTTTTGGGGATACATTCTGTGGACAACTGGGGTCTCTAATTCTTTCTCCGATAAGCGGTGATGACTTGAGGGACACGACAGGTGAACTCTCATCATTACCTGTAGTTTTAGTGTATACTACACGATCATGCCCAGAGTAATTATGTATGTTAACACACAGCCTCTCGGTCGTCTCCTTCCAGCATTTTCTTGGAGTCCATTTATCCCATAACCAAAATATTAAAGTTCTGTAGCTCTTACAACAGCAATTGCAACAACAACAAGTCAAGGTTACGAATATGATCGTACCCATTACAGAACTCCATGTGGTTATATGTATATACCACTTCGAATAATCATTTTCTTCTTGCTGTTTTATTAACTTACCTAAATCATCGGCCTTCATACTGGCCATTCTCAAATCATCTACCGATGACATTAGGTTAGACATAGGCATGTCCAATTGTAATTTCTCGTAGTCGTTAGTTTTATCCATATCAAAGCAACAGTCGAAGTCAAGAGGTGCTGTCGGTATAAAATCTATGGTTAAGTTACTTACCAAATTACTCATGGCATGTAAGGTTACGTGGGCATTAAAAGCCTTGCAATTCTGTCCTAGCGATAATTTACCTTCCTTTTCAATATTGAGTTGTGTTGATTTGTCGCCACATAACACAGTCATACGATCTGGTTTTGGGGTGACAAATAACCATTCATTAGATAAATATAAGGGAATCCAGTAGGATTTGTTCAATGTGAAAATTCTAGTCTCGCAACTTTTTGGAACTTTAGTGGTGGATGGATGAAGAAGTGAAGCTTCACAATCAGCTTCAGGGGTGTACAAATAAATCGGTATATTTTCTTTACATACATAATGCAAAAGATTAGGACGAAAACATCCTGTTAGTTCATTAGTTGTCATTTTTCCGTAATGTTGTCTCAACGGGTCACTGAAAATATATTCTTTGTTTGCGCTTAGAAAAATGTAAATATTACCTTCCTTCTTGACAGGAAAAGGAAGTGTTTTATACAAGTGATACGGAGTAGGAGAGAGAAGGGGTATTTGTAATACATATACTAGATATTGTTTATAA
Organism: Diploptera punctata; assembly: GCA_030220185.1. Classification (NCBI taxonomy): domain Eukaryota; kingdom Metazoa; phylum Arthropoda; class Insecta; order Blattodea; family Blaberidae; genus Diploptera; species Diploptera punctata. Next base: position 56,724 of record JASPKZ010001957.1, on the reverse strand, counting down.
GAATAGGTGTGAGGTGTAATTAAATTTTGAAGTTCTGAAAAAGAAAAAATAGGGTAGTCCAGACCAGTTGGTAGCGTTTGGGCTTTCATAACATTCTTAATTCTTTCCACCGTAATTAATTGAGGTTGAAGAGTTCCTTGCTCTGCGTGTACAAATGCGTCTATAAGAAGCTCAAAAGAATGCTGGCATTCTTCCACACCTCTAAGAGAAATCCTTATTTGTTCATTGGCTAAACTAATACCTTCTATTTCCTTCTGGCAGTGCGTTAATCCTATTAGTGGTATAATTATTTAATTTTATTAAACCATTTTTTAAAATATTTTCGTTCCGGTTCACCCTTGCTATAGTTAAGTTAACTGAATTAATGGTTGATTTAATCACTGTAATTTCATCCTTTAGAATATGCAAAAATTCTGCCTGTTCCTTCTCTAACTGTGAAATGTGCTTATTATATTCCTCTGCATCAGATTGAGTCAGAGTACCGAATAATATCTTAGCAATATCTCCCATAAAATTTAAAACGCCTCTCTTGCTTCTAGTATTCTGTTCATTAGGTGTTTTTAAATATTCTGTGACTAATTCTTTTAAATTTTCAACATACCTGACTTTTGGTTTTACAAAGTGATTTAAACTCCCACAATCTGTCAAATGATACCACTTTTCTCCCTTTATCTTATCACAATAATCAGTTATCAACCGTAAATGATTTTTTGTCTGTTTCCAAAGATCTCTAGTTGGTTCCAAGTTTATATAACTTACCACTTTCCATTGTATAGGGTAAAATTGTATAATTCCTATCTCGTCAAAGTACACACCGGTCTTCGAATCCAGAGCTTTTACTTCTTGAGCGTCTGTAAGCTTCCCCAACCAAAATGGTATTAACATTTTTAGCGTTACCCATGTGTTATGAAGTTTCATTTTCTTTTCCCTGCAAAGGAAAATATGGCTTTAATCTATTTGAATGTACCGTCTCATATTTGCGTTTACCTAACTTTTGTATTATCACGTTGTGACCTTCAGTAGTCTTAACCTCATATGGACCTTTCCATATTGGATCTAATTTATTCCTATTTTCTACTCTGAGAAGTACTAGATCATCCTTCTTGAATTCAACATAATTGCTTTTCACACGCGATCGTTGTAGTTCCTTAAACTTAATAAGCCTTTCTCTAGCTATCTCATGACAACTTTGCAATTTATTCCGTACATTTAGAATTAAATCGTCGTAATATATATAAAGGTTGTGATTTAGTTTGTAAAATTCCTGGGATATTACATTTTCTTCCATACAATAATTCATAAGGAGAGTATTTAGTAATACTATGGGGGGTAGTGTTGTACGTAAAACTGGCGAAAGGTAACCATTTGTCCCAATCGGCTCCTCTAGGATTGCAAAAACAAACGTAAGTAGTTTACTAAGGTCTTATGAGTTCTTTCTAGAGCTCCATTACTTTCAGGGTGGTAAGCAGTAGTGCTTAGTTTCTGAATCTTAAATAGTTTACATATTCTTTTAAATAAATCTGACATAAAATTTGTTCCTTGATCAGTTAATATGATATCAGGAATCCCATAAATTAAAATAACATTGTTTACGAAAGCTTCTGTCACTTCTTCAGCTGTTTGTGTCTTTAAGGGTATGACTATTAAATATTTACTTAAGTTATCTTGACAAGTTAATATATATTTATGACCTCTCTCGGTTAGCGGAAGTGGTCCCACTACATCTAAATAAATTTTTATCCAAGGTTCCTTTTGTGTGTCCGTGACCTCTAAAGGTTGTTTTACTTTCTGCTTCTCGTCTTTATTAAATTGACAAATCTTACAAGTTTTAATGTAATTGGTTACGTCTTTCTCTACTCCCGGCCAAGTTATGTATAATTTAATTCGATCGGTAGTTTTATTGATTCCAAGATGTCCTCCAATTGGACAGCTGTGAAATTCCTTGATTATTTCCTTCTTACGATCCTCAGTTAAGTGCGTATTATCCAAGGTGCAACATTCTACAGGGTGTCTACTCAAACTATCTGCGTTTACGTGTCTTTTACCTGCCCTATAATGAATTTCGAATTCAAATTCTGAAAGTTGAAGTTTCCAACGTATTAATCTCGAACTAGGGTCTTTCACTTTAAATAGCCAGACCAATCCTTTGTGATCTGTCACTACTTGAAATTTACGTCCTAGTAAATAAGGTCTAAAATGTCTGCATGCCCATACTATTGCTAATAGTTCCTTTTCTACAGTGCTGTAATGCGATTCGGCTTGATTTAAAGTCCTGCTAGCGTAAGCAATGGGTTTATCATCTCCTAACGTTCCTTGACTAAGAATTGCGCCTAAAGCGTATCCACTCGCGTCTGTCGTTACTATAAAGGTTTGTGTGAAATCTGGATACTGTAACAACGGAGCTGTCGTTAATTTATCTTTCAATTTATTGAAGCTATTCTGTTCCGTATCTTCCCACTTCCATTTTTTATCTTTCTTTAACAATTCAGTCAGAGGTTTTGCAATCGCACTAAATTCTTCTATAAATTTTCTGTAATATCCTGCCAAACCTAAGAATGATTTTATGTCTTTAGGTGTCTTTGGAGTTGGAAATTCGGTAACTGCCTGTATCTTATTCGGATCGGGTTTGACACCTTGAGCGGTAACCACGTGTCCTAGATATTTTAATTCTTCTCTCAAAAATTCACATTTATCAGGTTCGATTTTTAAATTGTGTTTCCGTAACTGATTAAACACTTCCCGTAATTTTTTATTATGTTCTTCTAAGGTTTCGCCCATTACTAATATATCGTCCATGTACACAAAGCATCTATTGCCTATTGAGTCTTGGAGTACCGAGTTCATCATCCTTTGGAATGTAGCTGGTCCCGACCTAACTCCAAAAGGCATTTTTCTTGTACTCGAAATGTCCGTTAGGGGTGCTAAAAGCGGTTTTACATTGGTCTTCCTCAGCGATCGGCACCTGAAGGTATCCACTTGCGCAATCTACTGCTGAAAAATATCTAGCCTTTCCTATTTTGTCTAATATATCTTGTATATTAGGAAGAGGATAGCTGTCTCCTACGGTTACTTCGTTTAACTTTCTAAAATCTATACAAATTCGCCACTTTTTCTTTCCAGAAGCATCTTCCTTTTTAGGTATTACTATTAGTGGAAAATTCCATTCGCTCTTACTATGTGCGATAATACCGTCTTCTAACATTTGTGTAACTTGTTTGTCAATCTCCTCTTGATGAGCCTCTGCTAACCTATAATTCTTCAAAGTTATAGCTCTTCCTTTAGGAATTGAAGGTGTGGGTATGGAATGTGTAGCAGCTGTTGTGCTTGTTAGTCTATCTCCCGGAAGCTTAAATATGTCCGCGTATTCTGTGCAAATGTTTCGTATACTATGGGCTCCTTCTTTCACGTGTTCAAGTCTCAGATTTTTATTTAATAAATCTAATCTTTGAGGTACGAAATTTTCAACTGATACTTCCTGTTCCTTACTTATTTGAGTGGGCGGTTTAACTAGTTCTGGTATTTTCTTTATTATCTGTGCGTCAGCTGTTAAATTAATTACTAGGCATGTGAATGTCTTATCACATTTTGTTATCCCGTTAGCGCAAATTAGCCCTGGCTGTAAAATTTGCCGTTCTATGAATCTGTTCCCTCTTTCGTTCGTAGGAAATTCCATTAAATTTTCACTATACGGAGGAATAATCATCTTTTTATTTAACATATAACCTTGTTCCATGAGCCAGTCTTGGCCTAAAATTATATCTAAATCTCTGGGTAATTTATCTACTATATGACAATTAACAACTGTATGATTTTCACAATTATTCAATACTAATTGAGTTATCCCATTTACTTTTATAGAGTTCCCACTAATACCTTGTATTTTCATATTACAGTTATCCTTTATAACGTTTCTCTTTAGTGATGTTTCTTTAACTAATGATATTTGTGCACCAGTATCTATCAATACTAAACCTAGGCCATTTTTTAATTGTTCACTTAGGATATACATCTCCCAGGGTTTCGGTTCATAACCAGAGGCGTCCCACTGATTAATAGCATTAAGAGTCCCTACTTCGATCTCACAACACGCTGTCTCCATTGAGGTAGGTTTGGTGTCCTTGGATTTTTCCTTAAATCCACTATCCCAAGTTCTATCCCTTGTGGACGACTCGTAGCGTTTCCCTCTATTATCCACTGTGTCGAGCCTACAATCTCCTGGCGTTTCTCTCTATTATTCCACTGTTTCGAGCCTACAATCTCCTGGCGTTTCTCTCTATTATTCCACTGTTTCGAGCCTACAATCTCCTGGCGTTTCTCTCTATTATTCCACTGTTTCGAGCCTACAGTCTCTTGGCGTTCCCCAACCACGCTAGGCCCACAGTCACAGAACCCATTTATTGGCGTTCTAGTCAACTTATGCAGTTCGCCTTGCGACACTGCCCAACAAACACTGTCATCTGGGGATTCATTTGCGTCACTAACTATTTTAGCGGCTTTATCTATCCTATCCTTAAACTTCTGATCAACTAGTTCAGGTAATTCCCCTTCCATATTTACCCTAGTATGATCCCTCAGGCACTCCATGAGTCCTGGCGCGCAGTCAGACGGGAGGATTACCTGCGACTGCTCAGGTAACCCGAATTCTCGTTTCCCTGGCGGCCTCCCAGAGCTGCTCTGTCCCGTCCTCCATGCCTACGGGGGTTGCGGTCTCTTACCACATTCTCTACTAATGTGCCCTATCTCATTACAATTATAACACCTTATTTCTTTTGTGGCCAGGTTAACCTCTCTCTTTATCTCTGATCCGTACGGTCTTCTAAATTCCCTTTTACTGCCCCTGTGATTGGATGTCCTTGTCCATTTTGATTACCCCTAAATCTCGTGGACTTTACCTCGCTTTCTTCCTGTAATGCGGTTTCGATTAGTTGCGCTAATGATTCTTCTTCACCCTTAGCCTTTACTATATAACTTAATCTTTATCGTCCTTTAACCCTGCTACGAAAGTACCTTTTAAAAATTCTCCTATCAGCTGTAGGCCTCCTTCTACATATCTCGAATTATCGCGTCTTTCTAACCTCTCCAATCTATTTCTGACTTCTCTTCTTAAATCCATGGCTATTCCATCTAATCTTGAACCCCACTGTGCAACTGTTTCATTTGTACTTTGTTTTGAATTAAAGAGTATTCCTGCATAATATTCTAGCGTTCTCCTTACAGAAAAGTTCTCCTCCAATATTGCTTTAACTTGAATCCAAGTTTCTCTCTCTGTCCTAGCTAAAAGTCTATCTTTAGCGTCTCCTGAAATTTTGGATTCTATAAATCTTAACAATAAGGGTTGTTTTGGTTGGATGGACTACCTGAACCGCAGCTTCTACTCCTTCTATAAATTCTCTTAAATGTTTGGGGTTTCCATCGAATGTTCGGGGTATCAACTTAACTGCTTGAACTACAGGGATATAGCTTTCCTCGCTAATATCAATATCGCCCTCGCTAGCCATAATGGAATTGGACTCACCTAAAGAAAGATGTAGGGTGGTCTGAGATGCACAGTTCAGAGTCGTAGTGATGGCCTTTCAGCTCCCCTCAGGGTGCGACTCCTCTCGCGGTGCAGGCTGCCAACGGCTGAAACACCAAGGACGTCCCTCGAGCGCGTCGGTGGCTGCTGGTGTTGGCCCTCAGGACCACTGTCTGCTTTCCTCTGGTGCGTTTACGGGTACCACGGCGCCTGTGGATTACTCTGGAGCGTTGATCCCTCGAGATAGGCTCTGAATTATCTGGGACTAATTGAAGAGTCTCTCCAGCTCGTTCGCACCTTCGGATGTCTCACTGCTCGCTGGTTTTCCAATCCCGATGCGCTGTCACCATGTAATATCTGGGTGGTCGATTCCTTCTATAATTATAAGGATTATTTTTAAAGTATAAATAATAATCAAAATAAGTAAGAGTTGTGTCAGGAGGTGAAGATCGTCTTGAAGTTCTAGTAGATATCTGTAAATTTATAGATTAGGAATCAACCCCAGGAATTCTTCGGAAATGTGGTTAGTAGATAGGATTAAACCTAACTATAAGAAGACACAGCGGAGCAGTAGTGAGAAACAAACAGACTTTAATACAAAAAAACGTGAGACAGGGTATCGGTAACACCGATGAAAAAAAACTGTCTAACTTACAATCATAAGTTTCATACATATATACCAGTTGAGTAATGACGTAGTTACAATGTATACGTGAGAATCAATTTGGTTGTATTGTACATGTAACCAGATTCTCCCTTTCTGAAAAGCATATTGAATGCGCTTAACCTATGACCTTTTAAAAGCTAAGTCATCATTAGGTAAGACTACCTATTGTGTAACAATCCCTTATACTGCATGACTTTTCCAAATAACTACAAAGGTAATACCTATTTAAATATTCATGACAGAATTCTTTAAAATCATTCTTCAGCATATTTTAACAAAAAGATCAATTAGGTCAATAATTGTGTTAATTTAGGACAGTCATACATTATAATGAATGTTCATATTATAAAATATATATATATTATGATATACTTCAATATATATTATGATATACTTCAATATATATTACAATAGTGTTGACTGCAAGTTTATGCATCCACTATTCAAAGTAATGTGGGAGCCACAAATACTTCGAAAATCGCCCCCAAGCAAGCATTTTTAAGTTCTAATTTTCCATGGCATATTCTTTAATGACCTGACTCTCTTTCCACACACAGAGTGATAGGTCTGCACTTCAGTCCGCACAATTCGAATACACAATCCTGCCCCAGAAGATGTCGTTTCTTTGCGCAAAGTTTACCGTGGAAGCCATGGCCTGGAAGACATGCCTCAGATATTACTTGGCCATGTTAGGTCTGCACAGCTAGAGGGGAAGTGTGTTAGCGCCAGTGTCGCCAAACTACTAGTCATTGGAAGAGAGAATCCTTAAACACATGTGAAAGATCATTAAATAGCTGTCAAATTAGTTGACGAATGCTGGAGGTATCGGACAAATTAACACCACAGTGTTTGTCATTTCTCTATTACCAACTTAACTTCCAAATAACACAATTAATGCAATGACTTTTTTGTATAACCTAATATTATCGTTCTTACTTATATATATTCTAGTTAGAAATGTATTAAGAGAACTAGCATCTTGCTACTATTTTAAGTTTAATACCTTTACTTGTTGAACTGACATAAGATCCTAAATGACTCATTTTTAATTTTCTATCTCTCCATAGCGGTGTCCATTGTTTAATGCTCTCCTCAGCCAGCGTCCGTCCCTTAGCTTTGTATGATATCTGCTTCCACTCAGGCACGATGCAGAACTCTACTAATTGGACAACTCCATAATTTCTTGCCACTTGTAGTTGTTGATCCCAATGGACTAGTGGTTTGCATGTTTGACCCTGATTCCAACGATTGCAGGCAGAGATCGATGGATTTTTAAGGGCATAAAACCCTCAAATACTATCGGTTCTTTCTCCAGTAATTATCCATTATTACCAATATTATCAACTTTCATTAACCTTTAAATTGGCAATGTATCCTGTAAGATACATTAATTTAATTTATTTAATATTAATAAATAACTTTGGTCTCTATTTTTTTACCTCACATAGTTGTTTCTACTAAGACGTATGTTTCAGAGCATGTTTGCCCGATCTTCAGTTTGTACAGTCTCTACCAACTACCTCATATAGTTGTTTCTATTAAGACATATGTTTCAGAGTATGTTTGCTCCATCTACAGTTGGTACAGGCTGTATCCTAAGTTGACACAGAAGTCTGTACCAACTGAAGAGGAGCAAACATGTTCTTAAACATATGTTTTAATAGAAACAACTATATGAGGTAAGAAAAATACACATCAAAATCATTTATTAAGTAAAACCTCAATGTCACTTCCCATTGTATTTTTAAAAAAATAGTTTATACAATAGAAAAAAAAACTAGTAGAAATTACTTAAATTTGTGTCAAATTAAACAATCATCAATTACAGTCATAGATTAGGCAATTGACCTGTTCCGCTCCAGGATAGAAATTGGTCCATCCGTCGCTTCTTAGGTCTTCCTGGGCCTCTTCGCCTTGTGTCTGCAGTTAAATAGCTTCAGAGGTAGTCTATTGTTGGCATTCTAAGGAGATGTCCATGCCAATTATTTTGGTATATTTGGAAAATACAAGTTAATGTACAATAATAACTTAAGAGTTTTACACACACACACACACAACACACACAATATATATATATATATATATATATATATATATATATATATATATATATATATATATTACCTTTTGATCCCGAACATTTAAACAACTAGCACGAGAAATTACTATTTCGCCAATTTAAGGGTTACACATAATTCGCAAATACTTAATTGTATACACACACATTAGCACGTGTTGTACACTTTTATTAATGGTTACTTGTTGAGCTCATGGTCTTAACTCTGCCAGCACAGCATTAGCTTGTTTCATAATGCTGGGTTTTAATATAAACTCCTGAAGATCTTGAAGAAAATTGGAGTGAACTGGAAGGAGAGGAGGCTCATGAGTAGTCTTTATATGAAACAGCGAATAAAAGTGAAGATAGGAGAAGAAATGTCAAAGGGAAGAGAAATTTGTAGGGGGGTAAGGCAAGGATGTCCTCTATCACTTACTCTTTTCAACATCTACCTGGAAGACCTAATAAAGAATAACTTCAGCAATATGGGAGGCGTAAACATGGGAGGAAAAACAATAAAGTGCTTAAGATTTGCTAATGATATGGCTTCGCTAGCAGAAGATGCATTGACACTGAGGAACATGCTGATGGAGCTAAATGATAAGTGCGAGGATTATGGGATGAAGATAAATATAAACAAGACGAAGGCCATGATTATAGGAAAGAAACCAAGGAAGATAAACAAGATGATTAAAGATGAGGCCATTGGGCAAGTGGAGAGCTTCAAATACTATCAGTAGTAACATGAACTGCGGTCAGGAAGTAAAGCAGAGGATAGCAATGGCAAAAGAAGTTTTTAACAAGAAGATAAGCATTTTCTGCGGACCTTTGGCAAAATAATTACGGAAGAAGCTAGTGAAGTACTTTGTGTGGAGTGTAGCATTGTATGGTGCAGAAACTTGGACATTACGATGTAATGAGGAAAAGCGACTGGAAGCTTTTGAGATGCGGATATGGAGAAGAATGCACCGTGTAAAACGGACAAAGTAAGAAATATAGATGTGCTAGACAGAGGGGGTGAAAGAAGAACAATGCTGGAACTCATAAAGAAGAGGAAAATAAATTGGATTGGCCACTGGCTAAGAAGAAACTGCCTGCTGAAGGATGCCCTAGAAGGAATGGTCAACGGAAAGAAAGTTAGAGGCAGAAAAAGACATCAGATGATAGACAATATTAAAATAAATGGTTTGTACGCAGATACAGGAAAGCTGAGTTAAAGAAATAGTGGGGAATGCTGAGTTTGCAGTGAAAGACCTGCTCTTTAGCAGAACACTATGAATGAATATAATATTGTGTTTGGTGGAATATTGTAGGTGTGAGTTTGTTCCAATCAGGCGTGCAGTCGATGCGGATCTTTATTGAGAACTCTACCCACAGACAGAAAAAGACTATATTTCTCTATCCTTCTAATATCTTCCCTTTCAACTCTAGCAAAGAAAATTATGATAAAAGCATGGCCTGTTACATTGACATTGATCACATTATAAATTTCATGAAGTAGAATGAGTTCATGGAATTTTAAGGATCGCTGGTTAAAACCCGACCGGACATCATACTGCATGAACAACAAAGATAAAAATTTCAAGAATTGGCATACATCTAACTGCTACCACTCCTAGTAGGCCTATGTCTTAGGCCTTCTAGATTACCATCTGTTTCGATCCACGGCCAATTTCGAACATGCTATTTTGAAAGCATTGAAGATGTGGAAGCGGATCTCAACGAATTCTTTGCATCAGAAACTGGTACCGTCGCGGAATAATAAATCTTGTGAATGATGGCTGAAGACCATAGAATCTAATGGTCTCTACTTTGAAGTGTTGTTTAATTTGTTGTCAGAAACATTCCAAATAAAACTTTGTTTAAAAAATAAACATTACTTATGAGATAGTATCTGTAAAATAAAGCTGTACATCTCATTTGGTAAAATTATGACATAAAAGATCCGTACATGCGTACAGCTCACATCTGAGATCGGATCATTGACTCAGACCATTTGGTGAATCTAAGAGGCCATTGATTCCACTCAGATAAAATACAACAGAAATTATCCATGGAATGTAAGAGAGCTGAATTCTAAAGAATGATATGTCTAACATCTGCTCCATTTCAGCTTTCATACAATTAACATTTTGATCCCAAGTGCCAAGCAGTGTTTGACAATACAAATAAAATACAACTTGAACAAGGCTTTACCTATCTTCAAGCTGAGACGAAGTTAATAATAATTTACCAGTTACATTAAAAATTATTTAAATTTATTTAAGATAAAATTACATATGGTCAGTCCGGCTGCTTAGTAATGTAAATTGTCCCCTGAAGGTGTTACTGGTATCTCGCAGGGTAAGACGATTGAAGGGGCTGCCTTCTTAAGGTTCATCGTCATAACTTCCCATAACCGCCCTTTATCACCCTCTCTTTTTAATTTATATAGAGACGAAGTTATGTTTAAGTGGCAGATTCATTTAAATAAACATTTTAAAACAAATAATAAATTGTTTAATACAATATTATTTGTCGATTTTCAACTAATGATTTCCAGTTCACAAGATGATCTACAAAGAGCTATTTTTAATTTTGAAAAAAAAAGTGCCAATTATAATTTAAAAATTTCAAAGAATAAAACTAAAATTTTAGCATTTAAAGGACATTATAACTTAAGAGCAAAAATAGTAATTGATGATAAAATTTTAGAGCAGGTAGTTTTAAATATCTAGGTATCAATTTATTATATCTTAAAATTGAAGGTATTGATAATAAAATAAATAATTTAATCTAATGTGTGGTACTATTAAAAGAACCCATAAAAACACAATAAAATAAACAAAAATGAAATTTTATAAAGTAATGGATATTCCAGTATTGATGTATGGATCAGAATGTTGGACGATCACTGAAAGACAAGAACAAAGACTGGAAGCAATTTAGATGAGATTTTTTAAGAAATATAGCAGGATATACTCTGCTGGACAAGAAAAGAAATGAAGATATAAGAAAGGAACTAAATATTTTCAAACTTTCAGATCGAATATGTAAATATAGGAACGCCTGGAAAGAACATGTTGATAGAATGTCACAAGAAAGATTTCCAAAATCATTGCTGAATTATTAACCACACGGAAGGAGAAATGTTGGATGCCCACACAGAAGTTGGTCTGAACAATTTTAACAATTCTAGCTTTCATAAAACCGGAACGAGCCAACAGACTTAATCCTTGGATGATGAGGAAGAAGATAAAATTACAAATATCCAGATTTTTAAAACTATGCTAATTCGTATAAGGCTACGCGAAAGTGACCTGCATTATCTATGCGGGAAACCAGATGTAATAAGAACATTTAAGTCTCATAGACTGCGATAATCAGCAAATGTGGCACGAACGGAAAATTAAAGAGCGGCCCTTAAATAATCACCAAGGGATATATTGCAGTCAATGCTGTGAAATACGTGGAACTATCTTAATTTTACCTGTTGTTAATAGAAGCATTTCAATAAATACATTTATTAATTTAATTGGCAATACACTTATTAATTTAACTGAGATGATTAGAATCGAAATAACTATCTTTAAACCAATTCATAGTAAATTAGCAGTAACTTATGACCAGGATATTGATTAATTTCATAACCATTAGAGTGTCAAACTCGTAAATATATCATTATATTCCTGAAATGATAGCACTTATTAACTTTACTCCACAGTTTTATTACAAATAAAACTTTTTAATATTTTTCAGGAATAGATTAAGAATGACTTTTACATATGACAATTATGCATTAACATTTTTATATGAGAACCAAAAGTAAATTTGTTTGCTATCAGATACACATAGAAATACATTATAAAATGGAAATGGTCAGTTAACGACAAATGAAGGTAAAATTTTAAGTGGCTGAATTCAAATATCTAGAAAAAATAATTACAAAGAGAAATTAAATGATCAAAGAAACTAAACATGGGTTCAATTTTGGAAATGCATGATATTATGTATTACAAGGACTCTTGTCGTTCCGACTTCTCTAAAAAAACATTAAATTGATAATATATAAAAACTGTTATTCTCCCAGTTATATTATATGGATGCAACGCATGGACTATTACTTTAAGAGAGAAGAAATGATTAAGAATATTTGAGAATAAAGAGTTCTTAGGAAAATGTTTGGACAAAAGAGAGATGAACAGACAAACGAATGCAGAAGACTAAATAACAAGAACTACAAGATCTTTACAGAAAACCAGATATAACAAAAACAATGTAAGCCCCATAGACTGCGATTGGCAGAATATATGGCACAAATGGGGAATGAAAGAAGGACATGGAAATTCCATGCAGGAAAACCACATTGGACAATGCCCAGTTCGTAGACCAAGAATGAGGTGGGAGAATAATGTTAACTATGCTATGAGGGAAGTATGGAGACCTTATGTCCGCGCGGCTATTAACCACTGAATTGGCAATGTATCCTACAGGATACATCAATTGATTTAATTTATTTAATATTTTTAATGAAACAGAAGAAGACGAACGAGTAGAAATTACTTAAATATGTGTCGAATTAAACTATATGCCTAATAATAACAGTTACGCATGATTTCGTTTTCAGTGCGGTCCGCCGCATAAAAATGCGAGATTTTTTTTGTTTTGCCAATTAAAGGGTTAACGTATGGGTTCGATAGGGGTAGCCCTATAGTTAATTCTTCAAAATCTCCCTCATTTGTAATTAACTGCCCATTACCATGAAATAATGTAGGACCTATTTGTAGTTCTGTATAAACATAATAAATTTAATCATTTATGAAAATAATATTAAGATTAACAAATATTTTCTTTTGTTTTGTTTTATGTATTGTATAATCGTAAAATTAGTTTTCTATATCTCATTATTTTTCTTTGTTTTTATATACATTAGACAGGGACAATTTAATATGTCTTGCTTGTATACATTTTATTATTAGTTTTAGTCTTGATTTTAACTAACATTAACTGGTTGCATTATAGATCGTAATATAATAGATATTATCCTTTTGATCAAATTTTTATTTAGTATTCAATATTGTCCTGGTGAGTGGAAGAGAAGGTCACATGGCCTTAACTCCACCAGGCTAAATAAATATAATCTAAACATATATTTAGTTTTATTGATGTTTACTTCTAGCTAAAATTTCTTAGTGTTGCTCCATAGAGTGTAGGTATTGACCCTTAGTATTCCCTCGATATGGCCTAATAATACTATATGACATTAGAAACAATATATTTAAAATACAATAGACATTACAAGAAAAAGTAGGAAAGTCCTTGTGAAGCCTAAATGTAACCATTGCAAATTGCACCATAGACTTCCACTTATTAAAAGAGGTGTTCCAGAGATGGATTCGTTATAAAATATATTCATATAGTGGACTCAGTATTTTAGTTTACAGGCGCTTTACTTTGTGGTTAGAAAGGTCTATTTTGCAGGGATAAGTATTTAGCATATCAAGCGGCGTTGTCACGTTTTATTCACTGGCACTAACATCTTCTTCTTGTATCTTGTAAGCCCATGTTTTCCTTAACAGAGATTTAGTCGCTCTCCTCCTACAGGGAATAATTTGAACCGTACTAATTTAGTTACACTTGTTTTCGTATAGATGTCATTTGAATGGTCCGTCGTCAGTGTTCCGCCTCATACTGACATCTAGGAAACCAAGGGAAAATTCGGTAAATTTTGCTTAGAGGCCTTTTCATTCAGGCTTAAGGATCTTTTACGAGCCTAAAATCTTCAGACTCGGGACCCACGGCTTAAAGTCCCTCCCGGAGGACTTGCTCCTTGGATTTTTCCATCCTAAAACAATATATAATAATACTGCAAAAGACAATAGTTGCAACGCTGTTAAGATAATTATATCCACGTGGAGTTGACATGACGTTTCGTCATTTTATACGCCAATTATAAAGCGAAGATATTATTGGCAGAGAACTGTTTTCAGTTTTTAATGATTGGAGCGACATCTTAGAAGCCTCTAACAACAACTCTCCGCCTCTGCCTGGCAGTAACAATGTTGGAAACAGTGGAGATCTAAGGGACAACTAGCACTCACTACTGAAGAACACTGGGACTGGAAGTAAACATCAATAAAACTAAATATATGTTCACACATAGAAATGCGTAATATAATGGAAATGGACAATGAACAATAATTACAAATAGGAATGAGATGCACAAAAAAAATAAACATTCTGGAAATGCATGCTATTATGCATTACAGAGACTCTTGTCTTCCCAACGCCTTTCAAGAAACGTTAAACTGAAAATATACGAGTTATTCTCTCAGTTATAGACCTATTATACGGATTCGAAACCTGGACTCTCACTTTAAGGGAGCAAAGAAGATTACGAGTATTTGAGAATAAAGTTCTTAGGAAAATATTTGGACGAAAAAGAGAGGTGAAAACTACATAATAGTGAGTTACATGATAATAATAAGAACAGTTAAGTCTCGTAGACTGCGATGGGCAGAACATGTGGGACGTATGGGGGATGAAAGAGGTGCATGGAAACTTCTGGTAGGAAAACCAGATGGAAAACGCCCAGTTGGTAGACCAAGAATGAGGTGGGAGAATAACATGCATGATTTGAGGGAAGTAGGTTATACAGGGGATGATTGGAAAACATTAACACAGGATAGGGATGCATGGAGAGCATATGTCCGCGCGGCCATGAACCTACGGGTTCGACAGAGCCAGTTAGTTAGAGGGAAACAGTTGCCTTTGATGCCGCCTGGAAACTAAAATACGGAGTCCACTATAGATGCATCATCGTATCATCCCAAAAAGTGTCACTGAATCACCTTGTATAGTATTAATAATTTGGGACCAGAAAGGCAGAATATATTAAGACAGCAAAATACTGACTGCACGAGTGTCTGTCTCCCCCACATGTCTGTGCTGTCAATCTCAATACAGCATCAGCTACTGTGGAGTGTCAATTACGTAACTAACAAATTAACAACACATTGTCTTAAAAAGATCATGTTCCAATTAGCTCCAAAATGGCTGGAGAACTGCGAATTGGGCAAAACTATGTAGTATCCCGTGAGTCTCAAAGAAAGTTTAACAAGATATATACTCATTTTTGTACTTTCTAGAAAAATGTTTTTTTTTTTGAGGGGTTAAAATTTTTGGGGGCTTTTATGGGGGCACTGAATTGAAATTTTGTTAATTATAATTTCATGTTCATGTTTAATGGGTTCATAGGGGTCAAAATAGCAAAATTTAAAAAGAAATATACTTATGAGGGCATGTAAGGGGGCTTTATGCAAGGTATCATGTATATCTTCGGTTTCAACCAAGTTTTTTGCCACTTAGTTGATGCTGTCATTTAAGAGTAAAGACTGCAGTTGCAAACGAATGAATAAAAAAATAAAACAATATATGAGCTTGAATCTCTTTAGGTATCGAAGTTGATATAGTCGGCTCAGTCATTTAGTTCAGAGGCGCTTTGCTTTATGGTTAGGTAGGTTTATTTTGCACGCATAAGTATTTAGCATATCAAGCGGCGTTGTCACTCTTTGTTTACTAGGTTACATTTTTACCAACTATAGATACTGCAAAAGACAAAAGTAGCAGCGCTGCTAAGATAACTATATCCACGTGGAGTATACATGGAAACATCATTTAAAAATACGAAGACTATTGGCAGAGAACTGTTTTCAGTTTTTGGTGACTGGACCGGCGTCTTAGAAGCCTCTAACAACAACTCTTCCGGCTCTACCTGGCAGCAACAAATGTAATTTTTGTTTAACAAGAGGAAACAAGTTGCCTTTGATGCCGCCTGTAAACTAAATGACTGAGCCGACTATACCACCAACCACAGTGAGTTGGAGTTATTCCCGAAGTGAAAAAGTAAATAAACGTCAAAGGTATATATCATATATGATACACAGAGATGCAGGGGGGGGTATGAAGAGAAACCATAGTAATAAAATAAATATTACTAAAATGTTTACACAAAATTTGAATTTTAGTAGATTGTGGCGGTGGCCATTTATTGTAATTTAAAAAATAAAAAAAAACGGAGGAATTGCTGCTGCACTCTTAGAATGTACTGGTAAGTAGCGTCTCTAAATATGTACATATATAACCTCAGAAGCAATTGCTAAAAACAGTAAAAAAAAAATTAGAAGTGAACATAGACATAACGTGTGTTATTAACAATACGGATCATGTGAAAATAGCAAATAACTATAGGCACAGCATGATTGCAAATTTACAAGAATACGATTTTTATTTTATTTTTCCATCGGCAACGGGCAAAGAAGTTCTCACCTGTCGGCCTCACCTCCACGTGTGATTACAAGTGAGGTGGATGGTCATATAGCCCGTGTAAGTGTGATATTGCCTCACCCCCTGCCGTTATAGCTGATTTTCTCAACCTGGAGTCACTACTTATTGTAGACATCCAAATTCCGCATGATACCGGGTGAGCACCAGTCTCTTATTGGCCAAAATTCCACGAGAAAATTTATTCTCCACGGGGATTCGAATCAGTGCAACTACAGTAATTCTGCACCAAGGTATTTTCCCTTAATCCGCTCGACTACGCCGCGGGGCTATGTCATCGGAAAACATAGCTTTACCATAAAAATAGTTTGATAATTTATTGGTATCTGATATCGAACAGGAGAAGACAGTAATAGACGTTATGAAAGAGAAGCACTTAAATTATTATTTGGACATGTATATCATAATCTACGCGAGACAAAAGAAAACGCAAACAAATAATGTAATAAGAACATAGGAAGAATTGATATATATATATGCTATGATTGCAGGGAAGGACCTGCCATCGAGCAGAATTACTATGGATAATACATTCATTCATTCATAGTGTTCTGCTCAAGAGCAGGTCTTTCACTGTAAACTCAGCATTCTCCGCTCTTTCCTTAACTCAGCTTTCCTTTTTGTATCTGCATACAAACCATTTATTTTAATATTGTCTATCATCTGATGTCTTTTTCTGCCTCTAACTTTCTTTCCGTTGACCATTCCTTCTAGAGCAACCTTCAGCAGGCAGTTTCTTCTTAGCCAGTGCCCAATCCAATTTCTTTTCCTCTTCTTTATGAGTTCCAGCATTGTTCTTCTTTCACCCACTCTGTCTAGCACATCCTCATTTCTTACTTTGTCTGTCCATTTTATACGTTCCATTCTTCTCCATATCCACATCTCAAAAGCTTCCAGTCGCTTTTCCTCATTCCGTCGTAATGTCCACGTCTCTGCACCATATAATGCTACACTCCACACAAAGCACTTCACTAGCCTCTTTCTTATTTCTCTTGCCATAGGTCCGCAGAAAATGCTTCTCTTCTTGTTGAAAGCTTCTTTTGCCATTGCTATCCTCTGCTTGACTGCAGTTCATGATATATATATATATATATATATATATATATATATATGCTAAACTAACTCATTGACACTATCGAACTCGTGGTTCATGGCCGTACGTACATAAGCTCTCCATAGATCCCTATCCCCATAGCTAATGTTTTCCAAACATCCCCTGTGTAATATACTTCCCTCATATCATGGTTAATGTTATTCTCCCACCTCATTATTGGTGTACCAACTGGGCGTTTTCCTTCTGGTTTTGCTACAAAAAGTTTCCATGCTCCTCTTTCATTTCCCATTCGTGCAACATGCCCTGACCATCGCAGTCTTCGAGTCTTAGCTGTTCTTATTACATCTGGCTTCATATAAAGATCATGTAGCTCACTGTTATTCAAGTCTTCTGCATTTGCCTGTATGCATACATTTTTATCATGACCATTTTCGGTCGTCAGTAATATTTTTTCAAAATTATTTTCATGAGAAAATCCTCAATTTATTCGATTTCGCCAATATTGTAGCCGCTTTTGAAACACATCTGTGTAAGTTACAAAACATGAAGAAGGAAATGCGGAAAACAAAGTGGATTAAAACAATAGTGCAATAGGAACTGCCAGTGAATCTGGAACGACTGACATGACTAAAAATATTTCATAAATTAACAATGAGTCCGGCAGGAGGTGCAAGATTGTGATTAAGTCACGTGAGGTGAGGTCGACCACACCCCCTTCACATCATTATAAATACGAGCAGAGTCTGTGTCGTCACAGAAAAAGTGTTACTAACAAATTGAAGTGAAGTTGCAAGGAGGGCGGATATAGGCCATAGCAGTAGATAATAAAAGGGAAGGGTCGCAGGAATATGGGCACATTTCCTTTCTGTGTGTCTTCTTTATACGACTCAAACTCTTGTTTCCAAGTTATGAGCCATTTTCCCCCCACTTACACACGCATTTACGTGGTCAAAATGTTTCGAGGGGGGGCGTTACTTTTATGTTCAGCATTCACTTGCCTTCAACACCCTATTTTACTTTATTATACAAAAACGGGCGCAGCAAATCTCTACTTCACTCACTTGTTAAATAAACGCCTGCCGAACACTTAATTCTAATATAACTCAACACTAGAGTTTATTTACTAAACACTGTACACTCTGGTATTCTACAGCTATTGTTGTTTTGCTGTCAGTTCTCAACAGCCTTCTGTACATCTTTAGGACTCATTACCTTCCGTTATCTCATTTTTACAAGTTTATCTTTTTACTCGTATTCTCCATGGTTGTCATTGGTGAATTAATTTAGGTCATCTGAAAAATCCAAGGAACGAGTCCTCCAGGAGGGACTTTAACTGTGGGACATGAATCTGAGGATTTTCGGGGGGGGGATGGACCGGTTATGATTTATCTAAGTTGTGTTGGTAATAGAATTAAATCTTTACATTCCACCAATACAAGTTTTTTAGGAAAGATTCCCTATAAAACGAATGTCCTGAGAATCCTTTATTGAGTGAATAACAACTCCCACACACATAAATAATAATGCCTAAAATAAAGCATGAGTCAAAACGTTAAAAAAAAAAAAAAAAGAAGCCAATCCAGCAAATCCTAAAGATAAAATACTTATTATTAGGTCCACCTGTCTTAAAGTAGAAAGAGCAATAATTTTCTCTAAATCTTCTTCTTCACTTCACGGCTAGGCAAATAGCCTGTTCCGCCTCACAGTTGTTCTGTCCATCTTTTCACTGTCCTTCCTACATTCCTTGCACCATCTCTTGTAGTTAAATGCTGGTTTTGGTAACACTGTTACATCCATTCTTTCTACATGTCTAAACAATTTATATCTGTATTATTTGATTTTATCATTCAATGGACATATATTTAACTCTTTTCTTATATCTTCATTTTTTTCCGATCCAATCTTGTGCAGCCTTTTATTCTTCTAAGGAAGTCCATTTCTACGCTTTGTATTTTTTTGATCATTACCCAAGTTTCACTCCCATAAAGTAATGCCAAAACTGCCAATGCTTTATAAAACCCAATCTAGCATCACTTCTTGTTTTGTTCTTTAATGTTTTACGTATAGATCCGCATATCATTTGAAATTTCGACGTTTTATATTAGTCTCTCAGTTTTTGTGTTTATAGTAAAATTACAACTCAATTAAAATATGTTACTTATTCTAAAGGTTTGTTTTCTATTATGATTTTTGATCTTATATGTTCATTTCCCCAAAATGCCATAATTATTTTCTCTAAATCATATTCAAAATTAGCACTAAGACCAACTATAAACATTGTTAACCAGAAATAATTAAAAGAAAAGTATTCAGTCAATCCCCAAAAGAAGAACTAAATCTGATTAATAAACATACTGCTGCTGTAACATGAACCTCAAACTTACATATAGAGCACGACAGCAAAATTTAATCGGTCTTTCCGATCCAAGTAATACCTCACTTATCTCTATGAAGTAGGGGTGAGTAGCTATTGTTTTTTGCTTGTGAATTGTATTTGATTTCCGTACTAAATCTTTTTCAGTAGGTAGGTTCGCTGATGAATGAATAAGCCAATTAATTTTGATCTAAATATATAGTATACATAAACACTTTCACTGAAAAATTACATAATTTGTAAAACACTTCTAATATAATTTATTATTAATATAACTCAACTTATATCAATTTCTAAATAAAGTCTAAAAATGTGTCCTATAAACAACGAGCTCCAAAGAGCAGGTCTGTTAGTTATGGCGTTTACTCAGCGACATCTGTGGGGAAATAACTAAATTAGCTTGGTTAGTCCCGAGGTTCAAAAACCGCCCGAGGTCGATGGATTTTTAGGATAAAAAAAAAGGGACAAGCCATCCGGGAGGATCCCTGAGTCTTAAGAGTTTCAGACTCGTAAAAGAATCTTAAGTCTGAATAAAAATGCCTGTGAGTAAAATTTACCGATCTGCTTCCATCCGAGTAACACCTTAGTAGATGTAATTTATTTTCTATTTCATTCTTCTGTAATATCTATGTCCATTGTGTGGTCTAGTAATTTATAACCTGATACAAATCCGAGATAACTCATTTACGATTATTCAATTTGTGTAATGTTAAGGTCTAGTATTTATTTATTTAGTCTGGTGAAGTTAAATTAGTATTTACTTCATAAAGTTTTAATAATGTTTGTTTTTGTACATTGTGTTTTAAAGTTTTTGTATAGTTTCACAAAACTGTCTAAATCTGTTCAGTTTTTTTTTTTTTTTGGACGTCTTCAGATTTTCTAAACCCTACTTTTTTTTATATAGACTTTTACTTATATTCATTGGTCACTCGGATCCCCCCTCCTCTTTTTTCGTTTGCACTGTTTTTCCTTCTTTTTACCTTATTGTTAACTATTCCGGATCGCATGAGTGAAAGGTATGGACTCTATCGAATACGCCACAGCGATGGACATTTACATCAAATCCCAGATATTTCAATTCATTTTTTTTTTGTTCAACGATTTTTCTATTTATTACAATTTAAGCTCTTCTGGTTTATAATCCTTGTAATGGCCATTAATTAAGTTTTATTTGTAGAAATAATCATGTTGAGCAACCTGGCTTAGCTTATGGACTTCATTTTCTGTTCTCCTTATAATGAAGTAATATTGTAAATCATATAGCGTATTTACTTGTATTTTTATTTATGTTTAACTAGGTAATATCCAGCCTGCGCTGCTACACCTAAATAAATTATGTGTTTTTATGTCTAGTTGAATAAGTAAAAAGAAAAATAATTATAAATTTATATCGTAATTATTTTTAGATATCCCGTGCTGATTACCTGGCATTGCCGGGAATCTACTTAACCCGATCTTTTTGGCATAAATGAGCCGAAAGACAAAATTCGTATTTGTGAGTTATCCGTAAAAGAATACTCACCGTGCGCTGCTACCCTTGTCCGGGAATCTACATATCCCAATCTTCTTGGCATCAATGAAAGACAAAAATGGTTATTGAGAGATATCCGTAAAAGATAAACATATGCTGCCGCGGACTTCTTTGTAGAGTTTTTGGAGATATTCAATTCTGTGTGCATTAATTTTGTGAAGACTATTTGTTATGGTTTAGGCAGCGTAAGCCATTTAAGGGCAAAAAAAACTTTTTCAGGTTTTTCACTACAAAGTGTTTTTTTAAGGGTGTAGGTTTTGAGTATCTCAACACTCTTATAGCCTATGTTCATCCCGGGAATCTCCTGAATATTTTGCAAAAAAAAACCGGATTAAGGTATGGCCGCGCATAAAGTACGAACAAAGAAACATTTTTATTTATTAGATTACGTCTATCGCTGTGGTATCGGGGTAGCGTAGCTGCCGCGTAAGCAGCGGTCCCGGGTTCGATCACCTCCTGGGCGATGGATTTTTCGGGGTTTTCATCGCCTACCCGTAAGACAAATGCCAGAAAACTTTAAGGCCCAAATGGTTCCCGAACATCATCTGGCCATCACCATTATCATATTCGCCATATTTAGTAAGAATGTTGTGGTCTCGGAGCAGGCCTTGACATTGAGCTGATCGCTCATTCGGGGAGGGCCTCTAAGTCCTTGTGTGGTCATAAAAGTATTCTATATGTGTGATCTAAAATAAAATCCCTCTCCAGACAGGTCGACCATTGTAAGGTTCGGGTGGCGTGTGGCACGTAAAAGCATTTATAAGGTGAGAGGTTATAGGCCTACTGCGTTAAATATAATTTATATTTAATTATGCTATGAAATAGTGAATGTTATGAAATGTGTTCTAGCACTGAATTCCAACCCAGCATTTGCCATGATTTAACTCATGCCCCAAATAGTAGTCAATGACCAATCACATTTCAATGAATTTTGTTTCACAACCAAACACAGTCGTGTTCCACCTCGATAATTATGGAATTTTGATTACCAAAATAAAGAATGCTCCACCTTTTTAATGTTCTGAACAGGTCAGAGCATTATTTTGCAGTGGCCGACTCTCCAACAAATACGTTGGATATAGCAACAATAAACAGATTCCTTCAACCTACACATTTGATAACAGCGTGTTCAATAATTGTATTTTTAATAATGATTTTACTGAGTTGTTTCCGAGAAAAAATAATTAATAACCTATAATGTTGGTTATAATATACAATTTGATGTGTTTCATTTTTTTCCACAAGGGTTCATTCTTACAATGTTGCGATCCTATTTGGCAATAAATAATATGATCAAGTTGCAGTGATGAACAAATGAAACATAACCAAACATTTCTCGTTTTGTTTTCAAACATCGCAGTTTACATTAAATGTATAAATATTTTAAAATAACTATTTAAATAATGATTTGTGAGTAAACAGCTAGATTTTATTCGTTAAATAATCCTAACAAATGCCACTCTTTATTTCCTAAGCCTCTAGATAAATTGGAAATCACTCGTGGCATTAGTTATAATTCAGGAAAACTGGGTCGGCACCGAGACTTGAACCCGGGACCAACCGAATGAGTTTCAAACGCTAACCGCTTGAGTCAGCTCTCTTGGTACCCAAATTGGTTTTATTTTATAAGGAAACAGACGTAAAATGAACGAAAAAACTATTTTTAACAATACAGGTACTAAACCTACAAGCTGTCGGAGAAAAATTTGCCGCTAAAAATGAACACAAAATGTTTGTACACGACGAAAAAGCCCACAAAAATAAAATAGTATATTACGATGCGAGGATTGGAAGTGGTTATCACACAAGCGTGGAAATGTTTAAAAACAGAGGGATAGCGAGGTATTTAATTTCAAAGATTCTGTAAAACATTTCACAAACGTGCGTTGTACATTATTTTCTTGCGCGATGGTGTTTTCAAAATAATAAATAATAGTAAAATAATATATTTGTTGGAAATATTTGCGTTCATTATAAACAACTGACTAACGTTAACAGTGTGGGCAATGTTTATCAGTTGAGACTAGAGCAGGCCGTGACACCAATCAGTCACAAAATGGGGCAAGTAAGAATGTATTGTTTTATATTGTTTCAAATAAAGTTAAACTTCATTTAAAATTAAGTGATTTGTTTCGTATAATGTACATTAACACTACCTTTTGGATATATTTTGTAAATGCATTGTAGTAGTATACATAGAGGGCGGTGGTTATACTTCTCACACGTGGTTTGTAATATGTAATATTACAGTATAGTTATTTAGGTTGGCAACCCCGAAATGTAGGAAGTTGAACTTTCAATCGTGGTCTCTATTGCTGTAAGTACGACAGATCGCACTATCGCGCAGAAAAAAAAATATTTGTAGACGACGCTGATAGTTGCGAAAAAGCCCAGAATAGTAAAAAAAAAAATTCAATTGTTTCAAATTGTTAACATGAGTACTCTAGCTTCAAGTTAAGTGTAACTTTACCACTGGATACTTATTTTTTGTTATCGAAGATTGACTATAGCAGGGGCTGGATAGGGCCATAACACGGCAGTAAAACTCGGAGTCGTAATTTCGGGCGGGGGGTGGGAATCTCTTGTAGAATTACACCCCTATAAACCGCGGTGTATGTTGTGCAACAGGTTTCTTGCTTCAGCTCAAACAATTTTTTTTTAAATTTGTTAAAATATGAGCTTCTTTCATTAACACAAGCTCCTTAAGCATATCTCCAGCGCGTCGCATGGGAAAACAAAAGCTGACTGAGCTCTGATAACAGCCGCCTTTTCTAAAATTACACGCAAGTCTGTATTCACTTTCAAACTCTATCCCAGCTAAGATCCAGTTGTATTGTAAACAAACTTCCATAAGGTATCACGACCGTAAACCAGCCAGCGTAGTTTTAAGTGAATTGCAAGCAACAAAGTGTACATACTTTTCTGGGCCAAAAATGATGCACTGACAGGTGAGTGGATAATGTTGTGATACATGGTATGTATAGGAAGCCAGATATAATAACAGTTAAGTCTCGTAGACTGCGACGGACAGGACATGTAGCACGAATGGGGAATGAAAGAGGTGATTGGAAGCTTCTTGTAGGAAAATCAGAAAGATAAGCCCAGTTGGTAGACCAAGAATAAGGTAGGAGAATAACATTATCCATGATGAGGGAAGTAGATTATACAGGGGATGATTGGAAAGCATTAGCTCAGGATAGGGATGTATGGAGAGCTTATGTCCGTGCGGCCATGAACCTACGGGTTAGATAGAGCCAATGAGTTAGTTAAGTGTAAATAAGTGGGAAAATGAATGGAAAAACACCACAAAAGGTGCCGTGACAAAATCCTTTTTACCCAGTATAAAGGGAAGATTAAAATTAAACTTACATACCTGTAATTTGAAAAGTAACTTTCTTAACAGGGCTCGGGAAAATACACAGTTATTACTACGGTTTTAAAATAAAAGACAGACCCTCGTGTACATGCGGAAACGCAGAACAAACTATAGATAATCTATTATTTTGATGTACAAAAGTAGAAACAGAAAGACAGTTATTTAAGGACAACCAGATTAACAAATATGGTAAATGGACATTCAATAAAATAATAATAGTACAGGTTACACATTTGAATAAATCTCATTCATTAATTCAATAGTTTTAGACAGATTATAGAGTAAAATAAAGCCAATTCAGTGAAATATTTAATGTTATATTGGGTACGAAAGTGGAACAATTAGATCATAATATTACAACTGACCATGGAACATGAATGAAAACATAAGTAAATTGGTGTAAATTATTTTATGAAAAGTTGTATAATAACGCATGTAGTATTACTTTCTTTGTAATGGAACATGCTGTACATAAAATGTTATAAAAATAAGGTATTACTCCGCCGACTCAGTCTATTGGGGTAACCGTGGTACTACTTTTACCCACCATATGACTGAATTGTCTATAGAAGTGTCAATGATAAATACGACTGAGTACAAGGTAAGAATTAGTAACTTCCATTTCTTATTTATATGACAAAATATGTATGAGCCTACCTAATCAAACGTTTACGCTTTTTTCCATGATGTCGATATACATCCTTCATTTGCAATTTAATAGACCTACGAGCGGAATATATGTTCAATGTTAACTCACCGGTAAGTTCTGCTGTTATTTTCAACACATCCTCGATGGTTAATGTAGGATATTTTTCACTAAACTGTTTGAGAACATTCAAAACATGCTTATTTGGGTATTTATACATGAGAGAGCACACTATAGCAATTTATTAATCATATTCGTCATATTTTCACTCTTAAGAATTAAGGATCTTTTATTCGCCGTAGCGAAGTGGTTAAGGCAATGTGCTACAAGTCGGAAGGTCGAGGGTTCAAGTCCCAGTGGGTCCAAATCCCAGGATTTTTAAACTGACCCAAACCTTCTGTTGGCACTATGACCCTGGGGTTGACTCAGCCTCTAACGGAAATGAGTACCAGACGCTTGTTCTGGGGGTAAAGGCGGCCGTCACGCAGGGCTGACAAAGCGCCGATTATCTAGAAAAAGTGGGAGCCTTAACCTCCTACTACCCCAAGGACCTCCCGAGGCCTGTAGTGGGATTACTTTACTATTGTACAATTTATTTCTTCCATGTGCATTTGAATTATTACATTTCTCAGACTTTTAAAACATGGCCTCCAAGTTTTATTTATTAACCAAATCTTCTTAACCAATAATGAAAAAAATGATAAAAATCTTGCTATTTCTTATAAAATATAACTTCCTCTCCTATTTCGCTTCTATTAACAGTGTGGACTTTTCCCTTACTTATATACCTGAACAAATATGTATGCAAATTTCCAGATACGACACCTCATCACAAGATTACGCGTGCATGGATTCCACCACCTAATGTGTAGAGATAAAACATTCCATGACCCGAAGACATCATGCATATGCGAAGTATGTGAACAGAAATGCGAAAGATATCACATCGAACCATGTAAAAAAATAACAAAAACAATTAGTGATTACGCAAGCTAAAGTGTTAGTGATAGTTAAAGTGCTGTGTTATCACTAGGGTCCGGATTTTATGTAATATCAAATTAAGATATATGTACATAAATATGTAACCAAATATTGTGAAATATGTAATAAAGCAATTATATGCAAAATCCAAAGTGTTATTTCTTTGCTATAAAAAACAAGGGAAACTTTAGACGATTCCAACATTACCAAAAAATTAGTAGAAGCTATAAAAGCATTATACAAAGGATCTATTTCGAAAATAAAAGTTGGAAATCATATAACAAAGGGATTTACTATTACAAAAGGTTTAAGGCAAGGTTGCAGTTTATCTCCAACTCTATTTAAAATTTATCTCGAAAGAGTACTAAGAGACTGGAGGAAAAATGTCAAAAAATGGGCATACCTATCCAAAATACATATTTATATTCATTAAATTTTGCAGATGACCAGGTATTAATAGCACAGGAACATGATGACATAGAATATATGGCTAAAAAACTAAAAGAAGAATATGAAAAATGGGGACTTTATATAAACATTGAGAAAACTAAATATCTGTGTATAGGAGAAGAAATGGAAATATAGATTTCAACAATGGAGAAGAACTAAAACCTAGTATTGAATCCACTTATTTAGGAACAAAATTAGACCATTCAGGCGATAACACAGTGGAAAATAGAATCGCACAAACAAAACAAGCAATAAATGCTTTAAACTCTGTTTGGTGGAGCAAAATATTACAAAAAATAGAAAATTACAAATATATCAAACCATAATTCAGAGCATTTTAACATATGGTGCGGAAGTCTGGCAAATTCCTACCAGGGAAATGAAAAGAATTTTAAGTACAGAAATGGATGTTTTAAGAAGATCAGCTGGAAAATCTAGAATGGATAGAATACGAAATAAAGAAATAAGGGAAATTATGGGTGTACAAGAGGAGCCGGACATCATAGAAAAGAAAAGATTGCAGTGGTATGGTCATGTCAAACGAATGCCAGAGCAAAGATTGCCAAAAATTGTTATGGAATGGATCCCAATGGAAAGGAGGAAGAGAGGAAGACCGAAGAAAACTTGGATAGAAGGGGTACAAGCAGCTATGACTATCAGAGGAATGGAGGAAGATCAATGGATGGATAGAGAGGAATGGTGTTTGGTTTCCGGAAGACGGCGGCAGCTGCCATGATACCGGATGATGATGATGATAAAAAACAAGTCCACAAAGTCAAATATATATGTTAATTTTTAATCCATTCACTTCTGCTATAAAGTGCAGTACTGAAGTACAAGTGTCAACCATTCAAGTATTTAAGCCAAATTGGTTCGGTGTCCACAACTAATTATAATATACTTTTCCAAATGTTCTGTTGTCACGCACAGTCTTCTATCTGACAATATGTATTTGTAAATTGAAAAAGATCGCTCAACTTCGCAAAAGTCAACGGTGCATATTTATAGAGAGGGATCGTGCTAGGAATAACATTCTCAGGGGGTTCTACATTTTCACCATTAGATAAGCGAGAAAGAGTAACAAGAGTTATCTTGTATCCAGGTTTCTTGTTTAGCACAGACTGCAGTTTAGTGGAAACTACACACTACCCACTTCGCCTGGTACAACACTGACCTTTTGAACTGCATCTTCCATTATTTCCACAGCTTCTTGGAGAGGCATACGTGAAGTTTCCTGTTTCTTGATACCGTTGGGAAGCCAGCTGAAGTGACTTCCAATATATGAAACTCAACTGAGCACTTTATAACTGTTGAATGCTAACAAGCATTCACTCACACACACTGCAATCACTGACTTCACAGCTTCCAAGTGCTTACTGTAGAAAATTACAGCTTTGATCCATGTTGCCCACCTTGTTATCACTGGATCTGGAGGCAGAGGTACATCAGGTAGCTGCTCCTTGTAGCGTTGTACACGATAAGGACATTTTAAGAAAACTTTCTTCGTTGCTCATGTCAGTGTATTTACTTCTGGGAATTCATGTCTGACTGTCACTGCCATTCGTTGCAATGCATGAACCGTACATGTAACATGCACTAAGTTTAGATAAAATACAGTAAGCGATTTCCCCGATTTTAACATGTATAGAGCTGTATCTGTGTACATCAGTAGGACTCTCTCTTCTTTTACGCCATCTAGTCATAGTACATTAAGTCCATCATTAATTAATCTAGCACTTGTTGAACTATTTCTTACCTCCAAAGGTTTACAATAAATTAAGTAGGGTGTTGATGCATCTTCTGAGTCCATCTTGCCCACAATTAGGTTAGCGATGAAACGGTCTGCAGCATCCGTCATCTCATCAGCAGAAATCCGTAGAGGTGAGTTGCCTATGTCAATCCTGCTTTTTTTCTAATATGTCAACATAACAAGAATCCAAGTAATTCTTCCAGAGAGTGGACTGGTCGGGAATATTGCGGTTGCAGTATTTTTGTAAGAAATGTTTAAATTCAGGTACTTGAAGTTTGTTCCAGGGTATGTTCCCTGCAACCAACGCCATACACAGTTCTTTGTAAAATTCACTAGTAGATGATGTAGGCTGTCCCTGCAACTGTGTAAGTAGTTCCTGTTTCCTGGAAGAAACTCGTTATTTTTAATATGCAGATTGCTTCGTAAATGTTCAATTTGAGATAATATCGTATACCCAATACGTTTATCACACATTTGGCAAAGGACTGTTTTACCATCAGTGATTAAAGCACTGTCAACAGAAATCCACGTTTTCAGCTTTGAAGATAACGAAGACGCAACCGGTGCCATGGTTGAATTAAATGCAACTGACTGTTATAAATTCTGAAACGTTTGAGAACAAGGAAGAAAAAATGTTTAAAACAAGTCATTGTTGTCCGCATCGAACTCGTACAATTTAGCTTTAAAAGCAACGGATATGTATATGATTGACGACAATATATGAGAAACACAATAATAAAAATTACAATAAATTTAAAATAATTAATTAATTTATATAATTTAATAATTAATAAATTTAAAAGTAGTAAAAACCTGTTAAATTCTCAACTTGATTTGAATGAATCCCCTTTGTTAAATTAAAAAAATTAAATAAATATTGTTGTATTGTTGCTTAGATCAGTTGGAACACAATTCATAATTTGTTAACATGTCTGAAGAAGGTACAGTGTACCGAAACAGCTGTCACTGAATTACATAACAAATATGAAAATCAAATAAAACTACGTTTTATTTTTATTTCTTCTTCTACTACAAGGTTTAGGTTATGCAGCCTGTTCCGGCGAAGTTAAAAGTGGAGTCCATCTTCTACGTGGTCGGCCAACATCTCTTGTTCCTCTGGGATTATACAGAAAGGTTCTTTTTGGTATTCTTTCGTTGTTCATTCTCATTAAGTGTTCTGTCCATTTCTTATTATTTTCGCTGATTTTATCTTCAATTTTATATATAATTAATTCTTCTCTTATAGTTTCATTCCTTATTCTTTATTTTTATTTAATTAATATAATTACAATAGTTTTTCCTTTCTGCTATGTAACGAAAATTAATGTGATTGACGAAAATTTATAACAATTCCGCAACAAATATTAAAATTATGTACTAGAGTGTGAAATGTGTATTATAGCTCGAAATATGTAAAAAATATGTAATTTAAAACTTTGGAATAAGGGTCTATTCAGTTTAATTCGTCGACATTTTAGCTTTTTTATAACTATATACAAAGCAACAGAATATGTAATTACATAAAATCCGGGCTCTAGTTAACACCTTTGCACATTTGTGCGCAATCCATATATATATATATATATATATATATATATATATATATATATATATATATATACTGTCTGGCCACAATCAGGTAGCTACTAACTAACTCGCTGGCACTATCGAACCCGTAGATGCATGGCCGCGCGAACATAGGCTCTCCCCTGTATAATCTACTTCCCTCAAATCATAGTTAATGCTATTCTCCCACCTCATTCTTGGTCTACCAACTGGGCGTTTTCCCTCTGGTTTTCCTACAAGAAGCCTCCATGCACGTCTTTCAATCCTCATTCGTGCCAGAGTCTACGAGACTTAACTGTTCTCATTATATCTGGCTTCCTATGAAGACCGTGCAATTCACTGTTATGCAGTCTTCTCCATTCACCTGTCTGTTCATCTCTCTTTAGTCCAAAAATTTTCCTAAGAACTGTATTCTCAAATACTCGTAATCTCCTTTCCTCCCTTAAAGTAAGAGTCCATGTTTCGCATTCATATAATATGACTGGTAGAATAATAGTTTTATATATTTTCAGTTTAACGTTTTTTGAAAGGAGTTGGGAAGTCAAGAGTCTCTGTAATGCATAATAACACGCATTTCCAGAATTGAGCCTATGTTTAATTTCCTTGTGCATCTCATTCCTGTTTGTGATTATTGTTCCTAGGTATTTGAATTCAGCCACTTCCTCAAAATTTCCCTCATTTGTCATTTAGCTGTCCATTTCCATTATATAATGTATTTTTATGTGACCAGGTAGCTACTAATAATTTTAATAAAATAAAAAACAGGTTACAATATCAAACTGCATACTTTAGTTTGCTTCTCATTTGCATTGTATTCTTAGATAAATAGTTAATTGTCATAAATTGGTTTATTAATTGATTTTACAACTGAAATTATTGCATAATTATAATATTATTAGGTATATGTTTTATGTTACAGTGCATATTTTTGTAAATATTAGGTCATAACTGCATTTTTTGCATATTTCCATGCTTTCTAGGTCATAAAAAGCCTAGCCCTAGAGATAATATAATATATAACAGTATTAAGTATGATATTTGAAGCGACCATAAAAATATCAATTTAGACGTGTTTATTGTTATATATTATGACGAGGTTTGACTGTATAGCTAGGCGTTACGCAGGTATAAATCCTTGTCTGACCTGCCCGGTGGCAAACAGCCGATACTGAGTTTAGAATTAATACTCCTAATATCTATAATTAGAAGACAGAAGCGAGCTGATGGAAGGGTTCATATAATTATAGTCTAACTTCGATAAAACCTTATGATACTGTAGACTTTACCACCAAGAAAGACGCATGTTGTAGGAATTGTTTGATTCTAAATGATTACAGGGCTACGATTAATAAGTATGTATGTGTGTGTTTGTGTGTGTGTATATATATATATATATATATATATATCCATCCATAATAATTCTGCCCGAGGGCAGGTCTTTCACTGCAGTCATAGCATTTTCATACTATGCTATGCAGCTTTACTAGGGAATTATAGGTGTGTTAGCTTCCCGTTGCTTTCCACACCGGTGAAGGATGATGATGATAAGGATGGTGGCCGGATGATTTTCCGGGACCGTTGTGGCCTAAGCTTCCTGACATTTGTCTTAAAGGTGAGGAAAAAACCTCACCCAGGAGCTTGTCCCGACCGGGAATCGAATCCGGGCTCGCTGCGTGACAAGGCAGCACTTTACCTCGAGACCACAGCGGTTGTCATTTCCACATTCTGGTATTCTCTCCTGGCATTGCCATTATATAACCTACTTCTGAGGTTGGGGAGCCTGGAAGGCGTAGTTACACTACCCCGATGATATAATGATAGGCGATGATAGTAATGACGAGCCTAAACTTAATCTAATGAGGTGAATATTATAATGATTATCCAAATGATATTCGGGGATCTTTTGGACTTTAAAGTTTCCTGACATTTGCCTTACAGGTGAGGAAAAACCCCGAAAAAAATACTTGTCTCGACCGGGAATCTAAGCCGGGCCCACTGCGTGACAAGGCGGCACGCTACTTCGAGACCACAGCAGTGGACTACATTAGTTGATATATAGAGAGATATCTCGACAAGTACGAAAAAATGAACATGTCTTAAACCACTCCAAATAACCAAATATATATATATATAAGGTTATTTGGAGTATATATATATATATATATATATATATATATATATATATATATATATATATTAGGTTATTTGGAGTAGTTTAAGACATGTCAATTTTCCGTACTTGTCAAGATATCTCTTTACCATAAGAGTAAGGAGAAAATTTCCACGGACATATATAAATGGTTTCAACTGGGACTATCGAATTAATTCATGACCCCACGCACAAAGATCTCTTTTACATCCCTATTCTGCGCCATTATCTTCCAATCACATCCGTTACAATTCATCACCCTTAAATCGTGGTTAAATTTATTCTTCCATTTCATTATTGGTCTACCTACTAGACACTTTCCACCTGCTTCTTCAAAAAAGAAAAAAAAAATCCGCGTTGCTATTTCATTCCAGGTATCTCTCCCAACAAAGACCACAAGACTTACTGTTCTTATTATACGAGGTTTACCATTAAGATCATGTAGTTTTCTCCAGTCGCATGCCTGTTCTTATATCTTGGTAAAAAAAAGGACTCTTATTTTAACGGAGGAGAAAACGTTACGAATACGAGACTAAAGTCATTTGGAATTTACATTTAATCAAAAAAATAGACAAATAGACTGGTGAATAGGAAAAAACTACATAACACTGAGCTGCATGATCTTTGATAGAAAACCAATGCAATGGGAACAGTTCGGTCTGATAGACGTAGCACGGATGGGGAATGAAATAGGGACATGGAAACACTACATAACACTGAGCTGCATGATCTTTGATAGAAAACCAATGCAATGAGAACAGTTCGGTCCCATATACATGTAGCACGGATGAGGAATGAAATAGGTACATGGAAGAACTGGGAGAATAACATTAACCATGATTTGAGGATGGTAAATTATATAGGATATGATTGGAAAACATTAGTTCAGGGTAGTTAAGTGTGGAGACGTCCACGCGGCCATAAACATAGTGTCAGTGAGTGAGTTAGATGCTTGAATTTCTTCAAAATTTCCCTCCAGTTATGGGTCCATTTAACTGTCAATGTATTTAGTACGTAAAAATAAAGAGATTATTTCAGTATAATGGTTGATAACATTTTGGTACAGAGTGTACTGTCTTGCTTGGAGTCACATTCTTTTAGAAGGGTAACTCTTGCGACTTGAGGGGAATGTAGATTTTGAAAATGACTGTACTGGCCCTACCAGTCTAGCAACTCCGACGAAGTCGTGACCCTTTCAGGGCTGCCAACCCTGAGTTGTGTGGCGTTGGTTTGAGCCCTCTTCACATGGGACCAGGTAAGAAATAAAGCGCACTGCTTTGTGTGTGATGTTTCCCCGGGGCTCATGCGTTTATCAGTAACTGGAAACTCGCCTCCTGGTTAATAAGACAGCTCAGCGTCGCATCATGGTTAAAAAACTAGTCTCTTCCCCTCTCTTCTTTCTCTACATAGTTTCAACATTTTCATGAAATTTCCTGCCATATAAATAACCCTTTTTAATATATATATATATATATATATATATAAATGACCTAGTACAAAGCTGGGGGGGAAAAAATGTTAATAAAGGAATAAGAATAAATAAAATATAACACATTTTAATATTTACTATGAGCTGACAATGTTATTATAGGCTAATGCAAAATACAAAAAACGATTTACAATTCTATCTACACTGTTTAAATGAAATAAATAAAGGGTACGATTTAAAAAAATATCTATAGAGAAGATAAAAATAAGTCTTGTTAGGAAAGTAGCCTATAAGATTGAAAATAATAACAGAAAATAAACTCTATCGCAAGTGTAAAATTTTAATTATCTAGGTTGTGAATTGTCTTTTGGATATGGAACAAGAAATGATATAGACAATAAATTATCAAAATTTCAAATGATATGTGGCACCATTCACAGAACACTAAAACATAAAAAAGGATACAAGATTGAAGTTCTACAAAACAACGGCGATCCGGTACTTTTATATGGTAGTGAGTCCTGGGTAACAAATAACAGTAATTCAAGTAGAATACAAAGTGCAGAAATGATTTTTCTAAGTAGGATGAAAAGATTAGAATTCAATAACACCGCATCGGCTGGGAAGAGCAGGTTCAGAGAATGGAAGAAACAAGATTGCCCAACATAGCATATCATTAAAACGAAAGGGATTAAGGGATGTAGGAAGACCTAGGAAGGGATGGAAGGATCATTGTGAATTCGGAACAGGCGAATCGCCTATACCTTGAAGTGAAAACGATGATGATAATTATTTTCTTCAATATTATGGAAATAAAAAGTGTATCTCCTACTATATCACGATTTCAAATACCGGGCTTCTAATATAAACCCGGACCGGCCTCACGGGGGTTTCACCCGTCAGGCAGCGCTCTCTCCTCGTCCGCATTTCACTCTGCCAGCCGCTCGTCCTTGACTAGTCAGTTTACTATCGTTCGACAAGATGAGACGTCAGCTGACATCAGAGCAGCGCATTTATGTGTGTAAATGTTATTATAAATACGAATCAGCTCGTCGCGTTCGCGAGGAATTTATTCGGAACTTCCCTGGACAATTACCTCCTTCCAGATCGACAATCCACGATCTTGTGACTAAATTTGAGACCACTGGTTCAGTACAAAATAAGAAACACTCGCTCCCCAGATCTAACAGTGTGTGATTTTTATTTGTGGGGTAGCCTGAAAGACAAAGTGTACAAAACAAATCCGCACACATTGGAAGAACTGAAGAACAACATAAGAAATGAAATCAGAAACTTGACAGTGCCCGAACTACAGCGTGTCAATCTAAATGTGTTTACTCGGTATAATGCCTGTTGAACTGCGGGAGGACAACATTTCCAGTATTTTCTATAAGGTAAGAAACAGTTCAAGGACGGATGGCAGGCAGGGTGAATTGCGGGAGGAAGAGACAGCACTGCGTGCCGGGTGAAACTCCGTGAGGCCGGTCCGGTTTTATATTGGAAGCCCGTTATATGTCAGTTCGATTTAATATTTTATCCTTTAATCAATACGTAAACGCCAGCTATCAGCCAATGAAATATTAAACATATACCATCACAGAATATCTCAATAACCTTCTTTTATCACTGTCTCACTTTTCCGTTATTGGAATTCGCTACCTAATCAGCACTATCGAACCCGCAGGTAAGTGGCTGCGCCGAAATAAGATCTCCATACATCGATATTCTGAGCAAATTTTTCCAATCGTCCTCTGTATAATCCACATCCCTCAAATCGTGGTTAATGCTAAACTCCACTCATTCTTACCGAACACATTAGGCGTTTTCCCTCTTTTCTCATACAAGAAGTTTATAAGCCTCTCTTTCATTCCCCAATCGTGCCACATATCCTGCCCATGGCCGTCAATTAAACTTTACCGTTCTTATTATATCTGGTTTCACATAAATATCATGTGTCCCGCGCCGTAGCCGAGCGGTTAAGGTAGGAAGCCTTGGCGCAGAGCTACGGGACTTGCGCTGGTTCGAGTCTCCATGGGGGAAGACATTTTCTCATGGTATTTCGGCCAGTATGGGACCGGTGCCCACCCAGCATCGTGAGGCAATTGGGTAGCTACAATAAGTAGCGGCTCCAGGTTGAGGAACCAGCTATAACGGCTGGGGGACTCGACATGCTAACCACATGTCACCCCTACACTGGCTGTTGATCATCTACCTCTGTGATTGACACATGTGGATGTGAAGGGCCAGCAGCCGGCTGGTAAAAGGGCAACCGCTGAAAAGTGGAAAGACCCTCAATCGGAATAAATATCATGTAGCTCACTGTTATGTACTCTTCTCCATTCGCCTGTCTGCTCATCTGTCTTTGCTCTATTAATGTTCCTAAGAACTACATTCTCAATTACTCGTAATATTTTCTCTTCCCTTAAAGTAAAATACCGTTTCGCATCCATATAATATAATTGGGACAATAACAGTTTTATATATTTTTTTCAATTAACATTTTTTTAGAGAAAGTGGGATCACAAGAGTCCCTGTAATGTATTTACAGAATCTCCATGCATTTCCAGAATTGAACAAATATGTTTTATTTTACTATTATTTATTATTTTGAAAACATCATCGCGCAAAAAAAAAAAAAAAATGTACAACGAACGTTTCAGAAGTGTTTTACCTGGATATCGCTCGGTTTTTAAACATTTTCCTCGATTCTGTAAAAACCACTTCCCAACCTCGCATCGTAATATTTTACTATATATGGGGCAATGCCATTGTCACTCATTTCAGCATGTGCATCCTAGCCATAGTAAAGCAGGCGCCAATGCTTGCAAATTGTGTCATTTCCCATAACGTCTTTTAAATATGTTTTCTTACAGGCATTTAAAAGCATTGTGTTAGTCTATTACTAGTCGGCATGTGTAAGAAAAAGAATGTATTCATTTGTTATTTGTTCGTTGCATTGTTTTTAAAAGTAAGCTTTTTGTAACCATGGAAACAGCAATTATCAGACATATAAGTAGTTGCCAACAAAATGTAATTGTCTTTTTAACACTTCAGTGTAATAGTAACATGTGCAGACGTCATGTATTTTGTTTGGTATGCCATTGTTTTTTTTTTATTTCTTATTTTGATTGGAGCAATATCAATTAGCAAAGCGGCAACTTTGAATTCTGATCACAAGTTACGTTTCTCTATGAAACACAAAACAATTAACTCAATGATAAGCAATACAAGCATTAATATAGCCTATATTCCGTTGACTTATTTATAGACGCTTAAGCATTTAAGCTAAGATCATCAGCAGTAGCATCAGCACTACAGCCCTGTTCGAACCTCGACTTCCCTCACTTCAAAATTCCATCTAATCAACGCATCTCGTTCGTCCCACATTCCCTCTGCTTTGAAATTTATTTCCCATAATTAAAAATGAAGGCCGGTTTACACGCTATGTCTTATTGTACATTTTCTCGATCATGCAAAACGGAATACATACGTTTTTCCAGTGTTTAAACAGTAACGTTTTCCCCTCCATTTTCTACCTAACTTCCAATCCATACTCGAGTTGTAGTGTATTGTCAGTGATTTTTTATTAACCCTTAAATTCAAAATGTATCCTAAAAGATAAATCAATAGGTTTAATTCATTTCATAATTTGACTATTTAACTCATGCCCCAAATGGGAGTCAATGACCAATCACATTTCACTGATTTTTTTTATTTACAACCAATCACAGTCGTTTTTCACCTCGATTTTATCAGTTTAGTTTATCACTGTAATATCAAGCTCGTCCTTTTTAACATTCTGAATAGGTCTAGCATTATTTTGCAGTGACTACATGTGGCTACCAGATTGTATATATAGTGCACAAATGAAACCTTATCGCGGTTGCGGGAGATTAAATAAAAAAACATTTGTAGCAATTGATTATGCAAAAAAAAAACTTTGCACTTTCTTAAACGTATCTTTTCCCAGGTAATAACGTTCTAGAAAAATATAATTTGCATTTTTACATCATGGGACACCAGAAATTAATTAATGTACAGTTTGATGTGTTTTTTTTCCCCCACTAGGCTGCATTCTTACAATATTTGCGATCCTTTGGCAACAAATAATATGATCTGGTTGCAGTGATAAACAAGTGAAACACAACGTTTCTCATTTGTTTTCAAACATAGCCAAAAATAATTAGGGGATATTGTAGAATAACCAATTAAGACTGTTTTTTGGAATAGTATTAGATGCAATCACTTTCTATTACTCCAAGATAATGTAAATAAGAGTTTGAAGTTGTTACGTAACATCGGTACCACACCATAGGGCAGTGTCTGTACTGTTGATGTGAAAGTGTGGTGTGGGGGTGAATGTTTTGTTGCTGTTTTTAAATCCAGTCCAGTTTTCAGTTAGTGAATGACTTGCCTTAGGGACAGTGATGCCTCGACAACGTGATTTACCTGAACCAATGGCTTGGAGGGCCATAGGAAGGATGGAAGCTGGACAGACACAACAAGAGGTGGCACACGCCATTGGGGTGTCTCAAAGCGTGATTTCCAGTCTTTGGAATCATTTTCAAAGAACATACTGTTCACAGAAGAGCCGGACAAGGTCGACCAAAGGCAACAACAGCAAGGGATGACCGTTACCTCTTGTTAACAGCCCGTCGGAATAGACAGCAGAATTAGCGTTGTGCGCAACCAGTTCATTTCGAGAAGTAGTTCGTTCACTCGCACTCACTTTTATGAACCATTCAATTGAACTAGTTCGTTCACTAAATTTAGCGAGCCCTTCATTCACCAAGAAAAAAAAAAAAAAAAAAGGCTGGTGGAACGTAAATAATTCTGTAAATTTTATTTTAATTTATTTGAGTAAGAAAAATTCTAATATGACTGCTACCATACTTTTGTTTATTTTATAATTATTTATACCTCCTTTTTATTTCTGTTATAACTGTATTATTTGCATAATTGTATTTATATACAGATTTTCAATGTTTAGATATTTTATTTCAAGTTGTAAATGTTAATAAAAAACAAAATTGTAACTCAATGATTTGAAGAAAAAAAAAGGTGTGAGTATTTTAAAACTTTTAAGGAAGATATATTTTATTTATATATGTATTATTTACACATATTATTTGCATAATAGTTCTTTAAAAAGAAAGAAATATGAAAAATCGTACTATTGGCAATTACTTGATCTTAATCTTTACAACCTCTAAACTAAAAATATAAAGAGGGTGAATACTGGGTAGGCCAACAAAATTTAGCCTTGTGTGTGCACTTTTACAGAATGGCTTCTAATTCGCGATCAAGAAAAAGTAGTGAAATTTGGGGTTTCTTAGTCGATTTAGGCGATGGTAAAGCAAAGTGTAACTTTTGTTCTAAACACAGTTTCATTCAGGGGGCGAGATGCTTTTAAACTTGCACGGCATATTCGACCTAATTGTTTAGCAAGGTAAGATTCTTACTAAATTTTGCAACAGCTTTTTTGTAAACCTAGTAAAATATGTTGTTTTAAAACTTGGATAAAATGGATTTTTATTAAATACTTTCGGAATTCTTGGGGCACGCCGTAGCGTAGTGGTTAAGGCACTGAGCTACAAGCCGGAGGGTCGAGGGTTCAAGTCCCGTTGGGGTCAGGATTTTTAAACTGACCCAAACCCTCTGGCGGCACTATTGCCCTGGGGTCGACTCAGCCTCTCTGAAATGAGTGCCAGACGCATGTTCTGGGGGTAAAGGCGGCCGTCACGCAGGGCTGACATAAAGTGCCGATTGTCTAGAAAAAGTGGGAGCCTTAATCTCTTACTACCCCAAGGGCCTCCGGACCTGTTGTGGGATCACTTTACTTTCGGAATTCCAGTAAATAAAATGTAAAGTGATTGTAATATTAGACTACATTAGATTTGTACCGTTAGTAATGCCGTAGATCAAAAGGAGTAATCCCTGCGTAATGCTGCGTATGAGTGATGCCGTAAGCAAGAGCGAGAAGGTGCCGTAATGTACATGTACTGAATGAAGGAGCGTGTCGAATGTTGAGAGTTTGAAGTACAGAAGTGTTTAAAGCCAGTTTACTCTGTCAAGGTAGTTCGTTCCTCTAAGACACTTCACTCTTCCAAGGTAGTTCGTTCTTTGATACCACTTCGTTCATCTAAAACACTTTACTCTTCTAAGATAGTTCGTTCTTTTATACCACTTCGTTCCAAGGTAGTTCGTTCTTTGATACCACTTCGTTCATCTAAAACACTTTACTCTTCTAAGATAGTTCGTTCTTTTATACCACTTCGTTCTTCCAAAGTAGTTCGTTCTTCTATGTAACTTCACTCAGGCGAGATAGTTCGTTCCTCTATGGCAGTTCACTCTTGGCAAGATAGTTTGTTCTTCTCAGACACTCACTGCGATACGAACGATATGGATGACGTAGGAAAGAGGCGGGAACATGCAAAGTCGATGGGCGGAGAAATGTAGAGTAATCAACGAATGAGCGAAAGTTGATTTGGAGTGAGACATCTAGAGCTTGAAATAAAAAGTAAATTTTAATTTTAAGTAGCAGTAGTGAACTCTGAACTGGCAGTTCACTAAAAGTGAGTAACTTTTTTACACTTCACTGTAGCGAAGCGTTCTTTTTAAACGACTCACTCTCGAATTACCCATCACTAAGCAGAATGCAACTCAACTGCGAAATACACTTCAAACAGCAACAGGACGCAGGATGTCAACTCAAACTGTCCCTAATCGACTGCATGGAAGTGGTCTCTATGCCCGTAGGCCCATGGTGTGTACCAGGTTAACTCCACAACACCGTAGAGATCGCAGAAACTGGGCGGAGGAACATCGTGGGTGGAGGCATGCTGAATGGAGATCAGCTTCTTTTTTCTGATGAGTCGCGATTCAACATGGAATGTGATAGTCGGCGTGAATTCATCTGGAGAGAAAAAGGGACACGAAACAATCCAGCTTTTGTACGTGAAAGATCCCCATATGGTGGCGGTGGATTGATGGTGTAGGCAGGAGTCAGTAGTGGTGGACGTACGGACCTCTACGTTATCCAAGGTGGTACTTTGACTGCGGTAAAGTATAGAGATGAGATTCTCCGACCTTTTGTCGTGCCTTATGCTGATGTCATAGGTGATTCTTTTCTTTTTATGGACGATAATGCACGACCCCACAGAGCTGGCTTGGTGGACGACATGCTGGAAGTGGAGGGTATCGAGCGTATGCAATGGCCAGCTTCCTCCCCGGACTTAAATCCGATTGAGCATGTGTGGGATGCATTAGGCAGGTGCATTGCAGGCAGACCAGCACCTCTCACAACTGTTCCAGAGCTGCACATTGCTCTTATGGAAGAGTGGCCACGTATCCCCCAAGAACTCATTGCTAACCTCATTGCATCGATGCCATACAGGTGTGAGGAGTGCTGGCCGTTCGAGGAGACCATACACCATACTAAAGAAACATTTTCACCCATGTTAATGTTGCTTTGTTTGTTTGCCATATTCCTAATCAGGATCTCTTTGACATCTGGTGTGGTACAGAGGTTACGTAATGACTTCAAACTCTTGTTGACATTCTTTTGGAGTAATAGAAAGTGATTGCATCTAATACTGTTCCTAAAAACATAGTCTTAATAGGTTATTCTACAATATCCTCTAATTTTTTTGAGCAGTGTATTTTAAAATAACTCTTTTTAAATAATGATTTGTGAGTAAACAGCTTAATTTTATTCGTTAAATAGTCCTAACAAATGCCACTCCTGATTTCTGAATTCTCTAGATAAATTCACTCTTCACTTCGTGAGTCGTGAATTTATCAATAATTTGGAAATCACTCGTGTCATTACTTATGATAAAAACAGAAGAAACTAACGAGAAGTGATTACTTATTTTTTTTAGAATTTCACAATTTACATGATAATAACAGTTACGAACCATTTCGTTTCCACTGCGGTCAGCCACATTTAAATAACTGACAAGAGAAATGTGTTTTGCCAATTTAAGGGTTAAGAATAGCACACGGAATATTTAGAAAACAACATTTCTCATTATAAATCAAGATGGATGCAACATATTCATCGAATAAAGGATCACAGGATAACCAAGCAGATGTTAAACTATCAACCTGCAGAAAAAAAAAAAAAAGACCACGATATCCACTCAAAATACTTTCGGATGGGGTTTCTATTGATGCCGAAACAGCTCAACAAATAGCCTAAATTCGTGAATGGACAATGATAATGATGATTTTTTTTGGGTATCTCGTGTTCAATCATTCTTTGTACGTGTCCTGCCCATTGCAATCTTGAAACTTTAATTGATGTAACCACATCAGAAGACTTATACAACTGATGTCATGGTTGCCCGATCTTCTTGTCATCAATGAAAGACAAAAATGGTTGTGTGTTATCCGTAGAAGATAAACATATGCTGTCGTGGACTTTTTTGTACAGTTTTTTGATATGTTCAATTCTGTGTACATTAATTTGGTGTATTTGTAATGGTTTAGGCAGCATAAGCCATTTGAGCGTCAAAATAGGGACTTTATTTCACGTTTTTCACTACAAAGGGTGAATTTAGGCGTGAAAGGGGTTGAGTACTACAACTCTCTTATAGCCTATGTTCATCCCCGGAATCTCCTGAACATTTTTTTCAAAAAGCCCCATCTCAATCGGATGAACGGTATGGCAGAGCACGTTTGCCCGGGAATCTACTTATCCCGATCTTCTTGGCATCAATGAAAGACAAAAATGGTTATTGTTAATTATCCGTAAAAGATAAACAAATGCTGTCGCGGGCTTTTTTCTAGAGTTTTTTTTAAAGATATTTCAATTCTGTGTGCATTAATTTGGTGGATTTGTTATGATTTATGCAGCGTTAGCCATTTAAGCGTAAAAATAGGGACTTTATTTCACGTTTTTCACTACAAAGGATGATTTTTTTGGGGTGAAAAGCTTGAATATCACAATTCTCTTATAGCCTATGTTCATCCCGGGAATCTCCTGAACATTTTGCAAAACTCCCCATCAAAATCAGATCAACGGTATGGCTGCGCATAGAATACATACAAACAAACAAACAAACATTGATTTTTATATATTTGTATATATTAGATAGCCACATATTTCTCTTAATAACCTTTGTTTCAAATTAACTCAGTCTTGACGTGATAGACTTTGACAAGATCCACGTTTGCCATATATTAATACTGGTTTTACCAGAGTTTTACATACATTAAGTTTTATTTCTCTTGTACGAAAGTTTTGACCTCAATAATCCAAAAAATGCTTTATTGGCATTTTTAATTCTCCTTCGAATTTCTTCACTGATGTTGCTAGTATTAAATAAGGAGCCAATATATACTACACAAGAGACTATCTGCCAAGTTAATATAGTTACAATAAAGTGATTCCAGTATAGCCATTATGAGGGCCCTTAGGATAATAGGACGGTGAGGCTCCAAAGTGCAGATCATTTTATATGATGACTGATCGCGTTCGTTCCGCTCAAGGAAGTTTCTTAACCAGACTAATTAGTTACACTTATTTCCCTACAAATGTCAATGAGGAATGTGTGGTTAGTACATCGCCTCGAGGAAACATCTAGTAGGAAACTAAGGTATACTCGGACCAACGCATCTGTGCCCCTATAGCGCTGACATTGTTCTTAGAAAAGTACACGTCTATACTCTCACCATTTCACCGGTCGCTTAAATTTTGTTCAGGGGCCTTTTTATTCAGACTTAAGGTACTTTTTACGAGCCCGAAAATCTTCAGGCGCAGGACCCACTGCCTAAAGTCCTTCCCGGAGGACTTCTCCCTCGGATTTCCCCATCCTAAAAATCCATCTACCCGGACCATGTTTGAACCCACAACGCTTCGGACTAGAGGCAAGAAACATAAACACTAGACCACCACGGCTGACAGATCTTTATAGCCTATATATCGTCAAAATAATCGAAGTGTGGTAACAAAAGGTTCTGCACAAGGATAAGTTTTAATAAAACGGAGAAATTTCTGTACACCGAAGAACGAAATTGTATTGGGCGGTATTAGAACACACACACACAACCACACACATTTGTTGTAACCTAGTATTCTACCACTTCTGAGCTAAGTTCCAGTCGTAATGTAAACAAACCAGATATTTTTACATTGATCGAATAACGTTTTACCTTTAAGCGTGTAAGAAAATGTAGTTCGCTAACAATCGAAATAAATAAAATCAAAATAATAAAACACATTATCTTGCACATCTAGTGTGTTATATGGGAGAATATTTAAAAATATAATTATAATTTTAATAGATTAAAAAAATAGCATTTCATTGTTTAATTATTATGCATGCGCAATGCAGTAAACGTTGGTATTTCTATTGTTTTAAAATGGTCGCTCTCTGTAGAATTTCTTATGTGACTGGAAAAGAAATAATTTGAAAAGCTGAGAGAAACAAATTATTTTTAATCTTAACAAACAGTTTCGCGAAAAATATCCATTAGTTATCGAAGATGCAGTGAAAATAACGACAGAGTTTACCGGTGAGTCAGCTGGAGCATAAATTTGTTCGTAATGAAACTGCAAATAAAGGATATCTGTCGATATCATGAAAAAAGAGTAAACGTGTGAATAGGTAAAATAGGCTCATCATATATATTTTTGTCATAAATAGATAATAAATTGAAGTGTCTAATTATTGGTACCACCTTATCTCGTATTCAGTCTTATTTTCTGATAAATTCGATGTGTCCTAACAACAATATTTCTATCGATGACAGTTCCGTACACAATTCACTCATATAGCGGGTAAAAGTAAACACCACGTTATCCCCAATAGAAGAAATCGGTAGAGTAATATATTATACAAGTTTGTTTATTTGTTTACAGTACAACTGGAACTTAGCTCGGGTATAGTATATATTTCTCGAACCGTATGTAATACGTCACAACAAATAGTGAGGGGAAAAAACTCAATTCATACCATACTCTCCCCTTATATTCCGAAGTTAGAAGTTCACCTTGTTAGTAAAATACATAATGAAAGTTGAAGATCGCATATATCTGACGTATGTGACAAGTGCGAATCATGGAACGCAATTCAGTCATTCA
Source organism: Diploptera punctata (assembly GCA_030220185.1). Classification (NCBI taxonomy): domain Eukaryota; kingdom Metazoa; phylum Arthropoda; class Insecta; order Blattodea; family Blaberidae; genus Diploptera; species Diploptera punctata. The sequence continues at coordinate 11,769 of JASPKZ010001957.1, read as the reverse complement.
AAAGTTGCAAACACTTTTAACAACGTAGATTCGTCCGCAGCTAGAGGCCAGCACAGTGCAGTCATTTGTCACCGACGCTTGTAATGGGCGATAAATCACGTAAACCCATTTTTCAACCTACCTCCGCCCCCCCCCAAACCTTTATGTTATTCCTATTCCACGAGCCCACAGGTTGTGACTTCTTGCGCCGCCCATTCCATGGCAACGTATAAATCGATATGACGAATTTGATATCGATGTGCAGGAGGCTGGAATCAGCTACATGTAAACATGTACTGCAGGTGAGGGTGCGAACCCCGGCTTATTTACGAGGATGGCAACATGCATTCTGTGAACAACACTCTACCATAACAATATAATTAGGCCTATTCTAAAAATTCAGAACACATTTTTCTCAAAAAATGCAATTCAGTTAACCATTGAATTGGCTTTTTTTAATTTCATGTTATGTTGCATTTTATATGTTTATATGATTTCTTTTATTCAATGCCACCACGCTGACTTTCGACATTCTAGTATTCTCTCCTAGTATGGCGTTATTGTAACCCACATCTGAGGTTGGGGTGCATGGAAGGCGGAGTTATGCTGCCCAGATATTTATGATAAATGATAATGATACGCCAGGAGAGGCCTTAATCCCAAACTTAATGAATATGTTCATGATGATAATGATGGCCAAATGATGTTCGGGGACTGCTTGGGCCTGACATTTGTCTTACAGGTGAGGAAAACCCCAGAAAAAAAAAACACCCAGGAAACTTGTCCCGACCGGGGATCGAACCCGGACCCGCTGCGTGACAAGGCAGCGCGCCACCTTGAGATCACAGCGGTGGACATGTGGTGAGATGTATAATACAATATATTTATTTACGCAATTTGAGATAATTTTAATGCATGGAATGTATGTAGAATTTGATAGTATAGGGGTTTTCATGACTAAAAAATAGTACTGCTTTTATGGGAACGCTGTTGCAACTTGACGCCACAGACTAAGTGACAGAGTCTCCAAGTTTCTTTAAACGCAGATGGTTCAATGGCATATCTGTTAGTCGTTGTTTCGGTAATTGAGTTCACTCCCTAACTTTATTAAATATGTGGTTGATAACCTATACGTTCCATAACAGTATGTTTTTTTCCATAAATCGGACATCCACCTTCTTGTCAAAGTTGTAGTTGAAACTATTAGACTAAATTATTTATTCCAAATGAATTAACTAATAAACCAATCTCAGATAAAAGGACACGTTTACTAGCATGAATTGCTCCGTAAGAACAATGCTATTTATAGACTTGAAAAACTATATAATAATATTTATGGCCTGGTAAATGATTGTGAATTTTTTTTTTAATTTGTAAATTTACGGAAGTCGAATTATTTCTTAGGTTGAAAGTGACGGCCATTTTGAATTTTCAGTGAATAACTATAGGCCTATTGGAAAGCCAGTTAAACACAATTTAAATGCAACAAATGCTTGTAGGGTTTAATATGAAATACTTCTTGTTCTTCTTCCGAATGCAGTATTGGGTGATGATGCCCGTTCTGCGTACAAAAACTGATTTTTCCATCGGTTGAAGGGTCTTCCGAGGTCTCTTTTGCCTTTAGGGTTGAGGTGGTAAATCATTTTTGGTAAACGGGAATTTGACATTCTCTGGACGTGTTGGAACCATTTAATCTGATAATTTTGTATATGTTCAACCATTTCCCTACTATTCCACTGCATCCTTATCTCATCACTTTTCATTCTATCCCTTAATGTTACTCCAGTTAGTGATCGGAGGAATTTCATTTGTGAACTACTAATGCGGGATTTATCTTTTGCTCGAAGTGTCCAGCATTCACTTCCACATAGTAGAGCAGGTTTGGCTATGGCATTATGAAATCTCAATTGGATTTCTTTCCTCATTTGTTTTCCAAAATTTCTCCTAATTATACCATTTAATCTGTTATATATTATTACCTAAATAATTAAAGTGTGTTACTAGTTCTATTGGTTTATTATTTATTATTATTTTTACTCTCTACAGTCCCTTTCCAGTGATTGCCATGGATTTGGTTTTATTTTCAGATATTTTCATGTTGTATTTTTCCAGGGTATTCTGCAATTTAAACACTGATCTCTGCAAATCATCTTCATTCTCCGCTAGAAGTACTTGATCATCTGCGAAGATTGTTTGTATTTGATTTCCTCTACATATTTTTACTCCAGGGGGGAAAATAACCTAAAAGCAAACCTAACGTAATTTAAGTACTCTTAGGGCCAGTTTCACCAACAGAGGTAACTGTATTACGCCAGTTTAAGCTATGCATTATACTCGGGGGAAACTGGCGTAATAGTTACCTCTGTTGGTGAAATTGGCCCTAAACTGTAAACGTATGAAACATAGGCCCTAATGGGATTTAATGCAACGCAAAAAAAAAAAAAAAAGTAAATACAAGGATATCTTCATTATCGACAGAATTGTGTTAAAACCAGAGGTATTAGAGTGGCCATGAAAAGAAATAGTCCCATCTTTTTAAAATATTTACAGGTAAGACATGTTGAAGATCATTCAATTCCAGGGTTAAATACATTATACCGTCTTATGAACATTTGTTGCATTAAAATAGCGTTTCAGTGCTTAATTAAACATATCGTATCATACACCCGTGCCCTTTATTTTATTACGAGTGCCACAGCTAGAATTTATATGTAACAAGTGTCTAAATATGTGTATGTGTGTGTGTGTGTATATATATATATAGACCGAAGATCCTTAAATATGGAGTAAAATATGGACAATATTTTTATAGAAAAGGTGCAAACGTTTTCTTGCAGGCATTACAAAAATCACTTTCCTATTTGTTGATAGTCCTTCATTTTAATTTCAAAATTTATGATTTGGTGGTTTAATTATTTAATTTACCTAATGAACTATTATATAATTAACACTGAAGATGCACTCAAAGCTCATGCACGACTGTTGAAACGAATTCATTGTTTGTGAACTACTGAACACATGTTAAGATAAATCTTTGAATCCCGTGACCTACATACAGTGGTTCTTCTAAGTGCCTGACCAGACATGCTGTCTTCGGAAATAAGAAATCATACTGTCACAAGGGGTAAAATGATAATGTCATAAATATAGTCTCAGCAATAAACAAAATAATGCTGTAAAATAACTTTTAACGATTATCTACCATTCCTACTACTACATGACAGACCTAGAAGGCTTTTGGCTACCAGCCAGCTGCTAGCCTCACATCTGAATGCATTAATAATAGAGGTAGACGATCACCCAGCCACTGTAAAGGTTACATGTGGTCAGCATTTCGGGCCCCCAGCGGTTATAGCTGGTTTTCTGAACCTGGAGACGCTACTTATTGTAGCTTTCCGCACGATGCTGGGTGGGCACTGGTCCCATACTGGCCAAAATTCCATGAGAAAAATGCTTTCTCCATAGAGACCCGAATCAGTGCACGTCCCGTAGCTCTGCGCCAAGGCATCTTGCCTTAACCACTCGACTACGGCGATTATCTGACAAGAATAACTTAAAATTTTAAAATATGGAACATATTTAAAAATAAAGCGTTCAGTTACGTAAAGATGTGATATTTTCTGAAATATTAAAAAATATGTACCATCCCCTAAATAACTTATAGACAACACTAATGCGTCTTAAATTAAAATGAATTAAAAACTAATTAAAATATTTCATAAATATGTAATGAAATTTTAACTTCAACTAATGTAAAAACAAATGTATATTTACGTTGAAATCCAAGACTAGACCTTATTCAGGATGTGTATAGAGTGGATATAACGAAATGATACAATTATATACCAACTTTCAATAATAGAAAACAACTGAAATCAAACTTTTAGTTAAAGCAACAGTAGATGCTCCAACTAAAAGTTTGATTTCGCTTGTTTTTTTATTATTAATAGTTAGCAAATAATTGTTGCATTTGTTTATATCCTCTTTGTAGGGTGTAAATTACTGGAATGTCATATATATTTTTTATTAGAGTATAGTATTTTGGTTAGAGGAAGTAAAGCAGAACTACTGTACTAGTTAGTTTGGAAACTTACATGTTCTCTGCACAACCAAGAAAGTCTCCACTTTGTGAAAATCAACAATTCGTTTATATCCTCTTTATAGACATCTTTAATAGGGTGTAAATTACTGGAATGTCATATATATTTTTTATTAGAGTATAGTATTTTGGTTAGAGGAAGTAAAGCAGAACTACTGTACTAGTTAGTTTGGAAACTTACAGGTTCTCTGCACAACCAAGAAAGTCTCCACTTTGTGAAAATCAACAATTCATGAGGAGCTAATGTGGGATCAGAGGGGGGCAAAGTGAGGGACTGCACTAACTTACAACGCCAACAAGTAACAAATTAGAAACTGTACGAACACACAACGTACAAACACGTTCAACAACTTCATGGCGCTAAAGACATAGAAGGCCCTTGGTCAACCAACCACTCAAATTATAAAATTCAGAATAAACCTGAAGGATAAGCAAATACTTATCAAAAATATTGTCTACATTCCTTTTTTGTCCACTGCCACCAGGTTGTCTTTTATGACATTTTTGGCTTTCTTCCCTTGCATTGACGCAATTTATTAGGTTGGGGTACCTGGACGGCGGAGTTACGTTTACCACCCATAACCCCGAATGATCCAGTGATACAGGAATAGTGAAGCGACCAGTAAGTCATTGAAACTTTTTAAATTTCAGATCAGACATGGACTCACAAATGAGTAAAAATTCCTATGATCTCCTCGGGAATCGAATCCGGGACCTCATCAAATATAGTCCAGAAAATTCTGACCATTAGCTCATGAGGCTTGGTTCCCCTACAAAAATACGCAATTTTCCTAAAAAAATATTTACGGGTATTTACCCAATTAACGAAGTAACTGAATTATTGAGATTGTTTCTCATGAAAATATCTATAACAATTTTTTTTTAAATGTTTACCGTCCGTAGGTAGATCTTAAAATTATCTTATCTATATATTTAGATGTTATAACTATATTTTTTTACATTTGGCAATGAAGACAAATATGATATGAAATTGAGAATACTACATATATAAGAAATAAATGTTTATGTTAGGATACTTGAGTGGTTCAGATGGTTAGAGCGCTGAACGTACAGAGTTTATAGATGCGGGTTCAAATCCCGGCTCAGCCATTTATTGTTGTGTGGGGTGTGTGGATGTGGTGTGTGTGGTGTGTACCGGCAACACCAATGTGTGTGTGTGTGTGTGTGTGTGTGGCCTATGTTATTTGTTCCTTTTTTTTTCTTCAGAATCTAACTCGGAATCTATGATGGAATGTAAGGTCGAGTTCGATAATTATGGAATAATTATTCCGATTGAGGGTCTTTCCACTTTTCAGCGGTTGCCCTTTTACCAGCCGCCTGCTGGCCCTTCACATCCACATGTGTCAATCAAAGAGGTAGATGATCAAAAGGTCAGTGTAGGGGGTTAAATGTGGTTAGGCATTTCGAGTCCCCCAAGCCGTTATAGCTGGTTCCTTAACCTGGAGCCGCTACGTATTGTAGCTACCCAATTGCCTCACGATGCTGAGTGGGCACCGGTCCCATACTGTCCGAAATAGCATGAGAAAATTTCTTTCCCCCCATGGAGAACCGAACAGGCGCAAGTCCCGTAGCTCTGCGTCAAGCCGTCCTACCTTAAACCTTAACCGCTCGGCTACGGCTCGGCACTGGAATAATTACAAATTAGCTAATCAGACCTTAAATAAGGGGGTCATTAAACGAAAATGTAAAAAATAAGCTGTGCTCACGGCCGTCCGCCATCTTCGAGTTTATGCAAATATTATATATATATATATATAATATATATATATGATTATATATATATATATATTTAGTAGGGCTACATGCTATTGAGATACAAAAAAGAGAAAGGTATTTTCTAAAAAAAAAAAGAGTAAAATCTGACCGAGCGTTTACCCGAAAGAGTTAATTCAAAAATCGCTCTAGCGGCCGCCTTTCTTCTTTCTCGCAAACTTAATTGGATACAAACGATATAATCACGAAAAGAAACTTTATTTGTAGAACAGCTAAGTCAGACCGCATAATCGACTTGCAGAATAATTCGCTTTACTTCTCCCGATCCAGCATTACTGTTTTTCTTTCATTTTTAGTGTCTCCATCTAGACTCGTGATTGACTCAGGGCCGGGACGGGAATGAGATGCGATGAAGCCCCTTGCATTGAAGGTCTGTGAATAACAAGGACGCCGCCGGCCGATCACGCCTTATACACCATCATAGGTACAGATGAATGAGGTGAGCGTGGAGAAATGTTGGAATGAAATTTGTGGGGAAACGAGAAATCCCGAGAAAAATTAGACCAGACTTTGTTTCGACCACCACGAAACCCACATGGTGTGATCAAGACATGAACTCGATATCACAGTGCCTTTTCATAACACTTCTATTTACATGATCGTAGAGCTTTGAAATCGACGATGGAAGATCGCTGATGACAGCAGCGTCACGAAACTAAGACAAAAAACATGTTTTGAAACGAGAAACTGTATCAAATAATTAAATTCCACCACTATCGTCTCGAGGTAGTGTTCTTCCTTGTCATGTAGCGGGCCCGGGTTCGATTCCCAGTCGGGACTAGTTTCCTGGGTGAGAGCTTTTCGGTGTTTTTCTTCACCTATAAGACAAATGCCATGAATCTTTAAGACCCAAACGGTCAACCGTCCATCATTTTCAACATTATAATATTCGTCTCATTAGATTAAGTTAATTTAATGCCTCTCCTGGCCCATCATTACCATCATCATCCTTTCATATCATGGAGAGTGTAACCCCACGTTCCAGGCGCCCCAATCTCAGAAGTGGGTTACAAGTACGCCATGACAGGAAATAATAGCAAAAATGTAATGAAAGCCTAGTGAGACTGATTAAAAAAATAAAATCCAAAGGTCCGTTCCACCAGTTTGGCACACCTTACTTAAGGTAAATGAAACTTGAGAGACAGGCATAGTGCATAAATGAATTGGAGAAGAGAGTTTGACATAGAACTTCAAGAGAACTTGTGCTAGTTGCGCGAGAGATGTTTGGAAACAAACAAGAGTGGCAAGGAATGCTGCGTGCTTCGCAGACACGTCCTTCAGACTAGGGCTTAACGCCTGCTCCGACAGGCGAGTAGGTTTACCGGGGTAAGCTGGGTAAAGAGATTTTGTGGTCAGCCCTCGGTCGCGCCCTCTTGATCTGACAGCCCAATCCGATTACTGCAGTCAAAATTCCTTCTTCCATAGACGTGTCCATTGTCATCATCTCTTGTTATTATCGCGGAATCCGTTTACCCATAAAAAAAAAGAGAAAACTGCAGCTGAATCGATAAATATATAAATAAATTCGTGGCACTACGGTTTCTAGGAGCCAGGGCAAACGATCTGGGTTTTTTTCTGTAAGCGGAAGACAGATCAGAAACTCGAGTAAATGGATGAATGAATAAGCCCACTTTTTCCCAAGAAGAAAATTATTATATTTTAAGTCTACATTATGAACTACAATTAGAATTTTCTATAGTTTGCTATCAGTCGGATCATGGGAACTCGTAACCGAGATTTTCAATATAACCAACCATCTTTTTCTTTTTATCCTTACTTAGCCATAGGCACTATCGAACCCTTAGGTTCAAGGCTGCGCGGACATAAGCTCTCCATGCACTCCTATCCTGAGCTAATGCTTTCCAATCATCACCTGTATAATATATTTCCCTCAAATCATGGATGTTATTCTCCCACCTCATTCTTGGTCTACCAATTGGGCGTTTTCCCTCTGGTTTCCTACAAGAAGTTTCCATGCACGCCTTTCATTCTCCATTCTTGCCACATGTCCTACCCAACGCAGTCTACGAGACTTAACTGTTCTTATTATATCTGACTTGCTATAAAGACCATGTAGTTAACTGTTATGTAGTCTTCTCCATTCACCTATCTGTCCATCTCTCTTTGGTCCAAAAATTTTCCTAAGAACATTATTCTCAACTATTCGTAATCTCCTTTCCTCCCTTAAAGTAAGAGTCCATGTTTCGCATCCATATAATATAACTGGTAGAATAATTGTTTTATATATTTTTAGTTCAACGTTTTTTTTAATGAATCATTAGATCGAGTACGAAATATATGATAATACGTTGCAGACACAATAAAAGCAAGGTGACAGAATATTATTGGCTGCTAAGTAGCAAGAACCAGTGATTGTCTTGTAGAAACGGTTGGAGCATTGTATTTAATTCACGACCGCCTCTACAAGGTGGTTCTTGACCCGAAGAAGCATATTTTATAACTAGGGGGTGTGTGTACACACTCGAGTACACAGTAGAGCGAAAACCCTCCTTTATTGGCAAGCAGCAACCCTCAAAAACCTATAAATTCTACTGGCACACCAAATAAATTTATAAAAATACAGCGTAAGGGAGGTGCTTGTTTATGTATGTAGGGAGCGTTGAATATCAAATACAATATATTTGTACCTCCCACTCTTGTTCACAATACACGACCTGGTCCAAAAAATATACCTCTAAAAGAAATTAAACATGAAACCAAACTTCAAAGCTAACTGGTGGACATCTTGATATTTTTTTTATGTTTGAAAATCATGGAGAAAAATTAATTTGCCAGTCCGCTACAACGCACTGCTGCTGGCTGCTTGTGTAACATTACACCCCACAGGGATATTTCTCTCCCTCTAGAATATAAATACTCTTCTAGAATATGTTGGTGTCCGCTCTATAAAATATACGTGCGGCCTTGAATAACTGCAACCACATCCCTATAGGGAGTAACTTTAACTCTTTCATATCCACTGAATCAGTGGAATGGACAATATCAACCTGTATCTACAGGGTGGTTTACAATTGTTACAGCCAAGCGAACAAGTGCAAATAAAAAGTTTTGACAAAAAAAACTATACAGAATTCAGATTTATGTGAAACTAGAAAATACCCGGTGTTTGCTACGCCTAAATAAATTAAATTTTAAAGTTTAATTAAACTGTGTGGTAAACGCTGAGACGAACCGAAGATGGCGGTTGCTAGTAGTCAGTTTTTAATTTGGGATTTAAAGTAAACCTCCACTTCTAAATGTCGGATTTCGCTCATTTTTGGATAATACTCATCTCGGTTTATTTTAATGGGATATACTGAGTTTTGTCGTGAAACAACGAAAATTGTAACCGCTAAAGCGATTTTTAAATTTTCACTTCAGGTGAACTCCTATACCTAATGATTTTACAGGCTCCAATTGTAAATCTAAACCATTCACGGACCCCCCCCCCCCTCCCCAAACACATAAAACATCATTTAAATAGGTCCAGTTGTTTAGGAGGAGTTCAGTGACATACACGCGCACAGAAGAATATATATATATATAGCCCAACGGTCCCCGAAAATCATCCGGCCCACATCATCATCATCATCACATCCTTCACCGGTGTGGAAAGCAACGGGAAACTACCACCTACAATTCCCTAGTAAAGCTGCAAAGCATAGCATGAAAATGCTAGGATTGCAGTGAAAGACCTGCACTCGGGCAGAATTATTATGGATGGATATATATATATATATATATATATGTCCACCGCTGTGGTTTCGAAGTAGCGTGCTGCCTTGTCACGCAGCGGGCCCAGATTCGATGCCCGGTCGGGACAGGCTTCTGGGTGAGGTTTTTCCTCATCTGTAAGACAAATGCCAGGAAGCTTAGGATCAAATGGTCCCCGAAAATCATCCGGCCATCATCATCATCCTTATTAGTATCATCCTTCATCAGTGTGGAAAGCAACGGAAAGTTACCACACCTATAATTCCCTAGTAAAGATGCAAAGCATAGCATGAAAATGTTATGATTGCAGTGAAAGACCTGCCCTCGGGCAGAATTACTGTGGATGGATAGATGGATATATATATATATCTGCTAGTCGGCATAACATGCCTCTGAAGTTCCCGCCAAGAAAGGATGGTTATTAATATGGCACAATTTTCCATATATATCGTAGGTCTTAAAACAATTTTGAAGATAAAGTTTGGAGAAAAAATTCAGAGCATACCATGGCAAAATGCTTTGTATGCTCTACAGAATGCCAAGGCTATCAACAAGTTAAAACAAGTAACTGACAAAAACAAAATTCGTTTACCTAATAAAGCATTGGTTTGCCTAATAAAGCACTATGGACCACTGTGGTCTAGTGGTTAAGTTTCTTGCCTCCAGTAACAACGGTCGCGAGTTCAAACCCGGCCGGAAACGATGGGTTTTTAGGATGGGATATCTAAGGGACAAATCCTCAGACAGGGACTTTAAACCATTGGTCCCGAGTCTGAAGATTTTCGGGCTCGAAAAATAACCTCAAGTCTGAATAAAAAGACATCCGAGCAAATATAAAACCGACCTTTATTCATCCGAGCAATACCTTAGTTTTCTACTAAGATGTCGCCTCGAGGCGATGTAGGCTATTAACCACATGTCCCTCTCTGACATCCGTAGGGAAATAAGCAAAACTAAATACGTCTGGTTACGAAAATTCCACTAGGGAAGCACCAATAAAATCAGTAAAGTAAACTGCTTTTGTAAGATAATATCCATGGCATTTTTATTCCCTGCGAACGAATCCATTTCCCCAAATTTTACTGCTTTTAAAATGTATCGACCCCCGGCAGTTTAACAACACAGAAGTATAAATGTAATATAACTAGATGTGAAACGAATGGGGAATGAAATGGGGGCATGGAAATGCCAGATTATCATAAGTAATGCCACGAGTGATTTCCAATTTATCCAGAGGATTTCGAAATCAAGAGCAACATTGTTTAGGACTATGTAACGAATAACATTAAGCTGTTAACTCAAAAAAGATAATTTAAATATAGTTACCAATATTTTATAATATTTATATATTTAATGTAAACGGCGATGTTTGAAAACAAATCACAAATGTCAGGTTATGTTCATTCACTGCAACTTGTTCATATTATTTATTGCCATATAGGATCGCAATATTGTAAGAATTCACCCTAGTGGAAAAATAAAACATCAAACTGTATATTACAATCAACATTATAGGTTATTGATTTATTTTATAGTAAACAACTTAGTAAAATAAATAAATATGTTCAATATTTGCTATATTCAATGTATTTGTTGGAGAAAAATGATGCTCTGACCTGTTCAGAATATTAAAAATGAGTTTTTTTATCACAAAAGCAGGAGCTGATCAAGATAAATCGATAAAGAGCGAGGTTAAACACGACTGTCACTGGTTGTAAAACAAAATTCATTGAAACGTAATTGGTCGTTGACTACCATTTGGGGCATGAGTTAAATAGTCTAGGAAAAGATCCATCTCGCATATAATATGATCACTCAGTGACCTTCCTGACATTAGTAGGACAGTATAAAATGTATACCATCTCTGAGGTTGGGGCGTCTGGAAGATGAAGTTGCGTTATTACTTAGATACGATGGGCGATAGATGACGATGAAGTACAAGAGAGTCCTTATATCTAAACTTAACATAATTTCTGATCATGAACGACCACAGGAATTTAAGGAAAAATCAATGTGGTGCGATCGAGAATCGAACCCGGGATCTCATGAACTGTAGTCAGAAACTTTAACCACAAGACCATGAACTCCATAAGCAGTGTTTTTTTCAATAGAGGCGACAATGGACATTCCGTTACATACTTAAAACCTCTCTCTCCTCGCTCTCTCGTCCTCTCTCTCTCTCG